>JAVDOI010000014.1:16619096-17219096 GCA_032191485.1 Leptoclinus maculatus | reverse complement strand
GAATGGACAGTGACGAAGGAGTGTGACAGCAGTTGGGAGTCCCGCGAAGGAGGGGATTATAAAGCACGGACATAAAGAGGAAGACAAAAGGAGGAGCGAGGAAGGATGGAGAGAGACAATAGCTGTAGATCATGAAGAACAGGATCCCAGGCAGGCGGAGCTGTCAGGTCTTCCCTGCGTGAGATTTCATAATGCCGCTGTCTCCGGCTCTCCAGAGGTGGCCGTGCTCACAGGATTAGATTAAGTTGCCAACCACAGCTATGAAAAACAAGGAGAATGTCCCGGGGCTTTTTTTGACACAATGTTTGTTTGGAGAGCGCGAGGTGCGCAAACATACACACACACAAATCAGTGATATGTAGTAATGCTAGGATGTACAATGGAGGCAGCTGAAAGGGCAAAAGGTTAACTTCCTGTCTGGATGTCGAAGTGTCCTTGAGCAAGACACTGAACCCAAATTTGCTCCTGATGGGCGGGCCAGCGCCTGCCGAGGGGCAGCCCCCGCCATTATCGGTGCATGAACGGGTGAACTGTAAAGCACTTTAGGTAGATATATAAATGCAGCCCATTTACCATTCATCACTGCTTTGCAGTAGTTTTATTTTTATAACACATCCTGCTCACCAGCCTGTGTCACAAACTTAGACGGCATCATAGAACATCCCTCAATTACTGACAAACCTGCACATTTGCCCATTTGAAATTCCATTACTGCATACATTTGTTAATCTCTTATTTAAGTTGAAAGAGCGCGGAGAAGCAATGTGTGACGATGTGATGATAGCGGCGTAGTAAGGATTCATGCCTTCGACTGCTCTGTATATTAATTATATGTGAGCCATATAAACCCCATTGTGCAAATCCAGCAGACGCAGCCTGCAATTTTAACATTGCACTCACACGTTTCATTTTCATAGAACGTGATGAATTAAACTCTGAGAACTTTCTACAAACTACTGTTGACAATTCTTCAGAACCACAGATTTTGTTCAATGACAATCTTTACGTTCAATACAAACGTACGGTTAGGATTAGGCAAATAATACACCTGGGCAAGGTTAGGGAAAGATTGTGGTGACGGTTAATAATACAAATGAGAACATGTATCTCACGTCTGTGACGGAAGGCGAACTCCAGTCTCTCCACTGATCAACCACCACGATCTCCACACCTTTATCTTAACCACACTACTACCAGCATTGGCACACCTAAATTGTACGTCATTCGTAGGGATGCTGGCTTGTTTGTGGGAAGAAAGATGTTCTGTTGTTCAGTCTGAGCTGCACAACAACACCACCTACAACCTACAACCCACAACCACCATCACTGTTGCTCTTTGCCTTTCAACAGAAAGAGCTGCAGAAGTTCTTGCTCTTGAAAAGAGAGAAAGACAATTCTTTTTTATTTCACTTTCAGGAACAAAATGGTCAGCCGAGGCAGCGTACCTGAGCGTGATCACCTTTTCATCCTCCTCATCATCTCCAGTTTACTCTTCTCTTTCTGCACCTCTATCACTCTCCTCGTCCTCCTCGTCCTCCGTTAGCTCCCCGCCTGCAGCTCTCATACCATCACATTCATTTCTCCACTCTAAATCAGCTCACTTTTCTCAGTTTGACTAAGATCTGTGCACCATTGCACAATACTCCAATTTGTTCATAGCCTGGCCTCTCTCCTTCTCATATTTACTTTCTTCGGCCCCTCTTTGTTGTAGGATCTATAGCTCACTATATTCTCCCCATCACCAGCTGTCCTAGTCTACCTGGACTTCTTCTCACTCAAAGGTACCTTTGATCCTCTCACTCTTCTTCTTCCTTCTGGCAGCTCTGATCTGTTTGTTCTCCTCCTTCTGAGCGCATAAACTTCCCTGGAGGAAGCTGCTTTCCTTTATATCTCACTGCATTCAGTGGCATCTTGTTTGCACCATATGTTCCCTTCTTCTTAATGTTTTTGGAAACATGAAGTCATTATCTTGCACTGAGCTAAAAGTCTGTCGCTCCTCAACGTCTTTTGCAGATTTCTTACTTTTATTTATTCATAATTTAATTAATTGCACAAATGAAACCCTTGTTACGCCAGGCTGAAAAGTATCTCCTTCTCCCCAAGATCACATGTGGCTCACTCCAATCCCAAAGGCAACATTTACAGGACGGGAAAACGAAGATGTGTTGGAGAGAACGTCCAGCAACATATAAAGGATATTATTTATTGTTGCCAGTCAAAGCGAACACTATTATCTGTGTGTAATTGAAAGCCACGGGCATGTTCTTCGTCATGTGATACATATCTGGGGTCACGTTAGCTGCGGGCAGCGGTCTGCAATTGCCGCTCAGCTTCCTCGTGTGGAGTCTGAAATAACACAACGATAAAGATAAATCACTTCCCTCTGCAGATACGATCAAACTGTATGGAACAGTGTGTGAGAACACATACACTATGTAATCCTGCAGGGTGGAAGTGTACGCGTGGACTGTTTTTTTTTTTACCGAGCGCATCGACTGTGCATCACGTATCTGTCCCTTGCAGCGCTCACTGAGTGTGAATTATACTGTACACTTAGCTCCTATTGTTCAAACTGTGTGCACCAGTGTCACCAAGACAAATGTTGGTGCCTCTATTGTACTCGGTGATTCAAGGGGTCGGCGAATCCCACCGCATGTGATGTGAATGCAAAAAAACAGGTTCTGAAAGTTTTCCAGTACAACTATTTTAGAAAGATTTGGACTCATCTAGTGAAAACACATGAATTTCTGTCATTATAGTCACTATTTTATAGAATAGCTACATGAACGGACCTTCTCAGTCGGCTCTTGAGATCATATCATACTGTTGTTAATTCAATAGTTAATTCATTACAATGTAATTGATATATGTAAACGCATATATACACTGTATACACGTCAGGATAAATAAAATAATCAGATATTATCAAACCCATTTTTCATGCTGTAAAATTGCAATTACAATACATTTCTATAACTGTATTCACTGCAAGACATATTGCCAAGCTATACAGGTTTGATAGCTATGACACACTCTTTATGTCTTTATGCATGTACAATTACGGTCATGATCAAAGTGATGATGACAGCGATCTAAATTTGTATTATTCTGGATATCTATATTGTTCATACAGTCTCAACTGGGCCAGTGGAGGCTTTTATTTCCATCCACATTGCCCTGCGGTGAGAAGTGCACTGGGGTCACTCTCTGTGTTCCTGCGAATCAACCTGCTGGCTTCTTCAGACGGAGAGAGAGATGAAAGGAAGAACTATCTGTGGTTGAAATGCTCTCTGGTTCTCCTTTGATACAGATACTTTACTGAGGAGATATGGAAGAGTAAAGTTGCTGAACACACACCTGTTAACTTTCATGCTTTGGCCATCAGATAACACACTTTCAGGATCTGTCTCACGCTCTCCTCTCGCGTTATTACCATAGACTGTGTATAAGAAGTGGACTTAGTCACAGAGACGTCACCCATTGGTTTGTGGACTGCAGTTTTGAAGCCTCGAGTTCGGCAATATGTCGTTATCTTGGATTTTGGCCGTCGCCATCTTGTGTTTTTGCAAAAAGATGGAAGTGACCATAGTTGGACTACGGAGGAGTGACATAGAGACGCTGTAATCACCTCTGATAGCGACCTGTCAATCACAAGGTAGCCTGGCCTAAAGCACACTCTGCTTTATGGTCTGCTTTACTCTAAATGGACCATAATTTACTAAATGATCATCATGCTGTATTGAAGAAGACTTTAAACTAGCGTTTGAGACCATAAACTCATGTTTATAATGTTTACTGAGGTAATAAATCAAGTGAGAAGTCTGGTCATTTTCTCATAGACTTCCATACAATCAGACTTCTTTTTGCAACCAGAGGAGTCGACCCTGATGGCCATTAGGGACAATACAAGTTTAAAGTACTTCGGCATTGGCTTCACTTTCCAGATCCGGAGGTTGCCGCCTGGTTATTACACCGAATCGGAAAAACGATCACAAAACAAAGCCACTGTAACATCATATGTCCTAGCAGCTCAATTGTTATCCACTTTTGCCTTTGCATTTTTTTTAAGGTGAAAGAAATGAGGTTGAATCAAAATGATTAAGCATAAAAATACCAGAATCTTTATGATCAGCAGCAACACTTTTGTACTTGGTACATTTTATTCAGTGCAGCTTGAAATTTGGGACCGGCTTGAAAACGAGGTGGTACATATCAAAGGGTTTCTGCTGATATAATATATATCATTTTAAATAAATAATAATAAAAAGCAGTTTTGGCTCCAGGCCTTGGCTGAGCACAAAAGAGCGGAAGCAATATCAGACAGTATTACATCACATATGGTGCCTGGCAAACTATGGATATTTTTATAGTGACATTTTAAATGACTGGAAGCATGGACTCTCTCTGTGTGCTTGGAGCTTCCCAACAAAACAACTAAATAATTTCAGTCTTGGAAAAATGATATCCAAATGTCTCCAAAAGGCCTAGTTAACATACATTTACATATATGTGTGCAGCACGTCAACACAAACACACACGGAAGATGCCGCGCAACTCTCCGAGGGAGGAGTATCTCCAACTCAAGCTACACAACAAAGCAGAATGAAGGTGTTTCTTCAGAATAATTCATCAGGCGAAACCCTGACGGAAATACAACAAAGCGGACATACGCGGTGGAATGTGACATAAGACACAGACAGAAAAGACCTCATGGAGAGATCAAAGGACCAGAGAACAATGTGATATAATCAGTCAACATAATAACAAATTCAGCTTTCAGTCGCGATGCATTTACACAGTGTGGAGTGAGGTTTGTCTGTTACACCACAGGAGTAAGAACTACGGTCTGTACATGCATTGCAGAGTCTTTTTTTACAGATAACGACTGGAAAAAAGAGAAGAAAAATCCATTGCAGATTTTTGCAAAACCTTCATTCGTCATTTTTACGTAAAATAAAATAAGCAAGTGCAACATTTACCATTAAAGAGACTGCAATGTAACGATCCACTGAGCCCGAAGAGAATCAATTCAGGTCCCACATGAATGATGGACAAACCTGACATGAGTGACTGCAGAGTTGTGCTTATCAATCGTGGATCCAGAGCCCTGCTGGTTTACACTACGCCCATCTCATCACGGATTGTTTTATTCAGCGATAATAGAATACGAACACTGCCGGCATACATTTCCCTTCACGTGCCCCCTCTATCACAATGGGCAATCATTTGTTCCTCTGACTTTAAACATCACGTCTTGCCTTCAGGTGGCATCCTGCTTTGAAATGTTTCACTGCGTTCTACCTCGAGGACAAAAGCAGTTGTGTTCCTTTTCATCTCTGATCAATGTATCTTTTAGTTGCGTTTGGTTACGTCACCGAGCAGACTTGAACAACACCCTGAAGCTACAACTTTATGAAGGTCGGTCCCGGGAATGGACTCATCGCTGCACAATATCCCTCCACTAAAGACGTTTCCAAATTCATAGAGGTCTCCCTACTACGCTGTCCAAATGTCTGAACTCGTGCAATGATACTTCTGCAAAGATAGACGTACAACAACACAACGCCAAACTACTGAGTTCAAGCCACTTCCTCACGTGTGATCTGACCGGCGTCTCTAACTTCATCATGTCCCGCAGGCGTCCTGATACGCTGTGTAGGACAACACGAGCTCGGCTACGCTGCAGGCATCCCATACTGTGCTGCATCTACCAACACGACTTCCTCAAACCGTCTTGAGCAGAGCGATATGAGAACTATTTTTTTTTGCAGAACAAGGACCCCAAAGCTATTTTTCAGTGCAAATCCGCTCCAGCTTGTCAGGCGCATTGGCAGACACCCAAGAGACACCCAGGTCAGGCTGGAGCAGCAGAGATGCTAGGCTTCATTTGTAATCGGGTTCCAATTCTCCCATCCATCAAAACTCTATTGGGACTTCACTGACGCTCCAGCAGCGCTCCATAAGGAAGCTGCACAGCCTTCATGTTACATCCACATCAGAGCTTTGTGAATATCGGTGCCGATTGTCTTTGTCTGAAACCATTTCTGTTTAGATGTGCAGGAACCAGATGGAGGTTTCTCTGGCTTGAGTCAAGTTGCTGTTTGCTATTTGAATGCACCACCGTCTGTATAGAGTTTTTACAAATGGACGTATGGATTTAGGACAAACGATAATTAGCCGTCTCAAATTGATGTTGAAGGGGATGAAAAGGAGGGAATGGATAGAGCTGGATGCAGTTAGATTGAAGCAAAGGGATTACACAAGGCTGCTGGAAATAGGCACTGTTCTTTCTGAGAAAATCACAAGCACTTTTTCTTTCAAGTAAGACATTTAATAAAGGTAAAACGCAACGCTCGGTCTCTCTGATGCAATAAATTTAACATGCTGTTGTTAGGGAATTCACAAAAATGTAATTAGCTTATTCTGTAAACCTTTACTGGATGTAATTAACAATAAATGTGAGGGGAGTGCCCGGCAAACATCACAACACATTTCATGAGATAAAATAACAATAAAACGTAATGGGACCTTATAGAAACATTATGGTGCATTAAAATAAGCACATTATGTTGCAGTGAAGCACCACAGGCAAACTGTAAATCCCTGTTTTTGAAATAAAAGACAGAAAGGCAGAACATCATTTTACTTTAGAGCTTTTGTTATGAAGCTCACACCCACGCACTAGTGCACGCACTCAGGTGGGATTCACAATGGTACATTTAGTGAAATAACAATTTCTCCTGATGACATGATGACTGGTGCATGAAATGCCTCCCGGCGCTCCCGTCAACAGGAGGAGACGAGCTCCGTTTGGCTGATTCTGATGAAAAGGGGCTTACCCAGCGTATGAATATTTGAAAGAGTTGGGTGGTAACTTGGGAGACACATTTGCCCACGGCACTCCTATTGGTTTATTGGTGACGCGATGACACGGAGGAGTTGGGCTTAACACTTTATAAAGCTCCTCTGTCCGCGGCCAGCCACTCTTGTAAAGACCACTGTTGCTGAAACTTCTCGCTCCGCAACTCGCGTACTGGAAGCAGCCGAGAAAACCTCCACTTTACCGTCCATCATGAGCGAGGTAGGACTACTTTATGTTTTTATTAAAACAAAGAAACGGTCGGGTTTAACCCAATTACGCGCAACGCGCACAGGGGGAACCGTCGTTGATGAGAGATTTAACGACCACGGCAAGCTGCTGTTGTCGACGGATTTTGTGCTAACTGATGAGATTTCTGATCCGACATTTACTGTTGTAGCGCGGATATAAATCATTACGGAGTGTCAGATGCTGCACAGCTGCTCGGTCAAAGTGGAGGGAACCCCAGGGCGCATCGATGTGCCGCGGGCTGCTCCCTCCCGAAGCGGCACTAGAGTGGATTTACGATAGATAACGGTGTTTATTTTTCACTACGATGTTTCAGACCTACTTCACGATCAATTGGGATTTTAATCTTCGTGGTTTGACACCAATGTGCCGAAAATTGAGCGCAACGTGAACAGGTTGAGAAGCGTATTGTGCCAGAAGAGAACAGTTTTTTTTACTTTGTCGGTCATAAAAACAGTGATTTAAAGTCTTATATATTGTAAGGATACAGTGGACCTGTTTGTGGACGATAGTAGACTTATAGGTTTATCTCTTAGTATAAATAGAATCCACAGGGAGGGTTTCAGCTTGCAATGGAAAACTGCTGTGAGGTTTTCCCACAGCTCGCGCCCCTCTGATGCTGCACAGTCACAGATGTTACAGCTCCATGCGATTGAAAGTGGGGGGAGAAGGACATTAATAACTATTTTTAATGGGTAGTTTTTAATCTGCAGACACTCTTAAATTCAATACCCTGCTAATATAACTAGTTAGTTTTTTTTTGGGGGGGGGGGGCACAATTTGAAATATCATGCATGTTATAAAAATGTCAGTATGGGGTATATTTTTACTAAATAGCAGGACTGACATGAGTACCCAAAGAGATTATAGATTATCATGTGTTCTAAAGAGCTGATGCGCTGATCTTTTTCTCAACAGACGCTGAGACGTTTGATTGTTTTTTGATTGCCAGTTGAGTGACACTGTCATAAGACTTATCTGCAACCAAGTGACAACTAGTTGTCAGTGTTTGAAATATTTGCGACGCGTCAGCAGATTGTGGGACATCGTCAGTTAATGCGAGTGAATTAAAATTCAGTTCACGTCCAATCTTAATTATTAACGTTTTATAGTATGAACGAAACTAATACCAAAACGGTACTTGCAGCAAATGTTATCTATTTTTGAAAAACAAAAAAAGAATCTGATAAATTGAGCTTTTCACTGCTGCGACTCTTTATTGTGCCTCTTGAAAAGAATGGAGATTGAACGTGAATTACTTTGCCTTTAAATTCTGCTTTGACACTTCATCCAACAAGCAGTTTCTAGTGTATTCTGCTGCACGTTAGAACAGTAGGATGCAGGTAAATGCAGTTGCAGTTGTTGGAGTATTCTTGTTTGCGCACGTATTTATGTGGGTATATATTTGCTTTTTAAGAGTATGTGCTTACAGGCACATTTGTGTTTGTGTCTCGCTGTGCGTGTGTTGAAGTCGGGAAAATAAGGGCGTAAATATGTGTAACAGCAGCAGTAAACCTCCTCAGACCTTGCACTTCAAACTCAGGTACCCAGGTTTAAGAAAAGTGTCCAAATGCCTTCAGGTTAAGAAGGCAGAGTTATTCGAGTTCAATCCTGCACTCCGGTGGGTATGCGGTCTGTCATTCCCTCAAATGGATCGGTGGCAGACATCAGCGTACTTCCCTGTGAGCTGTTTGTAACAAATCATTCACCGGCTCCCTCAATAAAAGATGAAGTCAGGGTGCACACACACACACACACACACACACACACACACACACACACACACACACACACACACACACACACACACACACACACACACACACACACACACACACACACACACACACACACACACACACACACACACACACACACACACACACACACACACACACACACACACACACACACACACACACACACACACACACACACAACAGGAGCTAGAACAGCTTTTAAATAATTGAATCCCTTCCTGGCAGCAAAACACCTGATCCTTTTTGTTTGGTAATAATGTGCAAAGCAAAGATTAGCTGCCAACTCCTGTTGATTAAAAGAGGTGTAATTTTAAGGAGAGCAGGGCCCCTGTGCGAATGTGAAGAGGAGGAAGAGGAGGCAGTGGAGAGGATGTGCAGTGATTTTTCTGCTTAGTTTATATTGCGTCGAGTAATGTTGCAGAGTTGAGGTGTTCTCGATCAAAGAATTCGGGCGCCAAACTTGAGTTGAAGCCAGTTACCTGAAGCAGAGCAGCTCAGCACGTTCTGGATGGATGAGTCTCGCAGTGGTCAGCACTGCAGCGCTGCCTCTCTCCTCCACACCACACCCTCTGCCCTTGTTCTCTCCTCCTCCCTCTTTCTCCCCCTCCTACACAAACCTGCCCAGAACAAGTACAATACTCTAAGGTAATATAGTTCTACCCTTTAATCTTACCTTTTTTACCTTTTGCTGCTTCTCTATCGGTCTCTTGGCAAATGAACCAAGGCTTTAAAAAATCCAGCGGAACAATCAAAGTCCCTAAAGCTTTAGATTGCTGTCAGTGTGTTCATGTCAAGGAGGAATGAACAAGCGCACCAGAGAGACTGAAAAAAACTACCAAGTGCTCCAGATGGTGGAAAATGGCTGACTCAGACACTGTATCGTGTTTTGTACCACTCAGTAGAGTTTAAGCTACTGACATGATTACTAACCGTCATGACAGTCAGCCTTCACATCTTTGAGGTCTCATAGCTTTTCGTTTGTCTTCACTCCTTCTCGGTGGTGTTGCCTTCACGTATTTTACATGTTTTTCATTCTCTAAGCAACAAAAGACCCTCCCAGAGTCACAGAGCAGACAGTTTGACTTTGTCCTATTGAGAAAGATTCACCAGAAAACCCCCAGGTTCCAAGATGGCTACCCCCGCTGTTAGCCTTGTGTGGTCACATCATTTAAATCAACTAGAGAGCTATTTAAGCTAGGAGCTAGCTATCTAGCTACTAGCTGGCTAGCAATCTAACTGTCACCAAATTGGTGGTTCTTCATTTGATTTGTAATTATTTACGGAAGTAAGATTACAAAATGATGCAATGCAGATGCGCCCCCTAGGTCAGGTAAAAAAAAAAAGCTCTTTAATTTAGCTGAATCAATTGTATTTGCGTTAATATTGGACTTTATTTACACACAACCACCAGTGATGGTGGCTCTTCCAGCTCAGAGGCCGATATGAGAAGTTTCCTCTGACTCAGATGCTCATAATTACAGTCTGAATGCGATGACATGAACGCAGCGTGACACACCTGAATGTAATGCAGCCACGATTAATGATGCTGATTACACCTGTGCTTCTGTTGCTGTGACATGTCAAAATGTCTGCTGTTAAAAAGGCCCACGGCGCTCAGAAAAAAATACCCAATTTAAATCGAACCCCAAAAAAACCCAGACAGAAACATCAACCTTTTGCAATGAGGCACAAAATTCTGTCATTTGTTCAAAACACCAAAGATGGATGCAAGGATTACATTTCCCAGTGAACAAGGAGACGTCCACAAATCATTGGAAGTTTTCACAGTTGTCTGTAGGAGGTCAGTGGGTTTTTTAAAAAGTTAGGTAAGTTTGCACTGAAAAAGCCACTCTCAAGAGTTACTGCACATTTCATGGGACATTTTCCAATGACGCTTGAACTCCTGTGGAGTCGCAGGTAATTTCGGACTACAAAATTGCACCCGGCTGTTATTTTCCTGCAGTCACCGACTCATAACTAAGCTGCCTTTCAGGCCAAAAAAAATAAATTCATACGACAGCAGCCAAAAGTTTCTGCAGTTTCTTGTAAGAATTACTTTTCTGTCACATCACCTCCGTGTTTGTTGCAGAGTGGGAGAAGAAGCAGGTCAGACGGTGTCTAAATGAAGTCAAAGATATCCTGAGACATTATTGATCTTATCTCGACACCTATCTGTATTCTGCTCTGTGCTAATTAACATCAAAGGAGCATTTTCACGTACTGCTGTCACTTAATGCACCAACACAGATGGTGGTGGGTGTCTTTTAGAGCAAGTATATAGAAAGTTGTATGCACGTGTATGTGCATTTGAGAACTGATGGGAGTTCTTTCCCCACCATTAATTTTTATGACCTGCAACATTTTAGAACAAGTTTCCCCAGCTGGGAATGGACAGGAATGCTAATTAGCTTAATTCAAACATTTGCATAAACCTAGCCTTGATGGTCTGCCAGATCATAACAAGTACCAGCTTCTTTGGATGCTTTTTAATGATATTTAAAAAAAAGAAGCCTTCGGTTATGTCAGTAACTGCAGTGAGAAATCATACACAGTATTCAAGCTACTCTGAATTAGCCCTGCCTTACTTTGAAATTCAACAGCCCATGGACAGGAAACATAAATTTGACAGAAAAAAAGAGCTGTTAATCCACTTTAAAGCAGAGATTGAAATTTCTCCAAGCACTTAGACTGAAATAACCCCCACCAGGGATGTGATGATGACATCACCACATTAATAGTCGGCACAAATCAGGCAACTCCGAGCAACTTCGTGAACAGCAGATCACCCTTTGGGTTTATTGTTCTTCACCGAATGATGTTTTGAGTCAGCGACCATCTGTCCTCCCAGTGTGTCTATATACTTTATGCTGGTCTGACATCTTCAGACCAGACATCTTCTTGTTTGATGCTACTCAACACTAAGCTTTGGGAAGTCTGTACTGCTTTAGCCGCCTTGTCATCCGGCGTTATCCTCCTCGCTGCATCCTGTGCTTCGCGCCGCCCAAGACGATTGCGAGTGCTTTAAAGAAATACAAATGAGCCAGAGTGTTTCTCCCCCCTATAGCAGAATAATAATGTGTGGAGCCAGACCTTTCTTTAGCGCTGACACAGCGCTAAAGAAAGGGTCTGGCTATATGAGACTAGGTAGGAACTGCATGAGGAGCATGAGTAAATTTACCATCTTAATGTCTTCACCCAAATTGGATGCATTCTCCACTGCAGCTGGATGCATCATGTTGAATAAAGCAGTTGGCAAACATTTTCATTCGGGGTCATTATGTGGGGTAGATGTGAGAATCTACTTCAGAGAATGTTATTTTTTGTGCTCTGAACAGTTCAGTTTGTTCTCCACGCCATTTAAAAGCTGACTTCAGCAGGTTTTGCAATAAGAAGCATGTGATGCTCAATCCCTGAAATGTACCTTGTGTCCGAGGGTAGAAATCAGCATTTTTTTTGCTGCATAAGCCAATTGATAAATCCGTCCTGGTCTCCACAGATTGTAAACCTACAACAGGAAGTGGTTTGTCCCTACGTTCAAATCAAATATTAAGCAGCTTTACAGCATGTACTGCTGGATTAGGGGACTTTTGTGGATTGTGTTGATCTGCTGTATCGCAGCCTCCAATGTTGTCGAGCCAGATTCTTGTTAGCTGTCCAACAGGCAGATGGACCTCTCTTGGAAGGATTGTTTTTCATCCTAATGGCACACAGGGTTAAATTGGCTCAGCTTTGTAAATGGACTAAAACTTGCAAAAATAAATACTCACCCAGTTGAGAGTTATTGCTGTTAGTCCGTCACTGCTGTTGTAATGGACTGTCTGCACTAGCAATAATGGCATTTTGATGGAATTACGCATCTACAGATGTTTGCCCTGTAAAAGTACTTCTAATGTGATGGACAGTTACATCTTTGGGCCGGATTAAAATATCTCCACAACTGTTGGATGAACTGCAATGAAACTGTGTACAAACATTCAATTTAATTACATTTCTTTCTAAAGCTCAATATCACTAATTACAAATTTACCTCTGAGGGCTTTACAATCTGTACAGCATACGACACCCTTGGAGCCTCGCATTGGATAAGGAAGAACTACTCCCGAAAAAAACCTTTAATGGCGCCAAGAGGATGCATCCTACTGACTTTGGTGATCCCCTGACTTTTCCTCTAGCGCCACCATGAGGTTGATATTTCTATACGTCCACTCCCATCAGCTTCAGCTGCACTTGTTAGCATGCTAACACGTTAAACCTATGTGGTGATCTTGTTAACATTATACCTGCCGATGTAAGCATTCAAACAACCTGTAGACTCTTAGTCTTGTTAAGACAATTGAATAAAAACCTTTCAGAGAAAGGAATCACAAATTTAAATGGCACTCTCCGATGATGTCATGCTCTCTTTGCCTAAAAGAAAATGCCATTTTAAAAGGTCATTAGCATCGCAGTCACTTTGCACAAGGTGTTTTTAAATAGTATTATCAAATTAAAAGCTTTAAAAGCAGGGTTACATTAATTATACTATTTCCTTTGTAAAACAATCGCATGTCTTCTTGTTGATGCATATCAGGTTTCCCCTCGTGAGTCTAATCAACAAACACTCCATCAACCAACACGATCTTTATCCAACAGCAAAGAAGATATGAGCGGCTATTTACTCAACTGCAGCCTCATAAATCACTTGGATCGCACAGTGAAACCATCACACACTGGGTGGTTAAGTGCCTGCGATGAAAACAGTTTTTGTAATGCATGTGCGGTTGTTGTCTTGATTATTATGCAGCCGTACATCCACAAGCTGTGTACAAAAGGATGACGGGTTCCTGTTCCTCAGTTTCATGGATAGCGATGTAAAGTGAATCAATAAAGTTAATTGACATCTTTATTCAACATGTTGCTTTAGTGAAGTGCTTTGAAAGGTGTTTACCGAGCTCCTTTCATGTTGTGGTTGATGGATGAGTTGATGTCAGATCAAACTACGTGTCTGCAAGAAGGGAAAAAAAAGAACAAAATCCTCTTTAAAGTTTCTGTTTCGGCTTTTCAGGTGCAACATTTCATACTGAAATAAATGAAAAATGGTCAAACATTATGTTATTGGTGAACATTAATATTCTACATCCGCATTCCAAATTGTAACACAACAGATTGGGACGTGAAAGTACAGTTTGACAACCATAAAATGTGTTAATATGTGATAAGAGGCATCATCTCGGTGTTTAACCCGTCTTCTCATCGTCGCTCGGTGCGTGCATCGCCGTCGTGAAAATCATGCACTTCAGCAACGTCGGCAGCAGTGCACCATGCGCGCGTGTTTCAGTCATTCACCTTACGAGCGGAGCACGGTGGGGAAGGGCTGAATTAGCAGAGCGACATTACTGCTGCTCCCTGCAAATCTACCTCCCACAAAATCATTACAGCGTCACTCTCAAACGGGTTCGAGGCTGAAAATAACACTTCAGGGACTGCAGGCCAATTTATTAAGTAAGCAGGTTACAGAGACAGGTTTGCGACTGCAGGTTCCCCCGTTTAGACATCTGCACCAATGGGAAAGAAATGGTGGCAGAGGCACGTGAATGTGCAGCCTGTTTTGTGCCCTCAGTCATCACTATTAATGTGAAACCTCAGTTATAAAAGGTGTTAAAATGTGTAAATTTGCCCTCCTCATCCACTCCCTCAGGCTCTAAATTATGTAAGTTATTGTTGATTTGCTTTGGTTAAATTAGATTTTACAAATGGTATATAGATGGTATTAGATGTTGCAAAAGTAGTGGGTCAGATATCATGATGTGAGCTTGTATTTGTTTTTTCCCCTTTTTTATATAGTTATCTTTTAGCCGCTTTAATGTCTTGTAAAACAACGATTGACAAATTAGCTTTTTTTTCTTTTTGGCCAATATTTAGACTGTAATCACAGAGTCTGAGGTGGTAAGAGGACGTCAGAACAAGACATTGAATGAGGGTGAATCACAACGTCAGGTAGTGTTTGTCTCTGGAGATTTATTACGACAGCTGAGATGCAGAGGTTAATAGTGAGGTTTTCTGGTAATGTTGAGGCTTAAGTCATAAAGACTTTGCTCCTTCAGTTTTGACAATCTCAGCCATATACTGTATAATACCTATAAGGACTAAAGAGACTACCAAAGGTTAGACTTGCTCTTGAGGAGCCAGGTTCCTTGTGAGACTGTAATATACTGTCTGATTAAATCCAGATGAATCATTTGCTTTCCATCAACTCATGACAGATTATGAATTATAAATCTTGCTGACTTTTATGTAAAACAACACATTGGTAGTCGTATGGTCCCCTTGGTAATGTTGCATTGCAGGTTAATAAACTTCTATATTCTCAATTTTACACCTGCTGCAGTTGTTCTTCAGCAGGGCTGTTGTGTCAAATCAGCAAATTGCCTCCGTCTCCACAGAACATTGTGAACGTTCCTCTTAGCAGATTTATGTCCTGTGTCTTTATTCAGTCAGTGATTATTATGAGCTGCAGTGCACAAAGTAGAAGTAGCTGTAACAGGAAGGAGCTGGAGTTCACAGATTTGTACTATTGTATCTCCATTTTGAGTAGGATGTAAGCATAATTTGAAAATACGACAGAATTTATTTTAATAGAAGTGTATATCTCATTATATGGCCACTTACAGAGAAAGTCAGGGCAGCTGCATCAGCTTTCTGCAGCACTGTGCTGGACTGGTTAGGATAAAACAAAGCCGTAGTTTTATTGATGGTGTTCTGTGCTCTTCCCATTATGGACTAAATGGAGCCTAACATCTGTGCTCAATTCTAAAAGGAGCTCATGTGGAAAAGAAAACCTGCTGCTCAAAGTAAACATTGTGTCTCTTTGGATGTTCCAGGAAGGGGCAAAGATGAGAAAAACTGGCAACGTAGACGGAGATTTGCAGCAGTTGGCACGGAGGTGAAACATGGATTTAGGGAGCGGATACAAATCATGAGCTGACAGCGAACGTATGTCATCGCATCTCGATTAATTTGGGATTGACCTGAGAGCCCAGTAGATCCATATATGCTATTGTTTATGCTCCTGGATGTTGATGACAAGACACACACGATGAAATTTAACAATCAGTTCATTGCTAGTTGAACTTTAACTGCGTCTTTGGACAGATGTCGAGATAATATTAAACACGCTCATGTCCCCACGGGTCTTTTCTATTGCCGTGTTTCCTCAAAGCGACTCTGTCACAAACGCCGCTCGTCTGAGCCGGAACACGCTGGAAGCCAACACATGCCCTCTGCAGATGTCACTTGAAATTCACAGCAGCTTTTGAGGAACGGTTTCATAAGGCGGCGCCTCAGAACCACATTTAAACATGAGAGGTTATGAGGAAAAATTGTGTGAGATGGTTTGATCAGTTAAATTAAGGGAAAAAAAGGTGGAGGGAATTTGGAGCAGTCGGTCTGACGGTGAACCCCTGATGGTCTGTTCATGATCCTGAGCTGGTATGAGATCACCAAACTCACAGTTCATACTGCATCACGGTTTTGAGTCACGGATCGGATTAGCAGAAAATAAAAGGGAGCGAAATTATTTCCACAGCTTCAAAAGTCAGTGTAAACGGTCAAAAATTCTATATGTTATACTTTTACTTTGTTATAGTCATCTATATTCTCAATTTTGTTGGCATTTGTAGTTTTAATTATGTATTATAAGATGCTTAGAGCTAGTGTTAGGAAGTCCTATACACTGCTGTGAAAAAATCTCCTTGAAACAACTATGTAGTCAAGTTTCTGAACAAAAACTCCATTTTACAAGATTACATTTAAACACATCATAACATATAATTTAATTTAACCCAATACTTATCTTTACTCAATAGAGCATGAATGAATGAGAGCATGAATGCATCATAACGTAACTGAATGGAACCACCGTTAGCTCTTAGCTCCGCTGATATCAACATAGATTTATTGCTCACAGTGTAGCACTATCAGGGATGAGCGACTAGAAAGCATTCATATTTTTTTACTGGATATTGTCCAATAACTGTCTGCGGTGAAACTTTATTCCACACTATGATGGTTGAATTGAGTAATTAATACAGTGTGAGTGGACCCGTACAGATCATGGATCAATGCGGTCCGTTACACATCCGTGGGCTGGTGTTTTAAAGACCAGCGACTCATTTGTCTCTGCCCCACGCTTGAAGAACAGAAAGAGAAAGAGGCAGTTTGGCCTTATGTTCTTTCTGCTTCAGTTATCTGTGGCCTAATTCTGCTTTTTTTTAATTCTTAATGGCCATTGAGTGTGTCAGGGAACTCTCGGACTATGCCAAGCTGCCAAGTCTTAAAATAACCCCAGAAACGAATGAACAGTATTATTAAATTATTTCCCCCAATTCCTCACCCTTCATTTTCCTCCACCGCTCTACTTTGATTAAAATTACTTTGCTCTACACTTCAAACTGTGTGATGTTTCGGAAACCCACTGGGCATGGAGAAAGGATCCAAACTACGAGTTGATTCTGATTCCTCGCATTATCATATCAAATGCCTGGCTCTTCTCTTCCCTGGAAAGTTGTTCAATGAGACGTCTCTGCTCGACTGTCTCTGGTGGGACGGCACAAGCAGGGACAGATTCAGCGTTCCTCATAATTAGGGTCTTAATTTGAACACCTTGCTCTTTTTTTTCAGTTCATTTGCAAAGCTACTCTCCTGCTGCTTGGCCCACAAAAAAATAAAGACCGGAGCGTTATCTGGGTCGCCTGGTTACGTATGGCGAAAGCTCTCTGTATCACGTGGACCCCCGCCCTCGCAGCCGATGGGCGCTTGGCACTGGATCGGAGCAACCGAGTCGGGCCGCCAACAGGCTGGCCTTCCTCTGAGCAAACAAGTCTCTCCGGGTCTTAGCTCTCAAGCTAAAACAACGGTCAGCGTTGCTGAGCCAGACGAAGCCAAAACATCAATCATCGCATTATGCCAGCCATGCTTATGCATCGGCTATCACAGATTAACAAAGTAAGAAGCTTTCGGGATACACAATATTGATTTTCTCATTCTCATCTGCTGCGCATAGCGAGAGGCTTTAATGTCCCACGCAAACCGTTAAGCCAAGAAGGAATCTGCCACCTGACAACAACGCCACGTTTCCGTTTGTCATGAGGAAGAAGAACCAGCACTTTTGAAGCAGCAGGTGAGAGAAAGTGATGACGTGCAACAAAGGTTGAGTCTTACTGGACTCAATCAATGCCTGTGGACACTGTCAGGCCAGCTGTTAGAGAAGATGAAGATGAACTAGAGGGCTGCTTACTGGCTGTCTCTCATCTGACTCCCAGCGAAATGTCTATTGAATACGCTCTGTACGCTCTTGAAACAATTCACCTTTCGCTAAGTCCCGCCCCTCGAACTGGCCAATCATAGCGTAGCATCTGCCAGCTCCGACCAGGGTTTCTTAATTGTCGGGCTGGTTTTGTAGACTTGTTGGAAGGAGATGTACGTTTCTAAAAAGTTACGTTTCTACGTGAAAATCTGTGGAGCTAACATTAGCAGAGTACATTAGCACATCATTAACCAGCATTAGCAATGATGCTATGCTAACTACAGAAGATATACTGAATGTATACAGATGCTGCTTTTGCTTTAAAATGTCTAACAGTGAATAAAGACCTACTTGGCTTTCCAGGAACAGTGTTGATTTTAACATCACTAGGTGATGTGCTGGTTCACTTTTCCTCTGTGATCTGTAGGCTTTAGCTTCTATCTTTATCTTTTTAACCTGTTTTCACCGCTGAATCAGTTTGACATGCTGGATATATCATCCCAACGCATGTTTGTTGACCGTTCTGTTAGCTTTTTTCTCTGAAATCGTTTTTACGAGGTCTTAGCGAAGGGTCAATTGCGACTTGCTGTGAAAACAAGTGTTGTGCTAACTCAACTCATTGGCTTGATTGTTGTTTTATTGTGATTTAATTGAAAAGCAGATTCTCACTCTCGCCACATGATTAAGCGTGTTGCAGAGAGAAGCACTTTCACCCAGCGCACAGCTTGTGTAAATCAGCTGGCTGATTGAACCAGAGCCCCGGCTGATCACAGGGAACTCCCTCATCTATTTACCGGCTTGCTGGTTAGTTTGTTACTCCTTTCATCGCTGCAACGCTGCACTGTGGCAACGCGCTTTACCAATCCCAAAATGAGGAAACCAATCCCCAGAGATCGCCAACACCCACACTAATGAAAGGAACGCCGAAAAATGTAATCTCGCCAATTTCAAGGCTCATTAAGTTGTGTAACAGACGGGAGTTTGAAGAAATAATTTGAAGAGGAGCTGTAATGTGTTTCTTCCCCCTTCCTTCCTCTTCCCCTCAGTGCTGTTCTCAGTGGAAATTGCTGTGAATCAAAGTATTTTTAGATAAAATAAACAAATGTTTTCTATTTTATTCTAGAGGCCCTTGTAGTTTTGTGATTTCAGGCTTTTCTGGGCCATGATGGCATTAGTACTTCTTGGCTTGGTGTCGACCGCATTATGTGAGCCGAGAGTTTTACTGCTGCATTGCAACCCCCCCCCCACCCCAAATAAAATGTTAGATTAAAAAAAAAAAAGGAAAGAAGTTTGTGAGTTGGTTTGATCGCAGCTTTTCTGGGGACAGCTTCTTGGTAGCATGACAGCTGGCCTGCTTTCTTAGACTCATCATTTTACCAAAAGCCCCCCTCAGCCCGAACCGCCGAGAAAACACAAAGGAAGCAAATCAACCGAATGCGTGTCTCGCACACCGACAGGCGTGTGCATTGTGTGGAGGTGGCTCGACAGCGGGCTGCAGGAAGGGAACAGCGGCGTCGCTGCCACTGCTTTGCAACAATGCAGTTAATATGAAGCGTTTGTGTCATCCTCAACGTCAACCGTTCACCTCAGGAGTCCCCGGATGTCACAGAGGAGAAGGGAAGTGTGAGTTTCTGTGCCTTGTGATTTTTTTCGCCGGGCGAGACCGTGCCAAGGTGCAGCGTCGCCGTGTCACAGTCACACAGCTGATGTTTATGACAAGCAGATCAGCTGCTCTTCCCCTCAACCCCGCCGATTCGCTCCACTTGTCCCCGAGGCTCCGCTGAGGAGAAAAAAACCCCCATCTCAGCACTTGACTCACAGATAGTAAAAGATACCGAAACCAGCTTCATTTCAGTGTCATTCCCACACCTACTCTCTGTGGGGGCCCTTGTGCAGTGGCATTATTATTTCTGTAGTCTCTGAATGGACTGTGGAAAAGGCGCAAGAGCATTTTAGCATGATTTAATGAGAAAAATCATTAAATAGCATGACAATTCCTCAGTGCCAGAGGCTGCAGAGATGGATTTTGGAAGAAGAAGAAGAAGAAGAAGAAGAAGAAGGTGCATTTCAGCCTTAATTCATGCTTCTGTTTGCCCTTCAACTGACTTTCTTTATGTTCTAATTACTGCGGTCGAACTCGTGTCTGTCTTGTCAGAGAAACAAAACATCTCAGGGAAAAGCCAGTAATTATGTTTCATGGTAATTACTGACCTGCACTGCAACAGCATGAACAGTCTTTCTCTTCGTATTCGTTTCTACCCAGACATGTGTTGGCTACCCAACAAAGGAAAGAAAATCCAAAAAATCTGCAGCAGGGAGTTATTGACCCAGCACTGATTTGGCAGTGTTTCAGCATGCCCTGTAGCCTTTATGACAGTATGGTTTATGTAACTGCCAATGGAGCTCATACAGATGAGTGGTCTGTAGCGCACACACAAAAATACTCGTAGTAAAGAGCACACACAGACCCATACAGTACACACTCCCACTGCCTGTACGGTGAGGACGAGCAGGCTGATTTCTGAAGAGCGAGAAGAGGCAGCAGGGGAGTGAGGTCAGAGGATCAAAAGGGAAACAATGTTTTACTGCGCAGGTTTTGATCAGAGCAGCACCTACCACGAGCTGAACCACGTCGCCTCAGAGGCAGCAGAGGAACATACCGTCGTGAATGATGCCAACGTGTCGCTGTTGTCGAAACAAGGCGCCTCCACACGACAAGATAACATAAACACAATATATCCCGTCTGTTTAATCTGCACACAAACCAAAGTGTAGAATCGATTTAAGTCGTTTAATGTCTTGCCGTCACCGCGAGTTTCCCAGGAAACCAGCGGAGAATCCAGGAAGTCGGTACCGCCAATAAAATAGTCCAGCACAAAACCCCCGAAAATACCACATTTAATTTTTACAGTTTGATTTCTGTACAGATTGATAATCAAGTTATAATGTGTTAATTACTGAGCTTAAGAGGTGTAGAATTTTGAAATCTTTGAACAGATATAGGCTAGTTACTGATGCTAAGCTAACTAGCTGCACCGTCATAATCACCAAAGACATGAGGGTGATATCAATCTCCTCATCTAAGCAAATAAGCATATTTCCCAAAATGCTGAACTATTCCTTTACAGTTTTAACACATAGTTCTGAATATAAACATTAACTCTTGATATGGTTTGTTAATTGCAGGATAACACGAGTGTATATATCGTTGAATAAACAGACTAGCATCTGAATCAAAAAGTGTTTTATTGTGGGTTTGCACGTAGAAGGAATTTGTCTTGGTGATGTAATGCATAACAATAAACGGTGCAAAAGTCAAGAGACATAATATAAGAAATATGTAAAGATGTATCTGTATTAAAAGTGGAAGAGCAGCATAAGTGCGGATCTCCTCCATTAACGAGGAACCACATCGACATTTTCTTTGAGAGTGCAGGCTTGAATTATTTTCGACATCCATCGATATAGAAATAATCTGAATACTTGAGTTTCATCAATGTCACTTGCACTCATATTTACAGCACACAAACTAAAAAACACTTGCCTCCAGCATCCTGTTCTGCCGGGCAGATAAAGGAATGTGGCTTGGAGTGAGTAAGTACAGTCTCGCTCTGAGCAGAATAAAAGGAGGAGGATGTTTTCCCTCTGAAAAACCTCCACACACTCCCCCCACCCCCCATGAATGTGCCCAATCAGAGATAACATATTTACATTTCTCTGATTTGCAATGTGCTTACAGTCCATGCTCTTCTGTTATTCTGCTTCACTATGTTTGTGAGTGTGTGTGTGTGTGTGTGTGTGCCTGTATGTGTGTGTGTGTTTATTTATTTCTCCTTGAAGTATCCTAATTGAAAGCCTGGAGGCACAAAACACTGATGCAGCCACTATGGAGTTTGGCGGTAGTATTCTGCTGTTTGTGTGTATTTCACCTAAAAAGGCACACAAAAAAACACACACACTCATCAAAACACTGTTTGTTGACCTTGTGTACCTCGGAGTCTGTTGATGATTAATGAGAGGCACAATATATGCGTCTCTGTTCCCCGTCTCTCTTGTCAACGTCATATAATAGCTGTTTTTATTTCTGCATGATTGGTTTCTCATCTACCGCTTTCTCCTTCTCGCGGTGCATTTTTATATTCACTCGAGTACGTCCTGATGTGTCCACAGGTGTGCGGAGTTGTTCGCCAGCGTTTGTGTTTTTCATGTGCACGTTCATTTATCTGCAGAGCGAAGATAGCCCCCTTTCTCCCCCCCCCGTCGGTAATCTCTCTCGCTGTTATTGCAGCTTACATTTGCCTCGGCCCCAGAGCTGCTCGGCCGTAATGGTTCCCTACTCTCTCCGCTGCCCTCGGGGAGCGTTACAGTTTCTCATCACCACTAGCCATAAACAAAATGACCTCCGGTCACGTCTTGTATTTGAGGCAAGTTCTAACCCCGCAGAGCCCGTTCTGAGTGTAACATCGGGATGGTCATGGCCGAGCGGCACCCACATCGAGCGTTGTTATCTCACAGGAGAGATTTCTCATAGTGCCGTCATGTTAGGACCTCTAATTCTAACCAAACTCTCATTTTGTTGGTTATAGTTTTTATTTTGACTATGGATGGAGAGAGCTTTACAACCATCGGTTTCAGGAAAACATGTCAAATCATTAGCCATGATGACTGAATCAATACTGTACGCCTTTTGCATCTGAGCTCCCTCGTTGACTAAAATCACAGTCGTCAACTCAGTCATTATATCCAACGTGTTACTTCCTGTTTAAATGATTTCTGACAGACAGACAGACAGACAGGTGGTCCTTAAGCTCTTAACGTTACTGAACTTAGTACAAAAGTTCATTTAAGTCATTTTTTAATCAAACATGCCCTAGTTTGTGTTTTGTAATTGTTTAAATTTGCTGCTTTTCTTTGTCTTATATATTAAACTGAACACATCTATGTTTCGGAGCGCTAGTACGATAAATAAAGCAATTAATAAATGTTGTGCTTTAGGAAACTGTGATGGGCATTTTCCCTATTTTCTGACTAAACAATGAATCGATTGAGAAAATAACTAGCGGTGAGCACATTAATGTCATTACATATGATTTCTCACTGATATCCATTTGAACTGAGATGCAACTGATTGGGTAAAAAAAAGAAGAAGAAACTAACAACATCAGCACCAAATTGTAATTTCCACCTCTATGCACATTACGGTATAAACTAGGAAGAAATGTTTACTAGATATATTTTTGGGAAAAAAAGATGTTCTCCAAACAACAAAACTAAAACTGAGATGAGAGGAAGATGAGGAGGTATGATTGTCTTGTTTGTTATAGACAGTCGGTCAAATGGATTGTAAGAACAGGAACATTAAACAACATGTGTCTATGAGGCTACATTGACACTCAAAGCTTTAGAGCACAAATCTGATTCGTTGCTCAGATCAGATTATTTTTCCCGTTTGGCTGTTAACGTTATTTTTTTTGAATGTGACCAAAATCAATTCAAGTGTGAGTTGTCACGTTCCTGTACTTGCGATAAAGAACATTAACAAAGACGTCACACACAGGACGCCGTTGGACCGAAGTTAACACGATTGAAGTCGGTGTTTACACTTTCGGTTATAAATCGATGTGCAGTGGAAGCCAGTGAATCCGTGAGCAGATGTCAACAAGAACTAAGAGAAAGAGAAAGAGAAAGAGAAAGACGGCCACATTTCTAATTTATGGCGTTTCGTGGAACAAAGGCTGCTTCTTCTGTACTGTGTGTGTGTGTGTGTGTGTGTGTGTGTGTGTGTGTGTGTGTGTGTGGATGCAGAGTGGTGATCTTCATGTTAATGGCTTCACAGAGCAGAACTGTGAAGTCCTGTATCTGATTTAGGAACACATTTAAAAGTGATCCAAATCAATGAAAATATAAATAAATAATGATCTTAGTGATATGAACAAAACGTCTGATCTAGGCCACTTTCGCCTGCAGAGTGAACACAGCCTATGATATGCCTTTTGAATATGCGTATAGGCCTGTGGGAATGTTTAAATGATGCAGAAGCCAATATAAAACTTCACAGCAGGCCTCTGTGTTTAATACAATATTTATCTTTTTGCAACAGTGCTGCAATTTTTACATCAACATCATATCTTCAAAAGCAAACATAAGTAACTGAACCAGATGAGCTTGAGGTCAGTTTGGTTTGCTGATGTGGTGCAGTGTGGACAGACTGGTTTCCCTTCTCTCACCCAGCTGGTGCTGTAGTGTTTTTCTTTTTTTTTAGCGCGTTGTGAAGGAGCAGCCACAGAGCCTCTAACGCAGGCACCAGTTCATTTCATGGCCATTACAAGAGGCGGATGGAGGGACTCGGCTCTTCTCTTTGAACTGGGATTAGTAACAGGGAGAAACAAAACTGTGCTCTTATCTGCCTCTGATATTTGTGTGGAGCTGCAGGGGGGGGGGGGGGGGGGGGAGAGCTCAGCTGTGTGACACCACAAAGCAATGTGATGAGTCCTTTCGTTTTCCTGACAGACAAATGAAAAGCGGGAACAGGTATCGTCCTGATTAGCTCGACAGGTAAACGCAGACAGTAGCGTAGAATGCCTCTATCTTACACACTTCAAGTGTTGTTTCCTTCTGAATTTCATCAAAGACCGATCCTCAAATTAGGCATTTCTTCTGGGTGTGTTTTGCTTGCAAGGATGCTTGAACCCCCCCCACCACCACCACCCGTCCCCTCTCCCCAGCATCAAAGCACAGCACACGCCGTTTGAAATTCATTGAAAGCATCGGATTAATAATGCAGAAAGAGAAAAAAAAAAGAGGACACATAGCACGACGCCTTTCTCGACTCCTCGGCCATTAAAGCACAAAAACCCTTCTGACGTGACCAAACGGGAAACCTTTGAACGAGCTGCAGAAAGGTCACGGTGGAAGAGGCTGGAGCTGAGTCTCCCTCGGGAGGCGGCCAGACACACGCTACCTAAATGAAACCGTTTCCTGTTTACCCCGTGTTGTTACCACTCCCCGGTGCTTTCCCTCCAAATGTGTTCAAGAATGGAATACAAAAGAAATCAATCCATATGACTTTACAAAATGCTATGCATGAAACAAAACAAAGCTTTAACAAGACAATTCAAATATGAACGGTATAGGAAATGTAACACAAGGTCCACGTCCCAGCTACCTCCTCATGAAGGAATAAGTCAACATTTCAGGAACTATAACTATTTGCAAAAGCAAGCAAGCACGTTCTCTTCCTTAAGGCATGTCAAGTTTTTGGTTACGAGGCTCTAGAAACTGAGAGAAAGTCTTTAGCTGCTGCGGTCGTAACTCTCTGTCTCTCCCCCTATTTTCGTTTTTTTTCTTCCCTCGGTCAGAGAGTTGATTCTGGTCATTTATCTTCCCAGTGCCAATGTTGTATAAGTACGTGTTAACTGCAGAGGGAGGTATTGATCCCGCTCTCCTCTCTTCATCCTCCGTTCCTTCTTCACTAGAGAAGAAATAAATAAATCCCATCACCACAGCTGACAACCAGCTGACAACCTGCCTCCCAGCTGGCAATAAACGCTGCTCGTTGAGCGACGCTGTAATTCCTGCGATGATTTCATTTTGCACATCGATGATGAGGGGGACTCTCAAGCCTTCAACCTCCTCTAAACATCGTGTGGTTTCAGACAGAAATCATAAACGTGACAAAAAATGTTATCAACGAACTTAAACTCACCATCGGCTTTGGACGGTTTCTGGGGGTTTTCACAGGGAAGCATTTCCTTCACGGTGTCCTATACTGAATGTTCTTTTTATGAGTTCTGCTTGTGGCAGTGACAGAGTGTTGGAGTCTGGAGTTTGTTGCACTGCATCCCAACTGCTCTTTGGTTGTGGCTGTGGAGATAAATGGGCCACCAAGGCGGTGCCGAACAGCGGCCGAGGGACATCGATTATAACGAGGAGGGCTAATGCTGAATTAATTAGCAATGGGCTGATGTGGAGGAGCAGCACACAAACAAGTAGATCATTTGATGCCATCGGGGGTTTTAGTCGCATTAGCACTGAGGTTAACGGCCTGCAACATAGACTGTATTTTCTAAATAGTTATTTTACTTGTTTTCCAGGAAACCCGTCTACACACAGACACGAGAGTGGTATCTATCGTTCAACTTTTAGCAAAAGAGCAAAACTGTAATTCCCAATTATTGGACACTGGTAATTGTAAGAAAGCCTTTTATAGCCACGCTCAGTGTCAAGAGTTCACATTCATTGAATCACGGATTGTTTTCTATTGAATATGACATCGAGCACATGATAAACATTGAACATCTAAACTAACAAAATGCTGCATCTTTTCAGCAGAACACGTCTTCCCCAGTGCCACCTTTAAAACAGTGTGATTAATAAGACACTAACGATGACGATACCTCTCCTCCTAACTTCCCTTCCTTCAACAATCCACACTTCCTCTGGCTCCTTCATCATTCCCTGTGATATCTCTTCTCCCTCTTTCTCTGCTGCATGTTAAAAGCCGGACTCTAGTATGGTTCTAAGAATAGCTTTCCCTAACCTGCTCATTGTGATGGAGTGTCACTCCTGTTCTCCCCTCTAACACGATGTCGGCTTTACCCTTTTCACACCTCTAATGCTGCCGGCTCCTGCCTCAACCCTGCAGACCTCTGCGTAGAAGTAGAAGGATTTGATTTCAAACATGCCTTAAAGCCTTTTTTTTAGGACGAACAATAACATTCATGTAAGGAGAGTCAGACGGTGGACATCTCTCATCATGAGGTGAAACTCTTTCAGCTCCGTTGTGTTAAATCTATTTTTAAGTGAACATTGACAAACTCACACGTCAGACGACAGGGAGGCAGACGCACGTTAACACGGCCACTCTGGGTTATTTCTCCAGAGATCAGGGCCTATTTGCGGTTTCATATACGAGGAAAGCAGGTGTTTGGAATACAGAACACGGCGCCGGAAACAAATGGCTGCAGGATAATAGTCGACATTTAGATAAATGCTGCCGCATTAGTATGTAAGAGTGCAATGATTGTGTTGTATCGGCCGAGTGTGGCCACGTACCGTTGTGCATCAGCACATCTGGAAAGCCATTTGAGCCATTGAGCGAGAGGGTGCACAGTAACACCTGGGGAGACTTCAGACTGTATAGAGGAGGTGTTTGCTTCTTTTTGGGTCTACAGTAGGTGCTTTTCTCATTTGCATCAGTCTGTCCTTGATGTGGAGTGAATTTAAATGAGTGAATGTGATTATTACCATATGGACGAGAAGAACCGACACTAATCTGAATTGTCAGTCTCTAACTCTTAAATGACTATAGGCTGTTTTTGAATGAAACCCTTCATATAAGCAGAATGTGGGGATATTATATGAATGTGCAATATATATTTTAGTAATATATATTGGTTCGAGTGGGTACATTGTTTCAGGGTGTAAATTATTTAAGATGGAGTTCACACTCCATTAAAGAACACTAGGATTTATTCTGTGACTTTTATTTTATTGTGAAAAATACGAATTTGAAGCCTTTATTCAATGGTTTAACGAGACCGTATACTGTATAGACTATTTTCTATGAAAACACGCATTTGACAGCTTAGACAACTCTCTGGCTTTGGAGCTTTTCCACTTTCTTCAGATCGGCACAATAAGCAGAATAAAACATACAGAGGGAACTAGGTCATTCCCTTTGTTCTATGTCGATATTTCTCTGACCTCTGTAGTGTCACAGTGCCAAAAGTCTAGTAAACCGCAACACCTCTGGGATGGTTTCCCGGCAGGTCATTGTTACTGTCACGGGGCCCTCAGCCTGCAGGGCCTCCTCTGTCCAGCTCATGAGGTCATAACAAGGGGACCCCACTGGCTGAAAGACTCCAGAGTGGAGGCTTTAGAGAGCGTGCGAGCAGATTAGGTGGCAGCTTAGCCCCCAGTAGATGTCAGAACAATCGTGAGGACGAGGCTTAATTAGTAAAGGGCGAAGACCAGTGGCGCGTATTCAACTCATTTGGATATGATGACAGGATTGTGGGGAATCTTCTATTGTTTTGCTGAAGTCTGGTGGAAGTGCTGTGAAAAAGAAAATGTCCGTCTCATTCATGTTTCTCTGTTTTTGCGTTGCAGAGACAAGGATCTGGAGCAGCTGCTGGCAACAACAAGACATCTGGAGAACAAGGTAATAAAATAGTTACACAATTTTCCGTCGTATATTATGACGTTTACTTTCAAAACATCCCCTTATAGTTCCATCAGCAGCGACTTACTTACGCTAGTGGAGACAGATAAAAAGAAAGACATGGCTGACGCACGGACAGGATGTGAGCGAGGGAGGGAAAGTGGGCCACAGTTTACAGTACATGTGGGCTCATGTACGCAAGACGAGCTTTAAAAAGGCAATGTCACATGATTGACAGTAACGGGGTCTGAAGGACAGCTTCCATCAGAGTACACACACACACACACACGTACACACACACACACACACACACACACACACACACACACACACACCTACCTCAGGGCTTTCCGTCAGATCCCATCATGATCCGACGAGAGTTCAGGGTGCGATGACATGGAGAACATTACATAACATATTAATTAGTTTGTTCGTCATATTTAAAAATGTAAAAATCAGCTTACATAGTTTTTGACAGTTTCGTCATAATGTAATGCCCTCCAGTCATGACAGCGTGAGCGCTAAAACGGTGTTCTAAACTTGCACATGATTGTTCATCAGTAATGACTCGTGTTCGAAACTAAAATATAGAATATAGGATTTTTATTAGCCTTTTAGAAAAACCAACTTTGCTAATAGTTTGGTGTTTCACAGTTAGATACTGCACCACTTTACATTTCTCTTATGAATCCATTGACAGAGTCGCTCAGCTTTAACGTCCTGACTCAGCGGGGTTAGAATAATACAGACACCAGGAGACGAGCGTGAGATGACCATCAGCTTCTGTAAATCCAACCCTCTGGTTGCCCCCCCCCCCCCCGAGCAGAGATAGACTGCCTGCATCCGTTCTGTCCGCGGGGAAATAAAGATCAGCTCCGAGCACCAAGTGCATAACAAATCATGTTTATTGTTGAGCCTTCTGTCATCAGCAAATAAAAGCTTCGACGAGAAAACTAATATCTCCCCCGCTTTCGCCTCCCCTAAATCATGCCCGTGATTTGGTGCGCCGCGCTGACTCAGCACCACTTCACAGTTTGAGAAGGAGCTGTTTTGATTTTTATAAAATAGTGTGCTCTGTGATTTATTCAACAAATGAATACATGATGTGTTTTATGGGGGGAAAAGGAAAACCGGTCAGTGGAGTAAAGTGTAAATTGAGTCCTCTGCAAACGTGTTCGATTGTCTAAAGATCAGAAATCTTAAACCGATTGTTTTATACTTATTATTGCAATGATTTGAACCGTGCGGGTCAGTTTGGTATTTAGAGATTCAAAGTGTTATTCAGCTCACGATGAATAGATCACAACAGTCAAATACAAAGTTACAAGTATGCAACCTTGAACAGGTGAGTGAACAACCTCCATCAATGCCAATCCTGACTTATTGAATTCCCCTTTCAGCCTCGGGGGATCAGTGTGAAACTTCACAGGTTCTCAGTCTGAAGAGGACCAGATGGGTCACTTTGGCACTCCTGTCGCCAAACAAATGTGATATAGAAGGGAATAAAGTTATAGCTTTACGAAAGAATTAAAGCAATCTCTAGTAATCTTGTTGTCCATCATAAAGAGTAAGGATTGCTGGCTGAGTTGAAACACCGAGCTGCAGAGACACATTTTTCACTGCCTTTAGGATTCAGGTCCACCTCTCTATTCACTTAATAAAACCAGAGAAGGAAAGTACACATGCAGTACACACACACACACACACACACAGAAAGCTTTCCTTTGTTGTCTGACCTTGATAATTAATTTGATGCCTGGAAAAACTGCTTTCCTAGCGTGTGTGAAGTGTGCCTCTCTCAATGTAGAGAGAGAGAGAGATTGGGGGAGAGCTCTCAGAGTGGGCGAGGAGAGAGTAACGCTGCTATTGACTCTCGCCCACTCTGCATACCCCCAGCACACACAGTCTTTAGAGACAACCTCTCGCAGGCTCAAGGACAGCCACACAGGGACGTATTCATGTTCACTGGAGCACATTTCTAACTGGGTAGGTCCAGGAACATGCAGCCGTGGTGCAGCAGAGGCTGTTTACCTGATAACAGCGCTAAGAGAGAAGCCGGAGGAGGGAAGTGTTTATTGCAAAGATAACGGCTCGAGATTGAATGTTTATCAAGTGGATACAAATTGAAGCAACCTTTTTTTTTTTTTTTTTTTCCCCGCTTCGCTGCATCGTGCTGTTTACTTCTAGACACAAAATCAGAGTCAGAAGACGTTCATGTTGCTGCTCATAGTGTTTATTTTTCATTTTAGTATTCAGAACCTTTACTTTAGTAAAAGCAATACTGCAGCGTAAAAATACACAAGTATGCTGATTAAAGAGAATACAGAAGGAGAAGAATAAAGCTAAATATACCAAAAAGGCCAAAAATAAAAAGGTGCTCATTATGCAGAATGGCTTCTTTGACTGTGTTACATTATTCTATGTATTCAATTATTGAATTCTTATTACTGATGCATTGATGTTTAAGAAGCAGTTTTCATGTTGTAGCTGATTTCGGTGGACTTAACGTTACTACTTTAGTGTCGTTCTTAATTATTTAGCGCAGACATCCAGGCCTTTATTTGAATCTGGTCTGGTCCTTTGTCAAGATTGAAAGGAGTAATAAAGTTTTCTGAGTTGCCTCCTCGTCGTTGTTGTTGTTGTTGTACACTATTGTGTATAGTTTGAATATGTCCGCTCCGCACATATTATTAGTTGATGCCTTTATTAGCAGGGTGAGGGTTCAGAAAAATCGACCTTGCTCCAAAAGAAAAAATGTTGTCGCTTTTTTTGCAGTGTTTTTTTCCATTTGATTTTTGATTACTGCAGAAAATGAGCTCTGAGGCAAAACAAACCTTTATGACACTTACATGTTTTGTTCAGCAAGATCATTTTCATAAACGAACACCACTTTTATGATGATTTTGAAGCGTAAATCCAATCGGCAGGAGTAAGAAACCGAATGTTATGCTATAAACCAACTACACCACAGTTACACGAGTGTGAGGCTGTGAAGGCGTTTTGAAAAGTCACGAGAGTGGTGTTTACTGATGTATTTTATATCATAGAACATAATGTTAAAATCTCTTTGTGTGTGTGTTAACCACTTATATTTGGGTATCTAACCAAAATCCCATTTAAAAAAACCATTGACTTCAAGACGAGGGAACTGAAAGTGCTAAAATGCTAAATCATTTCTGGGTTTTAGGACTTATTCCTGCTCCTCTATTGGCGTCTGGCCCTTGTTTGTTTGTGGAAAATAATTAGAATACCTTACATGCTACCTGAGTTTGTGTACTTTGTTACCTTCCAACACTGATTCAAACTCCCGGCTCGGTCCTTTGCCCCTAAAAACTGTCTTCTGTGACATTGGTTGGACGCAGTTGGAGTCCAGATGGCTGTTTATTCGTGCCGTATGCTCCATATGTCCGCTGACCTTATGAGTCCGAGCTCAACACAGACCGTCCCCGTCACAGTAAACAGCTGGGGCAGCACGGGCTTCCTCCAGCTTTACATCACAGCGTACAAACAAACCACACCGACAGGAGCGTTACGGGAGAGCACTGTAATCACCGGCTCCATTCCTTTATGTAAATGTTAAGGCTTGCGGGAAATTGTTCAGGAACAATGTGGAAACAGCAACATCACCCCCCCCCCCCCCACACTTGTTTCAAACAGCCACAGGAGTCATTTCAAATGGGCTCACCTCAGAGATCAAAGTCGTCCTTTTATAATTAGCTTGCGACGAAGATGACCCAATTTCTACACGTTTTAATTAGCTTTACTGTACTCAATTATAGCCAGATTGAATTTGTCTTATTGTGTCAGAAATTGTTAGTGAACGCACACTGTATCGCTGTTTCAGGTATATTCAGTGCTAGAAAGAGCCGAACACATTTCCTCTGTAGTTCTTTGAACATCCCATGTTTTTTTAAATGTGCCACCACATCCAAGTAGGTCACACAGAAGCTTCCTCGCCGAAGCAAAATAAAAGTTGACAAGTAGTGAAAAACCCGAGCACACGGTACTAATCAATACACAACCGGTCCTTCGTGTGTACTTGTGTATTGATCGCTGTGGTTTCTCTCACACCTTTGCTGCCCCTCAGGTGTTTCAAGGCCTGAGGGGTCGCTGATATTCTCCTTTTACTTTCACACACTGACTTTCAATCACTGGCACGCACACACACACACACACACACACAAAACATGCATGATGTCTCTGTATCCAGACCATCTGGCTTTGACTGGTGGACTCCTGACAAGTATATATGGCTTACGTTGCTTTTTCAGCAGTAAATGGAGAAAATGGGAAAAAAATTGCAAACAAATTGCAAACAAATAAATCAGGCAATCAAACCTTCTCAAGGGGTTTCTAAAACCTCCCTGGGATGGTGCAATTTAAAACACAATTGTTGCAGAAAAGAAAGTAAAAGGAATTTGTAAAATTTAAATCGTCTCCATTTTATTGAAGAGCAATTGGAGCTGCAACTAATAAGGCATTATCATAATTATATCATAATAAGTTTCCATAATTTCTTTTTTTTTAGATTGAATGATTGTTCATCATCAGAAACCAAATTAATGTTTCAAAATCGCTTCTTTGTAGGATAAACAAAGTTAATCAAGTTATTCATTTAGCTTTGAGTCGCTGTAACCAACACATGTTGAGCTTTTCACTTCATAAATAACTGAAAAGATTCCTTCATAATCAAGATGGTCATCTCCAAATTGTATGTTAATTAATGACTTACTTCTGCAAACTGCTCATATAATTGCTTTCTGGGAAAAAGACCAAGAGCGTAGAATACAGAATATTCCCTTGATTTGCTTTTTCCTTTTTTAATGGAGCTGAACATGGTGCTGCTGTTGGCTCTCTGAAGGAACATGTGCACTACTGTACATTGTGCAACTCGGCACGGCTCATTTTAGTGACAAATACCTGCAGCTCTGCTGTATTTTAAGCCCAAAAAGATGTCCGCGCATACCGCGTAAAACCCTTTAAGTCTCACTTCACTTTCCACAATCTGTCTTTCTTGTCTCAAGGTCTAAAAGTCCTCCTTTAATGCCTCTCGTTCTCCGCTTCCACAGAATCCCTCTCATGGCTCAACTGGTTTTAAGCAGTGAAATCAATAAGACGTCCCAGCTTCTCACCGGGCTTCAGAGCAGCTTTTAAAAAGACAGCCAACCGAGGGTCGTCTTATCGTGTCACTTTTGAACCCGCTTCCATCTGAACTATAGATAAAGTTGGCAACATGCAGGAAAGTCATGACTGAGAAAAACAAAAGTAAATCCATTGAGCCTCAAACCTAGAAGCATGTAAGCTTCTATTGCGGCAGTTACCAAACACATAAATAGATACATTTCTCTCCGCCTCACTGAAAGCACAGTCAAGATGATCCAGACGGGCACTCTGACAGCAGATATAACCCTCCCATTAGGTGAAGACAGGGACACACAAAGGGCTGCCAGAGGTAATAGGTTTGTAATCCGTTGTGCGTGTGTGTGTGTGTGTGCGTGTGTGTGTGTGGGTCGATGAGACGAATCGGAGAATGATCCGTCATTGTCACATTCAGCCACTGCCTCCTGTCTTGGAAAAAAAAAAGAAATGATGAAATGAGATCTATCGTCAGGCCTGAGGAAAGCCTTCCATCAAGAGGACGACGTGATTCTTTTAGATGAATGATTCCTCTGAATTATTAAACTGGACTTGATTAGTAGAGGAGATGCTGCTTTTAAAGTGGTCACCCTACAAAAGTTGTCAATATGACTGTCGAAAACTATACGGATGGTAAAGTAATAAGTATCTTCTTCACTGACTTGTGTTTGCGCTTTAGAAACCAAAAGTTACTGTGCGCTGCATTGTGAGAGTGAAAGAAGAAAATAATGTCAGAAAACTAAAGATATTTTGAAAAGAAGCCATATAAAGTTGTGAAAATAAATTTGTGCTGATGAAACTAAATGTTGCCCTCCAGACACAGTAGCATTAGCGCAGGCAGAGCACTGGAGTCACGCTTGCATTAGCTGGTTTCCATTCATGTTTCACAATTAACTTGCTCCTCCACAGCTGTGTGGCTTCCAGCTGACCAGTAATGCCGGTGACACAGCCGCCTCGACAAACCCATTGTTTGGTTATTGTTGATTCAAGTAAGATGTATTGTTAAATATTGTTGCTGCTTATATTCTTTGAGAGCTCTCTCAAAAAGATCGGACTCTTTTTCTTCAGAATCTAAAGGATGTTCTCAAACCAAACCTAGTTTTTACGGTGTGAAGTTCGACCAAGGAAAAAGCATTTCAGAAATGTCTCTGACTAGAAAAAACCCCAAACTTGACTTTGACCCCTTTTACATTGATTGTCTCTGTAATAATTTAAATTGACGTCTAGTATTAATACGTCTCTCCAGCGTCCACATTGAGTCCAGCTCAAACAACCAAACATCACTTCCTCCTCTCATTTCCGCAGGACAAAAAAAAATAGAGAAAGAAAAGATGGCTGCCATCCGTGAATCACTATTGGCTAACGCCAACGGCTGCTACCTCGCTGGTTTGGAACACGATTTTGTATCGACACCTACGCAGTTGTTTTATGTGGATAGTAAATGCAATTGAGTTGACATTTATGTTCAATGTGGTCACCGTGCATCCCTGACCACCTCCGTTAGCGGTGTAGTCGGTGGGATCAATGTGTTTTGGATGCATTTACATTCATGTGGTCAAGCACAAGGCGTAAAGGTGGTATTTGTTCATTACTTTGTCAAGCTGCACATCCGCCGTCACAATTACAATATTCCTTCCAGCACCGGATCACATCCTGCGTGTGCCTACACTCTGACAATGTCATCTTTTCATTAATAAAAGTAGCTTGTATTACAAAGATTATGAGCATGTCTGCTGTTGACGCGGCGGACAGGACAGCTCAATAGCTAATACTGCTGGGACGAACGCAGCAGGCATTAGAGCGTCGGAAAACTCAATATCAATTAATGAGGGATTCAAAGCTGGGCTTGACACAGCAGTTAGCGTTTCCTCCTTGAACAGCAAGAGAGAAGTACTCCAGCTCAGCCCCAAGGGAACCCAAGGATTAGCTGCACAGTCGATACATGAGTCGCCTCTCTGCTTTTTCTCTGCTTTCGGTCCTCCTCTCTCTCTCTCTCTCTCTCTCTCTCTCTCTCACTAGCTGTCTGTAATGTGTTATGTACAGCAAGCTCTGCTGATCAAACCCAAGCGGGTCAATCCTTTGCAGAGGTGTTGCGAGGCAGAGAAATCAAACGGCTCCGCTGCTGTACTTTGTCGTGAAACAATTAGTTCCTCTGAAAAATAAAAAGGTTAAAACCGCTAACTGGTGATTAGGTTTCGTCTCAGCGTGAGAGTCAGTGCAGGCTGATGACAAACACTTCTTTTTGTCGATAAAAGATTGATATCAGGAACACCACAACTGATTGGTATTTTGTCAAGTCACAACATAATCACAGCGTGTCCAAGTAGAGAGATTAAACCTAAATGTCCTAAGAAAAGAGAGTTTAGCCATGAACTGACCTAATAGGTTCAGTATTGTATCTGTACTACTACGTCAGGACTTCATTGACCAGGAGATTAAAAACAGTGCTTGCTGAAACCAGCAGTTTTTACTGGGATTACAGTGGTGTCTTCTCGGTCAGCGTTGGCTGAGCTCCAGAGGGGATTAAGAACCGGAGATCAATTCATGCTCTGGCCTTTGACAAGTGATCAGAATCCCCCATGGGAACTCTGCTGTAATGAGGGACGGGGTTTAGGAGTGCTAGTTACGGTTACGTGTCACTACATCATGTTACTGTTTGAAGAGATGGTGGTTTATTGTGACGGTATTAATGTTGAGAATCGCCATTATTTCATTTTCTGAGAGTAGCAGAGTGTTAGAAAATGTTACAAAGCTTATATGGAACGCTTTTGTACTACAAAACTGCTGTGCAGTTTTCTAATTATAATAAGCTAACCGTAGCTGTACAAATTAGTGTAAAATGCCATTTCTGGTTAACTTTTTAATGTTCTCAACTGTCTGTGCATATCTATGCAACATATAGCTACATACATGATGTCATGCTAAAGGACATCATGTGAAAGCTGCATGTTTCCAGCTGATGATCCGTGTGGAAGACTGTTGTTTTGCTCCAACATAACCCTGTTTGGTTACCTGTACATTCGGCCTCACTTTTAACGTGACAAGACAAAAAGGTGTTACGATCAGGACTAACAGAACTGTTTGGAAAATGACACCCCCCCCCCCCCCCCCCCCCCTCAGGGTAGACACCACAGATCACAGGGGGTGGACCAGGACCTGTCTGCTCTGAAGTTGACAAAATTTGATTTGCACATATAAAACTAAAATCATAATAACACACTTACTGGATAATTTATACAGGAGTCTGCATATGAATTATTTAAATAGGATCTCTTTGTCCTCACTCCAAAATAGACATTCTGTTTGAACCCAGTATTTCTACACAGTTGCAGATAAAGGGGCGAACAAAATCATTATAAAATGTCACATTTGAAAAACTGACTACAGCATAGATCAGACCTGGGCATTGTACGGCCCGTTAGCTGTCGCCGACCGGCCCGCGGGACGTCAATGGGAAATTAGGAATAAAAACGTAAATAATTGTACATCATGCACGGAATACAGCTGCATTGCTTTTATTCTGAAGGCGACTGCTGCTGTCTTTTATCTCAATTTACGTACGTTAGTACATTCGTGGATGTGTGCGAGCAGCAGCGTCACTGCAATCCCAATAATAGCAGTGTCGGCAGCCGGAACCGGGTCGGTGTATTTGGCCAGATTCTGGGGCGTCATTCATCCTCAGTCTCAGCCGAGTGGGCAACTGGACTCGGCCCGACGTGTTTCTTCTGGCATGCCGAGCTTACTCCGGAGCTGGGCCAGGTCATTTTGGCTACCTGAGATGTGTTGGTGATGCAGAGCTGCACGGACATCTGAGGCTTTGCTAGCTAAGCTGCTAAATCAACATGCTCAGAAGTTGTTGGTTCTCTTTGGATCGACCTCCATATGTGAACAAACATTCTCCGTGATGGAGTTTAATTAATCCAGATCCAGATCCTCTCTCACTGACCATCACATCTCACCTCACACATTCAACCTGACTTCAGTCACTCGTTCACTGAACTAAAACACAGACAATGAGGTCATTGGACTACAAACAATAGTAATAAAAGTACTAATTAACAGAAACATGATCCTTGTCAGTGTTTTACTATTATATATGGATATTACATATTTATTTGTTTGGATCATTATTCCTGCTGCAGATGTTTCAGGTGGAGCTCATTTTAACTCCTTTATACACTGTTGTTCAGTTTGGGTAGTTAGGAAGGGTTTGACAAATTATAATGTGCAAAGTAACTAAAGCTGCCAGACAAATGTAGTGGAGTAAAAAGTACAATATTTCCCTCTGAGATGTAGTGGAGTGGAAGTACAAAGTTAAATAAAATGGAAATACTCAAGTAAAGTACCTTGAATTTGTACATAAGTACAGTACTTAAGCAAATATACTTTGTTACATTCCACCACTGATCATAATATTTACTCTTACCACTCACAGCTTATCAAAACCAAACAATTTACTTTTTATAAAGAGGTGGAATAATATTGAGCAGGATGGAGTTCAGTCTATTGGTCCGGCCCTCCACAACAGTCCCTGTTTCTCATGTGGCCCCTTGGGTAAAATAATTGCCCACCCCTGATGGTCTGTCAAAAGAATTTGAGACAGAAAAATTGCAAAAGGGAGGGGGGACTTGACCATGTGACCAGTCTGTGTACACCACCGTGAGTGACGCCCATCTTTTCCTTTTCCTTCCCAGATGCGTCCAAGACGGACGTCCCAGAGGACTTTGACATCGACATGGAAAACCCGGAGACCGAGAAGGCGGCTGTCGCCATTCAGTCCCAGTTTAGGAAGTTCCAGAAGAAGAAGCGCGTTGAGAAGTCCTAGTGAGCGCCACACGGTGCTCTGCCACTGTGTGTACGGATGGCAGGCGGACGAGGCGGCGCAGTGACGATGGTGTGACATTTGCATGTAAACAAATTCATACCTGTTGGAACTCCAGGGGTTGTGATGGGGTTTTGGGGGAGGGGGGAGAGAATGCAATAGCCTGTTTATCATATAACATGTCTGTGAATTTTCATTATCCTATTATTATAATTACTATAATTTATGATTTGACTGCAGTATCAATAAATGAGTAACAGAAACAGTTAGAAAACAATATTTGGTTTCTGTCCTGTCCCGTGTATCATGAAGTCTAGCTGGTGTTTGTGTTAGAATATGTTTTTGTACTTATCCCGGCCTCAATAGTTATACTTGCAACATCTCTCTCTGTAAGGCTTTAGGACTACGTTTCCCAAAAACACCCGTTTACATGTGTGTAGATGGAGCAAATGCTGACGTTGGATTGAAGGTTGTTTTTAGGAAACTTGGCCTACAGCTTTCCATTCTGAACAAGAATATCTCACCCAGAGGCATTTTTCTTACCCGCATGGTACTATCAAGGTGTGTATCAATGTACATTGAATAAATAAAAAATGTGTGGAACTGGTGTAGACTCTATGTAAATTCAAAACATTTGACAAAAGCCTCGAGCTACACGTCAAAAGTGGCTGCTGCAGTATGTCTGATATATTGCATTGACATACGCTCTGCAGGGATAGCTGTGGGACTTGCATTCTGATGACAAACTATGAATAGCAACCTCTTCAGAATGAGCCGGGCTGAATCTATTCCCTTCTCAGCTTGATGACCTTCTCCATGTAGAGCCAGGCTAACTGATTGACTGATTCCCACTGAGCTGAGAACAGCTCAGTGGGAATCGGATCCCACCAGCAGCAAACGCCTGCATAAATCCTGTAGATTTTAGTTCAGGATTATAGGTTTATATTTCATTATTGGGGTACATACATTATTTGATCTGCTTTGAGTTTTTGATAGAAGACGGGTTAAAAAAGAAAACTATTTGAGGGAGCGTTGGTATTTGATTCTTTGTCGTAGTTGTCCAGCTTCTGCTCCAGACTTTTTGGGACTTTCCTTCTGCTCTCTGTAATTAACTGGACGGCCGTGATTTTAGCTCCGAGGCAGCTGTCACAAACAAGCCGGACTCCTTTCGAAGTTTATCACAGAACGGCAGACAGCTTCCATCATTATACAGCACACTGCTCCGGCACATTATGTGGTCTCCCTCATTAGCCTGCAGGAGGAAAAATGAGAAAGCGCGCAAACAACGGACCAGAAATACTGTATGTGCTGCAGCCTGTAGGATTAGTCCTGACATGATATGTCTTATGGCACATAGAAACGCATCATTTTCTAGTTTTCTAGCGAGATATTGATCTATATTTCATGAACCATACATGAGTACATTTGCTTATGGATGGCAATCTGTCGTCTGTCGGCCCACCACTTTGGTCCAGATTGAAAATCCATTGGATGGATTGCGATGACATTTTGTACAGATCATGGTACCCAGAGGATGATCCTGTTTGACTCTGGTGATCCCCTGACTTCTCATCTGCTGTAGCATTACCGGGAGGTCACAATTCATCAGCATCTTCTAGATTGATTGGCAGAAAATATTGCACAGACATTCATGATGCCCAGATGATGATGACGTCTAATCACATTGGTGAGGTCTAACCTCACAAATGCCCCTCCATGAGGTTGACATTTGTCATTTGGAGTGAAATGTCTTGACTACAATGGGATGTGTTGTCATGAAAATGTGGTTGAGGACAGTCCACCCCGGTTAACAGTTGGGCCAAGATGGGGCCCCATCCAACCCCTCAGGGAGGGAGGGCACAACGAGTTACCTTCATCCCGGGCCTTTCCAGCCGACTTAGAGTCGGTTGCACCGCTACGGAGGAAATGCGCCCGGCGAGGGCCAGCCAGCGCCGGTGAGAGGTCCCCACAAGGGGATCCTCCCAAACTCGTCGACTTGAAACCACCGGGCAGACTGCACGAACCCCGGCCGTTTAGAAGTGTACAAATATTTGAGGTTCTTTATAAAATTGCTACCTATTAAGTAGGTATCACCTTTACTATGGGAAATCATTTTCATTGTAGCACCGTCATCTAGTCCAAATATCCATTTGGCCAATACATTGGTTTATGATCAAATACCTGCAAAACTAATGACATTGCCAGCAGCCTCAGCTGTACTTTGTATTTAGTGCTATTTAAAAAAACACATAAATGAGTTAGCATTTTTGCACTTTCGGTTCCCTCGTCTCAAAGTCAATGGGTTTTTAGTTTGATGCCTGAAATAAGGTATGTGGTTAAAACAAGTTTAAGATTAAGAGAAATTAACGTTTTGTCCTACGAGATATGAATTACATCAGTAAAGACTTCTTTTTGTGAATATTTAAGCTTTTGCGTGTCTTAACAAAGGCAAACAAATGGCTAAATGAAACTACAGCCTCGTATTGTATACTCACTCATGTGACAATGTGTAGTTTGTTTATAGGCTAACGTTAGCTCTTCACCTCTGCCGCTTGCACAAGCTTCAAAAATCATAAAAGCGGTGTTAATTTGCGAAGATTATTTTGCTGAACAAAATGTCTAAGTATCATAATCCCGTGTTGGCCACAGAGTTTATTTTCTGCCATAATCAAAAATTATTACAAAAAGTCAATGGAAAAATTCCATTGTTTTTTTGTAGAGGGAACCAGTTACGGGGTTGGCCTACAAAAACAAAAACATCCCCGCAGAACGTATAAGGGGCTCCTTTGCGTTACAAGTTTAACTGTGGTGGAACCTTTTTAATAACAAAGAGTAAAGTCAGGTTCGTATACAGGATACTCTTATGAGAATGATGCTCCAATAGAGACTCTACAGAGACGGGAATTTAATCTGTCAAAGGTTAAGAAAAGTTGCACTGATTTTCTTGCAATCATGATCATGACACTGCACATGGGTGGGTTACTGAACTGTATTATAACAAGGTCAGTGATGGCCTTTGCTCCCCAGGGAATTGATCCTCACAGCAGATCAGCTCTGTAAACCCGGGAGGATTAAACTGCCATGACAAGTTCACTCGATTCCTTGATATCCACAGCCAGATGGTTCCCAGTGCAAACCAGTCAAATAAAGGGCATGCATTACATATTCATATAGTCTAAATGCCCATAACACTACATTTGCAGTAACAATATTGTGCAATGCTTATGTCAAATCAATACTAGGCAGGTTTGTTGCCATAGTCTTCCTTCTTAAAACAGACAGTGACATTATTTTAGGTCCTTTCATGGAAATACAGACTCGCTGCTGTTGCCTGTTTGTTTCCCTGCTTGTTTTATTTTCCACCCAGAGGACTACTAAAAAGGATCCTGCCGAGTCATCCGAAGGCCCGCAGAGAACGACGGTCCTCCCCGAGGTTCTGCGAGTCTCTTCCTTGTGTTTGCGTTAGTGAGTGTGTGGTAATAGAATTAATATCATAATATTAACATATGGAGATTTTCTTCTGATCTTTTACAGCGAAGCCCCTCTCTCTCCTCTGCGCTGCTCCCGGCTGATGTAGAGAGGCATGTTTTCGAGGTTGACATGAACTCTGGATCGTCACCTCTGGGTGCTCATAACGTCCCTGGAGTATGACTGGAAGGTGCACTTGTATGAAGGCAAATCACTGTCAAAATCCGAGAGCGCAAATGAGATTCATGCGCGCGCGCAAATCAAACAGCCGCGCGCGTATTTTACTTTGGCGAGCACTTTTACATCACTCCGCGAGCAAAATTCCCTCTTGCGCGAGCTAAAGTCGCTCGCGAAACTTTAAACTGCTCGCTCGCGAAACTTAAACCTGCTCGCGAGTCTTTTACTCGCGCAAGCTAAAGTCGCTCGAGCTAAAGTCGCTCGCAAAACTTTAAACTCGAGCTAAAGTCGTTTTCGCGCGAGCTAATGTCGCTCTCGCGCGAGCTAATGTCGCTTGCGAAACTTTAACCTGCTCGCTCGCGAGTCTTTTACTCGCGCGAGCTAAAGTCACTTGCGAAACTTTAAACTCGCGCTAAAGTCGCGCGAGCATGGATCTCATTTGCGCTCTCGGATTTTGACAGTGATTTGCCTTCATACACAAATCACAGATAGATCACAGCACCGCGGTCTCCAGACAAAGTTGAACTATTTTGCAGTTTTAAAGTCAACTAAGCCACCTTACCTTGTGCTTTAGACACAACAGAACAACACTCATTCGTTCTTACTGTCTGATTCAATACTGTAGACCATTTTGAGGACGGTTATGAACCATTCTGGGGGATAATGATATGTTGATAAATGCACCGAAACTGTATCATGATGAAAATTCCCACATGTACCGAGAATGAGATTGTAAAAATGCACCGCCTGCCATCTGCTCTGTCCATAGAAGAATATCAATGCTCTGCAGGAAGCGGAATAAATCTTCCGGAGGTGGAGGATGGGGCCGACTCAGTGCAGGCAACATATAATGTGGAGGCAGCGTAGATATATAGTCCATCAATTACCCTCGCGCACTACTTCACTACTGTTTTCAAGGCAAAGAAGATATTACTGTGTCCCGATTCCTTACGTCCGGACAGCTACGGAAATCAATTTCACACTATGAATGTTTTGATAGCAGCTAATTATCTGTGATCTTATGAAACCTGACATTTTCATGAGCGGTTCACGCACCACCGACTACATCCACTCGTGCATGCATTCGAACATATTTCCTTGACAATAAAAAAACAAATATGCTCATATTGGTTCTGTTCATGCGTATAAGTGGGTCTATGGAAACCTCCCATCACATGCATTCTTCCCGGGTTATTTAATTTGTTTGAAGCTGTACACCTATACGGTCCCTGCAGATGGGAAGATGGATGATTCTGCTAGGTTTGATTCATTAAATTCACATTTAGCCATTAGCGGCCTGTCACAGTAACAGTAACATGAATCTGATCTAATCAGCGAGTGCGTGCGCCTGCAAGCCTGGTCTGAGGAATTTCGCTGTCAGAAATAACATCCTGCTGCGCGTACGAACGATTGATGCTTCCACTGGAATCACACAAAAGACTCACTTCATCACACACAAAGTGTAAAAGCTCTCAAAAACAGTTTGGAGTTTATCTGCGCCTACAATCAGCAAATCTCTCCTCTCGATTAAGTATTTTGATTTCTTCGCATCATAAAGTTTTACCGCCGTTAAATCTCTGAGGAGACAGGGAATTGAGTGTTGATGGATTAAATCAAAACCTAATTCTCACAGCGCAGAAGAAAGCAAAAAACTACCGCTGTCACACCAGAAGCTGATTAAAACTTTACATTTGCATCCTTGTTGTCAGGAACACAGACAGGTGCCTGAGGAGTAGGTTCTAATGTTTTCACATGAAGCACATCTTTGTGCCGTTCTTCTTGTCTCAGTCTCCAGTAATAACTTTTTTACAGGAAGATTTCAAGCGGTTTTTCAACCCTGCAAGTTGCCTTCAGAAATAGATCCCTATCCCTGACACAAAATGTTTGAAATTATTTATGTAAAAATATGTTTCTTTACAAAGCTGATGGCGAGCATAAAGCCAAAGATTGATTGGAAAATACTGGAACTTTCCTTAGACTGACTACAAACAGTTAAGTGTGAAGTCTGAACTTGTGATAAGGAGTCATGGCTGTGCTGGTTTTGTGCTGCATTTCCCAATTTCTTTATAAGCAACAGTGAGTGAACTGGCAGCAGCCTCCAACTTGAGTTGCTCTGTTGAGAGTAGAGCGCTACAGTACAACGGAGAACAGTTATACGGCATCTGTGCTGCCATTAGAGCCAAAGTAGTTATTGAAAACACCATCTTACACTCAGAAAGATAATAAAACGAGCAGCTGTCGAAAAACAGTAAATATTGCCGTCGTAAAATTTTTAATGCAGCAAACACTGTCGGTAAAAATATTACAATGTGGAGACCCATTAGCTTTTGATCACAATGCTGTCGTCATAATAGTACCACGTGACTCTTACCATATTGCATTATACCACATGACTAATATATACTGTATATGTTGTGCATGTTGAATCACGTCTCTGTAGATCACATCACTTTTGGCAGGCTCTATAGGGCTAGTGGTGTTATCTTAATACAGGTAGCACACATTACATTTGGTAGTGTGGGGATGAAAGCAAAGTTCAAAAAGGTATAAATATTTATTTACTAGAATTAAACCAGAGTCACTGTATGTAGAAGGATTACTAGGCTAGAATGACCTAGATGAAATGTATGTATGTGGGTAATATATTGTCTTAGCTAGGTAATGAGCAACAATAATTCTGAAAACGGATCATGGCATTTTCTCCTCAGGGCGAAGCTAACGTTCAAAAGCATCTGATGAGCGATGACCCGTGGCTTTAAGCGTAGATGCAGGAAGTCATTGGTTTCTGCTGATGTAAATGGCCACATCCAGAAACTCACGGAACAGTACGGTGAAGTAAAGCTGTGTTATCTTACTCAAGACACTGACTTGAGCACATGAGGAGTCTCTGAAGACAAGTAGTCGAGCAACACGCTTTTCATTGCAATCCATCGCTGTTGAATGATGGAATATGATGCAATACTCTGAAAGATTTATTTCATTTGCAAGTGTTTAAGTACTGAAAAGTATCCTTTCTGAGATACATGCTACATGGGTCACTCTGTAAGTCCCCCTGTGGACAGCGTGAGGTTAAATCAGATCAGATATGTGAGCTTATCTAAAGCACATTACAATACCAGGAGTGAACACAGCGGCTCCAGTGAGCGTCAAACCCCCACGCTGGTTGTGTTTAGTGCCGTGGTACACACACAGCTTTTATTAAAGATCAAACGCAAACTCCTTGTTATGCAAGACGCCACAATAGGTTATCCTTCTGCGGTACAATGCATTCAACAGACCAATTACAAGTATGATTAACAGCCCCTATGGGCACCGACCCTCTCCTAATAACACTCTCCAATATTTAATTATGGTCGATAACATAAGACACATAGAGACCACATATGTGCATGCACATCTGTCCTTGTGACATCAATACTGCCCAAATATTTAAGATGTATTCTAATGTGAAATGTCTTATATTGCAATTACCTCAGCACAACGATGACAAGTTACTTTTTGATTACTTAGATTGCGCAGAATGTATTTACAGAATGTCATTTGAATGGCAGGGTTTACTAAACCAATCCTAAAATAATCCAAGTGACGTGTAAAAACCCTCGTCTCCACTTTCGCTCTGAATAATAAGCCCGTTTTTTTTAATAACCCAACAGATGAGCACATATTTTGCTGTTTACTATCCGTGATTGTCTGTAAATATTGTATCTTTCCATGAATAAGAAATGTAATAGAAAGCAGAGAGCTCAGAGAAGGGTGAACTTATCTTAACGGACATGGAAGGGAAGCTTTAATTAAAACAGAAATGAATGTACCACACCAGGTGTAAGCTGTCCTTGTTAATGACTTTTGTTTTCTCGACCATCAATCTCAAAGGAAAGTTCTGCAACAGCGATTAAATGCTACGTACTGGAGGCTATGCATTAGCCAATAAATCCACACAATGAATCCATGGGAAAAAAGTAAGTGTGGCGTTAACCAGTTGCTGTGAACATGTCCGTTTGCCCTATCTGACAAAAAGGAACCTCATGGGAAATATTTTTCTTGTCAGAAACAACTCCTCAAGTCCTTCACTGAGGACAAGGGCAGACGGGCAACTGGATCAATAGAGCAATCTGAGACAGAGAGAGAGAGGAGGAGATGGAGGTCAACACAGGGTAGAGAAGAAATATAATGATTAGAGGAGTGTTGTGGGAACACAGGGGGAAAGTCCTTCCGTTTCATGCTCTCTAAATTACCCCCATGTCTCCTGCCAACTCTTCAGGCACCTCATTATGAAAGCCAGTAGGGAGGACGCTGGTCTATTCCTAGCCTGCTTCTGCACACTTGACACAACACGTCACGCTTTGGTTTCCTCGGTGGACAGTCAAAAGGAACCGACTCCCAGGGGTACCTGACAGGGTACACGGAAACTCATTTGAAAGATGGAAATTAGGATTTGGTTTTAGAAATGTAATCCTCATATTAAAATCAGCTGTTGCTAACACCACAGCCGACAGCAGGTGTTACAATTAACAGAGCGTAAAAATGGTTGAAATAGATATAGCTATATAGGAAATGAATAGTTTGATCGCTTAGATAGAAATGTTGGGCGAAATGCTAAATAAATAACTAAAAGGAAGGGACAAATGGTTAAATAGATAGCTAAAAGTATTTGATAAATGGTTTAATAGTTACCTAAAAGCAATTAGTTGAAATAGTTATCTAATGTTATGAATACATTAAAACTATAAGTAGGGGACAAATAGCTGAAACAGCTTACAGCAGCCTCGTGGATAAATAGCTGGAAGTACCATAAACTAATTAGCAGTCAGATAGATGAGAGTAATAGATGAAACAGGTTTAAGTTAAAGATAACATAAGATAATCCTTTATTAGTCCCACAGCGGGGACATTTGCAGGATTACAGCAGCAAAGTGGATAGTGCAACAAGAGACATCAGTAGAAAAAAATGATTAAATAAATAAAAAGATTTAGATAAAAGATGAAAGTCTAAAATAGCTAAAAGGTAAATGAAAGAGCTTGTAGTTTATCAATGCATAGACAGAAAAAAAAACATTTGCACATGCCGGAAAAACTTTAAATTGTATCAATATTACTACCAAATCATGAGCACAGGCTTGACATAAAAGGCTCTTCCATATGGAAGCCCATTCCCGCCAGCAAAAAAAAAATGAATGAGATCAAAAAAAAAAAAAAAATGAATTCCCAAAAAAAAAAAGAAAAAATAATTAATTCACAAAAATATATATATATATATATATTTTTTTTTTTTACTTTTTCTCTGTCAGCAAAAAATAAAAAAATAAATATGTTTCCAGTTGCTGTTTATTGGTCGCCACCTCAGCCACATTGGTTTCATTCTTTGTACTCCAGAGCTGCTTCTTGCTTAACATTCTATTCAAGGGTGCGTTTGCTCAGTACAATCCATGTGAAACATTTTTTTTTTTAGTGATCTTCCATACTTCCATGCATTTGATTGTTATTAAGAATAAACCTAATCTAACCTAAACAACAAAGCCAAAGAAAACCAACCAGACATAAACAAACACCATCCAAGCAGGTCATAATCTCACATGTCCTCACATGTCAGTGACTTCTTCACCATCATCTCTAATGAGGACCATGGTCTTCATCATTCAACGGCCATGATGGGATCAAAAGGAGGATTTTAATTTACTTTGGACGGCTTGTGGGGGAGGCGCTGCCATCTTGCATGAAGGTGCATGCGTGTATCTTGGGAGTTGAATATCGCGATTATTTCATTGTAATCCAAATAATCTGCCACATCATGTTCTTCTGACAGTAAAATGAAGTTGTTCATTGATGACCGGAGACGCGTTTTGATCCCGTTTGTTGTAGAAAACACACTCTTCACACGTCGAGGTGTTATTGGAAGTTTGGACGAAGAAAAAGTGACATTTCCCCGATTTAACTTGGTGTCTCAGCTAACACTTATGCTGCTAGCTTCATTAGCTCTTTCAAACATTTTCTCTTTAAATATCGTGCTATGGATGTTTGCTTTGACGTGTTAGTTATGTAACTTTGTAGCTGCCAATGTTCAATTTCACTATAAAGTGTTAATAAATCCACACCTCGACTCTTTGACAACAGCGACCATCGTGCGGCGCACACAAACTTTATCACACGCAACGGTCAAAGATTAGCTCCGCCCACATTGGAATTGCAGACTTCTAATTGGCCAATATGTACGAGCGACATCTCCAGTAAACCAATCATGTTCACAATACAAACAAAGAAGATAGATTCCCTTATTTGATTGGGTAAGCCTGTGGTCAAACTGATTAGCTAAAAGTAAAACGGTTAAAATAGTTAGCAACGGCTGAAATAGCGAGCTAAAATCAACAGATAAATGGTTCTTCTTTTGCCATTTCGAGCTGTAACTTAATAGTGCAAATTCACACTTAACCGACCTTAACATTGGCATTTCACTTGAAAAATCACAAAAAAATATATCTAGTTTTATATATGCTAAATCAATAGTGTTATGACATCCACCTTAAAATCATGTCTCATTTTGAATATGATAGGTGGCGTCGATGATGGGGCGCTTGAGTTAATCTGACAGAGCGGTGGGTAGGCCAACATCAGGCATAAATAGGTTTGGGGACCATTCTACAATCTTATTAGATTTGAAAAACTCCTCTTTCCATTTTTCTTATCTCAGAGCTTCCCTCCCTGGTGGGAGGTGTGATAATGGCCTGCAGCCAGGAGGCGAGTCACACACCAGCACTCAGTCCTGCCTCTTCCTAATGTATGAGGGCAACTAAAGTCTTCCCAGTGTGATGAGGGCCATCTATCTTCATTATACTACCTCACGCCAGTGAGGGGAGTGCACCGATATATAAAAAAATAAAGAAACTGCAATCATTGTAATCCGCTCACAGTAAATCTGTATCTCTAGTGTGACCATTTTCTTGGAATGGTTTATAGCAACTGTATGAAGTTTTCCTTGGTGCATGCAGCAGCATTTGCTTCCTCTCTCTGACACACCATCTAGAAAACGATAAAATAATGTTTTTCATTTTCTGGAAGGCAACAGAAATACTTAATTCTGCATCGGTGGCATTGATTTCCCAAAAAATGATTGCAGCGCATTTGTATCTATATGCATATCTAAGTGTACACATGCAGTGTCGGCCCTGCCTCTGCTGTCTCATCCACATTGTCGGGTGCTGTGGGGATCAGGGTGATAGAGTAAACCTGATATGTTCCTGTGTCAGTGCAGGCATGAATAATTCACTGTGTTCAGGGTGGTGTGCTCTTGCAAAATGGCAGACAACACACCGGAAAACAGACTGCCGGGCTGCCCTTGATGTCTCTCTCCAGGTTGATACAAATAGTTTTGGTGCTGAACCATCTCTTTCCACTGCTCAAAGTCCTCAAGCTCACTCCCTGTAAGCAGCAAATGGACTCATTTTAGTGACTGCACAGCGCCATCTGTTGATGGCTGCATCAATACAAACCTGTTTTTATGCCTTTGGAGAAATCCCCTCTCACCATCTTTCCATTTGCTGCAGTTCATTTGTGCATGAAAACAACTTCTACACATGGATGCAGTAATCCGTCTCCGTGAATATGACAGGGTTTGTGATGCTTGAGCTCAGATTGTGTCTGTATGTTGATAAAATGAAAGTATTAACGTTTATCTTACTGTCAATCACTTGACACCGAAATAAATAAGTCCTCAAGATAATCCCTTCAAACAAGCCATCTTAAAAGCTTATTGCCGAATCTATTTTTAAGCCAAGCCTGCTTTTATAAATGAAAACTATTGTTAAAAATATATTAACATTCCAAACTAAACGATCAGAGGGAAATGTAAAGTGTAGTATCAGTCAAAAAAAGGCAGAGAAACACTGGCTTTTAGTCCCTGAATCACCAAAACATCGAATGCTTCACTTCCCATAATGCAACTCTTTGTTTAGACCCCTCCAATCCCCCAGTAACTGAAGCTCTCTGTTGTAAAAGTGCACAGTAGATTACAAGCCCAGGCTGAAATAACCCTGATGACATCAGGACTTGTAAATTGACATAAATCAATGGAGTGACCCTTTAACGTTCCATATTCCAGCTAGATATTTGCCATCTAATAAGGTCACAAATTGCACAGAAGTATGACACTTGTGATGCTTAACCAATGACTGTTTCTTTATACTACGTTTAGTTGTGGAATCAGGTTTGAAATGTATCGGACCGCCACAGTTGCCCTTTAAGCGGATTTGACAACCATGTTTGACAGGTCGCACTAACTTGAGAGTATTGTGGCTACTAGCTCTCATATGTGAAAATGGAGAGAAAAAAAAGAGGGAGAAACAGAGTGAGTTTAACAGAAATAAAGAGAAATCAGTGCTGAAGGGAAAAGTGATGCACTTTGACTGAAACTGCTGCATAAACAAAAAGGTCTAATCCTCAAAATTAATCAGTACAAGTGATGATATGAATCTGAGGGATCACAAAATGATTAACGGGAATTAAAAAATTATATTCTGCAACACAAAAAGATGCTTATATATGTATATGTATCGAGGCTTTTCTGTGTTGTTTTCTTGTGACCTGCTGGATCGTTTAACGTGTGCTTCATAAATTTAACAATCTAAGAAGGGAGGCATTACTCACACAGTGTAAACGCCTCATTAAACCTGTGACAATGGGGACACAAGCCAAAAACACCGGGAACCTCTGACTTATACATCAAAATCAGGTACTTTGGCAAAGTGAATTTGATATTAACCACATGCCAGTTGTTAGCAGGATTCCTGGGGACACATTGAACAGTTAGTTATGAGTCTTAGATTTGAGGACGGTCCATTTCCAGTCTTGCCTACTGGAACTACCGTATTTGTTCTGTAAATGACAGGTCTGAACAGAAAGCACAGGCAGAATGTGGGTGAGTGGGACGTGTGGGAGGACGGATGTTTGGCTCCACCGACATGAATCAAAGTCAGATGTGTGCAAACATGACTAAGGACTTTATTAACCAAATCATTTTCCCCATAATATCCACAAATAAAAGTGATCTCTTTATATATATTCACATTGTATAATTTCATAGTGTGACAAAAATTCTCTTTTTTTTTGGATATCCAGCCATTCCTATTAATTGTCATTTGATCAGTCGCCATGCAGTCGTCAGAAAGGTTGAAAAACATTACGGTTGGTCAGCATTGGCGGTCGTGTCCGGTGTCACTCCTCTTCTCCTCTATTGGCTCCTTGTAGTGCTAAAAACCCCCTCAGTTACCCAATCACAGATTTCATCACACTGCGACAATAAAATTAAAATAAATTAAGAAAGCAATGTTCTCCTGCAGAGAGCTCCAGAGTCCTCCTCCTCCTCCCTTTCCCTTCTTGTTTTTTTTTTTGTTTTTTTTTTTTAGATATTTTCTGTTTTTATATAATAATAATAGTAATAATAATAATGACTATAATTGTCCTTAATATAAATTCAATAGTATTTTTTTTCTCTTTCTCAAATTTTAAATAAATCATTTTGGCAATCCTCATATGTTTTCACTTTAGAATAAAAGAATACTCAAGTAGAAAATAAAAACTGTGAGAGAAAATTCATCAGAAGAGGAGCGAAAGGTGTGAGAGAATGAAACGTGTGAAAGCAACAGAGAAGAGCGAGAGAGGAAAGAAAGAAAAAGAGTGAAAGAAAGAAAGACAGACTCAAAGAAAAGCATCCACTTCAGACGCATGTCGGAAACGTCTCTATATACAACAATTTCTGTTGTGGTAAACTGTCCATCCTGTGCCTGTCGTCTGTCTCCTGTCCTTCCTCCTGCAGTGTGTCTGCAGTAGTCCTGTTGTCTGAAGCAGTCCGGTGTGTGTCCCAGTGTTATACCAGAGTGTAAGACTTGGCATAGGGGTTGTTGCTCTGTTTCAGGTGTCCTCTGGAGTCCAGCAGGGACTCCTGGGAAGTGCTGAGCTTGGCAGCCTGTGCTTGGGCTAGGTCTCCCGAGGAGGGGGCCTCTGCCCGGACCTCACCCCGGGCCTCTCCCCTCTCCCGGACATCCCTGTGGGGGAGGGTGGAGGCAGTTCCTGGCTGCCACTGCTGCACCTCCCTGGGCGACGGCACTTCCATGGGGGTGGGCTCCATGGGAGGAGGCCTCTTCAGCGTACGGCTCCTCTGGGGTTCCAAGCAGGTCTGGCCCATGGCTCCTCCTCCAGCTCCTCCCACTCCTCTTGTCTCCCCCGTAGCACCAACTCCACTTGCTCCTCCTCCTCCTCCTCCTCCTCCTCCACCACCACCACCACCACCTCCTCCTCCTCCACTGCTGCTGCTGCCACTGCTGCTGCTGACCCCTCCACCTCGGGCTGCCAGTGGCACGCCACGATTCAACAGGAAGTCCATACGGAGGTAAGGCGGCAGGTGAACCAGCTCCCCTCCTGGAAGAAGGAGACAAACAGGAGACAATTAGGGTTCAGTTCAATTACAGTTTGTCTCTATGCACAGTGATGTTCTGTCGTGTGTCTGTACTTAACAACAGCGTGGATTGATTTCTTCGGCCACTTGGGGGCAACAATGATGTCACCCTATTAAACTAGAATTAATGGATGTGATTGGTCACTACAGATCGCTTTTATTGGAAACATACGGTTTCTTATTTACACATCAAGCTGACTCAAGGACTTGGTACATCTGAAAATGTAACAATGCATCCTTTTAGCTCTGTTTTTGGTCTTACAGGGTTTGTCTTTTGATAAGACCAAGACTGTATCACTGCAAACAGTATATTTTCAGACTACAGAGGCCTCACCTGCCCCTCACTGTTGCTGTCGGTCAGCTTGGTTCCATAGTTCTATTCACCAGAGAGTCTCGCCCCCACAGACTCTCTGGGATCCCCACTGTGTACAGTGTGTGCTCCTTACCAGGTCTGAGCTGACTCCATTTGTATTACTCCTTCCTCTCCGCTTAAATTAACTGCATAGAGAGTTGAAAATCCATATTTAACTCACATTCACACTGTTACATTTGCTCACCTCGGGCCCTTCTGCGATTATGACTCACGTAACTATTATTTTAATGTAATACCAACGTTCCACCAAGTGTGAATATATTTGATTTAATAGTTGCTATCAAGAAAAAATGTGCAGAACATAATGTAATATGGAGCTGAACATTACAACGTTACAAGCTGTCTTTGACAGGGACTGATGCAATGATTAAGTTATATATTCTTAACGTGAAGAAGCCGAATGAGGGACTTCGTCTATATACACTACATACATTCTTGCTTGCATTTGGTTGTATCAAACACCTTTTGCTGCAAGTTTATTTGCATTGTAGGAGAGGAAGAACTGGAGTCTCATTAGGAAACAGAATAACTTGTAAACGCCTGTAGCCAGATAAACCAGGTCATATTTCAAACCCTAACTGAGTGATGAAGCACGATTATAAGCTGTCTCTTGAATCTTTAAGTAATCGTCTGAAGCGTTAGATAAGAGGTAGAGAAAGAGAGGGAGAGGCATTTTAAATTTGGTTCAGTGACTTCATGATACCACCACTGCTATTGTATCCCTTTTACTCATTGGATTACATATTTAACAGAACAAATTAGTGCCTCACAAAAGGGTGTCGGGTTGCCAGATCTGAGGATCTGTCTGTATTGTCTCAGAGGACCAGAGATCAACAAGCTTTTACAGGCGTACGAGTCATCGCTACAATCACTTTTCAACACATGCTCTCTCTCTCTCTCTCCCGCACGTGCACAAGTATATACCGCATGTACGCAAACGCCAGCTCCGAGGCCGTCTGCAGACTGCCTCCAACATGTGACCTTGGAGAACTGCTTTCTGGGTTCATGGGGGAGAATGAATAATTTACCGTGTTTCATAGTAAGCCCTATTAGTGCCAGCAAAAATAATGAATGGCTCAGAGTGTTAATTGAATTAAATATAGATTTAAGTGTTTCTGTGGGAGCTGATTATAAATGTAGTTTTAAAATTCATCAGCCAGTAAATTGCAGATTGTACAGTAATGGGACAGTATGTGGAACCAAACAGCAATTCTCACCAAGCCGTTAATCTGAGTAAGTGCCTGATGCATCTTCGGTGAAGTCCGGACTGTTGTGACAAGTGATGTTTTAATATTCCCCGACTCGTATTTCTATCTTGTATGTGTCGTTCAGATACACACAACAATATATTTACAGGCCTATCGCAAGAAGACTGTAGCCCTGTAATTACCAGCACTGCCGTAAAAGTTTATGAGCAAAGTGCTAAGGGAACAAGCGGTTATGGGACACAGACCCCATGGATTTGCTCTTACGAGGCACTGAAGAGGAAGAGCATCCAATAAATAAACTGTTACTCTCGTAATAACAAGTTTGTCAGGTGGTCACGTGAAATGAGATGAGACAAGAGAGAGAGAGAGAGAGAGAGAGAGAGAGAGAGAGAGAGAGAGAGAGAGAGAGAGAGAGAAGCTGCCTTTGACCGTTTTGACTGATGGAAGGTGAGGTCGGTCCAGGTCAGTCAGATGTAACAGAGACGGAGACGAGGCTGAAGCTGGGTCATTTACCAGCTGTCAGTCAAACTGCTCCACACTGGGTCTGAGTTACAATAGATTAATACTGTATTACACTCTACTTAGAATCCACAAGTTTGGAGAGGACATTTACTTCTACTATAGATTATGGAGGTGAAAAGTGATGAAATTACTTTAAAAAGAAGATGGACTCCACTTACTCATACGTTTGTGTGCTTTTGGTCTGGGACTGTTTCGCATGGTTTGAGCTACGTATATAGAGGTTATCTTAAAGCTGCATTCAATATTTCTACATGAATGTTGGGTCAAATGACTATATGTAATGTTCCCTTATATGATATCAATGCCCGTTGTTTTGAAATGAGGTCTTCAACAATCACTAATGGGCATAATATTTGTGTTTCCACATACTTGTGGCTATTTAGTCTTACCATGGAAGGATTAGTTAACGAGAAATAAACACTCAGCCTTTTCATATGCGGAATCAAAGTCTCACAGTAAAGAAGAACAATTAGTCAGGACAGCTTTTTACAAAGGCTTACTCTCTTTTAAGCCCTTGAGATCCTGTGATTAAAATATTACGTGTAAATCCAGCTGGCCCTTACGGTATCTGGGTACTTGTGAATTGTCAGAGTTGCTGCACGCCTCTCGTAAAAACCTTTTTTTCATAAAATCATTTTACAGTTCATTGACTGTAGAGTCAGCTGAAATACAAAACACTTGACACAGCTAAAAAAAGCTTAAAAAACGCTAATACTCTAATGAAAATATATAATACGCATTTGTGCCTGACTCACTCACGACATAAGAAATGTGCCTTCAACTTTCCTGCTTAAACCGAACTTTCTATATGAGCGCATTTAATGTTTTTTTGTGCAATGTCAAAACAGTCAAGGAAACCGTAGAGGCGAGGCAGCTTGATTCTTATGCCTATAATGTATCCCCCAAAGTAACTGACACCAGAGTAGCAGAGCATTCTGCGATGCCACACCAGCCTAAGTGTCTGGTATTACACTGAACTCCACTGTGGCACTTTAGTGGTGTTTTGTACAGAGTGACAATAGCTTCAGATAAGATTGACAGATGGCCTTCGGTTGCCCTCTCTCTCCCCCCGTTGAACTTGTGATACGAGTCTGCTTTCTCGTGCACAAACGTTCAAAACATAATGAGGCCTGAAACTCAAGAAGCCGATCCGATGGCCTCAACCCTTGTCTGATCAAACTGTGCATTGTGCACACGCACACAGACCTATATTTCTGATCCTCGGACGGGACGCCTCCAACGACCCTAATTATTTGGGGACCCCAGACACACTATAACATGACAGCAGATGGGATGATGAATGAGCTGTGTCCGTGTGTCCGTCTGCGCTTCTGTGTGTGTGGTCTGCAGCTCGTCGGCACGCTCTGCCAGAACTTGTAATCGATCTGCAGGGCTACCCGGAGGAGCAGAGGGGTCACGTAAGGTAAGGCTATAAGCGGAGAGGAGAGCGCAGGACAGCGCAGCAGGTTTCCTCAAATTGAGGATGTCATGAAAGACATATTTTCTTACAATAAAAGGCATCCCTGGGGTGCGTTTGGAAGAACTGAATCTCCTAATCCTCGCTCATGATGTGTGATGTGCTTGCTAACTGTGATAAGGCTCTAAAAGTTGGAGAAACACAAGGAGCTACACCTACAGAAGGCCTAGAAAAAACGCTGGAACACTTTGTAAAGCATTTATGTGACTATACTGTGAGTAACAGCGGTCTGAAGACTAATGTGATGCACACCAGGATTGAAAACTGATTCACAGATTGACATCTGTAAAAATGTGTGACACTAAAGTAAGTAAAGGGAAAGTCTCATAGACTGCTAATAAATTATTGACACAGTAAAAAAATCCCTGTGTCCCTGTGTCAAATGTTCAGTAATGTTAAAACTCATAAACTATTATTGTTGGCAAAAACTTTTCCAAAGAATGCACTTAAGGGCTAATGTATTCATTTCTATCTCGTCCTCCACCTCCTGAGAGGTGTGAGTGAAGACTAATAGACCTTTGATCGACTGGTTTGCTGTAGAAAGTGAACTTGAAAGCTAGATTGAGATTTGTTTTTAATTAGTGTTGGAATGGAAAGGGGACAGAGAGGCTGCTCAATGATTGTAGAAGAAATACAAGGTTGAATGAGTTCCTCACCAGGTCTGTGTGCCTTGGGCACGGCCATGGTCATGACCCGACTGACATCCTGAGGTTTGGGCGGCGAAGCGGTAAAGCGGCAGATGCCCGACTCAGACGGCGTGCTGGAGGTCACGCTGTCAGTATAGTCGTTGGTCCCTGCTGTCATCTGTTCGGATGAAGTGTCAGATATGAAGCACTCGGTGATGGTGAACTTGGCGTGGCGGAGCTGCTCTTCCATCTTGGCGTGCTCGTAGGCTCTGGCCAACTCCTCGTAGGTGGAGGACGCACTCTCAGTTGATACCATGCTGCTCCGTGCACGATCTGAGAAATACACGTCACGATGCACAAGTTTAATTAGCATAGAGTGCAGCACTAGACTTTTTCAAATACAGCTGAAGTTTAGCTCTATTTATATGGTGCTTTGATATGTTTTAATACAGTACAGATATAGATCAAACAGTATTGGAGAGAAAGAGAGAAGAGGCGTAGGCTAAAGTTGGATTCACACCCTGGAAGCCTCAGTCAAGAGTACGCCCCAAAGTGGCATTTTCAAATGGAAAAAACTACTGCCAATGTGTTTTGGATGGCACAGAGCCTCGTGTGACAGTCATGCAGATCGCCATCACACTTGACAATGTCACCGAAGCAACATGATTTCGGTCACACACAACTTTCTAACATTAATTATATATTTTTTTTTAAAAAGGCCGTGAGTTCCATGTTGTTCCTGGAAAGCTGTGATGGTCACCCTGCTCTACTCTACCTGTGTCCTGAGAGGGGCTGACACTGTAGCTGTCGCTCTCCTTGTCCACAGATCCGGTGGCGCGTGGCGTTGGCAGTCTCCAGTCAGTGGTCAGGGTGTGGGAGGAGCTGGTGGGGTGCGGCCGGTTCAGGGTCCACTGGCTGGCGTAGCGGCTCCGTGCCGCGACAGGACCAGCTTTGGCAGTGCGTCTGGCAGTGGGATCTGGTGAGGAGAGAACAGGATGGATTGTGGGTGAACAGAGCTAATAAAAGCTACTTCATTTTTCAGTTGATAGCATATCAGTCTAAGTCCTATATGACACAACATCAACTCGCACTTTTACTATTTAAAAGGACTCTCTTTGTCTGGGATCTAGCTTGAAATTCAAGTCTGAGAGCATTCATTCTATGAATAAATAGATTTTAGTGCTTGAATGAAACAGTAAATCATTATTCCATTCACAAGCATACATCAATGTTTACTGACAGAGTCAATGTGCATTGGATAGTATAAATTGCATTCCTTCAAATTTGTCTTTCAAAATTGAATTATGAGAGAGTTTTAAAATGACTCAGTAAATCATTGAATCGGAATGACATATTTCTGTCATCATTGTACAGAATAAAAATGACATATTTAGAGATGGCATCAAACAAAACAAACAAACAAACACAATTTTCCTCCAGCAGCTGGGGGCCTAATTTAAGAATCCACCCACCTTCAGTTGCAAGACAAAGTTAACTCTGTTTTTGGATCATTCACACAGCTCATATGCAAATAGATGTTTAGATGTGGCTCATCAGTAACCAAAAACTACACGATCTATAGCTGGAACGAAGAACAAGAAGGGAAATATATGTATTTCCTGCTGTGCTGTGGTACAAATCTACAGTTCACCCCTTCAGTGAACACAGAACATTACCATCCCACAGCTCCCTGGAATGACATTATCATCCATCTTAAGCTCTCACTGTCTCCATATAGACATATAAATAGTATGATATTCAGCCTGACCCAGACAGGCTGCCGCTTCGTGCACTGCTGGGCCAAATCAGAGTGAGACCCTTTAGAAAAGGCCTGGATTGGATCTGTGCAGAGAAGAATGGTGCTGGTAATTGTAGTAGGTCAGACAGTAATCCTATCAGCGGGGAATGAAGGGATGAAATGTTTGGCCAACAGCAGGAAGAGGAAAAAAAAGGGCTGAGTCAGCAAACTGGGTTCATGCCCCACTCCAGGTGAAATTAACCAATCATACGACTATGCTGGTGTTTCAATGCATGTGTGTGTGATATTGTTCTGTGCACTTTATGTCCTTGTGCACAACTTTATATGATACTTCGCAGTGTATGTGTGTGTTACAAATGTGGTGATGGCAGAAAACAAACTTAAAAAGCATGCTATGCTAATGGAAGAAAGTTTTTTCTGGTGATATTTAGCAGATTGTTGAACTGATATTTTGTGCTTCTGTAGGAAACTTTACTGTAAAATTAGATACAGAATTTAAATGTTCAACCATTCAATTAGCACAAGATAACCTGCATGTCTATGTGTACTGAAACTATTACAAAAGTGAATATTAGAAATAGTATGGGCCTATTCGTGTGGGAAAATATCCACTTTCTGCACCGTCTGCACAAAATAATTTCAGTGCACCAGTAATCCGAGTGCGTGCGTGATTGTGTGAGTGTGCATGTGTGCACTCAGCTCCAACTGGCCAGTTGGAGCAGGGCAATCAGGTGAGGACGTGTCAAGAAGAGGCAGGGGGATCGCTACTCTTCATCTGTTCTGCTTCAGCGGAGCTCGAACACCAGAAGCCCAGAGGCCGCTCTGCAGCACGGCTGCTGTGTCTTTGTAATCTCACTGCTGGAAGTATGCTGTATGAGGGCAGTCTACGGTTAAGCTAAGACAAGGTGGAAAGGCTGTTCGCCTAGCAACTCAGATGAATGTGCAATGAAATGCTATTAACAGTGTTCATATTTGACGGTGCTGAGGCAAACTTCTTTTAAAGGGACATCCATCTAACAAAATAAAACTATGTAGATTCAGGAGGAAAATTGTCCGTTCTCGATTCCTGACTGCAGAGTGACCAAATAAAAAGACACTTTTACAACATTATATTATTGTTAGTAACACAGGACTAGTATTAATATTAGTAGTAAAAGGAAATAAATGTTGGGCACTGACGGTGATGGGACTCACTGGTTCCAGGCCTGGCATCGGACACGTCCACCAGTGGTCCGGTGGCCTGGGACAGAGACTGGTAGTGGACTGTGTGGGTCACTGTGGAGGATTTTTGCTTATTTGTCTCTCCGAAGTCGTTGTCTGTCAACAGCACGGTGGACCTGTCATCTAAGAGATAAACAAATAGGGAAAGAGGGGAGAGGCAGGAAGGACGAAAAGACAGAGATAGGAAAAGAAACAATTATGTCAGTCATAAGTATAATGGATATGGTGACTGAAGAGTAAAAGGTCTCGCTTCGAGGGTCTTACCGATTGTCTCCATGGTGTCCCTCTCCTCGATGAGGAGCTGGGCTCTGGGGATGTCGATGTGCATTCTTAGTGTCTGCTGCTGCTTGTTCACTGTGTCTGGAGTCCGTGTGTTCTTACTGAGCAGATAGATGAGAAAATGTCATTACTTTTCAGCTGCGTGGTTTTGCATTGTATCGCAGAAATGCTAATTCAATTCCATTTAAGTTGATAAGTAGCTGTAAGAAGGCAAGAGGGACAGCATATCCTGAATGCAATATATTAGATTCTTACTGATAGGTACTGTAACTCTGGTCTACATTGTGATTTATGGTCGCTGCTTAAAGGAAAACAGCGGGCATAAATTAAAATTAAGCATACGTACCTCATCAGCATTTCTGCCAGGCTTTTGGCATCTGTGAAGTCAGCAAAGAGCTAGTTAATACCATAATAGTACGGTCCAAGTTGATAAGCTACAGCCCTGGACATACTGTACAATCACTGGCAATTCCACTTAGAAAAAGGCAACGAAGGCATTGTTAAATTGAGAGTTAGAAAAATTTAAATATGGGTGTTTGTCCTGAGGAGACAACTACTCAGCAAAGTTTAGCCTCAGCTTTAGTTTGACACAGTTTAACTGTGATGCAGTAGAGCATAAACATATTTGAATTACATGGTGGCACTCATGGACTGGATGTGTGTAGGGCAATTCAACATGAATGTAAACAGTATGCGCATGTGCTCGGGGACTAAATATTGTGTAGTAGTTTCTTAGCATTAAGCATTAGGAGACGCACTTCATACAAAATAAACCGCAATTTGATGTTCAACCCACCTCTGAGTCTCTTGAGCCTCTGCTCCCTCCGTCTCCTCTTCAGCACCATGAGCATGATGAAGACCAGTACGACCACCACGAGAACAGAGGTGATGGTCACCACCATCTTCAGACCTCCGCTGCCGGACATGTTGTCTGAGATGGGATCTCCTGTTTTCAGCAGGGGAGGGATGGTACCTTAGAAATAAAGACATTAATGAGGAATTAGAGGGACAAGAGCCTTATCTGTCTGCTTTGTTCATTTTATGCAACATCAGAAATAGCATTGATGCCTGTAAGTAAAGGGCGTTCAACATAATCAAAGATTAAAGGAAGGAAAAATGCTAATAAATGCTATTAAACTTTGTGTATTGATTTTCCACATGCATGATTTTAATGCGCAGCAATACAAATCCCTTAAGCTGCATTTCTTCTAGTTGATCTACACATCTTAAAAAAGCAATTCTGGCTGGTCCACATGTAGACAGATAAACACACTCACATGCAAACCCTGATTGGTCGGTGGAGTCGAACCCTCCGCTGCTTTATTGATATGGTTTGATTATATTGTTGTTCACACTAACTGGATCACTGCTTTGTGATCCTAATGACTTCCCTTTCCTTGACTTCACTGTTGCAATATATTTTTCTCCTCCGTAGCGATAGGACGATCGAGGATTTTGATCACAGATCACAATAAAAAACACTCGCAATAAGTTGATCGTGGTGAATTTTCGTTATAATGTCTCTTATTATGCAAGAAACATATGATTACCTTATTTAAGAATGTTTGATTGTTATGAGATTGATAAGATTGTTTTTCCTAGAAAGGATGTTCACTGAAAGATGTGTGTCCTATCTGTGATGCAATAAAACCATTTGTTTCTTCACAAAATGTAAGGTAAAAGGATTCCAGCATGTTTTAGTGCCATGTTAAGATTTTTAAGCATATTTTAATAATAACATGAATCGCAAATATTTGGGCCAGGGTAACATGAAGTGTTCATACCGTACTATGCCTCCTTAGTCATAGTAGGAGCAAGTTTGTAGAAGATTGAATATGTCCTTTTTAGTCTGCTGTGCTGAGCTGAGCTATAGACGCACTGTCAACCTGACAATAGCAAAAGCACATCCACTCACACATTACATCCTGACAGGCAGCTAACACGTCTCGGCAAAACCCTTCAAAGGAAATTAATGAATAGTCTGGAGTGTAGCACAGAGCTCTCATCATCCACGATCCTTCCTTACAGCTTAAACACTTCCTTTGTGCATGACTGACACAATCCGTAGCCCAAGGCAAATAAAGCTACACCATGGCCCGCGGAGAATCTGAAGACCGTCCCCGTTTTCTTTCTCGGCTGAGTCGTCTTGAATACCTGTCAATTTGCACAAAGGCTGACAAAACCGTCTCAAATCCCATATACTCTTAAAAACACATACTGTAGCAGAACTGCAGAGTGGTACTTCGTGCTGAAACAAAGTTGCCCCCAATAATAAAGGGTGGTACACTGTTTTAACTGGTTTTGTAGTGATTATTTCTTCTTCTTTTGATTGTGTGTTGATGTGAAACAAAGCGGTGCTTTGCTTCCAAACTTTGTCAGAGAGCTAATGTACCCCTTTTAGTTGGGTTTTTATAGTTGTTCCATATCATTAATGTTAAGAGTAAACTAACTAGACTGACACATTTGGCCAAATTTAACAGTTTGGAGAGACTTTTTATGACTTTTTTTAAACGTTTTTAAATTACCGTACCACTGAGTTGCTACTGATACTTCTATTCCATCCTGATCCAATGATCCTCGCTATCTGTGCAACTCTGTGACAATCTGTTTAATCCAAACTCACTTCCGTCAGCATTGAGAGTAGCGAAGGTGATCCTCTTTTCTGCTGAGCCGGCGCTGTTGGTGACCTTCATCTGCAGTTCGTACCAGGTCGCCTCCTGCAAGTCGTACAGGATGTAGCTCTTGGTCAGCGATGTGCGCTGGGCAGTGGTCCAGGTGGCCGAGTCCACTGCTCGGTACTCCAGGATGAAGGAGGTGATTGGACAGCCGCCGTTGTTCCAGCCAACCAGGTTGAGCCTGGCCCTGGTGGAGTTAATGCTGGTGAAGAGTTCATGGTCTTTGGCAAACTGCGGCTCTGAGGAGAAGATGGATAGAGCGGGTGATTCACGGTTTAAGATCACAGTTTGGCTCAATGTCTCCCAGTCGAACAACATGAACATTGCCATAAATAAAGTAAAATAATAAATAAATACCTGTCAACTAAGCACTCAGGAAGATGAGTTATAGAGGAGTATAATCACTTTTACCCCTGAAATTTGCCACTATTTAGTGAGTTTTATGGGAGTTTTGAGTTATGAGTTTTTACGATCAATCGTGTAATGTCATCAAATTTCAGTGGCTAGAGTTATTAGAGAAGTTTGCAATATAGCTTTGGGAACATGACTACCACGAATGAATCATCTTACACAATGTAATTCATCAGAGACAGAAACATAAAATGTAGCAGACAAATTCTGTTCCGCTACCTTTCCCATGAGTCTTAGCTTCAATGATCTCACTGATGCGCCCTGGCCCCACTGCATTCTGGGCCGTCAGGGTGAATTTGTACCAGGTGCCGCACTTCAGGTTCTCCAGGCGGTACGAGCGTTCACTGGGGCTGATGGGAAAACTGCCCCACTGCTCACTGTTGTCCTCTGAGTACTGCAGGATGTAACCTGGGACAGAAGATTTGAAAGTAAATCCCTGTATGAGTGCACTTACATTTGAGTGCACCTTTTAATTATTAGTGGATGTAAGACAACATTTAGTTTGAAGACTAAAGAGACAGTAACAAAACTAAAAGTCTGCAGGAACACTTGTAGCCCCGCGAGGCAGTAATTCACCAGGATATTAAAGTGTTGCATGGATGAAAAGAGTCAACTCTGCTTTTTGTTAATTGCTTCCCGGAGCTACTTGTAGGCCCAAAAGAATTCCACTACACGTTGTACTGTGTATGATTGTGCATGACAAATGAAAGATCTCAGATACAGCTGGTCATGTTCAGTCATGACTCAGATTTTTGGAGAAAGACTAATGCTGCTTCTGTATCATATGGAAGTTAAAGTATTACCAGTTTCTGACGGTAAATACCGTTCTGATCAAAATCCGACTGGTAATAATGAGTGGAAATGTATTTTTTTTCATTTTGTTTATTCTATTTGACCTGACTTGGAGCTGAATAAGATGTAAGTATAGCATTAACGTGTCTCAAAAAAAACAACCATAGATACCTCACATCTGTACATTAAGCAAGTAACATTAACTGTTGAAGAATTTGGTAAATCTCAAAATCAGGTGACTATAGCTGAACTAACCCACAATATTTTACAGCTGCTAACAGGAATACAGTTATTAATATAACAAAATAAAGCTTGTAAATAAGTGTTGACTATGTGGAAAGTGTTGGCCTGTTGGTGGCACTAAATAAAAAGTCAGAGATCATTTAGATTCATCTTCAGGGCATCATCATCGTGAATGTAGTTATCGGGACAAACGTGTTCGCCGACCAACATTGCCTTCCCTAAAGCAAGCTGCAAGCCTGCCTAAAAATAGACAACCGTATGCTTCGGTGTGTGTATTTTGGTGATGGATGACGCTGCGAGCAGGGAAGCAATAACAAACATCACAAAAAAAGGCATCATAAACAACCTTTAAAGTGACTGAAACTCTAAAGACAGGAGCAGGTGATTAGGTGCACTGATGAATCACCACAAATAGTCTCACTGTGATTGCGCGTTCTTTAAGATGGAGCGCTTTAATCTCCCACTTAAACGGGCCTAATCTTCCCTGCTGCTTTTTAATCTACCTTTTAGGACTCGAGTATTCAGGCCAAACCACCAGATAATGAGAAACAACGATGTTAGACCAGAGGAAAGGAGGCGGTGACATTGGTTATCATAGGCAGCTGAAGGGAGGTGATTCTTTTTATATAACGAATAAAGCACTGCTCTGTTTCAGATTCAATTTTTGTGTGTGTGTGTGTGTGTGTGTGCCACTGTGCCGCTCTCACCTCTGATGGAGCTCCCTCCGTTGTCTCCAGGTATCCATGACAGTGTGATTGATGTGGTGGTAGTCTTGGTAACTGTGAGGCGCGGCTGGTCAGGAGGCACTGAGGACAAACAAAGTTAACCGCGTGGTTAGTATTGGTATTGAACTGACTCGTGTCTTTCAGTGTTGGGACACGAGGTGGAGCGACCATTCACGGAGGAAGTTTTGTTCACTGTCTTTTGGTTTCTTTTTACCTTTAAGGAGCTATTTGAAAGTTAGGATTGAGATCCTTGAGATCTAATCGGTTAAACATAACAGCTGTTTAAGTTCAAAGCCCAAGGACATAGAATTTGGGCCAATATCCAGCAACTCCTGAATTAACCACAGTAATCATTTCTGTCAAAAAAAATCAAATGTTACCTCTGTTTCTTTTTGCAATAACGTAATGCACATGAGACTATAAGGCAGGTAGATTCTAGGTAGACTTTACTTTCATTAAATTGCGACCTTATCCTCGTAAAAATTTACGTTTTTCTCCAAATATTGCGACTTAGTATGTTTTGACTGTGCAGAAAGTTTTGAACATGAGCAGAAATCTTGCTGAAGCTATTGAAGTCCAGGGGTTTATAAATTGATTCAAAGTAAAGTAGGTATCACTGAGGTGAAAAGCTGCCACATGCGGTATTTAAAAAGCTTACTTCCCCAAACAAAAGGCAACAAATAGGAGGGAAGAGTAAATAATGCCTACATGTGGTGACCCAGATAACATTAAATGACAGAAGTTGATCTACAGGAGAATAGATATTTGAAAACAATACAGAATGCCTGAGAGCCTTTATTGCATTACATTGCAACCTTATGGCTCTGTAATGTGTGCTCTAACACTACTTGCCTTGGACCTGCAGGTTGAGTGTGATCTCATCTGACCCCCAGTTGTTGCTGGCCACACAGCTGTAGTTCCCAGAATCCTCTGCTTTCACCGTGCGGATGATGAAGCTGCCGTTGCTATGGACACTACGGCGACCGTCCACGAGGACGGGTGTGGGAGTTCCATTGGTGCTGGAGACAGACGGGAACAACGATTATTGCTTTATTTCTACAGGACGTGATGAAAAAGCCGCTACACCGCTTGATTCTCTATCTGTGCTGAGCAGCACTACACCATTGTTTGTGTGCGACTTACTTTCCCTTGAGCCACTTGATGGTCGGAGGAGGGTCTCCGACAGCCTTGCACGGTAAAACAATGTCCTTCATCCAGGGAGTGGTCACTGTCCCATTGAAGGTCAGAATCCTGGCTGGAGCTAAAACACACACAAACACACAACTCTGTGGTTCAAGAAAATAAGACTTTTAATAAAGGTTAATAAAAAGGTAGTTCATGTGATTAACACATGTTCTTGGTATCTGTTATCGTTGCCTAAAAGAGACCTTGATATCATTGCATGTTCACAATTATGTGTTTATACCTTAATGAAAACATTCCAGGGACAATAAACATCCATGCAGTTATTAACAACACACTTTTAAGTATGTTACTGTAAACATTACTATGTTACGCACAGAAGAAAACATATAAAGCGATACCATTTTATACAATTCAATAACAAAAAGGCTCTGTACTTATTAATAATGCTTTCGATGACTGTATGAATGTAAACAACATCAAAGGTTAGGATGGTGGTACCTTTGGCCAGAGGCTCCACTGTGATCTTCTCACTGTTGTTGCCATGACCAGCGGCCGTCACAGCCACCACCCAGATACTGTACTGACGGTTTCGAGCCAGATTGGGGATCCTGTAGAAATAAGCATCTGGAGACGCCTCAAACTCGCTCATCACCTGTAAAACGAGAGAGAGAGAGGAGAGATTAATGTATCATTGGGCAGCAGCAGTGAAGTCCAGAGAAATGCCATTTGGGAACAGATGTCTGCTCTTCATAACATACAGATGGTCTGATTGCCTCCCTGGACAGGCAATGATAAACTGAAATTTAAAAAAGACCACTGAATATCTTTTGGTATACAAATGCTAATACCATCGGATGCAGGTTAGAGCAGAAGACGATGTATTTCCTGATGATGCCGTTGAGTTTGAGGGGAGGAAGCCAGGAGACAAACACCACAGAGCTGCTGGAGGCTGCAGCCTTAACCCCCGCTGGAGGACCAGGAACTGGGGAAGGAGAGAACAGTGCAGGGCTTAGAAGAGCCAAGACAAACATACTGAATATGCATGCATATGTAGTTTCAGTACATCTTATTGTATACGTATAAATCACACTGAAATACAGCGTGTGATGTATTATCACTGTATAAGCAGATTAAATATCCCATGATGAGTTTGTGTTATAAGTGGTCAATACATATTCCTCCACTACACAGCACCATGTTACACTAACTTTACTCCATTGCTTTTGTGTTACATGTTTTTAAATTGCAACTCAAACATGATTTGGGTTGAGTGTGTTGTTTGTGTTATATCTGGTTGTGTATCATACCATCCTCTTTAGTGCGGACGTAGATCTGTTCACTGCGGACGCCATCTCCCGCGTTGGTGAAGGCTAAGACCTGGATGCTGTAGTTGGTGTACTTCTCCAATCCGTCCAGCTCCAGAGACGGCTGATTGGTGGTCACATTCCTGATCTCTCCCAGTTCTGACACAGGATACTTTTATAAGCCTGGGTATCAAAATTGCTACGCACTCTAGTGGTATGCTGCAGCTTAGTGTGGTTATTAATACCAACAACAGTTAATTCAGCGTTCAAACGTTATCCAAATATTGGTTACCGTTAATGAAATATAAACTTTTACTCCACTCTCCTGAGTGAATTAATGTACTAATGAATGTACAGTAGAGCAAATATATGGGAAGCAGTCTTCTGCATAGTGAAGTATTTTAACAACAACAATAAAACACAGGTGTTAAGGGATTTCACTTTTCATAACTGCTGTGCTTTCTCTACTCCCTTGTGTCCTGTCACTCAGAGCTGAGACAATGGGCCTCACTGACTTATTGCATTGTGAATTATTGATGGAGACCAGCCAGACTGCAGGGTGGGTTCGCTGCTTTACAGCCCGTTGTACATTTAACGGACAAACACAGGAAGAACCACAAACATCCCCCCCCTGTGCAATGCAGACTTTCTATTTCCACTGTTGTTCAGCACCAGTAAAACATCTCATAGATCAGATGTTGTTCATCAAGTATGTAGATTAAAATGTAAATCAAAAATGTATATTGTAAGTGCAAATTAGTTGGTGGAAATTACACTGGTAATTTATCAGCAAATAACTGTTTATATCTAAAAATAGTGCTAAATTATATGAAGAACACACACACAGGAGATTTTAATTATCCAAATTACACCAGCTCTTTAACTCACTACAGCATATTACAGCATTGCCAACAACACCACAGCATCCCCTAGTGGATCAACAGTGTTAAGCAACGGCAATGGCAAACATGAATTATTGATAAATCAGGTGAAGTAAACAATGGACTTGAATGACAAAGTAAACTGCATCGAATAATAAATCATATCATTGTGTGTGTGTGTGTGTTGCTGGTAATACCTCCGTCAGGCAGGTTGGCCCAGTAGATGACTCTGTATCCCTGCAGGTTTCCATTGAGAGCCTCTCTGGGTAGAGGCATCCAGGAGAGAGAGATGACCTCTGGGGACTTTGCCACAGCCAGGACGTTTTCAGGAGACCGAGACGGCACTACCAGGCACACAAGGGGAGGGGAAGTGGAGGCTTAATGAAGGCCTATTGGAGTGGCAATCTAAGTGACTGGTCTGTGCAGGTACCCTCATTTAGGCAATTTACTGAGTTCAACAAATGACACCGAATATTACATCTGGAACATCCGTTTGGATACATAAGTCATTTTTGTTCCACGTCTAACAATGAAAAAGCACTCGCATCCTTGTCCTCTTTATTTAGAGAAATAAATCTTATAATAACCAGGAGGAGGAGACATTAGTGAAAACAGATGTTCAATTATAACATGGTTGAATGTTTTAGTTGTTTAAAATGTCATAAATAATGACAACTGCATCCTCAAACTACGATGCTCATTGTGAGTGAAAAGATCTTAATAAGCAGCTAAATTAAGTTGGACATTTTGTATAATCAAAGACTTGTGTTTGTCTGATGTAATTCTACAAATGTCCAGTAGAGGGGAGCCTTTCCACACGAATATGTTAGAGATGTGTTGAGAGCCATTGCATCTCAAAGGCGGATGTAACAGAGATGTGGTTCAAAATAACAAGTCAAACAGCAAGTAGTCCACAAAATAAAAGAATATAGATAAAAAAACAATGTATATTACAAGATCCTCAACAGGGACACGTTGTCTTGGACACATGGACGTTTACAGTAACACATATATAACACATCAGATCCACCCACGCACCCCCCTCCTTACCATCCTCCAGGGTTTTAGTGACGATTTGCTGCGAGGAAGGCCCGGTGCCAGCCCTGTTCGCCGCCTGCACCACCACGCTGTACTGAGTGAACTTCTTCAGGTTGTCCAGCACGATGCTCTCTGTGGTGTCTCCCGTGGTGTCCAGGCTGATGATGGTGAACTGGTGGCTGCCACCGGGGCTGTACTCCCTGTAGCCCACCTGGAAACCGCGTATCACACCGTTCTGCAGGTGCCTCTGGGGAGGCTGCAAGACGAGGAGGAGGAGGAGGAGGAGGAGGAGAGGAAACGGTAAGTAGTCCATCAGCTGTAGTGACTTCAACAGAAACTATTCAAACATTAAACACCAAATCTAAAGCAAACAGAACATTGATATATGGGATGTTTCTGCAAATTATTGCAGATTGACTTGATCTGTTGCAAATCTTTTTCTGTTAAATTCATATATTCATGACCCATCATGACCAAATAATTATCTTCAAACTACTACAGGTTATGAAATAAACCATGACCTATAATTTTACACACATGTTATTGGTACCTGTTGCTCTTTAACCATAACAGAATGTTTCAGCTACTTTATTCATGCTTATTTATTTATTCTTTATTCAGATCCTGATTAGCCGTCGCAAAGTGGTTGCTAGCCTTTAAGGGGTCCAAATATAAAATAATAAAATATAAAAATTAAACAGCAATATTTAGCAAATCAGTAATACACGCAACGTTTGGACTTTACCTTCCAGGAAACTTTGATGCTCTGTGGGGAGGTGGACTCCAGAATAACATCCTGTGGCGGGCCATCAGGAGCTGCACATAAAGCACATCATTCATCATGACTGCATGCTTGTATTCACAATGAAAGAGATGATCCACCACTGACAGTCCCTTTGTGTCCACTTCCACTAGATGGTGCTGTTGAGTTAAGAATGAATGTCCCTTCGTGCACGTGCTCATTTATCTACCTTGCAGTTTCCACCTCAACTTAATGATAATTAAAAAAAACTTCATCAACTTTAACCTTTAAAATAATGTGAGAAATGATACATGTTTTATTTAATTTGAAGTTTATGACTTTGTTTTAGCAATGAATCCAGTAAAATGGGGCATTTTAATGTGCTGGTATGCCTGCGGGGGGATCATTATAGGCAATAGAAGATAAGTGAACACTGATAGAGCCGACTAAAAGCAACAGTGAACTGATCTGTTTCCCCACGTATAAAAGATGATGGCCTCCATTTCAAACAACCATAAAATAATTATGTGCAAGATGACTCAACAGGTTTGAGGGCCAAGAGGAGGAAAAAGATACTAAAGATGAGGAGTTTCTTTCCAAAGCAGCATTCGGACGAAGTGTCAATTCTCTACAGAGCAGAGTTAAAGTATTAAAATGAATCTTAGTGACAGTGTAAAGTTACTAATAGCCAAATTAACAATTTAACAAGAGTGTGATTTCATTTTATGTTCTAGGGGAAATGATTCCAGCAGCACTGTAGTCAGACTACTTACTTCCTTTCTGTCTGCAATGTTCAGACGCTTTTCAGTAACACTTCTATTCTTGCTGTGAACTTTGTGTTCAAATGAAGTAAAACTGTAAAAGAAAAAGCATGTAAAAAGCCACGTGACTCATGGTTACCTGCTTCATCAGTGGTGATGGTGAGCTCGTTGCTCGGGTTGCTGTTGCCGATGATGTTCTTGGCGACCATGCGGATGTTGTAAGTGGACGAAGGGTGGAGGTCAATAATCGTGGCCTGGTTGAGCTGCGGTGACACATCTTTGGTTACCTGGGCTGATAGCCATGACGCTAGAACAAACGGAGGGGAGAGAATGGATAGTAACATCTGGATCGCTTGTTTTCTGTGACGCCACGTTTCAGAAATAATTGTTACATAGACATGAACCCATCGCTTCTTCAACTGGCGTCTACCTGATTTGTTCTTGCATTCAATATCATATCCTGTGATGGGGCTGTTGCCGTCAAAGCCCATGGTCCAGCGGAGAGCTATGGTCCGATCTTTTACCTCGCGGATCTCCACCTCTGGAGGGTCGGGTGGTTCTGAGGAATAGTGTGAACACAACAGAGTTATCACAGTGGTCCTGAAATAGAAGGGGACGGTCGGGCAGACCAGACAAGACGTATCGTTTTTTACTCTGTCTGAGATTTCCCCTGTGACAGTTTATGGGTAAGTCTGCAAAGAGCAGGAGTCACACTGTGCGGCAGTTAAATTAATAAATGAATGTATTAAGTAATAAAGGATCGAAGACATTACTACTCCGGATGGGGATTTCTTCGAAACAGAGCCAGTGAAAAAAGCCTCTAGCTGAACTGAGTCTTACCTTGCACTGTCAGCTGTATGATGCCTCGGTCCTCACCGAAGGAGTTGATGGCATGACAGGAGAAGAAACCCGAGTCCTCACGAACGGTTGGCATAATCTGCAGAGAGACATAACATATGCAGGGCATGGGGGGGGGAAGGGTTAGGAATTTTTTTAAAAGGAGGACAGGCAACTTAAATATTGAGAGGGGTACAAATCCTCTTAATATAGAAATATATCCTTTTACAACAGAGCATTACACACATGTACTCACTCATACTGTGTTTGGATAACCATTGAATTGGACTGAGAGGGAGCTCTTTAATATTTATATTTTACACTCTACTTGAAGATTTTAAGATGATGTGAATGTTTTAGAGCCATGTCCTCACTACTCTTTCTCCCTCTCTGCTTTCCATATGTATAGATACAAGATTAAAACAATGGCAGAAGGTTGTGCACTCCCCGAAATGAGATTTTAAAACACAGTTTGCATGACGGTGATGCGGAGCACTCACCACCAGCGTAGAGATGACTTCGTCGGCCACCTCTTTGACGGTGACCACGTATCGGCTGGTCTCCGGGTTGATGATGCGTTCTTCTTTCTCCCAGCGCACCATGATGGGTTTCTCCCCGTGAGCAATGCAGCTCATCTTCTTCTCCTCGCCCTGCGTGGCCAGAGTGGTGTTGGGGTAGGAGGTGATCATGGCCGGGACTGGACGGAGGTGACAGACGTTGAGGGGAAGAGAGTAAGAATAAAAAGAACAGGGGGGGAAAGAAAAGAAAAGAATAAATCAGTTAAATTATTTTGCACATTTTCTGCTGAAGATGTGAGTAGACAATTAGATAGACAACAAACATCACCTTTTTCAACAGTATATCTACTTTGCCTTCTACCAAGGGCCACTTTCATATTAAGAAATCAAACATTTGAAAAAACACAGCGCATATGCATTCTCTGTGTTTCCCGTCTGATACTGAGAAAAAAAACCTCCTTTTCTCTTTTCTTTTGACAATTATGACAACCACTTAAACACTCCAGGGACCGTCGTGAACTCATGTTTGAGTCTACCTGTCGCCCACAATACTTAGAGATTGAAACGCAGCCCTTCAGGTAAGCCTGCGCCTGCTTTGATAATGACAGCGAACTGTAACGTGCAGCATTCTGAGGATGAGGCAGAGGAACGGAGAAGAGTGGTGACTCCTGACTGAACTCCCATCGGTCTGAGCGTGGAGCCGGTCTGGCTCTACGCCGTAACCGCACACCAGGCTCATTAGCAACACATCTAGCGTGTGTGTGTGTGTGTGTGTGTTGTGAATGTCTCTCACCCAGACTACTTACAGTCTGTACTCACACTCACACTGTTCTCATACTCACGCTTTCTTTCATTCTGTCTTTTTCTCTCTACTGGCATGAAGCCGTCTCCCGATTATAACACTCAGAGACTTTCAGGTGCTATTCACAGTATAATGATCTCTGCAGTGTGAAGCTTCTGAATTGGAATACTCTATATTAACTTCCGCGGTTTGAGCAGACTGAACTAATATGTTGATCTCTATCAATCTGGACATCATGAACGTTGTCATAATATGCAGATGTTGAAATGCAGGTTTTGCTGCTAGTTGTGTGACGGCTTATAAACTTGAGACAATCTGAATGAGTCAATGGACATCGAAAATTTGTAGGCAAAAATGATCCTGGGAATCAATTCAAAGCTCTGTGCGACAAATGCAATTTAAATCCCTCCAGTTCTGTTATTTTATAATGGCCAGGATGACATTCATTGATGTGCAACAATCAGGCTCTAAATTGCACAAGGAAGAGAAACACTGAATATCTGTAATTATAGATGGTCAGAAAAAGACAGAAAATAATGTGTAGAACATATTTCAACATCAACAAATCCAGCAGTGGTTCTCTTACAATGTAGAATAAAAAGAAATTAAATGGCCACTAAAACAATCTAGTTTAAAATAATTTATTTCTTAAATTGAAGAAATTCATTTGTTAGAAAAAGATCTAAACAGACACCACTTTAAACTACGGTAGCGACTAACACTTTTGTTTTGATCAGCGATTAATCTGTTAATTAATTGTTTTTTTACATATTAATCACATATTCGTTTTGTCTGTAAAAAGTCTGAATACAGTGAAAAACAGAGACTTTTCTAATTGCTTGCTTTATTACCCAAATATATTCAGTTTACAATGATTCCAACATTTTTCCTTAATAAATTACTTAAAGCTACATTTATTGACGTTTTTGGCCACTAGGGGGCAGTGGAACCGAGCTATAAACACACCACTGACATATTATCACCCTTTAAAGCTGTTATTGCTTGTTAGCAAACAGTTGCTTCTTTACACATCCACAGTTCCAGAGCAACATTTTCACTCATTTGGAGTCCTGTTTGTGTCCACCTGATAGATGTGAGTCTAATATTCACTCTCCTTTTAGATATGGTTCAGTCTTTACCAGCTAGACACTTAACTTTGTTTACTGTAAAGTGGGTTTTGGTGTTTTTTTCCCACTAAAAACACTCCTATTACACAACACAAATTACATAATAACAATACTGATTAGAGCGGCTTTCATCATCAGTCAGTTACTCTTCATTTACATCAAACAGGCCGGTGTTTAATCCTATACGTTTATTAGAAGTTTTCCAGCTTACGTAAATATGTGCTATGGTGAAAACTGTGTCATTGAAAAGGACAGCAGTGGCGGCCACATGTGGCAGGTACTTGTGCAGTCGAGGTCGGAGGCCCTCTCCTCCAAGAAGAGATGCGATATGTGTGTTTGAGTCAGTGTGTGAACGTCTGTACACTCCTGAATAATCTGTCTGTGTGCATGTGTATGAGTGTTGTACTATGTGTGCATATGCATGAATGTGTGTGTGCACGAGAGCGGCTGTGTCTGTGGGAGCTAAGTGGGCGAGCACAGAGAGCAGAAAAGACTTGTGCTCATGACACATCTCAGCCACGCTACACGATGGAGGAGAGAGAGAGAGCATGTACCCCTGCAGCGCTATCTATGATCCCTCTGCCTCGCTCTCTCACTCCTTCTCCCTCCTCAGGCTCCCACCAGGACAGCGATGATTTAATGATGAGAGAGACCACTTTGATTATTCATACGCAGCAGACAAGTCCGCTGGCCGTGCTGTTGTCTCACACAGACACACACGCATTCGAACATACACCGACGTGCAAGAATAACGACAGATGCGCGCACGCGCCCGTGCACATCTGGAGATACAAAAACAAAGACGCATACAGAGACCTTGCACACTCGAACAGTATGCAAGTGTAGAAACACTGTCAAAATAGAAAAAAAGAAACATAGGGATGCACATGCACAAACAAATGCAAACCAAAACAGAAGCAATGGCACACACAGACAACTGCAAACACTATTTAGAAATACACACATGCTTCCCCACACACACAGTATTCCCCTGGGTCAAAACAGTAATGTAGATAACTTTGTAATAATTTGTTTTGGCTTCACACAGGGGCCAGTCTGGTACAGTTTGCTCGTACTAGGAGTGCAAGGACGGTTAGACAATCACAAGTCAATTAAAGTACTTGAATTTATAATGAATCATTTATTACACTGTACTGACGTGCTAAACTGCACTCGTTCTGCAGCACAAGCAGGCTGAAAAATGCTACGGATTGTTTCTTGCGTTATTTATTACTTCAGTGGAAGTATACATACAGTATAAAGATGTATCTACATTGTAGAGTATGTGCATACATGTGTATTAGAGCATGACCTGTTCTGATTTTGTTCATTCTGATTCCAATATTTGGGAATTTAAACAAGACAGAGTCAAGCAGCTCCGTGAGGATGTTGGCTACTTGAGCTAAATGCTAACGCCAGCTTGCTAACAAGCTCACAATGACAATGCTAACATGCCGATGTTTAGCTTGTATATAATGGTTAAAATGCTGCCAGCATGGCTTAGCTAAAACACACTGATATAAGTATATCTGTATTAATATCTGACAATAACATCGGCTAAGTCGCTGTTTCAGTCGGTCTCTAATTTGTATGTGTACTGTAAATTAAAATCAAGAGTTAACGAGCACATGCACAAACAAACACAAATCCAACACAAACAAATGAACACACACAGACTCCGTCAACGTGTTTCTGACTTTCTTCTCACAGTACATTTCCGTCTTTGATGCAGCCAACACAAATCAAAAGGGGGAGCTACTTTTGTCAGTGTGTGTGTGTGTGTGTGTATCGTGCACATTTGAGGCCTGTGCGCTTGTGTGTGCGCGTACGTGCACCTTCAGCCCCAGCCCACCCCCGGCATGATGAAATGTGTCAGACTTGGGACTGCCAACGTTTAAACCTCATCACTTATTCACTCGCAGCCCCTCCCTCTCCCTCGCTCCCCACACCATCATCCCCTTTCCCACTGCCCCCGCGCCGGAAATCGCTGATTTATTTTGCATAGCAACTATGAATTTTAAGTGAGTCCTATTAAAAGAGTCTTCTCAGCTCCTTCTCTAAATGTTATTGCTCCTTAACAGGGGCTATTTTCTCCATCTAAATCTGCGGCCTTGGCAGCGCAAGTTAACACTGACGAAGCTCGTGTTTGCTCATCGAGGGAGAAAGGGCACACAATGACAGAACGCAAGACTCGGTGTGTGTTAGTGTGTCTATCTGTGTGTACGTGTTTCTGCGTGAAATCAGGTCTATTAAAATATGTTGGTTTGCATGCTTGTCAATATGAGTTTCATTCCGCCTGTGACCTTGATTGTGTGTGTGTGAGATGAAACATGCTAAATGTCTGCGCATTATACTTCGCCACCATGTGATAGAAACTGCAGTATCTAAAATGTCCTACAATCTTCGCCGATCTTGGCTGTGCTTCAGCGGCCCAGAGCTGAGGTGAGGCCTCATCTCATCTCTATGCATCTACCGTGCAGCACTCGCAGGGCCCCGGGCTAAACCTATTCTTTTTGATAGCCCATAATTGCTTGGTTGATGTATATTTTTTAATATCCAGCGATATTACAGGGACCTGGTAATAAAACACGGGCGGGTAGAGGAGAAAGTGTGAGTGGGAAGAGGGGAGACAGGGGAGAAAAGAGAAAGCTGAGAGGCTAGAGAGGGAGGGAAAAGGAGGGGAACAAAGAGAGAAAGGTACAGCCAGGAGGTGAGGGACTGAGCAGTGTGGAGAAGGCTTCACTCGTACTAAGATGGGTTAAATGTTGTATAATTAAACCTGAAGCACCATTTGAGTCAACGGTGGCTTCGCACAAACTCTTTTGAATGGAAACGGGCACTTCTGAAATCCTATTTTCACAATTACCTTGGTGTTAAAACTGTTTAAGCATTTGCAGATTAACTAAGAGCTCAAAAATTAGATGATTAATTTGACGGAGAGAAAATGAATTGGTCACTATTTGATGGCCGATTAATCAGACAATTTTATCAGATGTAGCTAGCTAGCTAGCTAGCTAGCTAAGCTTACGTTGACTTCCTTATAGTTGAAAACAATGGCTCTGGTTAACATTTTAATGTTTCCAACTGACCCATTTTAAAATGAGAACCATGTAAAAAGTGTTTTAAATATGCACTTGATGGCTACAAGTGAGCCAACAGTCATATTAGCAGTATGATGCTAAAAGATTTAGGCTGAAGTGGAACGCAAACTAGTCAGTCTGGCATGCTAGCTTTTGCCTCTTACATTATAGAGCAGATAAACGCACTGTTTAATCCATTACTTACACTTTGTCTCGTTTGTTTTGAGAGAGCATGAATAAAAAGACACAACCCTGCGAGTATACAACCAGAACAATTCTCTTTTGACACTATACATGACTCACTATGTTGACATTGTGATTTAAGAAAGAGGACAACAGCAAAACATGCACACAGACACACAGAGGAGCAGTGCAGACGGATGTAGATTGATTTAAATATATGACACTGTAATATTCATCTGGGATTAAGACTATTTTGTTGGAAGAATGAGTCAATGAAGCTAAAAAAGGATCTGTGAATGGTAAATAAATGTATGCTTTCTTGTTGGCAATGGTGTATTTAGACACTTGGAGGACACACACAGCTGCTATCAAATGAAAAAGGCTATAAAATGAAACAAATAACGTCTCATTTATCTTTTTAATCTTTCTCGCATTGCCGAAACTGTAAGAAACGAAGACAGACAGAGAGTGCAAATAAAGCAGAGAAACATGCGGACTGCTCTTCCCTTGAGCCCCTTCGTCGGCTTCTAATTGAAGTATTGACGGATTTAAATGAGGCTGAAATGCACTCAAGAGTTCCAGTGTCTCATAACACACACACACACACACACACACACACACACACACACACACACACACACACACACACACACACACACACACACACACACACACACACACACACACACACACACACACACACACACACACACACACACACACGTTGCATGCAAGCAGAATTAACAGAATGCACCATGAATGGATCTAAAAAATAAAAGAATCTAAAAAAGTTAAATATGTCTACATTACAATCATACTGTATGCTTGAAAAGAAATGTGTTCACAAATACTGAGAAATGGACATGATGGAGCTGGTGACTACAAGCGCACTAATGGTCGCCGTTTTTCAAACCACTCATGCAAGTAAGTACACTTTTAGAGAAAGCATCTTGTGCGTACGAGTACAGTTTGGGGTTTAAAGGGCATGAAATGTGATCTGTTGATGAGTGACTAGCATGCGGCTGAGCCAGCATGTAATGACTGAGCAGCCAATGGCAGCAGAGGAAGGACAGCACACGTTGCTATCGTAGGCCCAAAGAACCTACAGCTGGCTCCTGTACTGTGAACTATTCAAGCTGCGCGGACGGCACGTCAATGCTAACTGAATCATGAATGACTTGGAGGTTTTAAATGACTCTGCAAGAGAAATTTAATTCAGGAGTAAATGGACAGAGTGTAAAAAAGAGAACTGTGTTCACATGTATTTAATCCATATTCAGTAGTACTAATGATGACATATTCCGGTGATGTCATGGGGGAACTGTTAGCATGATGTTAGCTAGTAGTATCAATGGTTCTGGAGATAAGCAGATATTGGTAGACAGATTTTTGTGTTTATTGTAGCTAGGGGTGGTGCGATATACCGGTATTGACGATAACCGTGAATATTTTAAAAATAGATATTGATATCATGTTAGTTATAGGACATACAATAATATTTTATAAATATTCCAGCACCTCTTAATCATTTTATTTATATACAGTTATGGTAACAGACTCTCTCTCCACCTCCCTTCATTTGCCAAAAAAAGAGACAAAATGCACAAAGTTACACGTCCGGTTCCGTTGTCTCAAAGTCAATGGGTTAATTGAATGGGATTTTAGATAGATAGTTAGATGCGTGAAATAAGGAGTGTGGTTAACACAAGCTTATGAGATGTTAATGTTTTGTTCTATTATATAAAATGTGTCAGTAAAGACCACTCTCATGAATTTTGAAGTTTTTAGGTACCTTAAAAAAGGAGGTAGCTAACAAGTGGCTAAATGAGGCTACAAAAGCCCGTCTTTACAGCCTCGTTGTGTATACTCGCACTCACGTGACTGTGTTGTAGTTTTTTTTTGTAGCCCAACGTTAGCTTTTTACTTCTGCTGATTTCATTCACGCTTAAAAAGGATCTTGCTTTTGGATTTTTGTTGAGGGAACCAGTGAGATGCTTCCGGTTTCGCCTACAAAAATACGTCATTCCTGCAGCACTATATTTTGCAATTAAGAGCCCAAGGCTCCAGGAAAAGTCTATTCACTTATAGATGACTGCTAAAGGGAATTCTGCATATTTGAGAAATAGTAAACATGATATTCAAATGTTTTAACAGCAGGAGTTCTTCAAATAACCATAATTATATGCAACAAAGGCTCAATAAACTAAACATGTAAATAATTCAGCATAAAGCGCCGAATCCAATGAGACAGCGGTGGTTCTGAATAAGACGATTTTTACGTGGGAAAAGTGAGGTAAAATTCAAGCCCTTGGCAATACTGCCAGGATTAAAAAAGGTCAGTATTTCTTTTCGGCAGTAAGAACAGATACTGTATCGAGCCAGTGTGCATATTACATATAAAGAGAGCAAGTAACTGACAAGCAATGAACTATAGTTTTTGATTTAATATTCTACTCCGCTTACTGTGTTCATATCCATGTTCAACTTGTGGTAAGAAAATAAAAAACATAATTTGAATGAAAACGTACTAGAATTTTTTTTAAATTAACCTTAACGGGGAGGAAACGATATAAATAATAAAAGCAGTAAATAATGTAAACATTACGGTTTATGTTAATGAAACTACTAGTTATGAGAAGTAAGCTTACATTATTTAGCACTAAAGATGTCAAAATTCCCTTTGATAGAGTCGAGTACAGCAAGAAACTGAAGCCGAGAGCAACAGCAGAGTGCATTCAGCGGGTCAAACATCTCTCTCTCTCTCTCTCTCTCTCTCATCCACTTTGGTAGTTGATACAACTGACTTTAAAGAGCAATGAAATCGAAACTATGCATTCAATCTGAGTATACTTCTCACACTGCCCTTATCCCCCACATCATTCCAAGATGCACACCCATAAACTGGTTGAAAACTGCTCTATATCATCTCACTGTAACCTGTTTGAGGTGAGTCTTCTCTTTGGCTCTGACGGACTCATTGGAATAGTGGAGTTCAGTAAATACAGTAAAAGCATACCATGAACAAATGCACACTGTGCTACGGTGTTTGCTATACTTGGTGAAAAATGGAAGAAAAAAAGGTTAGTGCAGCCATAGGTCAACTTGCTGCATAGCAACTGGGTGCTACAGTCAGCAAACTGACCTATGAAAACACAGAGAGCATGTTCTTCTCCGAGCCTGCCGCTGTAACCCTGACAGCTTCACACAGTGGCAGCTCCCAACCTTGTACACTGCGAGGCTTAATTACAGTGACACATGAAAACCCACTGCAATGCCAGTTGATATTAATGATAACAAGTGCTGATTTATCCAGAAGGAGATTATTTAGTTGGCTTCCCTTTTCATGGAGAGGTCAGAAGTCTGAGTTAGTTACAACTTCCATTACATCACTTAAAACAAGTTAGATGTGTCAGGTTCTTGTTCTCTTTTTCACATTTGTGTTCTGTATCTCAGACTTGGTGAGGAGAGAGAAAGAGGAAGAGATAGAGAGAGAGAGAGAGAGAGAGAGAGAGGGAGACAGAGAGAGAGGGCTGCATGTCAGCAGGGCTCCTCGTGATCCGGTTTGATAACAGTAGCACAGGGAAAATAAGCCCCACTCGCATCTAAGCGCCATGAAAATGAGGAGCCACTCCTAGCGCTATAGGGGAGCTCCATGCTAATGCCTCACTGGAGGCAGGAGACCTGCAGTCGGGGACATTAACAACACGACCACCGACACAAAAACACGAACATGCTTAGATATACTAGCTGTTTGCATATAGATGGGTTTGTGCAGAAAATTCTACAAAATAAAGGTTTGGTTTTTGTCATTTTGGCCAGTAAGGAAGTCAAGCTCATTTAATGCATTGCTAAACTTATTAAGTGCTTTATATTTAGCTGAAGCTCATCACAAGCTAGTGAGATGTTGCTTTGGATGGATAATGACCAGAATCTTTCACTCTCAGACTCAGTTTGTTTATCTTATGCGCAGCTTGTCTATTGAATCTGCTGATGTGCATCTCCCTTCCTTCCATGCTTTTTTAAAGTTTTTTTTTTTAAAGTTAATGTCGAGCCGATCAACTTTACGAGGAGTATAGCTATCTGTAAAATCTCGCAGCTGGAAATCCTTTTTAACGGCTGCTTGTTGCTGCACCAGCCCAGACATTATAAAATACACAATGATTACTGCCCATCAGCTAATATTGATCGTGCATCAGACGCAGGCTCTTACTTTTGACGGTGAGGTACATGGACTTGCTGACATCAGCTCCCACGTCGTTGCTGACCTTACACAGGTAGAAGCCGCTGTCGTCCTCCAGCACGTGTTTGATTAGAAGCGAACCGTTGCTCAGCAGCTGCACGCGAGAGCCGCTGTTCAGCTGGATGGGCTGAAACTGGGGAACGCCCGCGCCTGAGACGAGAAGGAAGATAAAAGACAAAGAAAGAGAGAGTTAAAAAACAACACTGCAAGTAATGAGAAAATAAACATTTCGATGCAACATCAGACTCTTTCTATAGCTCATACAGTACATTAAATGTACACACAAGCCTACATATTGATCTATAATTGTCAGTAGAGCAACAGACGCGTAATGCTAAAACGGGATACAGTGCTGAACAGTAAGCTGATCTCCAGTGTGTGTGTGTGTGTGTGTGTGTGTGTGTGTTTGTGTGCGTGCACTCATTTGACCACGCGTCTCTGTTTACAGATTTGATGACAAAGCCTGTCAGATTTAGGGAGGATTGTAAACATGTTTCTTAACACCAGGCCTAAATCCTTAAACCGCCAAACAGCTGCTGAGCACAGTGAAGCAGGCCGAGCTGCCGGTGTGATGCAATCAGAACAGACATAATGCTCATGTTTAACAAGACAGCAGATTGGTGCAGAGGAACAACAGGCAGGAGGAGAGCAGAGCGGAGAGGCCTTGCATTGCTGCTGGCCTTCAGCACCGAGGCGAGCCAGTGATATTCAAAGATGTCTAGCTGTAGCTAGACATGGATGTTTTTCCAGACTATTCATTCCCGTGCGTCAAATCTCTGGGTTTATTCTTTGCATGTATGTTTGTTGAATTACTAGTCTGGCCTTGGTCGAGGACAGACTCATCCGACCTACAGGCATGGAGTTGTCTGATTAGAGAGAACAAGTACCGTAAATCTCTGCATGCCGCTTTTCTCAATTCTCAAAAGTCCAATACGACTGACACTTGATATCCATCTCTGAAGCGCCGTTGAAATAATTGGACTTGGCATCTCTGACATATTCTAGCCTGCGTGTAATTAATACCTATCTTTTTTTTAATAGAAAATGATATAATCACTCTTGTTCTATTGTTAAACAATACAGTATTTCATTCTGCAAAGTCCGCAGGAAATGTCACCGACGATGAATCCTAAAGCTTCACATCTTTGGAGCGGTCTGCTCTCATAGTGATGAAAGCACTGTATTCCACCTTGCTCATGTAGTATTAAACACATGTGTGAACTGAGCCAGACGTTGCATTAGCTCGTGTTAAAGTAAGCGTGTAGAGATTAGGCTATTTAGTGAGCTGTGGGTTTTTGCTTTTTAATTAAAATGCAGTCAAGTGGCCGTGGCAAGCAAAGGGTCAAGTGGTGACTTTGTTCCTGCTCCCCTGGCTCCGACAGGGAGAGGAGGGAGAGGGAGGGAGATGTGTTCTTCCTTGAATTATGGATTTTGCATATCCAAATGGTGCTAGTCGTTATGCTAATAGCGGTTGACCTTTACTTACTGTTCCATATCTCCCAGAGACACTCATCTGGCTCTTACCTACTTCTGTTGCAGTAAAAGCCAAACAGCCATTCTCTGGACAAACTGCCCTCTGGCTTACAACAAATTAGACGATAGTTTCCCAAGCCGCCTAACCTGGATGTGTTTTTGTTTTGGAGGTGACTTTCATTGCTTCTTTGCTCTGAATGACATCCTGCACAACAACATATCATAGAGCACCAGGAAAGATGGCGGTAAACATATGTGCGAAGGCCTGAAAAGAAACAACAAAACTGATCTGAGGCCGGGCCAACTGAACTATGGGGCACTTCCTGCTGGATAGGTAATGCTTGTTTTTAACGCTACGATTGAGTAGTCACACACAAACACTGCTCAGCCTAATCCCTCTGTACTGATCAGAAATGGATGGTCAGACAGTACTAATCAGGCATGAGGCCTGCTTGTCTCACATCCACACACACACACACACACACACACACACACACACACACACACACACACACAAACACACACACGCACGTCCGCACACACAAATCCAATCAAAGGGTGAAAAACAGATCTGATTCTTTCATTCCTTTGATCATGGGGCCGAGTAAACACACACACACACACACACACACCACTCCTCAGTGGTTGTTGTCCTTCTGTTGGTGAAGCTTTCATCCCTGGTTATATGGATGATGGAGCAAACACCTGGGGCTCCTCTTCATCTGCCCTGCTCAAGTGGCCGAACTCACCTGCTGCCTCCCTGCCCGTCTGTCTGCTCACGGTCTATCTGTATATCTGTCTGCCGATTTTTTCCCCTGTCTCTCTGTCTCTATCTGATGATTCTCTAATGGTGCAGGTGGAAACCCTGCAAGCCCCTCAGCCCGCAGTTTACAGAGCAGATGGCTGTGTGTGTGCTTTTATCTCTGTGTATTCGCACACATGTGCTCCGGCTTCGGATGAAGCAAATGGAGGCCACTCACCTGCAAAAGCACTGCTACTGCACTCGCCTTCACACACAGTTGCTTTAAGAAACACAACCCGAGAGCAAGCTAGCTGCACACACACACAGCTGTACTGTAGTTGGCATAATTATCATTTTATAAGATAACTTTTGATGCAAACTCAGATTACTGGTCAATCATCATTCATTTTTTGCTTGATATTTTGTATTGTAGTATAACAAAAACAATCCTTTTCACATGATTATGCATTTCCCTCTTGCATGTACAGTTAGCCTGCATGGAATGAGTAAATAATGGAAAATTATTCATTAGAAACTAAAGGCTGCAACCTTCAATCACTGCAGTTCAATACAGACCAGAATCACATTGAGGCTCAAGATTAAACGATCCTAATGCTGTGAGCTTGAATCCATATTACTTTGCGTTTCAATACTCTGTTCATTGTTGCAGTGAGTTGTTGAGCGGTGGTCACTTAGCAATAAAAAGTGGAACTACCAATATTGCGTGCACATCAAGAAGGGTTCCCATGTTTACCACTTGTAAGTGTTCACGTCGTTGAACTAAAGATGTGATTGCAGTTTCTCTTGTGAGGGTTAAACATTGTCTGAATTATAACACTATACATCTGGAGTTAATTACCTTGAGTGATGGACCTCCGTGTTTGATTGTTTTACAGGCACTTTGTATTATTACTAAATCAGATAGGATGGAGTTATTGCTGAGCATCCTGGTAACTCAGGAGACTTAAGTCTGCTCACCTACTCTGTGAGTTTGTTTTTAATTCATTTCCTCGTAGCCGGCAGGTTCACCTGCAGTGGGTAATGCATGCTGCGTTTAATGTACCTTTGGAGTGTTCCCATACGATGGTGGGTGGAGGGTAGCCTTCAGCTGAGCAGTTAAGAGTCACAGTTTTCCCATAGATCCCATCTTGATCCTCAGGCTGAACCACAAACTGAGGAGGAACTGTACATACACAAAAATCAACAGGTGACATTGATACATGATATTTTGTTGGTGTCTTTATTACACTTGTAGACTGTGTGTGCAGTTTCACACAAGTCAAACACTGCACCAGTCGATTTTACCTCCAGCCAGACAGCAGGAACTAATAAGTGAAGTTTGGTACTGCAGGGATGGCTTAAAATGAAAACCTGCACACATACTGCACATTATAGCAGTCCACTAGGGTGCCATTAGATATATAATCTGTTCCTTTGTGCTTCCTCACCTCTAACAATGAGCTGACTCTGGTGCTCCACTGCAGCAGCCTCGTTGCGGGCGACGCAGGTGTAGTTGCCGTTGTGGTCGGGCGTGAGGTTGGAGATTCTCAATGAGCTGGTGAAGTCGATGTTGTCCACAGTCACACCCAGGCTGATGGGGATCGGCCGTCCATCTTTCTGCCACGTGATGTCCAGCGGGCGGTCGCCTGACATGACCACGCAGGGGATGAAGACGCGTTGGCCGATGGTGAAACGCTGGAACTCAAAGGGCTGAATGTAGGGAGGCACTGACAGGCCGAGGAGGAACGGGAGAAAGAGACACCAAGATTAAATGTGATTTCAGCCGTGAGTTTCAAAGACCGTCTTAATTTCCTGGATTTTGTGGCAGATACTGTGTCCTTTTCTCTTGCTTTCAAGAGGTCACTGAAGGAACACAAAAGACCTGAATAGCAAAACATTCTGCAATAAGTTCCCGTCATTCTCAGTCGGGAACATTATGTTCTTTCAGAAAAAGAAGAGCACGCAGAAGCAGAACAACAGAAAAATAACATTTATGTGACTCATTCAGGTTGCTTGGAGAAAGAAATCAGAGTGAACCTGAACTTTTTCTCTTTGTCTATTAATGATCATCTATTGATCTACTAACCTACATACTTACCTATCTTCCAGACTGGCGACTACATCAATCTAAGATTGTATCCACCACACAAAACCCTGATTGCCGGCCTAGTGCGTACAAGAAAACAAGTATTCACAGAGCAGCCAGAGTCAATCTGGCTGCATAATATAACGACACGGTTACACAATAACATTTATTTAAATTGCCTGCGCTCTATTCTCTGGGAAATCTCCAGCCATCACACAAGTCATCTGTGTTTGAGTGTCCAGTGAGTTGAAATAACACTGAAATAAGCAGCACTTTAGCACCTTATTTAATTCACAACAAAGGGGAGATAATGGACTCCAGGGATCCCCAAAGACACTTCCGCATTTTAACCATGAGCAGAGTAAATTAACAAATGCACTTGCTCACTATAGCACCACTGGGAAGTGTTGCTTTATATCATCGCTCTCTCTTTAGGTCTCACTCTCTCTCCCCCTCTGTTTCCCTCGCTCCATTAGAAAGTGTAATATAGTGACAACAACCTAGCATACTGTACAGAGGGAAGGACATGGAGCATAATGGGGAAGCCCTTTTGAGTATTACCTTTTACAGCTGTAAGATCTCAGTGGAGATCAGTCACTCAGCTCTGTAATGTCAGTGACACTGATACAGTCGTCATTAGATAACTTGATGTCCTGAGGAATATCAGATTAATTTAGAAGTCTGGTAAGCTCTATGGCATATGATATAGCTGTCTGTTTGAGTGGGTCCTTTTATTTATATATATATATATATATATATATATATATATATATATATAGTGGTGGGTTTCCTCGGTGTAATAGTGAGCTTTAGAGGTGCTGGTGAGACCCTCTTTCCGGTCTCTATGCTAAGCTAAGCTAACAGCTAATAACAACTAGCTGTAGCCCTATACGTAACAGGAAGATATGAGAGTGGTATTGACTTCCTAATCCATCTCTCAGCAAGAAAGCAAATGAGAATTTTTCACAAAATATTCCTTTAAGAAAAACATGTGATGGCTTAAACAGGAGTGGACGTCTTGCGTACAGAGTGCACTGCATCAAATGAAACAAAACATTGTATCGAGTTGTTTGATTCATCAGGTTTATCAAATCAGCTCAATATTCAACAACACTTGATTCTAAACTGCTGCATATCTGTCTGTCTCAAGCTGTAAAGACTCAAATTGTATCTGCACCGCATTAAGGTAATTGATAGCTTTTGATGAACACGTTTTTTGACCACCTGCATGGTATGTTGACAACATTTCCTGCAAGCTTTCGAATACTTAATACTTAAAATTCAATGGAATCTAAATAACAAAATAACACCTCTAGGTTGGGCTGCATATTAAGCTCAACCACCACAACTCTATGGGACTAACCTCTCACACGAACATGGACACTCTGGGAGTCCATCTTGTTGGGTTGGACCATCACCTTGCAGTTATACTCGCCAGCGTCCACCTGCTGCACGTTGGTCAGCTTCAGTGTGCCGTTGTTCTCGAATGCTCGCTGTCGGTGATTGAACGGTAGCAGTGCCGAGTTTTTGTACCACTTTATGGAGTAGTAAGGGTAGCCAATCACACGGCAGTGAACGAACGCATCCCGTCCAGCAATCGCTGTGATGTTTTTCATTGGACGAATGTTGGCGCGGCCTACAGAGGGACAGAGAATGAGAAAGGATCCTCTATAAAGACATTCAGTGGATAGTGACATCAAATCACTAGAGCTTTATTTTTGGTGTTTTTGTAAGTAGAAATATACTTCTGACTCATTACTGTTCAAACATATGCAGTAGTTAAACAAAGAAAGGTTAACTGCTAAACAGAGAACATAAAACAGAGAACATTTCTCTCCGCAGCTTCACATATGGTACCTGCCTCTGAAATATTTAGAAATGCAAAAGAAACTGTTTCAAGCTTTTCTCGTTTGTTTTACCACACGATTTTAGGCTTAACTCAAAGCAGAAGGCTGTGAAATGACAAGCAGATTAAAGTGTGCTAACCATCTGAAGGAAAACAGAGCGTTTAGATAACACTGTACTACTGATACTTATTAGTCTGCTCTTGCTGCAGTAATACATTCTGTGTCTCATAAAATGGAAACAGAATAATCGCTTTAACATCTGTTCGCGGAGAGTTGAATTGGCTGCTTGAGTAAACGCACACAGACACTGACACACATGAACACTCACTCACGCACGCACACACACACACACACACACACACACACACACACACACACACACACACACACACACACACACACACACACACACACACACACACACACACACACACACACACACACACACACACACACACACACACACACACACACACACAAGCAAACCAGAGATAAATGTATTCATGCAAACAAAATAAATATATTTTTCTTCCGGCTATTTACAAACCAGCCCATTTTGGAACCCAATATCCAGATACGCTTATGTGCAGCAAACCAGGATAATTCATTTGACCTAAAATACAGGCATGTAGGAGAAGCACAGTAATAATTTGGAGAGAAAAAGACGAGGCTGCAATATTAAAATGTATACAAGGAGCAGAGAAAAAGAAAAGAAAATGCATAAAAAATAACACAAAAAAAATGGAGGCAAAATCAATCAGAAATGTAAATGTGATTAAAGATTTAATACTAGAACTAATAAATACTGAGCAAAAATAAATGTAACTTTAACTAAACAAATCATCATAAGAGAACACTACAAAAGCAAGGAAACCAAAATATCCTGATCAATAACCAGCGCCCATGTACTGCAAACGCCAGAAAGCCAGCTGGACAGAGAGAGACACAGACAGACACACAGAGAGACAGACAAGGTATGTGTATTGTTGTTCTTGGAGGAGCTGATTTGACAAGCACCTCTTACGTTTATTCGAGCCTGGTGGTACACGACCCCGGCCGAGTTGCTGCACGTGCACCGGTACACCCCGCCGTCCTGCACCTGGGTGTGTGTGACGTTCAGCTGGCTGACCACGTGGCCCTCGTGGGTCTCGTAGTGGCCCAGGTGGTGGTGGGTGTCTTTGATGACGGGGTCTTCGTCCAGCGACCAGGTGCATCTGGGAGGCGGCGTGCCCTTGACATTGCAGACCAGGAAGACGGGCTCGTTCGGGTTCACCACCTTCTCGCTGAAGGAGGACAGGATCTTCGGGGTACCATCTGCCATGAGGGACAAGGTGGAACGGGGTAGGGGACAGGAATACAACGGTGAATAAGAGGCACGTTAAACTGTGACCGTCGTCAGCATTGCAATGTTTTAGTAAAGCATTGATCTACGGTGAGTTTTTAAAGTTACACTTCTATCATACTTATCCTGCAGAACACCTGACTGACCATCAACCAACCAGGGACTTGTCTCCAACTGCCGACTGTATCTTTATATATGGTATGGTAGAAAGTGAAATGTTTACATGCAAGATCAGTTAACGCCCGTTAGGTTAATCTGACTTTGGCAGTTAGGTATGTTCGAACAGACTGACTAATTGTTGCTTTATCAGTCATAGAAAAAAGGCGAGCATAGAAAGATAAACTGGACCTAAAACAATTGCCAGTGTCATCTCCACAAGGTGATTGCGGAGGACTTATGAAGTATTATTAGAGCTAGAAACGTCATGTGATTAAACGATGAAATCATTTCTATTTCACAATACTTGTTTTATTTTGAGCTAGTAACAACTTGTCAGTATAGCCCACTGTTTTAGCTAGAAGAGCTGCTCTCTGTTCTCGTTTCTTTCCTTCAGATTGTTGGAGGAGCTTCATTTACATCACACTTGCATGTATTGATTTGACGCTTTTGTCCAAAACGAGTTCTCTCTGCAAATAAAAAGTGGGTGCAATGACGTTGCCATATTGACTGCATGCTCACCTGGTAAGGTTACGATTGGACGCTCCTGAAGCAGTTTGTTGTTTTTTATTAATCTTGGTATTCCTCTCAGAGAGCTGCTCCTATACGTTACTGCATTCTGTTGTACTGTATAATGGATGTACAGTACAGTGTATACTTTTTGAGGCCATGAGAACTAAAATCACAAAGCTTCTAATGAAAAACCACTTCATGTTGGGTTATTTCCTCATCAGTTGTTCTTATTCATCAACAGTCACTGGACAACAGTTTGAGAGAAGATGTGCTTTCAGGGGTCTTTATGAAGTAATAATAAGGTAACATTGGAAAAGGAAAAATCTGGCCTTTTTATCACCATTCTTTCATTATCAACAGTGATCCAGAAGCTTCCAGTTGGCTTTTGAAACGCCTGTGTCTGCCTGCTGCTGCTCTGATAATCTAGATCTGTTCCACATGATTATAGATTATCAATATCTTCTTTTAACAGCTCCCCGGCCACAGCAGACAGTTGCCTGAGCAACGCTGCCCAGGTAAGCTATTGGATTCAAGAGTGTGTGTGTTCATGTATTTTTCTACGTGTCTGTGGTGTGTGGGATGATCATTGTAATGGCGGCCTATAGCAGAGAGTCACAGCAGGACGCCATTAACACATAAACACTGGATTGATCTCAAAGGCCTGACTCTGTCTTTGATAAAGCACTGAATATACATAATCACGCTGCTACAGTTTGGCGTTTGGTCAGCGTTTGTGTGAATGCCACAAATCACATGCACACATTTTACCTTCAAGGATGACTTGCACAAAGTCCTGTGCCGACATCTTGCCCTTCCTGGCGAAGCACTGATAGGCCCCGCCGTCGCTCTTCGACATCCCCTCCATGACGAGGTTCTCCCGGTTCAGCCCGGTGAAACGGACATTGTTGCCAGGGTAGATGATCTCTCCGTTGCGGTACCAGGACAGCTCATACTCGTCTGAGCCGCTCACGCTACAGGACAGAGACACCTTGCTACCCACGCTGCCTTTCACCTTCCGAGGGCTGACCACTGCCTTCAAGGGCTCTAAGCACGCAGAGATAAGAGACACGTTGTCATTTTAAAGGAGCATTAAACTCATAAAACTAATTTGCTTTGTTTTAGTGTCAAGATTGACAGAAAGACAGTATAGTGGAGAAGGTTCAGTTTAGATTTGATCAGCATTGCTGCATAAGATTTCAGAGTAGAAGGTTGTAACCACCATCTTTAGATTAGATCTGAAACAATAAATCAACTAATTAAGTAGTCAACTCACAGACATTTTTAAGAAAAAATATGTATATTTTGCCTCAAAATGTAATTTCTTTGTCTTCTATGAAAGGAAATTTCACATCTTTGGGTTCTGGACTGTTGGTCGGACAAAACAAGCAATTTAAAGATGTCGCCTCGGACTTTTTAACTATTTTCACAACAATTATTTAGACCAAACAAGTGTCAGAAAAAGGTGACAAATGTCGATCACAAGTTCCCAAATTGCTCGTTCTGTCCGCCCAACATATTTTTAAGAGACCAAAGCAGCAAATCTCACATTTTAGAAGCAGCAAATCCACAAAATCATTTTTGCTTGATAAACTATTGTCAGCTAATCTTGTTGATCAACTAATGAATGAATCAACTAACTGTTTAGACAGATACAGTTATAAAGAGGATCCCTTCCTTACGTTTGACATACAGGCGCCCCATCACCTCAGCGTTGCCATAAATGTTCCACACTTCACAAACATACGTCCCAGAGTCACTGGGCTGTGTGCTCTCTATCAGCAACCCGGTGATGGTCTGGCGGAAGCGGCTGTCAGGCTCCAAAGGGCTGTTGTCCTTCAGCCAGCGGTATTTGGGCGTTGGGTAGCCTGAGGCCTTACAGGGCAGCTCCACCCGATGATTAATCATCACCTCTCGCTGGTCAAAGCCATCCAAGATGCCTGGCTCAGCATTGGTGGGGTCTGGAAGGAGCAGAGAATTTAGTGTTAATTAGTGGTGAGCGTTGCCAGGCGCTTGACAGTGTAATCCAATATTGATTCTTGGGGGTCACGATTCAGTTCTATATACAGAATATTTGGTTATGTGAGGGAGAGGAGAGAGCAACAGTGTGTTCCTAAGATTGTCCCCCACAGTCAAATCAGAGATGGCACCATGGATTACTCCTTTTTTATCCATTTATTTATCTATATGCTAAATGCAAAACATGTAAAATGGCTCTCATTTATCAAACTACGCTACAATATCATCAGCACAGTACAGCCTACATTGCAATGGTTGTTTGTTGCTGACTGGCCCAAAGAAGGGCTGCATAACTCATAGTTGACCTGCATGACAGGATTGGACAGACTGTAAACTTGATCCCAGCCCTAAACGTACCCAATTCACTGGTCTTGCTTTACAAGCCCGCACATCAATCAAAATTTCTGAGGAGGACCCATAATTCATAGGGGAAAATAATTCTTACTGCCTGCAATTTTGAAATGCCAAATCCGGTATATGTAAGGATGATCTATGGCATTATCTACAGGGAGTATCCAGCATAGTTTCTGCATGTTTATTTGACCTATGGTTTTTAAGATTGAATTGAATCCATTTTGAATCCAGTACTGACCTGACACAATGAGACGCGCGCTGTTGCTCTGACGAGTCTCGCCGGTGTAGCGGTGGCGCGTGGTGCAGCGATAGTTGTTCAGCCCATCCTCAGGCAGGACGTCCAGAATATACAAGGCTCCCGTGGATGGGATGAGATATCTTTGTCCTGGAAAAGATTAAAAAGGAGCGAATCGAAACACATGAAAGGCAGCAGTTGTGTGGTTGTTATGTAGGATCAAAACAACTTCTACAGTATAAAGAATGTATTCACCCCGCCACAACAGAAGGATTTCTTTCTCCATAGGGTGTTTGTAGAGTGCACAACAAATCTGTAGAAGCTTGAATCTCACAGCACACGAAGCCTTTAGAAGTCATTCTTTATTTCTACAGGAGATGAGAGAGTTTACTGAAGCAAAATAAAAAAGAATTTATCTTGTGTAAATAAACTACCAGAGATTTGCTGTGGAATGAGACTTAAACTTCTACAGATAAACCCACCAATATTTGGACTAATACTGTGAATTACTGGATGATGGAACACACAATATATCCATAAATAAAAATAAAAAAAGCAAAAACTGTGCTTATCAAATCTTTGCCCCCGAACAGCTTTTATTGTCTTGTCTTTGACTTCTGCCGTTGCAGTAACCTCGCTGGCACCAACGTCTGGTATCGAGCGCCAATCCCTCTTTGGCTGTCACAGCCAGTTCAGTATGTAGGGTAATATTATGTTAATTCTGCAGATCAAACCAGGCTGAGTGGGGTTGTCAACATCCATAAGGAAGGAAACCCTCCACTCCGCCATCACACGAATGCCCACATTCCCATGGGAGCAGATTGATGTCAAAACTGATCGAAAAAGCAATTTACAGGAGATTGTCTTCAGTGCACAGCGGTGGGCATGCTAAGACAGAGGCAGCTTAGGGAGCCTTTAAGGACCGAGGAGAGACAGCCCTGCTACCGCTACAGCTAATGTTGACGGGGTCCACACGAAAAAACACTGTACAGTGACGTCACAGGGTTAAAGAAAGCCGACATTTACTTTGTATCTCTACCTTCTGATTGTATGGAAATACAAAATGTGAAGTTGAACAACATACAGAGCTAAAATATGTACTATTTGTTATCATTTCACACGACAAATGTTTTGCTGGCTTCAAATGAGCTGCTCACTAAGCTAATAAACAAGGAGACATGTATGTGACAATATAGTTTGTAAGGTGACATGTTTCATGAGGGCTTATTTCCAGGGGGAGGTTTCTATTTCATCTTGTGCTCATTGACAGTAAGCAGAGTATAATATAATGTGCACATTAATATGAAAACGTCATGACGTTAACAGGGAAACTTATACAAACACAAATTAAGGTTTTACTGCGATGGATTATCAAGGTCGGTCAATTCCTGTCTGTGGAAGTTGTTTTTCATAATTACGGTCTAACAATATACCTGTACATCTAACTACAGATGCCTGCATGTAAGAAGATGATACATGGCACCAACACTGGTAAAGTCTTGGGTGACTCTGATTAAGGTCACATGCTTGACTGCTTAGATTAGCAGGAATTCTCTCTGCGTATTTGGTTTTGATTGCACCCGTGTCTGAAGGCAGTCACATCAGCGATTTATCCAAAAGTAGAACGAGCTGGGGCGGTGTGGGAGCAGCTAAAGTAGATTAGCGGTGGGTAATTCATTTACGTTCAACAAGGCGAGCTCTGGGTTTTCTTGTGATTTTTTCCTCTAAAACAGACATGTAACATATATAAGATGTGTTGTTTAGATTCACGATACGAAAGAGGGTAGCCTGTCGGTCAACAGCAAAAATTAGCAAAGAATTCATCTGCTTATTTGTGTTAAACTGGTGCTGTTTGAATATTCATTGTTGTGCTTTTAGTCAAAATGGCCTCTCAAATAGACAATTCAAGATGCTATGAAAAATGCATGGACAAGCAGGTGCAGAGGTTTCTCTTTTCTGAGCGGGTTAACAAATTAGATGCCACCTCCCTTAGGTCACATAACATCATCCCCTATAGATCAGAGCGAAAACAACTGCTATAATTGCACTGTTTCTCCTACATTTCACATTGCTGTGTTGAGTTACCAGACAGAATAACTGCACAGTCCAAAACAATTAGCTGAACAAATATTAATGAGAAAGAACCTAAATGTAATTTTCCTCAAACATTAGATGTTAACATCAAACCGCTACATGTTTTAATATTCCACTTGAGACTAATATGTATGAAAGAAGCAAAGCATGCTTAATATGCTTACATTTGATATGCATTTTTGATGTTTATACATGCAAAGGAAAATCAACCTTGTGGGGTTAAGCAAACAGGGGGAATACAGAGAGAGGCGGGTGGAGAAGAAAAAAAATTGCACAGCTATTGTAAGCGTTGACCTAGATAGAACCGACAACAGATTCCACGGATTTGATGTCCTGAAGGGGTTTCACTGGTTTACATACAGGGCTGTTAGATGGGCAACCAGCAAGTGGAATCTATAAAGAGACGGAGGGAGGGTGTGACTGTGTAGTGTGTACATGTATGTGTGTGTGTGTGTGTGTGTGTGTGTGTGTGTGTGTGTGTGTGTGTGTGTGTGTGTGTGTGTGTGTGTGTGTGTGTGTGTGCTGATGCCGGCAGCCATGCATGCATGCCAGTGTGCGAGACGATTGGTGGGAGGAAATCTTCTCAGAGGTTGAGGGGGCCAGATGCAGAAAAAAAAAACATTACTGTTTATGATCATCGCCTTTGCTCTTTTTTTTCCACCGGTTCTGTGCACAGCAGAGAGGGAGAGATCATTTTTTAAAATTTATTTTCTTTTTTGTTTTTATGGCCTTGTATTTCAGTATTATTTAATTAATGCTTCACACTTTTTTTGTAACTGGTCACAGGTAGCTGTGATCAATACCACAACAGCAAGAAAAAGACTAGAAGTATCTCACAAATAAATAACACCACATCGGAAAAAAGGTGAAAACCCTGAAAGATATATATTACCAAGCAGCAGCAAAAACAAAATTCAGACATCTCCAAAGCTGTCCACTCCACACACACACACACACACACACACACACACACACACACACACACACGCACACACACACACACACACACACACACACACACACACACACTGCCTCTTTCCCTTTTTTCACTCCTCCCTTCTGGCTTCTCCATTTTGATTCTGTACTGGTCCTCTGAAATCTCACTGTGGAATCCATCTTGAGTGAGACAAAATGGTATTTCACTCCAGCCGCTGTGAGCTGCTGCAATTTTCTCTTCAAGCACCTCTATGCTCCTGCAATGCCTTTTAAGACGTCAGAGCTCAGTTATTGTGTTATGACAGAATGAAGTGCAGGCAAAAGGGACGCTACAGTGGGGAGGGGATTCAAAATGAGAGCTATTGTATTGAATTGTGTTTTATTGTATTTCTTCTCCGCGACCCGCTCCCTTTAAATCCACTGCTTTGTCTTTAACTTGCTCACTGCTTCAGCATTTAGGAGTCATTCCCATCCACAATGCCAGTGTGTTGAGTAAGAAACTATGCACAATGTCCTTTAAACACTAAAAAGCCTAAAGTGTAGTGCAGTGAAGTGTATAAACTGCTATGGATTAATTAAGTCAGTAATTGAGGCCTCAGTTCCCAGATGCATTAAAACATCCTCTGGACAGAGATTTCTGTGTTATTGTCAGAAAGTGGAGCCTTTCCCTCCATTCATTCACAGGCACTGCTACTGTAAAGTGAAAAAGTGCTCCACTCCACCACACACACTTTATCTAATCATCCCCACTTTGCCAGAGACAGAATCTAATACGAACAGCGGGCTCTCACTCTCAGCAGGCTAAATAAGCCTCGACGTACAGATGAGCTAGTGTCACAGCATCCTCACAGCCGACAGACGCTCTGGAGTCGCTGTGATTTAAATGAGAGCCGGGCTGGTCAGATCTTAGCTGACAATCTGCACTTGAGTGAATTAGTTATGAACTGCCAATGAGTTTATTCTGATCACTCATGCAAAATGCAGTCAAATATAGTTGCAGGAGGTTCATATTTGTGGCATATTACCACTAATAAATCTATTCTTTTAGAAGCTGGAGTCACCTGAAAAGTCTACAGCCACGCTAGCGGCTCTATGCGGCTGTTAGGCTGCACAGCCTAGCAATGCTAACATGCTGATGTTTAGCAGATATAATGTTTATCATGTTCAACATCTTAGTTTAGCGTGTTAGCATGCTAACGTTTGCTAATCAGCACTAAAGACACAGCACCGCTGAGGCTGATGGGATGTCGTTTGTTTTGCAGGTATATAGTCATAAACAAAGTCAGGCGATCACAGTTATTCAAATGGAAACTTGAATGTCTGAACAAAATGTTATGCTGCATCCAGTATTTGTTGAGAGATTTAACTCAAAACTACAAATGTGAACTTGTGTGTCATAGGACATATGAATCAAAACCATTATTATGTGTATATCTATTATACTTCATAGATCATATTCTGTCAATGCTTATTTTCTGTTCATGTCAGGCAACACCGATATTACACTGAATATATGAGTTTGAATGCACTAGGTTGGAGTAATCTCTTCTATAAAGGGTGAGTTGGTGAGTCAAGAGTTCTTGTTGTTTAAAGAGGAAGGTGGGACTGGCTCTGAGTACACTGTGAGTCAGACAGTGAGGAGGGACCCAGTTCTAGTCGGGTCAGCAGAGAAGAGAGAGAGATGATAAATGGGCTTCTGAATGTTCCAGGTCTGTGTGGTAACTTCTCTGGCCCACTTCAACTCTCCTGAGTCACTTCAGACATTAAATTAAAATTAAAATTAAAAACAGATAGCCATCTATCATGGGCTTACTGCACACTGCATCTGTTGGAGGAAAAAGCACCGCCTATCCATTTTTGTACAGCTCAAATATTACTTAAAACTGCTATTACTATTACCGGCGTGCTGTTAACCTGAATACAGAGCATTCATTCCGCAGTGGTGCGCCTTCGCAGAACAATACTACCATTTACGTTAACACCGCATTTGACACCTGTGGTGGCAATGTCAGAGGAGTCTTCTGTAGTCTGTGTTCTCAGACTAATTTCGGGCCTGCTGAGAGTCGGGAGGGGTAAGTTGCATCGCAAAACAGGGCGCGGGGGGGCCAGACGTCTGATCGCAGCTTTAATCTGAGCTGATTGAGGTCAGATCGCAGGACTGACCTCTCCACCGCAGAGCTCCTCGGGGCTGCAAGGCTGCATGCAGATCAACTGAAATGATGACTATTCTGCAGACCAAACCATAAAATACCTATTGTTACTCCGTCTGGCTATTTACATGATCATATATAATCAACAGCCATAGTTAATGACTCTCATGCACTGTTGAAGAAAACACATCACACTGAACTTAAAGCCAGTGTACTGTAGGTGTCATACTGAGCTACTGCACATAGCAGACCATCAGGTGAATGCAGACACTTTGGCTCTCCCTCTCTTGGATCCATTTAATTAACATGACGACTCTGGAATCAATAAAAGACATGCTAACGGTCAAACTGCAACACTAACACTCTTTAAATCAGCGGACACAACCCGCTCTGATGCCACACTACAGTAATGGAAGAGCAACATGATACTTAACACCAGGAAAAAGAAGCAGTTTTTGAAACAAAACGTCCCAGCCTTCCAACACCACGGGATCAAAAGTTGTTTCTACACTACACTCTGGTTTTGTGGAGATCAAACAAGATATAACATAATCATTTGTGAGCTTTGCAGGCAGATTTGGTCACTTTGGAAAGAGCGAGGCTAACTGTTTTCACAAGTCTAACCGTTTGTAGCCTCACATTAGGCGGACAAACACGAGAGTGGTATCGATATTTTTCATTGAACTCAACGGCAGAAAGCCAATAAACATATTTCCGTAAACAGAGTCAGTACTGTATTGTGACCACTGATTTTGACATGTACAGTATGTGTCTTACTTGGATAAGTTTACAAAACTGTGATTGCACTGTCTGCCCGCCATCGGTTATGTAAAGATGGGCCATAAATTCCTGGTCACAAGTGGAAGCACTGGATAACTTGTAAAGGTGCAATCTGAGCATCTAAAATGGAAAATAAGGTGATTTTGTAGGAAAGGGATCAACAAAGTCTCTTTTGCATGGCTGATGTGTTGGAGACACTCTGGATCTTAAGGTCTGTTGCACTTTTGTTTGTGTGTCACAGCCAAACAATATAGATTTTCAACCCTTGCGGTTAAGTAGGCAGTTTGTCATGTCTAAACTTTCAAGATGATTCTAATAGCTTGGTGGGAAAAACAATGAAAATGGATTTTGCATGAAAATCTAAGTGGTGGGAAAATAATCATGAAAAACAAGAGTGTGTGGTGTATTTGTCTTGAGGCAGGAAATCTGAAGAAAGAAAAAAAATCAATCCTAGATAATATAGCTTAGGAGTTGGCAGTTAAAATATAAAGTTACTTTTATAGTGCCATCATCTGGACAATGACTCACACATCACTTAAAATAGTTTTGAGGCACTACAGAACAAACAAAAAGGTGCATAATATGAGTATCTTGCAAATATAAGTTTAAACTAATGCTATTAAATACAGGTAAAATGAGAAAAGCCTTCAGCACCTGTAAAAGTCACCTATAAAAATCGCTTTCTCTCAATGCACCTGCTGTGTGAATAGATTTTAGGAATACAAGTAAATGACAGAGCTGCCATTGAAGCCTCAGTGAAGAAGGCATCCTTGGTTCAGTGAAAGTTTTGGCATCAGAGACTCTCTGTCTCTTATTCAGCCTCAAAAAACCCTCTGTGTTCCTGTTTGGCTCATTCGACTTCCTCTCCTGCTTCTTCTCTCTCCTCTGCGTGGTCTCTCTCTTTCTCCCCCTCTCTGCCTCTCCCTCTGTGTCCTGAATGCTAAAACAGTGGCTGGCTGTGTCAGAACACCGCAATGAAATCCTGCAGTCTCAAACGCCCACATCGAGTAAACACCTCACTTTACCCAGACGTTGATCTCAAAGCTATATTTCACATTGGTTAAACATTAGTGTATAAAATAAAATCTGGTTAAATATTGAAATTACTGAACGTCTTTTAATAGATTTATCAATAGATCACTTGGAGGGGAAAAAATGAATCAAATCTACAAAATGAATCTTACAGCAAGAGGTTGTCCAACTATTTCTTAGTTGGACAACCTCTCAGAGGAATTACATATTTGAAAAAGATGAAAGGGAAAGACGAATAATGCACATACAAGAAAACAAGAAAGTTGACTTTCAAAGTACATTTCAAAGAAATAGACATAACAGCTAGAAAACAGGAGAACAAAGCCGAGTGAAGTAAACATGAACATTACCTACAGGTATGAATATATGTATACAATGTATCTATATATCTTTATAAAGAAAACTACAGCACAATGAATGTAAAGATATTGTGAGACTTTGGATTTTAAGGATATGACATTGCTGCCATTGAAGGCTGTTTGGATAAATAAGAGAGAATAATAAACTGTGTGTCATTGTATCTTTCCCTGAAAAGATCCCTTTGTTTGAAAAAAGAGTCACTGGAGCGTCATCAAAACATCTGGATGACAGTATAACGTGTATTGTCATTGCTTTGTATTGCTCATCAGGTATTTTTAAAACAGTTCTGAAAGAGGCAGAGTGAAATGCAGCGACTGTCAGTGTTATACCACCGATCTTTTAAATTAAAAATGGGTTTTCATTCATCATAAATAATTTGTGCGTTGCAATCCATGCAAGAAATGTCCAACTGCCATGAGATGAGCAATTCATATTTAATGAACAACTAAACAAGTGAAAGATGTCATCTTAATAAATCATGTGACCCCGGTCGTATTTACTTGCTGCTGGTTCTGGTCAGATTGCTGCTGAATATTGCGGTACACAGATTTAGTGGACACAAAGGCATGCCATCATGGGCAATAAAGAGAGATTCATTAGGTTAACTAAAATGAGAAAAAACATTCAAATTAAATTTTCGTCATTTCTGTTTAGGGGTGTAAGAAAAAAAAATGTTATCCGTTTTTAATGAACAGTTTACATGCAAAGATTCGTGGCAGACAGTGGTTTGTGTTGTGTTGTGTTTAAACCCCCATAGATAGCAATGTTGTAATCTATCTTCAACCACACTGTCTGTTTACATTTCTTTTATTTACTTCATTTGTTTACCTAAAGAATCCTGTAAGCTCTTTCATTTTTTACTGACATATGTTAACTCCTTTGCTCAGATTGCACAACAAGTAGTGCTATGAAGTTGGATGTTAGAGTGACTGTGATAATATCAAATACAGAACGCACTGTTCTGATTGCATAAAAGAGTAACGTTTTTTTCACTCAGATTTTATGCATTTGTCGTCGTGTGTTTAATATAAATATCAGAATAACTGCCGTGTGACTATTCTTCTCCGAGTGTTAATAAACATTCCATTTAAATTAAATTAGCAAATATTTTATATTGTTATTTCTTCATGCATTACTGACCCCTGAACTTTGTGAAAAGAGTGTAAACAGGCGAATGACTCATAGGTGATGCATGTTGCCAATAACAACACTAAGCTTTTAACATGCAGTCCAAAGCTGTGAAACAACAGTATGCTACAGCGTCAAAGGAGGAGCAGCACTGAACCCCTGTGAGGAGACGGTTTTACGTCGCGAGAGGAGAGCCCCCTCGTACAAGAGCGCATGGAGCGAAGGATTATCTTTACATTAATGTATAGTAGGCTTGCTGAGCTTGGCTGCGGGCAAGCACTCGCGCACACACACGCACATCTAAAAAAAACTGCTGAAAAGGAGAGTCGGGTCTCCAAGGTTTAAGAGTCTGGGGGTTGTTGATGTCTTTGATGAGGTTAGCAATGCAGTAATCCCTGCCGAAGCTCAGAGCCATTAAACAGCATGTTGCTAAGCAGGTATGTGCATTGAAGAATGACAGCAGCATCAAAACAACAACCCGAAGTTTAAGATGCTTTTTTTTTTCACAATGTTATGTGTTTTAGTTTGCCATAAAATAACCAGCATATTATTTATTTATTTTCACCATAAGTGTTGGGACACCATATCCTCCCCTTGCACCGTCAGAAAGTTACAAATGTTCCTCATTCTGACCATCAGATGCTACCATGTCAAACCGCACTCCATTAGGAAAGTAGCCTCGACAATATTTCTCCCCCGTTTAATGAATTCAGTGAAAGATGCTGAAGATGTCATTGGTCACTCACTGCTACAGTATAACATGTGGAAAAACCTGGCTATTTAGGTTTGGATACTATTTAGATGCTCATGCTATTGATGAAAAACAAAATGGAGCTGGGTGGCTGGAAATGGAGCACTTCATTTTGTTTGTTTAGCATGCAGTACATTGTGGAAGGTTGTGTTGGTTTATAGGCAGAGTGAACAAGACCTGTTGTCTAATTCATATGAGGGCTCAAGTGTTCTTAATGGACTGGTCACCTGTATAGAAAGATGACAACGCTGGAGCTCAGAAGAGATCCACAACTGTTGCTCCAAAAGTTTATCTGAAAGAAAAGCCTCAAGCAGGAAGACGATATCAGCTCATACTGCACCACCTTTCACCCTCCTGCCTCGGTGCTTTGTCTTGCTACACATATTTCCACAGCCAAATGGCCAGCTACCGAATCGAATCATTTACTTAGCATTACTACATTACGGTCTATTGTAATTAAAAAGAAAAACATCTCTCTAACCAACAGCAGGAGAAACTGTTGTCATCTGTTGCGCTCTGCGTTTGACTCTACGTCTGGAAAATTATACTCCGATGGATAGTAAAATGAGTAATTAAATCTAGCCTTCTATTTCAACCATACTGAGGAGAGAGCGTGTTGGCTTTGGGCTGCTCGGTTGTGTGTGTGTGTGTGTGTGTGTGTGTGTGTGTGTGTGTGCAACACGTGTAGCAGTCTGCCATCATAACCTAATTATTGCAGCAGCTTAACAACAGCAATTAGCACATTTCCATCAGACGACACTAATTTGTGAATTCCATTCCAGCACCATTCAGGTCCAACACACTGAGAGAGAGAGAGAGAGAGAGAGAGAGAGAGAGAGAGAGAGAGAGAGAGAGAGAGAGAGAGAGAGAGAGAGAAAGAGAGAGAGAGAGAAAGAAAGAGAGAGAGAGAGACTTAATTCACTGTTGAGCTACTGGCAATGCTAAATCCATATCTATAGAGCTGTGAAAATTGCTTATGGTAATTGCAGTTATTGTAAAACTAGGCTGAAGCTTTAATGAAATTTCAAATTTTAATCATTTGTTTTTTGTATAGTCCACATTTACTGACTTCTCCCCCGAGGGACCCCGTGTTTCCTCATCTGAGTTCCCCATAAAATGCCCTTTCCCGACAGATAAATGGAATTGTTCCATTAAACAATGATTTCCTCTCACTCTGGGGAGAAGGAGAATCCCATTTTGGCAATATTCATTCATACCCTATTTGTGTAGATTTCTAGCATTAAATATTCTGATGATAAATCTGTAGGAAATTTATAGTTAATTATATATAATTAATACAAACAAATGTCCAATTCAGAAATAATCACAATAATAACTGCAACCTGCAAAAACAAGCTATAAACATGACCCTGACATAGTATGACATACATCTTCATATTTTACTCATCCAGCAGTTATCTCTCAATGCACCTGCATTATCAACGTTATCATTCATTTGAAGTTGAATATGAGTCCAATATTTACACTGCTTTTAGCTCCATTTTTGGTCTCCACCTACTCCTGAGGGAAATATCTGACTCTGTAGCTGCTTATTGCTCCAATATGTTCACCAGATAGTTGCTGACTTTGTCTTTCTGCTGTTTGGTGCTGTTTGTAGCGTACAGTGGGTTTTTAGAGCTGTTTCGCTGAATACAGCTGCGTGCTGGGGCTGTAAACAACAAGCGGTGAGGGCGAAGCAAACCAAAACAAGACGCTAAAAAACAACGCTCCGTAGAGCTGAAGGGAAGAGGTGGGTGATAATTCACTACTAGAGACCACTTTCACATACAACTAGCCATTGATAGAATACATCATCTTAGCATAAAAGTATGGATTACTGCAGCTTTAAAAGATCTTGAGCAACAACATTATTGTTATTATTTCTTGCTGAAGGGTTCTTCCAATCTTTACCACTGCATGTTGTTGAGAAAGTTTGAATAAGTTGTTTGTAAAATTCTCCAGTTACGCTCTATGACTAATGCACTACTTTTGAAGACTTTTCTCACGAGGATTCAGCGCTAGTGCATCAGTCAAAAAAATGTTAAAGGTGGACGACTCCAGCAGCTTTTGTGCATACAACTGCTTGAGAATAACACATCCTCCCTCCTTTCCTCAGCCCCCTCATTTTCCCATCTCCCTGCCTTCCTCTACCCTCTAACCCCCCCCCCCCTCCTCCCTCACTTCCTACGCAGAGATGCATGTTGAGTGATAGGCCTGTGGATGAGTCTGGACAGTGCGTCTGAGGCCCTGGTTTTTAATAGGGTTCTGTTCCCAGTAATTATGCTGACACAATTTGATCAGCACGGGGCTAAGTATCTTCATCTGAGGGAGATCGGGGGGAATTAACGCTGATGTAATAAGTACAATTTGTCACTATTAAGACGGAGGTGTTGACAGGCGCTGGTGTTGTCAGGGCAACTGATGGCGCTCCCTCGCTACAGTATGTATTCTGCTGCATCCGGCGAGCAGAGCTGTCAGGCCCCCTCAATAATCGATTCCTCGGGTTGGTCTGCACAAGCCAAAGCACACAGACTGTGACACACTGATATACACGTACAGTATAATAAAGACAGACTGCACCTGGATGTGCTGCAGTGTTGCACACTGACATGATGCACGCTCGCGCTACACACAGCACATGGAGTACAAACAAAAGCAACACACAAGCACAGGAGCAACAAATCACCGGGAGAAATGTGTTTTGTCCAGCAGCTACTGTACATTAATGTCACGACTGAGAACTGCTGCCAACAGCTCCAACCCTGATATGTGGACTAGTGGACACTCACGAACCTCTTGCTTCCCTGCTACTAAAAAAAATGCACTAATGAGACAAGACTTCAGGCCTCACTCGTTGCCGGGGAGACAACCAATGCCAAAATCTTGACCCTCCGATCCATCTCATCGAGCATTTTTCTGAAAGGAATCCACATTAGCGATTTATACAAGAGGTGGCTGTGCAGAGTGAGCTGCTGCTTCAGTAAAATCTCAGCTTCTGACTACATTTGTATTTTCAGTGTGATAATGTTCAATATGACGTATTTTGAGACTGTAGGAAACCCTAAGCTGTGTGCTTCACACCTTACTGGTCATATTTTTCTCTCAGTTGGATGAAAACAATAGTTTTTTTTCTGAGCTTACATATTTGGGGCCTACATGTGCAATATTACCTTGCTGTCATGAAGGTATAATGGTTAAGATGTCATTCCTGGTGTCGTTCCGTAATAGCGAGTGCGAGTGAACATGCTTCTCGCAGTTCCTCTGATGAGTAACTCTTTTATGTGACTCCAGTGCGTCATCGAGCCGTGATTTCAGGCCTGCCCAAAAAAAATCCCTAAACACAACAACAGTTTAACTCCACATTTCTTTTGTTCACAGTCTTCACTGTGCTTTCAGCAATTATTTTCAGCAATGTGTTTACAAACAAAGCAAAAATATTATTTTACCCGAAAATGAAATGTTCACTACGTCAGAGCATATTCAGCAAACGCATTTCCATATTCCATCCACGTATATATATATATATATATATATATATATATATTATAAGGATTGGCCAATTTCATGGAAGATATTTTGTCACAGTAAGAGCACAGGTGTTAATAATAAAAGTAATCATAGTAAATTACATTTAGCTGCTCCAGTGTCAAGGTTGTGATGTTGAGCATGCACGGTCGTATTAATGCTATTAATAACCGGTGATTTTTCTTAAAATAACAAGTCAAAATGTCTTCCGTGAAAAAGTCCTACAAAAACCTTAAATGTATATAAAGACCAATGAATAACTTAAACTCACATTAACAGTATTGTACCTATATTGGAAGATTGATGGAGATTCACCATGCGTTTTTTTTTAACACCGTTGTTTCCTTACTGTGAAGTCTGGAGCCGTCTCCGCTCCAGATTTCAACTAAACACATCCCGTTAAGCCCACCTGTCAGCGTATCTTGGTCTTTACAGACACAAACACACAAACGTCAAACCCAACAAGTCTGCCCCGAGCTACAACAACACCATCGATCCGAACACACTCTGCTCAAATATCTCCAAACTGTGGGTCAATCGCCTGTAATACACAATCTGTGACGCAATCTTTGCACAGACATATCAACAATAGATATTAACGGTAAATAGCTTGAGTCTTCAGTGAGTAAGATGCTGTCCTTTTTGTCAGAGTTGCGGCACAATAGCAACTCATAGTTGAAGAGCTGTTCTTTTCAACACAAAGAAGTAAACAAAACAAATGACCAAGTCGTGGCGGGTTTACCCTCCACTACATGTTTCCCTAAGTGCCACAGAGTACCCTAAAGAACAGGATATAAATCTATCTATCGATTGCTTCACTGAGAAAAAGACATGCTATCAAAAGTATTGACAGCATTTGTCATAAATTAAGCAGAGATTGTAGAATATAGCATTATTGATGGCTGCCCTTTTAAAAGCTTTAGGGAAAAGGTCAGCGTATATGGAGTCCTGTTAGGAACATACTAGCCGCGCTGCAAAACTGTGCTAATATTATTTTTCATTTAGCCAGCTAGTAAAACATTTTAAACAATATCTTTTAAACAGAAGTTGCATAGGCTAGTGTAGAGTTTTGTCGCAATGAAAGATAACACTTTGAAATGGAAATCATTTTGTTTTTTAAGATTGCTGATTACTAGATGCAATAAAAAGATACTAAATGCTCAGTCATTCATCAAAAAATTCTTTACATCAATACTACGTCCCTTCAGAATTGTACTGAGCAATAAGTGAAACAAGACGAACGATCCTGTTAAGGATCTATAGGCTGAATCTTGCCCACAGTACGTGGCATCTTAAAAATAATCTCTAAATTAAAAATGGTCAGAAACATATTCAGGATTACACAATCACCTCTGGCCATAATTCACCTGAGCGAGAAGGCCACAACGATGTCAGTGAGAGGAAGCCATGATGGGAGTGAGTACTTGTGTGTGCGCGCGATATGCAGCTGCTACTAAAAGTCAGTGTTTGCAGAGAGAGGAAGACAACAAAGACGGAAAGAGCAAGTCAGAAAAGGTGAAGACAGGAAGAAAGGGAATAGAGGAGAAGGGCAGGAGTATCAGAGCAACAGGAAGCACGTGACACACGACGTGCAGGATCTCACTCTAGCAACACAACCTGTTTTATTGCACTTTGAGATATGCAAAGTACACACAGGAGGTGGAGCTAGGCAGCAAAAATAAATAGGCAAACAGATTTTCATGTAAACAATTAATTTTAAACATCATTCAATTCTATTTTGCGAGCTGGCTCACTGTCACACTGCCGTGGCTGTCGGGGGCACTTGAATGGAACGGAGCATTAATGTCATCATTAATGTCATCAGTTACGCCTGTGCTTTTCCCACTGTGACCAGTCAAAAGGCCTGTTAGCCGATAAAAGTGTAACCTCTACCATCCTGAGCAGGTTTGACCAAAACTAACAGGAGGGTCAGACAGATGTCAATCAAGCTCAGTCAGCACACACGCTCCTCCGTCAGGGTCTAATCAGGCACAGTAAGTCATCTTTGAGGGTGGACCATCGGTGTGTAGGAGCTTATTTATGATGCCACGAAGCTCTTAATAATAACATTGTAATGTTGAAGCACAAAAGAAACAGAAAATGCTCCATTTACAAAAAGGTAATAGTGTCTAAGTGAGCTTTTTCATCCATCTTTATAAATGACAGCTGTTATAATAACATTAACCAATATCATAGCCACCTTTTTTGCTCCTCTTGTATAACGTCTGCAACTCCTGCCCTCCGTCTCTTCTGCCAAAGTTTTCAGGTTTGAAATATTGATGCTGTTTTTTTTTTTTTTTTTTTGTGAACTCAAAAGCTGTGCTACTGCAATAACGCAGGGCCTTTCTTTGTGCTTTGAGTAATGTGCCTTGTATCTGGTAGACTCAGGCTTTTGTCAAAGAGATGCATATCAAAAAGAAGAAGAAGAAAAAGAAAATCTCTGAGATGCTGAAACTTCAAGCTGATGTGTGTGTGTGTGTGTGTGTGTGTGTGTGTGTGTGTGTGTGTGTGTGTGTGTCTGGCGGTGGAGATGAATTAAGCCTAGATACCTCCCCTGTCCACACATATACATTCATATAAGCACACAGTCATTGCAGCTTGTGTACGCATTCTGTGAGGGAGCCCACACTGCGGGGGGGAAAAGAGTCACTAAAGAGTCCTGTCATGTCACGTTGTCATCAGGGTGTGACATAAAAGTCTGTGACGTCTGACATTAACCAAAGGTCGCATGCAGACTCCTTCCGCAGCCGCCGTGGCTCGGAGCCTCAAAAAGGAATACACGCCATCATCCAATCACACGGACGGACAGAGGGGAGCCAAACAGGAAGTGATACACACTGAGCGCTGTGGATCTGTGTCTCGATCGGACTGCGTCTCGTGACATAATCGCCTCTGGCAGCTCAAATCTGGATTTGGATGCTGAGGACTCGTGATGATGAAAAATGTGAGGTTGTTTTATTTGACAAGGGGCTTGTTAGCAGTCGGAGACACGCACTCATCGGGGAACGATGTTGTAAACTGCTGAGGATGGAGAGTGACGGCACGGACAGGATTTGTGCTATCTGGTTATGGGATCTGATGGGGCATCTGTTATTTTGTAGCTCCTCGTCTATGACACACACAAACGCACACACACACACACACATTTGCCTGATATGCTGTGATGTACAATTTTCAGGCATTGTCTTGGCAGGCATTTTTTTCGTGTGTGTGTGTGTGTGTGTGTGTGTGTAGGGCTCAGTCAGCACTTCCACATGCTGTCCAGCTGACATCAGGAGGCCAAGAGCTACTGTATACCAACCAGCCAGGCAACCCCCATCCACAAGCCCTGTGAAAGCTCTGGATCTATGCGTCCATACGGTTCTCTCCTTCTGCTCTCCGTCTCCTTTCCTTTTCCTTCATATCAGTGCACGTTGTTTTCTTTCTCCCCCGTCTGCTTACATCTCTTACATCCTCCTCATCTTTCATCAGCTTTGCCTCTCTGCACTTTCTTTGTCCATTTCTCTCTTATTTCCTTACATACTTGTCATTCTCTCTGTGCCTTCTTCTCTGGCCTCTTGTCATTCTCTCCCTACTTCTTCCTTTTTTCCTCTGTCTCTCCGCATCTGTCTCCATCCCTCGCTCCCGTCTCTCTTTCTCGCTCTCTCGCTCTCTCTGTGTGCAACCCTTCCTCTCTCCTTCCTCTCTTTCTCAAAGCGAACACTGCCTCTCCTTGTCCACAGTCAAAGCCTCTCCTCTGTCCTCTATGCACCGTTTTGGAGAGCCACTGCAGGCCTGCCGCTCAGTATGCACAGTGGCCACGTGGCCCGACAATGGCTCATTTCAACCTCAATTTCCCCCGAAATGAATGGGAGCCCACCTCGGTGCACGCGGCATGCCTTTTAATTGGCCCAAGTTAGATTCAAACCATTAAACCACTGATGTCGACACATCTACCACCGCGCCCATTGGCCTCTCTCTCCTCCACCCCCATTCACACACACACACACACACACACACACACACACACACACACACACACACACACACACCCTCTTTCCCTCTCTCTGGCTGCCAGAACATAAACGTCTTATCTCTCGGCCCCAACCGTGCAGACGCCATGAATATTCAGCAGCTTCCATCTCCGTTTCGGGGCAGACAACAGTAGGCGCATGCGAGCAATTGCTTGCATACACACACACACATTCAAGACAAAAACACAGATATATAAACACACAGGCATACACGCACACAGACCGGGCCTTTCTCCTGCACCCACTCTCTCAAAACGGGCATTGTTTACCCTTTGCTGAGTTTAGCTCGTTTTGTCTCTTTCCCCTCATTTGCTACAGTATGAGCAGTGTATATCTGAGAGGTATTGATTAAAAGCCAGGGGAGAAGCACCACAGCCGTTCTCACAATGTGCAGGTATTAGCCCATTCTGTGGACACCAAATCAACATTTTTCACTTTAGAATATCAATAAGACTTACCTGTTTCCAAGAGAGGGGCGAGGGAAGCATGAAACAGAGAGAGAGAGAGAGAGAGAGAGGTTTAGATTTTTGCTCTGCAGCATCAGAATACAACATGACCGTGTACAGTGTGTGAGGATGTGTACTTATACAGTTTATAGGCATATCGATCAGGTAATTTTCTGTTGAAAAACTAAAATTATTGTGTTATCCATCAACAGTAATTAAGATAAATCCAAAGGACGCAAACCTTTGACACGGAGGTCAGCTGATCAAAAATCAAAACAATGTTGTCTTCATCGCACCTGAAAACAAATAATATGACTACATGTGAAAGGCTTAACCGATAAAATAAAGGTGAACGGAGACAAAAGATCTGCTTTTAATGACTTTGCCCTGATCCAAATGTGCTTGAAGAACAGTATCTGTTAGGATCAGTCAGTCATTAAATAAAGACCAGATTAATCAGCGAGTGCCCGTGGCATGAGCTACAAAACCGTGTCTCATCAGAGGAGAGGCTGGGAACCAGGTGTGTTTCATCTCTCTGAAACACAGCCTGAACCCAGCCAAGAAGCCCAGCCCCAGCTCTACTCCAACAGCCCTTTGAAATATTTCACTCCAAATTCACAATAGCCCAATCCCCCCGTGGATGTTGTCAAAGATGAAAGAGGTAGCGTGCACTGGTGCTCTGTCCGCACTGCTCTCTCTCTCTCTCTCTCTGCTCATTCTCTCTGGAATAGAGAGGGAAAAAGAAAGTGAATACTCAAGCAGCTCCTGCACTCTTCAACCATTTTTACACTACCTGCTTTGATCTCCTTACAGCGTGCCGCCGCCATAGCAACGGATCAAAATCTCATTGTCTTTGTATTAGAGGCTTTTTCTCCGTCTTTTACCTTAGTTTGACTCACATGCATTTATTTGCTTGTCTAAGCCGTCCCTCGCCTCCCTCTGTGACTCTCTACGGCTCTCATCCTCCAGTTGCTAGGAGGGTTTTCCTCCTCGTTTAGCTCGTTAGTGTGTGGCGGTAGCCGGCAGGTTCAATTACGGGGGAATGTGAGCTCGCGTCTCGGTATCATTACCCAGCAAAAACTATATTAGTTCAGTCTGAGGGGAACACATGGGCAGTCTGATTATTATACCAGCCTGCCAGCCAGCTAGCTACTGTTCCTGCTCTTTGGCAGCATCTGCTACTGATCTCCAGCCGGTGCTGGCCTCACACACTCCTCTGTTACGTTCTGATCTCGAGATCCTCTCATGTTCACTTTGATCAGAATCAAAATCTTCACTGACTACGAAGGCACGGACGTTTTTTTTTTTCCTGGTGACACAGCACTGAGTAAAATCCAGAATCAGACTTCATGTAGAGCCGTGTTTCAATCGGTGTTTCTGGGGGAAGACATGTTCCTGCTAACGACAAAGAATAAAGCCTGCATTCACATACTGAGGACCATGCACACATTTATCTTCAGCATTGAGCCGTCTTCATAGAGATGTAGGCCTGGGAACCTAATAATAATATGAAGAGAGTTTTGGTCTTTGCTGTAAGTTGCATAAATGTATTTCCCTGCACGTCTTATTTAGTAGAGAACATCCATTTGCTGAAGAAGACCATGTGATATTCTCAAAATCTTTCTGAACGGCTACTGAATGAACCTTGTTTTTGTCCACTGCTGTGTTTCCAGGCACAAAGTGGAACTTTCAATTTATACATTTTAAGCCAACATGGGATGAGAGGTCCTTAAAGTGCAAATGTGAGCATCACATGCTGTAACAAAACGGCCATCACTGAAATTCCATTTGAAAACATATAAATGCAGAAGGTTAAGTATTCATAGATTATCATCGTCAGGGTTGCTTTGATGAGTTTTGATCTCTCCTAGTCTGCTCTTTATCGCTGATGAACATTCCTGTCATTCTCCCTCTCTCATGTTTCTCTCACTCTCTCTCTCTCTCAAACTCAATAACTCACATCTGTTTCTCCGTTGTTCTGTACTGCCCAAATCCCCTTTTGTGTCACACTCTTCATCCCTCTCCTTCTCTGTCCCCATTTCAGTCTTCATTTCTATTTCTCTCACTCTTTTCTTCTCCCTCTTGCCTCCCCCCTTCTGAGGGCAGACCGAGGGAGTAATCCAGCCTCCTAGACAGCTGCACATCACCAGCTGTCTGAGGAAGCTGCACACTCTCTCTCCTTCTTCCTCTGTCTGACTCCCTTCCTCCTTCCTTGTCTACCCTCCCTCAGCCTCTCCTGGCTCATCTGAATACACAGAGTGGGTGCAGCCAGATGCAGCCCGTCACTGGTGTCGGATTGTGACACAAATTACCTCTATTTGATGGTTAATGGAGCCATTTAGTGTCAACCAATGCTCCACGATTACACGAGAAGAAAGGGATTTTTACTTCAGTTTAAACTATAATCCCATAGATAGACCAAATCAAGTTGAATATGCAGGCTCGTGGTGATCTTGGTATTCCTTAATGCATTGATATCATCGAAATTACCATCCTGATTACCATCATGTATACTTTTTTATATATGTGGATCTTGTCTTCCCCGATATATTAATGCATTGGGGTTTGAAGTAAATTCCATAATCTTGCCGGAAGTTTGTGTTTTCATTTTCACTGATTTCATCTTAATATTTATATCTTGTTTTTTCAAAATGTGTATTTCTTGTACAAAGTTGACTATGATAAAGACGATTTGGATGTTTACTGTTCTAACTGTGCCGTCCTTCACTGTTTTTACGATTGTTACTTTAGTTGTTGTCATGTCTCAGATTCACAAAATGAAAAGATGCTCCATGCCCTCCATCTCTGGTGCTACAGTATGCGTGGTACACAGAAACACTGCTGACCCCCCCCTGAGGTGTTTTGTTCAGCTGGCCTCATGATGCATTATTTAATGTTGGGGGATCATCCAGGTTATCAGTGAACAATGGCCAGTTGTTTCACAGTATGGGATTATAGAGGACCACCTGTCCACACAATAACAGCAGCCTCTACGAATGAATAAGGAATACATGAAAACCTCCCAGTTAATGCGGAGCATGTGTGGCAGATTAAAGTCCCATACATGATGTGTGCATTTATAAATCCTGTACTTGGCTTTAGTCCCTTGTAAGCATGGTGAATTAAAATGTAATCCAGAATAATTATTGCAGAGAAGCTACCTTGGTGCCTCCTGATATTTGGATTTGTTTTTTTCATATTTGGGTTTTTTTCTTGTATATGTGTCAGTTGTCTTTCACAATGAGACAAAGCAACGTCCAAACATCACATTGCACACGCCTTATATAAAATGTCATCAGTGACAGTGAATATTCAACAAAACATTTAAAAGAACAATTCAAAGTATCATCCTCAGCACACTCCGCCTTTGGCGTGAAACATTTTAAGATGCAGTGCATGCGCGATGGCTAGGAATGATCCTCATAACTGTTTTACCCAAATTCACTTTTATCCTGTCATAACTATTAGGCAAGGCTGCGTGTGCTCTCTGCTGGTATATGGTTTATGCATTTCTCATGTGTGTGGAGAACAGAAGAGCAGAGGGAGGAAGGGTTAGGGCCTCATGAGGTGAAAAGAAGAATTTTAATGACGGAGTGGACGGGACTGGTAAGAGAAATCCACACGCCACAAGGTCACAGTTTGCATTCGTCAAGGATTAATTAATTAAAGATTGCATTCTGGGATGGTGTACATGAAGCAAAGGTCACTTTGCACTGGCTTGCTCCTGCCATAATTTCACACTTTGGGTTGGAAAATTCTGTGACTGATTCAGGACTTTGTTGGAGTTTCATTGCCAACAGAAAAACTAGTTAAAAGGTGACTTTCAGTATTAAAGGAAGTTCAGTTCTTTCCAGTGTATATTTTGACCAGTCTTTCAGCAGATTGCTAACAATGAAGTGTAAAATCATACATCCTAAATACACAACAGGTAAGCATTGCGACTTAATTATACAACTTCATAATAATGCTCATATGATAAAATGTGATGTGTTTTTATTAAGACTGTATCTAATAAAGAAAAGGTGCGTTGACACTGACCTGAATTTGTGTGTTGTGATGGTGCTAGTAGGACAAAAAAAACTGTAATTCACTTGTATCCAAAACTACCCTGGTCAATATTTTTAAATGAACAAATAAGGTCAAATAAGGTATATATATATATATATATATATATATATCATTTAGGAGCTTAAGAGACAGATATTCCACTCATGAGGTGGTGGGTGGAGACCAACACAGAGCTAAAAGGAGAGTGAATATTGGACTTACTTTCAACAGGTGACCAAAAATATGACAAAAATGAATGATTATGTTCCTGCGTCGTGTCTGCGGTGTGTAAATAAACACAACAATCACAACCACTTAATAAGGTGTCAGGCCTGTTGTGCTGCCTCCAAGTGTCCAGAAAAAAGTTCAAAAGTTTATGAGAATAGCTTGAATATCAGTTCATCAATAGCACTAGATTGTGGAAATAAAGTATTACTTTTTGCCTCAAAAATCAAGCTGCTTTCCCTCGTATCTCTCTCTCTCTCTCTCTCTCTCTCTCTCTCTCTCTCTCTCTCTCTCTCTCTCTCTCTCTCTCTCTCTCTCTCTCTCTCTCACACACACACACAGGGGAGATTAGTCACTTCTCACTGGGAACTTAAACAGACAGTCAACCACTTAACCAGTCTAATTGGGGTGATTTCCAGTGTAAGATTTCATTTAGCAACTGATGACAAGCCTCACGTGACTCCTAACAGAAATAAGGGCGATAGAGACATTGTTGCCACAGAGACCGGGAACGAGACACTCCAGGATTTGCATAGGGCTTAATTTGATCTACTTGAGATTGCAACTTCCTTCCACTTGATGTAATTAAACCGAGAGATGTGACTAATTAAGTTGACGGTGAGAAACGAGAGCACGGCAAAGGCAGCTGATGAAACGGCGGAGGCAGATGATAGTAAATATTGACAAGGGAAGTTGATTGGGAGCGAACAATATCACAGGGTGAGGACTGTAAGGGCTGGAGCAATGTGAGGGCATTCATCATTCATCACGCAGATGATGATGTGAACGTGTGTGTGCTGTCTGTTTGTGCACTTCAGTGTGCATGTGTGAGTTACTCTGTCGCGGTGGAGGTGAACAGATCTACACTCAGGCAAATACAATCATGTGTCTGTAACATGAGAATGTAAGATGTGTGATGAATGTAAGATGTCTATCTTTACACAGGGAGGCAAACTCAGTATCTTCATTTGTATCTCTTCTTAAGACTCCCTTTTATCTCATGCCTTTTTCTGAACTGATGGTATATTGTTGTCTCTACTTTAATGATTTTAACGAGCTGATATCTTGATCTGAACTACTTTTATCATGTTTTTATTGTAAAGCAACTTGTAACATTGTTTTTGAAAGGTGCTAAACATAAAGTAATTATTAGTCAGCAGTTAGCTCTCCAGCTACATTGGTGCACCTACTAGCCCTTTAACACAGGCACATTTTTGTTGAAGGAATTTTTTGGGGAGTTTGTCCTTATTTGAATCAATGCTGTACAGATAGTTAAGCGCCTTGAGGCAAATTTGCTATTTGCAATTTTTGGTTTATTGGCTTGACTTGAGTAGCTACTCAGTATGTGACCAAGGTCCTAGCACCACCTATTTGCCGCCCAAACATGTGCAAAAAAAGGTAAGCGAAGAGAAACGCTACAGTCTTTACACGCCCACAAAGAGCTCTAATCAGACACTAGAGGTGGAAACACCTGTAGGGCCTTTAGATGCTAAAGTGTGGCCCTGGAACATTGTTCAGGATAAATGTGAGACCGTCTGACTGGTTTATAAACTCTGTTAATAACTGTCAAAGTAAGGTGCTAGATAGTGACCCAAATGTAAATGGACCTTGATTGAACGCGGGCTAATCGGCAATAACAACCCATAAAACACCGCACAGGAAGTGCAGAGTCAGCTCTTAGTCATTAAAAACCTATATTCACACACACACACACACACACACAAACGTCTACTCGATACTGTATGTATCGTTATACGCCTTGTATCTATTCTCACACACTGAACGCATCCCACCGAGAGCCTCTTAACCTGTTGCACGCACTCATATTCATATCCAAGAGGCCTGCCTATTAACATTTGGCAGCTGTGTTTTCCCAGATGAAATACTCAGGTCTGAACCACTAAAGGTCTCCTGAAATGTTGAGGTGTATACTATAATTGCCAATCTGTGCCGCGCCCAGAGGCCTCGTTCACTTCATTTAGGCCTTTTATGGGGCCGCAGCAGACGGAGAGGCTTTAAAAGTACATAAAGGAACAGATGTTAACATCGTAGTACTGGTCTGCTCTGCCTTGTTCTCTCTTTCTCCTTATATCTACATGCCATATCTATTTGTTTCTTAAACTTGAATCAAGGCAGTCATATAATAGTATCATGATAATAAAACTCGGTTCTACTTTTATTTGGCTTCCATCAACTAAATGCACATTTTCCGTCTTATGACATACACGAACGTTAGATATAATCACTGAATGTGATTTATTGGCTTTAAATGGAGCCACTCAGCAAAGCAGAGTAGGCAGCACCCGCACACACTTCTACCTTTAATTGAATTTGAATCTGTGTTTGCGGTCACAAATCATGCAGTGCAGGGTAATTATCTATTAACGATAATGTTATTGGATTTATATGGAAATGCGCAGGCAGCAAACTGAACTTGTTGCGTGGTCATCAACACACACACAGTGTATTCAGCGGATGTTGCAGGCAGGGCAGATGCCTTTTTATTTTGTATTTTCGAGAAGGATCCTGGCCAGTCAACAGAGCTGGTTTCTTATGTGCAAAAGAGCAGATACAAGACAATGGCAATTCTGCCTCCATGCTGCCTATCTTCCCTGTGATATATCTCTGCTTTTCTCTGTGTCTGCATCCCTCTTCCATCCCCTTGCTACTCTCTCTCTCTCTCTCTCTCTCTCTCTCTCTCTCTCTCTCTGTCCTCCAGTGGTCTCATTAGGGCGGGACTGTGAAGGGAAGGTGAGATGGTTACTGTGACAACAGCAGAGAATGACGGGCAGAGTGGCAGAGCAGTGTATGGTTGTGTGTGATTGCAAGACGCTTTTCAACAGTGTTCATTATCGGATGTGCATTGCACAGTATATGTCCCTGAAGGCGGCTATTTTGTGCAGCTTTTCAATGCACAATAAAACAATAAAGTCTTGGAAGTCGTCTTCAACTCGGTAGTGAATATCACTTATTTTGTCTAAAAAAAAACCCACAGTGAAGCTGTTGAGTTGATGTATGTTTGCAGAGGAGGAGAGAAGAGAAGAGGCAAAATAAATGTAACAGGGCAGACCACAATGGCGCAGTATGGAGCACCACTGCAAAAAACAAGATACAAGACAACAAAACATCATTGCATAATTGAGTGGGCCAACCATTAAAGTCCTTATCTATTTCAGGGGAATTAAGCACACAGAATCTGCTCACTGCTCCACAGTGCCAGGAAATGATGGGCAGCACTGAGGGGCAGAGCTAAGATTAGACCGGAGTGATTGACAGGTTCATACAGCCAACTGGAAGCCTGCCATTCCTCCCTTAAGATAGTCTCCTTACAGTAATGAAGCAGAGTGAGCCAGCTCTACATGAGGGCATAAGCAGCCACGGAGATAATGAGGAAGTTGAGGACATTCTGTGCAATCCTTCCTCTGTCTGTCTTACTCGCTCTCTGTCTCTACCTCTCGCTGAGGGGTTGAAATAAAGAAGAGAAAATGTCACTGCAGCCTTGAGATTGTGACGTCGACCTCTGACCCTAAACTGGGTGTCTTCACTAGTGAAAGCACACACAGGAAACCAAAGAAAGAGGGTGGACGCCATCTTTAGAGGCCTGTGAGGAGTCGAGGTGACAGAGTAAACAGCACTGTGGGGAGTCTGTGGTGTGGATGCTGCCTCCTGTGGTGTGGATGACCTTTCCAACGCTACGCAGCTCTGCAAGACTCTGATAAGACCAGCTGGGAGGTGACAAAATGCCCTTGTGGTGGACACAATAGCCACAGTGGAGACACACACAGGGGTAAAACACACACAGGGGGCAACCAGCTGGCCTAGAAATATAAGTTGACTGAGGTCACTGGTTCAATTTCTGTTTCCAGCAGCAGGGCGGATTCCAGGTCAGACATGGCAGCTGGAAGGTAGCCGGCACTAAATCTATGATGATTAAATTATATGTGAATGTACAGTAAGTCTGGGAACATGCAAAGTGAATAAATGTTACTGAAAGAACGAGAAGAAAAATGAGAATCTGGACATGATAAGATGGCCCCAAGGGAAAGCCAAAAAGCATTTGGAGGACTTTGATAAAAAGAAATGTCCTTTTCAACATTAATTAGCTTCGGAGAATTCAACAAGAGTCGGAGAGTGAGAGGAGGAACGTTGAAAATGAAAGATGAAAGGAAAAGATGAGAAGGCCAGTGTGCCTGCGTTAAATGGAGCAGAATATGTAAAAGCACAGCTTGTGTGACACACTGACACGCTACGCTTCCTTTTAAGCTCCCTGTTCTGGCTCAAATACCTTCTGTGAACCAACCTGCACCTACAAACATGTAGCGTACGCATACGTATATAACACACACACACACACACACACACACAGAGCAGTGACCCTGTCTTTGGACTATGTAAAGCACAGAGGTGGTAACAGGATCAGACCGAATGAATGTGTTCTGGCCACATATGCTGACAGGCTCACCAATAGTAACAGAGCTGAGTTCAATCCAAATGATCAGACATTAACACACACACACACACACGCACACACACACACACACACGCGCACGCACAAACATGCCCAAATTGAACCAGTAGTAATCTGATTATGTAGCAGCTGTCACAGATGGCTTTCATTGCCTTGGTTTATGAGTCACTGCGCACACGCACATAATGTAACATGTCACAGACATGCATACACTCACTCACACAAGCATATGTCCAAACACTAACTGTGCATTCACATACACAAATACTTCATCAAGTTATGAGCAAGTTTTCTGCATTCTGAAGACAGGTCATTGGAAACTTTGGAGTTACTGTGATGAAGTTTCAACTGGTCTCAATATAAATCTTTCCAGACTCCTTTTCGTATCTCTTCATTTCATCCCATTTCTTCTCATAACAGAGCTAATGGGAAAAAATAGAAATGCGCCTGTCAGTCTGACAGCCTTCGTGCCGATATCAGGAGCAGGGTTTTCCCGTGACGGATGAGTCTGAGCGACCGTCAGTTGGTCAGTCTGCAGACAGCAAGTCAATCAGTCAGTCAGCAGAGAGTCTGGAATTTAGTGGGTCAGTCAGTTAATTAGTGAGTCTGTGAACCAGCCATGTGGCTGTGTTAGTTAGTAATCCAGCCAGCCAGCCAGTCGGTAAGTCTCCACTTAAGTCAGTCATTTAGATGGCCAGCCAGCCAGTCAATTAGAGTCAATATGTTAATCAGTGACTGCTGTCAGTCAGCACGATAATGATGAACCAACACTTCATGAAGGACAATGACAGGCAGTCTCACGCAGCCAGATGTTTCTTCATAGCTTGTTTTAGAATGTGACAAACATGTGAACAGATTCAAGATTCAACTTTTATCTGTGAATAAAGCTAGAAAGGCCAGCAATATTGGTTATCTAAAACCAGCATTTACAGTAAGAGGAAGCAGGGAAATCGGGGTTGACCCTCCATTAAAACTGGAGGTAAAAGCCACTATTTCCCTGGAAAACACCTGCTAGCCAGACTAACAGATCAAGAATTAGCAAGCAGCTGGAAACTGTTTGCTCTTGTCTAGTGTGAGTGTTTCCCGTTGCAGCAGGGGGGGGTGGGGGGGATAGAACAGACTGCATAATGCCAAGAAAGAGAAAAAAAAAGAGAGCGAGAGGCGATGTGAGGCCTCTCTGATCACATCCACGCTGCACATCAAAAATCAGAGGCAGAAAACGTTCACTTTCATCATCTGAGAGTCGTTTGCTGAGGGGAATTGCACTTTGTCGTTGTCTTTGACTGCGACAGGGAAATTGTGTCTGTCGTGTGTGTGCGTGTGTGTGTGTGTTTGTGCATATGGGTGTGTGTTCATTAAATGTAGGTGTATGTGTCAGTGTTCCTTTGCATGTGTGTGTGTGTGTGTGTATTTAAAATGACACAGGGGGTGGTCGCACTTAGAAACAGAGTGGCATATGGTGCCTTGCTTTTTGGCAATCACGAGTGACAAGTGAGCAGGGGAACCAACAGTGAATGCAATGTGTGTTGAGGGGTTGGGGGTAGCAATGGGAGGGCTTTGCTTAACGATCTCATCTGTGTGTGTGTGTGTGTGTGTGTGTGTGTGTGTGTGTGTGTGTGTGTGTGTGTGTGTGTGTGTGTGTGTGTGTGTGTGTGTGTGTGTGTGTGTGTGTCTATTTCCACCCTTAGGCAATACAGTACTGTTTTATGTAGATGAATGTGGAACAGGTCTCGTCGTTTAGCAGCGTTATATAAATACATTATAACAATACTGAGCAGGAGCTCAGCACAGAGCGGTTCTGAACGCAACGTCAACAGCTGCCTCGGGGAACGTTTTTCCTTACTGCGTTCAGATTGAAAGATGAAAATGTTTCACAGTCCCACCACCCCTCCACCTTCCACTGCCACCCTTAACAAACAAACACCCTCCTTCCCACAGTGCTAATTGCAGGCCCCAAGAGGCATGCAGGATGGGGCCCTTAGAGAAATGTCCAATTTGTTGCCTGGTGTCTTCTGGGTTAGGAAATGGTTGACTAACGAGCACCCTGCTCTTCATCCAGCTGATTCGCACATCTGTCAACATTATCTGATTGAGAGGCATTAATCCAGAGCTGTGTTTTATTAACCTGTGTCCTAAATGGAGGTAGAGTAAAAAAAAAATGTCTTTGTGTCTAAATAGTAAGTATTTTCAGGAAGATCTACATTGTGAGAAACCTTTTATTTCTTGTGCACATAAATGTGGGTCGCTGATGTACCCACCAACCCTGGAAAAGTAAAAGGAGAATATCTCTTGTTTCTGTGGATTCCTGTGTCAGAAGGCTTGTGACACAACAATACATGGATTTGGAGCCTGTTTTTTATGACACAAGGAGCTGTGCTTCGCATCGAGTCGCCCTCTCTCCATTCGCGGCGTTTTCAGAGCAGTTTGGTTTTCATGCTGAATGCCTGCTAGCCTTGTGCCTAGGAGATAGCAAAGTCCGGTTCCAGCTTTGCTTTGCCCAGTGGAGGTGATGTTGCCTATAGGCCTATGTATAACTCTTCAAGGAGACCTGTATGTCATTGGAATTAACACGTAGTTTTAACTAGCTAATCCTTACCACGCACAGTACTGCAATTAGACCCTAAACATGTACTGTAGAGTCTTACTGCAGAGTCCACTGTAGCCAAGTAGACTCCCTTACCTCTGCACCAGCCGCTGGACGGGAGGCAGTGGCACATCTGCATTTAAAGTGACAGGCACTGAAAACAACCATCTCTAGGGGACAGGCACCAAATGTATTTATTATATTTTCTATTTTCTGCTAAACTCTTAGACCTCAATTGTAGGAACTTCTTAAAAAAGAAAAAAAAATAGATGACCTTTAATTCAGATTAGCCTGGACTATAACCCTCCGTTCAGTCCAGCAGGTTTGTGAGTAACGTAGAGAGAAATATATTAGCTAGCGTTAGCAGAATGACAGCTATTGTGAATCTTGATGTGCACGGCGGCCATGCTGATTGCTGCCTCACTGTACATGGCCCCGGCCTCCTGGATAATAGGAGACTATTTTTAGATCAGCAGAGAGAGGGGGGTGGGGTGGGGGGGGGGGGGAGATTGAGAGAAATGGATGAGAAGAATAGGGACGAAGTAGAGAGGGAGAAAAGGAGGCGAGAGAGAAAGGGAGATTGCATTGACAATCGTGCAACACTGAAGTAGCAGAGGGAAGACAGGAAAATGTTATGGGCAACCAAGCAACTAATAAGCTTGAACCTCAGCACTCTGCATAATGCGACAGCTCATTACCGCCCAATTAGGCATTACAATGCCTTGCTTACTGAGGTTTATTGATGCAAATCAACCAGGAAAAGATACCCTGGTGCCAAAAAAACAGGAGGTGAAATTGGATGAGAATTTGTCGAAAGTACAGGCTCTGTGGCAGTTCAATCAATTTACAAAGTCTCTGCGGGGGAGGTTATCCAAATTAGTATGTGATTCTGACAATATGGAGCTGATTTATTTTCATCCTCTTGTTATCAAGCAGCTGAGGTTTCCTCTGATGATATTATGATGACCCTTTTTACAGCATAAGGCCACACGCTCTGTTTCCAGTGATGTCATTAGCTACACCATCTGTCTGATACGTGGCACGCAACGGCCTCCTTTACCTCTTCCTACATCCTCACTGCTGATCACACACATGATCATTCAGACATGTACACAGAAAACCTTTCATCACAGTTACAAATCATCACACACACACACACACACACACACACACACACACACACACACAGTGTCATGGAGGGGCCTAATGTTCCCTTTTGCAGACAGCCACCAGGACACTTTAATTTATTTATTTTCTTCTGGACTTCTAATTCCCCTCCTCCCATATGCTGCCTACATGGATTATCACATGCTACTAAACTCAGTCTGGATCAGGCCTGAGGTAATTACTTTAAATACATAATACTGCGTGCGTGTGTGTGCTGACACACCATGTTACACTGCATTGATATTTAAGTGAGAGGTTGTCTCGACAGTTGCAGATGAATATGAACAATTATACATAATGAATACACTATTATGCTTTTTAGGTCTGTTATAATAATGCATTTCCTGTCGCCGTTCTGTCACATGTTGTGCATCAAAATGGCAACAAACGTATTAAAATGTAGACTTCCCTCATGATTAGCAAAATAAAACATTTGTATGAGGTCAACCACCTATATGCGTAAGCACAGTTCATTTTTTTAATGATTTTAATGTTGTTTGTTGTGTTATTAATGAAACAGTGAAACATAAATGTCCAGTTTAAAAAACATCAAACACATCAAATGCTATTGTGGATGTTACATGATATGCTAAATAAGACTCGAATAAAAAAATAAAAAAACAGGTTAAAAGGAAGAGAACAAGCACATAATGGGAAACATGGAGAATGTTTTGTTCTAATTTTGTTATTTTTCTAGAGTTTACTGACAAGCCATCACACCAGTTTTGACATACACGAGGCTCGTTATAGTTTTACAGCTGAAAGCTTGTGAAGTTGACATGAAAAGAAGTAAAACTGTGTTTTCCACTAATGATGCATCTGATCTACAACACAGATTTATGCATAAAAATTGCAAAAATGATAACTAAAAAGTACAAATTAAAGGTTAATAATCACAATCCACAACTATCTGTTCACTTATGTTCAACGTCTGAATGTATTTAGTGTTTAGACTGTTAAATCATGCAACAACACTGTGTTCACACTCAAATAAAGCTCATACAATATGTATTTTTCAATATCTGCTGTATGGTAGATTGCTTTAATATTGCCAGCAATTATAGCCACATCCAGTAACGAGGTGTTTGTAACAGCTCCTACTTAAATGAAGAAATTGTGCATCAGGTTTGGTTTGTTCATGTTGCTTCCTGATGATGTGTGGCCTCAACACCAACTGCAGCTTTTAATTTAAATAATTCAACAGACAATTACTGTAGTTATACATCTGGAAGTATAATACGGCCGTTTAAAATGATAGGTCAAATTCACTCTCACAAGAGCTAACTGTGGTTTCTTTGCTACATCATTTTAAGAGGAGGAAGACAAAGCAGAGAAAAGACCAGTCTCCATTTTGTTTCACTCCCAAGGACACAGAGGAAGGCAGACACTTGCTTTGAACTAAATATGCCCAATTCAATGAGAGATATTGCCGATCAGTCACAGACACACACACACACACACACACACACACACACACACACACACACACTGCACATAGGCGGTAATAAACAGACACATTCAATATACACACAACAAAAAAGAGCACACACACACACACACTCTCAGCCTGGGTCGAGCTAATATTCACGCGTGTCAGGTGGAACGGTCCATTCGGGGTGAGAACAGAGGGGTGCGAGTGTGCTCGCAGGTCCAGTGTGGCTGCTTTTAATGGCCCAGTGGTGTAGTCCGATAAAGGGCAGCCATCTATCTGCACCCACCCAGTCAACTCTGACACTGTTTCCAAGGAAACGCCACCCGCGGGAGCCAGAAAGGGAGGGTGGGACCTTGAGGGAGAATATTCTCCTGTGCTGTCAGAGTGCCAGGAGGAAGGAGAACAGGGATGGAGTGATAGAAGGACGGAGGAGTGGCGGGAGAGGGGAAGGAGAGATAGAGGGGGGTTGGATACAGAGGAGGGGTGCACCAGTCGCCTCACAGGGGTTAACTTTAATCAGACATGACACACACAGACCTCAGGAAAAAAGAGTGACAAGTGCAACTACAATCACACATAGATGCACTTTCACAGGGAGAGGCGGACCGTCACACACATGCACAAATGTCATACGTACAGCAGACACACAGTCTGCATATGTGTCTGCGTGCAGGCGTCAGTTTTACTGCAGACGGGTATCACGGGACCCTTTGCAAAATGTGCAGCAAACACAAAAAAAAAATGACACGTCATATTTCATTTTCAGATCCCTTTCTTTTCCGCTTCTCTCCAGACTGTGGGAGAGAGACGGAAAAGCCGGTGATGCAAACGGCTGAGATAGAGATGCTTTTCACGTAGCCGGGCCCACTGCATCATCATCCGGAGACCAGAGCTCACTGTCACCTCCAATAATGTCACACATTAACAACTTTATCATTCATCATATGGGTGGTGTCAGGTATTTGTTCAGCCTGATTCATTCATATGCAGAGTACACTACTGCTGAAGCTTTAACAAAATATATACACAGAGGCAGTACACACAATTTGACAACTTCTTAGCCAACATGTTTGTGTTAATATACCATAAACATGTGTGTGTGTGTGTGTGTGTGTGTGTGTGTGTGTGTGTGTGTGTGTGTGTGTGTGTGTGTGTGTGTGTGTGTGTGTGTGTGTGTGTGTGTGTGTGTGTGTGTGTGTGTGTTAACGAACCCCAATATGTTTTGGTACAAACTGAAATGTGTTTTTGTTGTACCGAATATTAAAAACTGTACTGAAAGTTGGCATCGAACCTCCAGTCAGATTGATATTCTTTGGTTTGAATACACATTTTAGGCTGTTTTTTAAGTGTATTTAAGTTCCTGTATAGGTGTTTGTGTTCAGTCAGTATTGTCAGAACTTTGGCTTTTTTCTTAAATATAAGAAAAAGGTTTATATGAAAAACTATTTTCGAAGTAAGGCATTGTAAAAATATATTGTTGTGGTATCGGTTCAGAAACTCAAGTGCTGTATCATATTATTGTATTGTATTGTATTGTATTGTATTGTATAGCCAGCCTGTTGTTAAGTGACTTAAACGCCTTAAAAAGTGATATGCTGGAAGATGCTGCACCTCTTCTTTAAATTAAATTACTCTAGCAGTAGATACGTAGTATGAACTTTTTCGCTTCTCCCTATCAGAGTGGATTTTGTTGGAAAGTAATGATTAATGGGAGCATTGTGTTCTTTCTGTTTAGCCTCTCCTGACCACATGCTTCAGTACATTCACTGCAATCCTACAAACACACTGTTTTACAGTTATTCTCATCATTATTGTAAATCCACACTACATAAAAAAACCAGTCTACACAGCACTAAACTACACTGAACTACGCTGGCCCACAGACGCTCGCAACAATTAGAAGGTGTAATCTCTGCACATCTATCTGCCAGGAGGCCTGGGCACAAACGCTGAGCAGAGAGAGAGAGAGAGGGGGAGAGGGAGGGGGGGGAGGAGAGGGAGGAGGAGAAAATAACCATTATTATTAGCAGACAGGGCTGTCTGCACTGGAGGCCTGATCACCTTCTTTACACACACAAGCTCGGAGCTTGTGCGTGACACACACACACCTCCTATTTTGCCTTGTAATTTTGACTTTATACGGACAGTTTGGAGCACCACTGCTTTTGTTGTGCAGTCTGTCGCCATACTATAATTGGGAAGTTGTAAAACCGAAGGATTTCTCATCCATCTCTGTGTCCTAATGCTGTCATCCTCCTTCTGCCTGGCTGCTGATTACAGTCTGTGTACTGTCTTGTGCAACACTGACTTAATGTTATTTTGCCCGAGCAGAGCCATTGCAGCGACCCAGATGTCCATATACTATAATCTAATCTAAAATGATTCTGGCTCGGGATTGGCTAATCCAACACCACTCTTCCTAATCTGACGTCTAATAGACGGCATCTGGACAAGACGACGTAAAAAAAAAAAAAAAAAAACGCGGCCCGGAGACAATCTGATTGACTTGTTTGTGAACGATAATCTTGTCTGTACAGTAACGTTGTTCCTGTAAGCATGAATTTATCCGCATGTTTACCACGAAATAACACAGACTGTTATCTTGTCTTTGGGACAAAGCTTACAAGGACCCATCGGTCTGGCATTAAAGCTTTTTGATCAAATGATTTCACTAAACCTCAATGTGATTTTTAACATGGTACTTGTTTTAGATTGGAATTTTGGAAGCAAATAATTATATTGTAAATAATGAAATAGTTAATAAATAGTTAAAACAAAACTCCTCATGTGCACCTTCTTCTTCTGCCAGACAGCATGAGTCTCCCTGCATTCACACCTCTGCCTAAAAAGAAATGAATAAATACAGAGTCTATTTCTGCTGGTGTCAACATGTTTCTTTGAGTGCATAATGGATCAAATCATCAATAATCAATCGAATGTGGCACCTCGCAGGAGCGGCTCCCCTCATTTCTCCCGTCCACTCTTGAGGTGTGATGCGACACCTGATCCCTGTCTTTTTCCAGCTGCAGGAGACCTTCTCAAAGAGCATAGCAACAGACCTGTCTTCCCTGTAAAAATAGGATTGGCTTCTGTGAGGCCGACTCGACGCCACAGATACAACACACACTTCCCTTCATTGATTATGCACCCAAGCCCCTCAGAGCCCAGCTTTGCAACTGATGTCTTCCCCTCTCCGCCTTGCTCACTCTCCTCATAGCTCACATTTTCACCCTCTTGCTCAGATTTGGAGCCATTTACCTCACAATCGCATCAATATTTCAGCCCTCCTGCGGAGGACTTACCCCTTCTTTTTTTTGTACATTTCTATTGTTTCCCCTGGATAATGAAATGTTAATGTTATTTGGGTGCACGAGAGACATGCTGTGAACACAGGCCGAAGATAACCATGGAAGCTACATTGCAAAAATCAAGAACACTAAGGCCATCTGCTTGGGTGGATCCTCGCTTTGAGTAAAAACATCAAGACTTGAGAGCTTTGATTTGGACGCACTCTAATTAAGTGGACTTATTGTTCGTGGTTATAGTAGGGACAACTGTTACAGTTACTGGCTGAGCACATTTCCCAGTAACTAAAAGGAAAAGTCTGTCAATACTGGAGATTTTTTTTATTGTCAACAAATCCCATCAAAACACCAAAACCAAAAATGATTTGATTTGACTATGTATTGTTTGTGGAGCCAAAGCCTGATGTATGTCATTCTTCTGTGGCATAAAGCTCCATTGTTGTTCAAAAACTATTTAAATCACATTCTGTTATTACGCTGAACACGAGCACTGTTGTGAATTTTGTCTCGATCCCACATACACTGTATATGTGAGATCTGCTGCCATAAACTCTCACTAGTGCAACAAACGTGAATTATTCCACAGCTGAAAATAATCCCCCCCCCACACACACAAAAAATACAAATATGACTGACGTTGACTAAAATCTGCAGTGCCCAGCTATTTTATGAAATTACTTCGGCTTTTTAAAAATGGCACCATATATTCGTGATGTAATTTTAAAGATTTACATCTTCAGTAAAATCAAAAAGTCTTGGGGGGAAAAAATGAATTAATTTTTTAACATCTAAGCCTAATTGTTCCTAAGGACCTTTCCAATTTAGGTAAAAGTCTTGCAATTATAATTTAACATTTACAGATAAAACGTAATTTACCTCCTGTTATTGCTGTGTTATGTTGCTTAATCAATGTTATGTTGAGCTGTGAGGGATGTAGTGAATCTAAACTATGGTTCCAAACATCAAATGATTTTTCTGAAACCATGCAAATAAATGCAAAAAAAATTAAAATGAAACATTTTTTTTTTTTTGTGAACACTTCATGAGACTATTGTATTACATTCTTTGGACTCGTGGACATGAGAGCTCTGTGCGTCATACGATATGGACTGCACACACCTCAGCATGCTGGTATTTCATGCTAGCTTTCAGCAGCTGTCTATTACCATCCGAAAACACATCGAGAGAGGTATAAAAACGATGGCGCCGGGGCAGAGGAGGCTGAGCAAACAAACACACTGAGAGGAGGTGGGGAGAGAAAGGACAGATGTATTGAAAGCTGCTGAGTGATGTGTGTTTTCTTTTTTTTTTTTGCTGTGCATACTGTTGACTGAGAGAGAGGGAAGGAAGGATATGCAGGCAGCAGAGAGAGAGAGAGAGAGAAGGTGAAGTGTGTTTCAGTAAGAATACAATCCTTTCATATGGGTGTTAACCAAAACAAGGCCAGAAGGTACTGTATATGGAAATGTGGCACAGAAAGTGTGGCCATGAGAGTACCTATAGCGCATTTCTCTGTAAAGGCTTTTCTCTGAAATTAAATTCAATCTCAGACATTCAGCAGCACATCTCGGTTTCAGAATTTAATGGTAAAAAAAAAACATAAAATCTAAATCAAGCCTGATCTCTGATTTCAGAGTAGCTCAAATGCTTATTTTTTGGACAAACCGTTTCTCCGAAACAGCATGTTCTCATTAATGGTTTCTCACCACATCTATTTGGGCATGATTTTAAAGAACTCAGATTATGGGTTATCCTGGATTATGCAAAGGACCCTGTGCACAAACACTTATCAGTTTAATTTCTTTGTCCTCCCAATGATATTCATGCCAAATCCCACAGCGTCGTATCTTTGCTCACAGCTGGCAAGTGTAACTAAAGGATTATGCAAGCAGCTTCTACAAGCAAATAGATTTCTCCCTACTTCAGAGGAAACTGCTAGTTATGCAGCGCCTATCTGTCCGCCAGGCATGCACAAAAACATGTCTCCCATTTTCATTTTTTCTTTTTCTCTTGTTTTAACAGTGCGAGGGAGATGGAGACGAAACAGGAGAACGGGAAACAGCAGAGTAAACAGAACAGAAACACGTGTACTGAAGTAGGTGCACAGCCATTCTGTATCATCAGGTGAACGTCTGCATTTAGGTGTTGCATGTTTTACTGGAATATGGCAGCTGAAACAAAAAGGGGGGGGGCTGAACTTCATCTTAACTGGATACGCATTAAAGCACCACCACCTAAATGACCAATTAGCATGCAAGTATGCCATTGGACAAGCTCTGATCGTCCACCAAGCGTCCGCGAGTGAGCGGACTGAAACACGTGAGGTTGAGCTACTTCCCGTATGCAAATATTTCTCAAGGTTTCTTTCCCATATATGGTCCAGATCAAGCCCAGCCTATGATGGCGATTTTCTGATTCTCTGCGTGGCCTCCCCGCTGTCCCTGAGGGAGATGTGTATTAATTAGCATTGATCTGGAGCAAGAAAACACAGAGCAGATTGGGACAGGTCCAAGGCTATCACAGATACAGGAGCTTACTTGAAATACAGCACAGAATACATTTACATTTTATATTTTTTGGGCAGCTAACTGACAGCCAGATCCGGAGAAACGCAAACAGTAGAACAATTTCCAGGTAACGATTTCCACTCAGATTGTATGCAGTTATATAAAAAAAGAATAAGTGTTGCCATATTTGCTTCTTTTTTAACTTCTCAAATATTCTAGTTTCAATTCGATGCATGTGTTGAGGAGTAAGCGTCAGGATTTTAGTATCAAACTTTTTCCTCAGTCCTTTGTTTCTAATATACTGCACATTACTCAGGGTCGTAGTGCTGATCTAGGCTCCCTCACCAGGATCCTTTTTGACCATTTTTCTTCTGTAATGACCTGAAAGCCATAATGTAAATGTTTCTAGATCAGCAGTCCTAATCGCGGACCCAAGATGCAGTCCATCTCTTCTTGCTGAGCAGGCAAGGCCTCTTTGAGCCATTAGGCTCCAAACAGCTGTGAATGCCTTGTTATGCGCACGGCAGTGTATCATTGGAGTCAGACAGGGAGCTGGTAATATCTAATTCAGATTAAAAAAAAAGGGTCCATCTGACATATTTGTGTGTGCGGCAAACTCAATTTAGGATTATTCTAGCTTCCTTCGCTTCTCTATTCCTGTCTGTGTCTAAGCCAGGAGCACATTTTGTGCTTACCATCAAAAATCCCTAAAGTTGTGACACAGCAGTTTCCATTGATTATCTCCAAACTTCTCCAAAACAGTTTTATTAGAACGAAAATGGATTTCTGCCGTATCATTATCCTTGATCTGCAGTGCTCTAAAATGATTGTGAACATTTTACATACCTTGAGCTAAATTGTGTTGAACTCTTTCTCATTCTACTTTTACATTTGCTCATTTGAGCTCGCCTTATCTGAGCTGATATGTGCATGGCACTACGTGAGAGCGTGGCAGTTCCATGTGATTCGGTAGATCTTGTGTTGTAATAATCATGCTGGGGCAACTGCAGAATTCAATTTTGTCACTGCAAGGATTTTTTAGCACACGGCCAAAACTGTACTGTGCTGACTAACACTGAGACACAGTAAAAAAAATCACAAGCATCGAAAAGAATAGAAAATGTGAAATCAAATACATTTGCCTTTAAATTTAACCGATTTTGAAATTCAATCTATCATTTATCAAAGAACAAGTTCAGCTAAAATGCTCAAATGTGAGATTTGTCACTTGTGTAAAATTATAGTGTTATTAACGTGTTTGGGTTTCGGGATGCTGATTTGGGTAAACTAAGATATTTGAATATGTCAATTTAGGCTTTGGGACATTGTGATTTTTGGCATTTCTTTACTATTTCCTGACATTGTGTAGACCACATTTTTTGTATTAATTGTACAAATAATATGTGAATTAATTAAGCCATAATATTTTGCCACATTGGTTGGATATACATAAACTTCATATTGATTAACAATAAGATTTTGGATATAATGATTAAGTGGGTGAAGGCAACTAATAGAACAACCAGAACAATATAAATAAATAAAACACATCACTTTACTGTAATTCAGCCTTTAAAACCAGAAAAAGACAACAAGCACTCCAGATTATCTCAGTCGATATCTAGTCTCATATGTCGGTATCGATATATTAATAACAATATTGATATGTTGCCCAGCCTTAAAGCAAAGCTTGCTTCCAGTAAAGAAACAAAAAAAGGTCTTTGGTGCATTTTGATGAGGCTGGTGGGTGAAAGTGCTTCGTGTTATCTCAGCCGAACCGCTGAAAAGTCCAAGAAGAATCTCATCTGCGCCACATTTCCATTGTTGAGAGAAAACAGACAGAGGAAGGAAAGAGGAGAGAAAGAGAGAGAAACGGAGAGTTTGGCTGGAAAAACAGACAACAATTACACTTGCCCTAGGAGGCCGAGGGAACCTGACCACGTTGCTATGGAAACTCAAGTACAGCAGAAAGTAACAGGAAAATCAATTCAGACGGAGCTTATCTCCCTCTCTCCCTCCCTCCCTCCCTCCCTCTCTCCCGCTCCCTTCTCATTTCACAAGGGCTACAAAGCACGTTTCCACTCTGAATCACATTTTAACTATTGCCGGGCTGATGCAGCACTAATCACAACAAACACAATGATTTTTCTTCTCATTCCCCGTAAATGACATTATGTGGATTTACAGTGACCAGAAAAAAAGAAAATACGTCTTCAAAACATGCACACCTCTGAAATTGTACGAGAGAAAGATGCGAGAGCGAGTGTGCTACGACTCGACACAAATCACCCTCTGTCTCAGGCGCACCGTTTTTTTTTTTTGCTCTTTCTTTCCTTTCCTCTTCACTCGCTCCCTCGGAGGGGCAACAGCAGCTGTACGCAGGTGATAAGCCTGTGCGGCGATGGGCGCTCGGCTCTGATTGGCTGGCTCAACTCCTACGCTGATGTGAAGATTGCAGGCTGCGTCTGTCAAAAGGCCACTCTGCTCGTGGTTGTCATCTCGTGACGTCACTGCCGCAAATGACAGTTCGACTGGCTTCACTCGGAGCGTAGCATGAGATTTACATTGTTCCTACCCTTAGTGTTTCTGCGTGACACACTCTTAACATTTAAGAGCCTATCGTACACAGGATGCAGGACACGTAGGTTCACAACATAATCATAAATGTATCAGACGCATAGCCTTGGCTGCTTTGCACACAGTCATCTAACAGACAGTCAGGGTACGACAGGAAGTGACTGCCTGCAGCCTGCAGGGAGTTTGGGTGTTATTTGGATCTCAGTCGTTAGCTGTACAATGGCAAGGTGAGGTCAAAGACGGGCTGCAAGTATACTCAGTGTGTGTGTGTGTGTGTGTGTGTGTGTGTGTGTGTGTGTGTGTGTGTGTGTGTGTGTGTGTGTGTGTTCTCAAGGCTCACGCCAAGGAAGAGGCAAGAGGAGAGAAAACGAGCCTTGAAGAAAAATAATGATGCTTGATGCCTCATACATCAAGAAAGAGATAGAGGGTCACCTTGCAGTGAAGTCGGCTGGTCATTTGCTACTGAAGGAGTCAATCTTAAGAACCATTTGTAGAAATCACAGGAGAAACTGATATGATGCAGTAAGAATGTGCAAGAATTCAATATTTCCTTACTATTTTTTATACTCGATTATGTTTAAGATGTTAGAGATATCCTGACAATGATTTCAACCATTTCACCCTATGGCTTTGGGAAAGTCTTCCATCACACATTTACGTTAAATTACTGTTATTTACTTTGCAATCTCAGCTCATCTTGATACAGATGGAATAATGGTACAGACCCATATACTGCAACGCAGTGTATGAAAAGAGCATTAGAATAAAAACAACTATAATGATGATATTCATTTCAGAATCCAATTAATGTTTGCAAAGCTCATTTACTGAGATACCCAACATTTGTTGAACTAATTCTACACTTTGGTCAATAATTGACGTTTGGTCAATAAGCTCTAAATATAGAGGAGCATGAACAGACAATTATTCAGCTTTTCTGGTTGACAAAAAAGTTTAAAAGATTTAAGACGGTACAAATAAAGGCCCACTCCAGCAAATTAATATTCAGTGTGGGGACTTAAAAGAGACAGATTTTTTTTAAATAATGGTCAACATCAAAGCAGCAGATGTCAAGAAATCCTGACTTTTAGTTCCTAGTATGGTTCAAGGCCCCAAAACACTGGATCCAACATAATGCTACTCAATGGTGGTTTCCTGGTTAAATGCATATGGAGGAAGAGCGGGTCGTCCACTAATCGGAAGATCCCTGGCTTATCCGGTCCGCATGCCGAAGTGACAATGTGGGCAAGATACTGAACCCCCAAACCCCTAAAGCTCTGCCATCGGTGTGTGAGTGAGTGTGTGTGAGTGAATGACAGAATAAGATCCTAACGAGCAGTTTGGCACCTTGCATGGATGTGTGGGAATAGGGCTGTGAGTGGTCAGAAGACCAGTAAAGGCGCTATCTGAATGCAAGTCAATATTAAATTATTATTTCAAACTTTGGAAATCTCCTTCCAGAGTTGCAGAAGACATTATACTACTGTTTTCACAGGCTGTATAGTCATCTTTGTGACGAGTAAACTGAACTTTAATGTGTAATATTGGTGGATTTCCCATTTTAAGAGACAAATCTCCATAACGTGTTTTGTGATAAAAGCACTCAATTAGATCTCCTCTTCTGATTGGTGTCCAGCAGGTGCTCTAAAATCATGATCACGTCTAATCAGCGTTACAGATGCCCAGCAGGGGGGCGCAGGCACCAAGGCTCTGTGTGAAAGTTGAAAGAGGCTCAATGCGATTTACTGTATTTTTCCAGATTAACCACCCTGGGTGCAGAATAAGACCATGTATTAATCCTTGATTGGATGGAAGGCGGGAGATGAAAAAAATGGAGTGAAAAATCCCTATTAGGTCAGCAGGGTGATTTGAGTTATTAAGTGCCTTTTTTACTCTAATCAGTCACTTTTAAGATGGGATCAGACACTGTTGTATTATGGGATGTGATTGAGCACACCAGTTTGTCTCCATTTCCCCCAGAGCTTCAGCTGGGAACATATGGGAAGGTTCCTCCACGAACCTCGCCACCTGTCACTGACACGCGCAGTCATGAACAGAGGCACTTTGCACCCACACAGCCACAGTCCTCCAACAGCCCACATCCAGGAGAGTTTATAAACAGAAATTAATTGCTTGCTCCGTCTGTAATTAGCTCGCACCATGCTTATTACTAATCTGTGTCTTGGCCTGACGCCAGGCCCGTTCTGGCCCGGCTCCAGTCCATTTTCAACACAGTGTTGCTCTACAGTAATCCATAAGCTCTGGCAGGATGTACCCGTTCCACTAACTGAGCTGTTCTCAACTAAACACACATATTTCTAACTTTTCTGTGAACTGTGAGTCCTCATATTAACTCTCTTTCTATTACTGTATTGCGCTGTCTTTAAATGCATCGCCCCAATTTGAATGTGCTGATTGCGTAACAAAATGTGTAAGATCCACAAATTTAAACTCTACTTTTGAGTTTTGATATTGAGTGGATTTCATTCGCATGACTTATGCACAACCCAAAACTGTAAAACTAATTCAGGACATTACTGTAAACCCGATTCCTGCACTAAAATAACGGCACACTCTACCAAAACAGTGCTTATTCGAGCTTCTGCCTTCAATCCGAGTGGAAAACAAAGGGGCATCCCCATCGCAGAAAGCCAAATTGCCTATTAAAGATGAGAGCATGTTCAGTCTCCCAATGCGCCCAGCCATCACCACCCTAATCATTCCCTGCCTAAACAGCCTAATGGCTGCCATATTGCTGCTGTTTATTAGCAAACACTGATGGAAGAGTGCCCGCTTCAACAGTTGTTGATTTTGTCTATCCGTATGGAGTATCAGCTGGGAATCACAGCCACTGTGCCAGAACGTTGTCTGTTGTTCAGTCTGCCGTCACTAAACAGTTTGCTTTATTTATTTTACGTGCATAGTGATTAGGATGTCAGTAGATGGCATAATATAATATATAGAGCTTAGATAAGGCATTAAACTAATCTGAGAGCTGAGAACAGCCCTTCTTCTGGTATTTCTAAACCACCAGATTGTTCTACTGATGTGTTGTAAAAGACAATGTGAAAGAATTAAAATGTGCAGTGTTTTTTCGGTCACAAACTGCAAGTGTGTGCGTCAGTAGCTTGAGTAGCTGAGCCAGAAGGACACTCCAAAGATGACCTTAGGTTTAAGATGCTTTTGGGAAGCCTGGTCCAAGATCGATTTCCCTCCATCTCTGTCTCAGTAACCCTTCTATTGATCCTTATCAAATATGTATCACGTCCTCAAGCCTTCACCGCAGCCAAGATGGAGACTTCAAACAGCAACAGCTCAAACAGAAAGTCAAAGGAGAGCCGGGTTTCTCTTCTTTCTAAATGGCAACTCTCATTGCGTAGGGAAGATGTGAAACCCGAATAATAATGTAAAAATACCTCAAATGTGAGGCAACACATCACGAAAGCACAACGTATTATAACAGCTTTAAAATAAAATTGTAATCTCGGCTCGTTCAAAAGCTGTAACGTCAAAGCTTTCAAAGTAACACAGAATGAATGCTTTCCTAAAGCAAGCTGTACAAAAGACAGTGGGGTTAGTCATCTACAAAAGGCACCAGAGAGACACACAATACATGAAGCAAACACCCCCCAACTATCTCGGCTCTAACCTCACTTCTTACTAAAAGGGTCTCGTCTCGTCCTCTTCCAATTCCCCAAACTCCCCTTCACACAGCACTCATATGTTGCAAATGCACAAAATGCATCCTTCAGCTCATGTTCCCATAATTCTCTGTGGCAGCAGCGTGATTAATGCACACAACTATTGATTTTTTATTTTTTTCCTTTGCTCTTTTTTTCTTTTCTTATTTCTTTCAGGAGAGTGCCCCCCCCCCCCCCCCCCCCCCCAAACGCTTCCTACTTGACAGTATCACACTTTGCACTCTGTCACACACACAAATATAGACAATGAAAATAAATGCACAATTACAGCACCTTTATACACACACGCTGTACAAAACAATAAGCACCCCCTGCCCCTTAGCTTTCAGGCAGCTGTGTGTGAGTGGACTGGGAAAAGGGGTGCAGTGAAAGACAAGGGTCAGCATTTCACTAACTGCTGATCTGTGTAGGAGGAGGGGGGGAGCAAAATGATAGGCTGTGTTGTTTTCATAGGGTTTCACTGCAGGATGGGTGGAGTAGTGTGCAAAAAAACTCAAAAAACACATCATGCACCCACAAACAAAAAACTCACGACACATATGTGCAGCACATCATGCACACATACATGTTAAAGTATAGATCGTCCTCTGAATTGCTATGCAGGGATCACCCGTTATCGAGCCCCTGAACAACGAGAGGCAGAGATGGAGCGAAGGAAAAGTGAGAGAGGAAAGGGAAGCGGGAAGGGGAAGAAGGCAGAGGGAAAAGATCATGTGGCTAATGTGACGCAGTCCCTTGTTTACAAAAGAAAAAAGCCTCGCCCACTCTCCTCCTCTACCTTTCAAACCTCTTCCTTCTCAGTCTCTTGTTTCCCCAGCTCCCTCTTCCACTCCTCTGATCTGCCCTCTCCTCCTACTTCCTCGCATCTTCTTACTTCCCATGCTCAGTTCCTCCACTCTGCCCTCCTTTCAAGGTTGGCCTGACTTTGGGCGTGTTGAATTTACAGCCCCGTCTCCGCCTGCCTCTCAGTGCCCTCGCTGTCAATCTCAGTGAAAAATGGAGGCGGTGGCACATCACTGGCATGATAAATTCCTGCTGAGCAGTGATCCTGTAAACCAAACACCTACAGTTGCCCCGTTGAAGACATCCTTAACATTCCAGCGCCTGAGCTGGTGGCTGGTTAAGACTGTGATTCTATTAGCAAGCAAACTGTTTAATTAGCCTCTATAAGCACTCACAAGAACCCATGAGAGAGGAGTGAGCAGAATGCCAGAGTGCAGAGGCACTTTCATCGCTTGAAAGCTAAACGCGTGGATGGGAAGTGGCCGACATGAATGTGACTGAAAAATGTAACTTGAGATTTATTTTTACTGATGCCGTGCGTATTGGCAGGGACTTATTTGCATAAAGCAAATTAAAAAAAACAGCATTTTCCACGCAGGAGGAAATTGACTGGGGCGCTGTGCCAAGCAGGTTATGCAATAAGATGAGAAGAGGGGAGAGAAGACCGACCGTCAAGGCCAGCGGAGGAGGATGGGAAAGGAGTGGAGGATGGAGAAAAGAAGAGAGGAGTAAATACAAGGAAACGAAGGACGAAAACAAGAGAAATGGTGGGTGCATAAAGAATGTCAGAATCTGACATATATTACAAAACAGATATTCTATATACAGTATACAAATAAAAAACAACTAAATTGAGCCTTCGCTAAGCCCCTCCCCCTGCTGCTACTTCGTCGCGCTGTCAGAGCTACCACGGAGCCCACACTGTCACTAACTGTTTTTTGGAAAAATTTAAAAGTGATTTCAGAGAAAAGCGTCAATAATATGTGTTTGACAGATAGAAGCGAAAGCTTACAGATCACAGTGTAACCGAGTCATCCAGCACATCACCTGGCGACACAGAAGAAAACAATGAAAAACAGGAACAATGTTCCTGTAAAGCTGGGTAAAAAAAAGATGTATAACTAGCCACATACAATTAAGAGGATGGAATAGCAAGACGGAAGCACATCGAGAAAGTAGGAAGGTCAAGTTCATTCGTTAGGATAAAACCGCTTGAGATGTACAATCTTGTTTTCGAGGGGGTCGCAAATGGCTTATGGAGTCGTCCCTCTCGCATCGCTGTGAGAATGCGTCTTAATACGCAATGAAGCTTCCCGTCCTCCATCTCCAGCTTAATCTCCAGCCTGAAAAGATGAAAGGCCTGCTTGTTTGTTTCCAGGAGGAAACCAGATCTCCACACCAGAGGAGACCTTTCTCCCTCCATTCCTCTTTTCTTCTCTCTTTTCTGTCCTCCCCATCTTACCTCCCCTCTCCTCACCTCTCCCCTCTGTTCCTGCCCTCTCCAGGGGCGATATACAGGCCACCTGTCCGGCCTGCACTTGCTTATCTAAAGCTGTGTGAGGCTTCCCACTGGATGAAGGTGTTGGAGCCGTGTTGCTTTCAGGTATAGTTAGCATTGAGCACGGTTAGCACCAGATGTATATTGTCTTCAAAATGTTATAAAAATGAACACAACAAATTAAATAACGTGCTCTCTGCATTAAATGTTTTGGGTTGCAACTAACAATTAGTTTTAATTTGGATTAATCTACAAATGTCTTGTTTTGTCCAACTAACAGTACAAAAGCTAAAGATATTCAATTTACAATCAAAGAGAATCAGTGATTTTGCTTTTTGAAAATTATGTTCAATTTCGAAAAAATGTGTTTCTGGTATATGACCAGCACCTCACCCTTTATTAACCTAACCTAAACCAACGTGTGTTTAGTAAACAAATCCTAATTAACATTAAATTAGAAAAATGTGTGAGTAGGGGCACTTCCTGGACGGAAATAGAGTTTGTTGGAGGTGCTTATTGGATAAGGATACTCTGTTTTAAACAATATTTTCACAACATTAAATTAGTTTGAAGTGTCTAAATGATGAACAGAATGTCATCCAGCCTTCACTACTGTCACAAAATCGAATTTGTGGTATTGTCCCATAATTAATTTCCCTTGAATTGTTACCGGTCTCCAAATTTGCAAGATGCCTACACTTACAGAACAAGATTTGAATGGATGCAAATGTTGACACATGCATAAAAAGCTGTGAGAGCGGCACTTGCACGGAGATTATGTTGACTCCACTCTACTGTTGCGTCTATATCGGTAGCAGGTAGGAAAAGTCAATGAGAAATCGCTGTGTGGGAGATGTACAAACAATCGTAAACAAAAATCATCTGCGGCAGCTCTGAGCGGATATATTACGACTAATACTGCACAGGAGGAGGACTCAAACATCTGAAATATTACCGTTAGTAGACACAGAATTGATGTTCAAATTGCACAACATACAACTTCTTCAAGGAGAGTGCAAGGTCTCAGTGACAACATGTTGTTTGCAGCTCATTCAGTATCTAATACTGGTTTCGCTGAAGCTGTTCTCCGCAACCAAGGCCGCCCGGCTCATTAGGCTGCCTCGTACCATGAAGGATGAGAGACAAAAGGTAGGTAGATGAAAAAACACAAAACCGTTGCAGCTCCATCCCTATTCAAAAGCATGGCCACTTGAAAGACACAGCAGCATGTACAAAAAAAAACAACACGACACAGACATATAACGTATGCACGCTGCTACACAAAGGTAAGCATGTGACAACACCGATACACACATGCATAGAAATAAAGGTCCACCATATAAAATCCAGGCAGCAACACGGCTCGACTCCTCCCCGCTCTACTTTATAGAATTATTTGTTGTGCCTCTTTCATCTCTCTGTTAGCTCTGTCAATTGTTTATCAAAAGCAGCGAGGAGGCGATCAGAGCCGGGCCTTTGAAAGCTTGTGCTGCGAGATCCATTTTAAAATTCATGACGGGTTAATGGTATGTTAGTGACATTAGGACCCAGCGAGCTTGCGTCGTGCTCATTCACATTGAAAACAGGCCGCTTCAAATGACTACTAAGCAGTCCTCATTCTGAGAGGTAATTCATATTGTAATTAACTTTTCAATCACAGCTGATTAATTAAGACAGGCCCTAGTCTGTAATTATGCATCTATTTTTGACCCGAATGTGAATCCCTGGATATTCAAAGATTTCAGCGGCCATGATTTAAGCCTGAATCCTCTCTACGCGCAAGTTACTCATCGTAAAAAGCACATTTACACCTGACCATATTAAACTAACACTAGTGTGCATAGGTTTGGATGTTTCAGGGCATGTAAACTGGATGTTCATCAACATTTGCTTAATAATCAAGCGACATTAATTCTTCAAGAACACCACGGTGGTGTTGAGAAATACCAGGAGCCTTGGCTGCTCTTCTTCACATTCTGATGCACAATGCAAGGTAGGGAAGTGCACTTGATGTTACCGTTCCCAACAAAAAAAAAACTGAGATTAATAATTCAGTGTGGTGTTGGATACCTTTATTTTGTATCCACTGAGACCAACACTTCTTTCATGAAAAATTGAAAAAAAAAAAAAAAAAAAAGAGCGGCTGGAGAAGGAGTCTGAAAACTAGGCTGGGTCAAGCTGCACCCGGTTGCCACTGTCAAGCCCTGTCGGTATCCTCATGGCCTCTCGCGCGTGCTTTTCTCGTTCACGCACAAACACACTCACGCTCGCGTGCACATCCTCCTAACCCTCGCTCCTAGAGTAAACATACCCTCTCCATAACAGTGCGAGGTGAATCCGCTCATGCATCGGAATCGACCATCAAATATTCATCAGCGAGCAGCAGTGATTTTGACAGTGTGCTCATGCTTTTGACAGCACTCGCCTGCTGCAATACTTATTGGAGTAAACACGGACAATCCAATATCGCTGTTCCTTTGAACACTTGCGAAAGACCTCAAAAGAACACAGAGCGCACAATATAATCCATCAAAACCTCACTGCATATTCTATAGGCACTCAGACCTGCTGTAAAAAAAAAAAAAAAAGGGAAGACGTCATTGTAGCACTATAAGAGCTAATTTAAGGTAATGATTGCCAATGATTGTATTCAATACAAAAGAATGGCGCACACACACATGCACACTTCAAATTCAAATCTTACATAAAGAGATGGTCTATACATGTCCTTGTCTTTTTAATTCAGGCCAACAGACCTTTGCTTTTGATAAAGATGAAGAGGAGTTAAATGTTAAAGCATTTCATCCTCATAATAGACACTTTTCTTTTCAGGTACAGATGAGATAAACATCATCTCTGACTCTTGTCTACATGATTTATTTCATTTACAGAGCCTAATCATATCTGCATGCTGCATATTTTGCCCGCTCTCCGTGACATTAGGCGATGTCTTCAACCGGCAGCTCGCGGCGAGTAACTCGAGTAACCTCCAGTAAATAAGTCGCTGGCATGGATCAGAAGACACATCTTCATGCTTGAGCAGACACATTTAAAATGCCACCAAAACACCGTCCCAGATTCTGCCCTCAGTCAAATGACATCAAGTGCTCACTTACAGGTCCCTGAACGCCCCAGTATGAAGCGAAGTCAGCCAGCGGGCATACATGGAGCAATCAAGAGATAAGCATCCCATTTAACTTGAGTAAAAATCCAACCCGCAGAACGTCCTGGTGTCTTGCGTTATCACGCTGTGCCACTGGATTCAAACAAGGAGGGTAACTAGGTCAATGACGCTATGTAAACTGTTCCACTTTACCCCTTGCTGGACTCAAAATGGAGTTGGCTGAGGTGAGGTGTGTATAGGAGAGAGAAGATCGGTGATTCAATGTGACAGTTATCAACATCCTCTGGCTAGTGAGAGGACAGGGCCGTGCAGAGCTGCAGAGCCTCAGTAATGGCAGACTACGACAGAAAACAGGTAAGAAGATGACTCACAGTGAAACAGAACATAGTGTCCAAAGAGCGCAGAGCAGAGCAGAGCAGGGAGGGGTGCTGGGATAAACAGCAAAACAAAACAACTTTCCCTCCGTCAAAGATTTAATCTTACAGCACAAAACGGCTTCTCTGTGTGCTCTTTAATACCTGAAATACCTTCGACAAAGTCATTTAGCACTGGCGTTTTACCTTCACATGTTACACATTCGCCTTGATTATCAAGGTGTCACAGGTTGTGTCCCTGGATTTATTTGAACACTAAAAGCTCTGTACTGAACTACCCATTTACACAGTATACAAGTATACTTGTCTTACCTGAGTTGAGTGAAACTGTGTCTTTCTCCCATGATACAACAGTGACGTAGGCCTCAACAGAAGCGGGGATAATGCACTTGAAGACGGCTATACTGCCTCTCATAGCCTTCTGGTCGGCCACTCTGACTGTGTAGGGTTCCCGTGAAACTGCAGATCAAGAAAAACACACATTCATGACGAGTCTCATTCATAAGAGACCAACTGCTTTATTGTATTCTTCTTTTTCATTTTTAGGGACAGGGTTGGGTGTCCAGTTCAAACCTCCTGAAGTAGTAGTATCACAATACTACTACTACTTTGTGGTGTACAATTATGCAACATTATACTCGGAAAATGAAATATTAAGCAAGACAATGTTTTTTACACTCTAATTAAAAGATATTGATAAGCTTTTACTACTTTACAGATATTAGAGACCAAAAAATATTGAGTCCTTATTTTAACGTCAGCAGAGGTTTGGATCAAATTTGGTCACACATTCAAGATTTAATTTGTGTATGAAACATGCCAACATGGACAAGAAGTCCTTAAAGTGTTTAGAAAAATTAAATCTACGAATCCATCTGCTGAGGAAGGTCATGTGATACAACAGAAAGCTCCATAATAGCTAACGAGAGGACTTTGCCATCAGAATAAGCACATTTTGCGTCATTGTGAATTCAGTGCAATTTGAACAGTTCACTCTAGTAATCAAAATTAATATGTCTCCTATAACTACTTAAGCCTTTTGATGTTTTTAACACACATGCTGTGACAAAGTTCAGCCGATCTTTCCAATCACTTATCTGGAGCAACATATTAATCAATCAGACTTAGATAAATTAAATAAAGTCATGCTGAAAATGCTTTGAACTTTTGCTCTTTGTCAAAGTTATTATATGATTTTGGAAACCTGCACTTAATTAATTTGCAATAAATTTGTCTTTCAAGTGTTTGATTTTACCACTGTATTAATACACAAAGCATCAGTATTAGTAGTGTTGCTACTACTACAACTACAACCTACCCCTACATGTACTGACCACTACCAGTACTACACTAAGCCCTACACTGTGGACTCACCGGCTTTGATGTGGACATCCTGACTCCTAATCTTGCCAGAGGGGTTCTCGGCAGTGCAGTAGTACGTGTTGTCGTGGATCAGCTTGCTGAAGCTGGACGGCAGGAAGTTGAAGATCTGGAGGGTTCCATTGGGGTGGACATGGCGGATGCCCGGCACATCGTAGATCTCCTCGCCGGTCGCCAGATACCAGCGCAGCGAGGCAGGGGGCGCGCCACCAGCAGGACAGGGCACAGAGGTCCCTGTGGTGCTGGCAAATACTACCTCTTGCAAAGATGCATTGACAAAATATAAGCTGGAATGTAGGTCCTCACTGAAAACTGAAAGAGAGGAAACACAGAACGTTCACTGTTACAACCACGTATTGTATTTGATCACTTATCCTGTAAATAGTTTGGTAGCAAAACTTTGAATGTAGCCTTTCAAAATAAATCTAGAGTAGAGACCACAGATGTTTGTGGAGAAATGTACTTGTTGTTCTTTTTTATATTCAGATTGTTTGGCATTTGAGCACGAAAATGTAAAAAAAAAGCCCAAATTAGTATTCCTCCTAAGTCAGTCACTGTAAGTGCTTCTAGTTATGGAACATGATCGGTAGTTTAGGATTCATCAATGTAATTCCCATCCCTGGGACCTCGGGAACATTAAATTAACATAAACTACTATCAATTATGAAATAAGGTCAGTTGCCTTGATCATGTTCAAGCTTTAATTCAAGGCAAAGCCAACATCACAGTAAAGAGACAGACGTTAAATGCAGTTTGTGCAGGAGCATTCTCCAGAGGAGAGGAGGGTAATAAATGTCAATGTTGGACCAATTAGCTCCATAGTAATCTACAGCTGTTTGATTTCAGAGAGCCAGCACATGTTTGCAATCTGAGCTTCTGTGTATGAGAGGCAGTCTGTTTTTTATGATTTCTAATTCATACTTGTATATACAGTATTTGTATGTGTGTATCTTGCCATCTCAGCCTGGTGACGAGCCCAGAGGCTCTGCACTAAATGGCTCACAGTGGCACTAGCAGCTGGCTTGGACCCTCCCAGGGGAGAAAACATTTTAGCACTTCATAAATTCCTAACAAGGTTTCAAATTGCAGACGTTTCCATCCTTTTCTCTGCTCCAGCAGCTCTCAACCAGCAATGAGACACTCCAATGACCTGCTCATGTACACACGCACATCAGCTCAACGCTCATTTGTTGTTACAAATTAGGAGCACTCATTCAAAATTATTAGCACACTAAAGATCAATACTGCAGCGTTGTTGTACAGGCATTTGTTGACATATTGGAGATCTGGACAGTTGCACCACTTCTGAAATGCAAACAGCTCAGCACTCTCTGCGCATTGTTAAATTTATTCAGATAATGTGGACTGACTGTGGGGGATTTTCATCCACATGACAAGGAAATGAAAGGCAGCCGTGTCCAATCATTGACGTCTGACCACATGAATTATTACCTAGTGAAAAATGTGAATGATGGCTATGAATAAATAAACTACATAATGTATTGATATAGTTTTCTTATCATTGTTTTCTGTGTGCCTCACTTCTTATTTTGAATTGAGGTCACCAAATTAGTTATTCAAATGAGAAAGATGCAACTAAACTATTAAAGATGAGGCCTCAAGTCCAGTCTAATCAGCCAAATGAGTGGAAACACCTGTTCTGATGTACTCTGGGGAAAAACACACGATTAAAGGTGTGCACAATATATTAGGCTATTAGTACAATTATTTTCACTAATTAAGACCTGTGCTGACAGAGTTGAATATTGATGAAACTTTGAACATGCACGTTGCAGGCATTTAATATTATGGGTTAATGTGTGGTACAGCAAAGAGAAGGCCAGGATGTCTTGTTGTTTTGCTAGCAATATTTGGCAATATTTAGTTACAGTGGAGGAAAGTGACATTTAGTTATTCAAATAACTTAAGTACAAAATTCTAAGGTAACGCTACTTTACTTTACATTTTGTGCTACTTCTGGAGCAGCAACAACATTAAATGCTGCTTACACCTTAATACATTGATAAAAATAGTTATTATACAATAATATAATGTATACAATTATATCATCTCTGACAGGGGTGATTTAGCTGAATCAATACTTTTATATCAGATATGCTCAGTACTCTTTGCTGACAATACTTAGCTTATGTATTTTCACTTGCTGTAAGTAAAGTTTTTAATGCATGACTTTTACTGATATTACTACTACATTCTTAGATTGTTGTATTACTACTTTTACTTAGGTAAAGGTGATGTGAGTGCTTCTTCCACCACTATTTAGCTAGTAGATGGTGAAAATATAAGCTAGCTATCACATTTTCAAGGATTCAAGGATCATTTATTGTCATTATGCAACACAGGAATGCACAACGAAATTCAGTTGTAGCTCATTTTCAATACAACAAACACATGACAAACAAAACAAAAACCAGTAGTACATTCCTGTAGTGCATTTTTTAGATGTTGAGCTAACAGTAGCTTTACCTAGCTAAACCTCGCTGAACTGATAAAGGAACAACTAGCAACAGGCTAACATTAACGTTAGCATCAGGTTAGCATCCGGCAAATACATCAAAAACAGAGACGGTGTATACATTTGAACTGTATTTAGCGCCTCAGGTGTTATTCCTGCTACGTTTTATAATACATTAGCTAAGAGAAAAAACGACCACCAAACATGTAGCTTGTGCTTTCTCTTTTAGCTAGCAGCTCCTGAAAGAAAGGACTTTGCAAACAGCTGTATGTCTGTCACTCATTAAGAAGCAAACAGGTGATGCAATTATTAACATAGGCTACAGTGCAATACCACAACTTATATTAAAACCACTTCTTATAATAACTGTTTTTAACATAAATATATAAATGATACATACTGGAAGTTTACTAAATATTTTTTATGTAGTCATACTATCGTAATATAAGTCATCGAGACATTGTTTACCTATGCAGCTGTTTTTAGTAGTCACTGTAACACAATTAGACTTTGACTGGGATGTGAATCTTCAATCAACATTACACGGAGGAAATGAAGGAACGAGCACACCACCCACAGCCTGCAGACACTGTGGTGAAATACTGCAGTTACAGCTTGTATCAAGGTGTCAGGCCTGACGGTTTTAGTAGCAGGACAGTCTGATTACTGAATCCATCTATTTGTTTACCTCTGTGACTCTGCTTGCCATCTGTCTCTGTGTGTATGCTGATTTCATTTGTACATGACAACAATGCACATTCCTGACACTGCTGCACAGAACTATTTGTTACTTCCATTTGTGAACGGTACAAGGTGATGACTAACAATGCACCTCTGGTTCTTCACATATTTCTGTGAATATGTTAGATGGTCACTCTATAGAAATTACCCTGTGAACAGCTTCAGTGCTTATTAAGTATGGTTGTATTTTGGTGCATGTTTTCCCATCATTAAACATCAGGAAAATGGAACAATGCTATTTATCTGTCTGACTGTCTGTGTTTATTTCTAAATAAGGAAAACAAATCACTGAAAAACTGAATATTTTACAAGATTTTATTTCTCCTCCTGAATTGGTTGAACCCTAATCCTCATGGTAATGAGTAATATAAGTAGTGTGTTGTGATCCGATTACCAAAGCAGATTGTGTGAACTTCACAAAGCATTTTACATATGAAACACACTGGTTCTCTAACATATTTGACTTCAAATAAAATATTGAGAAGTACAGTATGCTCCCAGGAGAGAAACTTATGTACAGTCTCTTACATCAAAAAGTTTTTGCCAATTTAAATCTTTTAAAATGCGGTGGAAGGTGTGCTGGGTTCTCGGTGGGTCTGTGGCACCGGCCAAGATGAAAATAATACATCAAAGTCATATTAAATTCTGATTCATTCTCTTTTTTCCAGCTGGCACAGGGAGTATCAATCTTCTCAGTGCTCTGTTGATAATACAGACTGGAGCTGTGAGGGGGAGATCAAAACCCCACCTGTTCATGGACGGTGCTCAAGGTTAGTAAGAAGGAGAAGATCACTCGTGTCAATATTTTAAAACACACAGCCTTTACTGATGTTACTTTTTTTTTTTTTTTTTATAACACATGAAATGTTCTGGTGATTATACTAAAGACTCTTTGTAAATATGGCTTGTGAATTAATGTAATAAGTTCACCAATCACATGATCATATCGAGGGGATTCTGGAAAAGTAAGTGAACACAAAGACTTTTTTGCAAAAATAATTAGCAAAAAAAATTAAATAACATTTTCTTCAATAAGAAAAATGTGACAGACACAACTGGCACACATCAAAGTTTTCTGCAAATACAATTTGGGGTACTTAGTTAATTGATACTTTGAACGTTACAGCGCCACAATAGCAAATGGCTGGAGAGAAGTAGATCAAAGCGTGTGTGTGGTTGCTTGGAAAGCTTCTATTCTGTGCAAGCATCGGAGAAATTGGATTAGGATTTATGTCATGGCTGTTTTGATATTCGTCTATTTCACATATGAAAAGTACGTGAGAGCAACTCAATTTAGGCTGGCTGAGTGATAGCCAGATTGATTTAATTAAAAAAAAGAAATGGACTCTGGTGGAAGGGTGCATATCACTGCGCTACTCGTTTTCCTAATTGACTGAGCTCAGGAGCCAGGCCACAAATGGACGAGTGACGCAGGTACATCACCCCCGCAGACCTCACAAAGAGCACCGTGTCATGCCCCAACAAACGGCCTCAGGGCCTAACCACTTACTACATTGCCCGAGAGGAAATCAGTAATTGGCATAATTTTTCATGAGCTCAACCGTAAAGGTGAAATAAATGACACTGTTCAATAATGCATTATATGCATCTATAATTGACTATGGTTTTTTTCCTATGGGATATCTTCAGGAAGAAGGGAAGAAGGAAAAAAGCAGTTCCATTTAAATCTTTTTTTGTTTCTGGGTCAGAAGAAGAGCTAAAATGCTAAAATACCTTATAAACATTGGTGAGGATTACACGTTACTCTGGGTCTCCTTGTAACAGGTAACTTAGTGCATTATATTTCCTATTTATTCTTTTTAAGGTGTATGCAATTTATTTATTTTTTAATCTGAGCTTTATTTTCAATTTTGTTGGTATATATGTAGGTTAGCATAGTGTAAGATTGCACTCACAAAAATAATTTTAAAGATTGTACATTATTATAATTGTCTTTTACACTGCAACTGCATAATGGATATTGGGGTAGCTAGCAAACAGTGGTTTATTTAAACCAATCCAAGTCCTATATTCACATTCCTTATAGCTCAGTTTTGGTCTCCACCAACTCCTGAATGAAATATCCGACTCTGTAGCTGCTAAATGCTCCATTATATTCAATAGCTAGTTGTTATCTTTCTCTGTCTGCTGTCTGGTGCGGAGCAGGTAGTGTACACTAAGTTTCTGGGCGGAAAGCATCTGCCTGTTGTGGCTGAAAACAGCGCTGATGAGTGTGATGAAAGTGAAAAGTATAGTTGGGAGCCAGAAAACCAAAACAATCACGTGCAAGATGCCAAAAGACCTATTATCCCCTACAGAGTGGGAGATAATTTTCTGTGTTCAATAATATATGGTAAAACCTGTGCCTTGCTTAATAGCACTTCAACATCGTCTTTTAAAGAGCAGAGCAGCTTTGCTCTCTTGCAGTGTTTGAACTAGCAATCCTCCATGACGCTCTGTCTGTAAATGTGACATTAACTGTGTGTAGGATGCTTTTGTCGCATTGTTTTCAGTAGAGAACAATGTACATGACATGGCTTGAAACTTGTGGGGTTTCTTAAGATATTACAATAATCCAACAGCAATTTATATGTGTTTTTTTGTAGCTGCTTCGATAACAATCATGACGATGTGCATCAGAATCTTAGGCTTTATATCATCTGAACCGAATGCTGCAGCACAATGCATTACGTAACTGTGCAGGGCTGTAAATACATACTGTAACTGCTTGGCATTTATGATTTTTTAAACAGAATGAAACAGAAGCACACTGATTCATGCCACTTTTAGCAGAGTAAGGCAAAATATATGTTGTCTTTTTTTTTAATATTAAGAGACTTCTTTGAGAAGAAAAATCTAGTGTAAACTCTATTGAGCTGTTTTTCACAGTATTTACACTTTGATGATTGATTACTTAATATGTGATTTGGGAAAGCAGCTGCAGTAACGTTCCCACAGAGTTACCGTACAAAATGACAAACAACACCTATGGTTCAGCATCATCAAAAGACTGTGATCCTTCACACAATAGAGCTGATCAGTTGACAGGGTGTAACCAACCATGACAGTGTGCTTTCAGAGCCACTGGGGCGCTTCATTTAAGTTAACGTGCAATCAATGCCGATGGGAGCGAACAGCAGGTAAAGATGAATTCACTAACTGGCTGTTTGCAGAATCACAAGAAGGAAGAAGTTGCCACAAGATCACATTTTCAATCTTGCGATCACAGCTGAACTGCTTTTGGGGCTACTTGAACAAAACATGTGAAAGTCACGTAGAGAAGGTGTGATCTTTACCATCTCATGTACCTGCAAGCGCTAAGCGAATGGTCCCGGTGCACGTGGGAAACTGGCGACAACCGAGTAACTCTCACTCCGTGGTTGCATGTTCTGTCTTTCATGCAGCCGCTGGCTTTATTCATGAACACGCTCTGACATGGGAAGAAGAGAGAGCAGCAGGGAGCAAACAGGAAAAGGCAAAGAGAGAATCAGAGAGACAGTGGGATTGATTCAGCTTCCCATATTTCAGAGGGCACTCGCGTTGCATCTGTTGAGCGAGTGGAGCCATTGTCTGAGTTGTCATCGCCGCCGCGGTAGGGGGACTCAGCACCGCATGGCAGCGTGGCACCGGGTGCTCCACACTGACAATGTGACAGCGGGAACCCTGGGTAATTAAAGCAACTCTCTGCTCTGTGCCCTCAGGGCAAGTCTGCATGGGATGTGGAGATCACACTCACATTCGAGACTCACAGTAGCCACAGCAATTTTCCACCTTAACACATTCCTCATTCCTACTCTGTGGATTCATGGACAGCAGCATTGGCATGATGTAAAGCATGTGAACGAGCTGTGTTCACTGCAGCTACAAATAGGACTTTGACCTGTGCATGACCTGTATTTTAAATATAGTGTGCAGGCATTTTCTTTTTAATTTAAACTGATTAAATTAGTTGAAAAAATATTTTACCGAAGTTCATTTAGCCGTCTGCCAAAGTCCATTAACCTGAAAATAACATAGAGCAGCTAGAAGTCCTGAGACAGGCAGACAACAAACCATCAGGGCCAGGCGGTCCAGTATGAGTAAGCATTCCCACTGATCTGATCTGCCCAGAGGCAATACACCATGCACGGAAGTTAAATGACTGTCTTCCAATTTGCTCTCATGAATATTAAGCAGTGCTGTGACAGTAGAAAGGGTTGGCTGTATGCAAGCTGCTGATCCACACCGACAGATCTGTCCTCTGATGTCTACAAGGGGCGGGCAACGCTAAAACGAGGCCCCCACAGCAGATGAGCCTCCTCCTCCCCGGTCTATTTTCACGTCTTAAATGGGCCAGAGTGGCTGCCTGTCTCATCAAGGGGGAAGCCAGAGACCCTGGACTGTTTCTCACTTTAGTAAAACTGAGCGATAAAGACAGTGATGTCTAAATTATGCCACTGCTGCAGATGATGAGTGCATGAGAGAGGATCTGATGAGGGATTACACGGTAGCAAACTATAGCAGCTCCCTCTACTGCTGATGAATATGAATAAAAACTTCCACTAGTACAAATCTAATATTGCTTTGTGATGTAAACAACGCAAGTGTAGGGAGACCCATGTCTGTAATGAAGTCAATAAAACAAAGATTGCGTTTAAAGTGTCGCATAGATTCACTGTGTGTTTACTATGAGTGTGAACTGAGAAAATGCTACTGATCTACAGCAGTCTTCACAATTAAAAGGAACATATTACACATCGTTTTCAACACCTGCAATCTACCTATTAATTAAAATAATTTTCTAATTTTACCAGGAAGAGAGCAGCACCGCGGTGTTGCCTCTCCTCAACCCAATTAACAAGAATGAATAACTATGTATTTTTAGAAAGCTAACGCTAATCCTTTTGACAAACGGTACGAATATATTAATACATATTTTTTTTATGGTTGATTTATTCTTGTGGCGGCGGTAACACGCAGACTGCCAAAAAGTCAAGCTGTAGCTTTTGAATGCAGTCTGATGTATGTATGCAGAGACATACAACCATAAAGAGTCGCATTATAAAATCAAGATAGATAGATAGATACTTTATTTGTCCCTGCGGGGAAATTGGTTTGCAGCACAATCACAAAGCATTTCATCACAACACAATCACAGAAGTCACCACGAGACATACTTGTGCACATAATTCGCATTTTGCAACAAACAAACTGATTATGATATTAGGTTTGCTGTCAAATCAAAGTCTGAATTGTTTAATAACTTATTTTGAGTGTTTGAAATGTGGCCGTATAAGTTAGAAAAAAAAATTCTCCACAAAATATGTCAGTCACGTACAGTATATATACTGTATCTGCTTGTTCCAGCTCATCATTAAAGCCAGTATATCATGCTTTCTTCGACACAAATCAAATGGAGATGTCTTGCATGATTTTTTTGCACATTTTGCTGCAGTATACCATGACAGATTTATCATCTTTAGAAATGTTGGGACCTTTAATACAGTCTGTTGGAAAAATTCACTCGAGACCGATGGAAAATCATTAATCACAGGACATTTATTCTTGCAAGAAGGAGACAGAGTTGATTCACATCAGGATATGCATCAAGGCCGCTCGGAGTTTTAACTCTGAGCTTCTGATATTTATACTGAGTAAACAACATGCAATGGGCTGGCACAGGATTGGCTTACAATGAGGTCTTCGTCACACACAAGGTGACACACACACAAAATGGCGTCCAAGCCATGTAGTCTGGGAAGAGAACTTCACTTGAGCATCTGTTCTGGCACAAAGTTCACTTTCTCAAAACAACATTCCTTATTATAATTTACAGGCTGGGAAAGCTTTCTTTCCCAGGCGCTGTAGAACCGAATGTCAGAGCATGTTCACACACACACTCAACAGAGGATGCAGGCAAAGTTCACGTGAGGACACCAGACTTTGTGAGCACGCATATTATAATTAGTCATTTCGATTTTTGACTCTAACACAGTCTAAGAGGAGCTGGTTTGAACGATGTTTTGCAGCATAATGTGTTGAAACAAAAGACCCATGGGTTAGCCTGAAGGTAGGAGCGTAATGTGTTGGAATAATAGAGAAAATGAAAGGTGATGTGGTAAAGTAATCAATTAAGATTTTTTTTGCCATGACATGGATCCACTAACAGAAAATCACAATAACACAGTATAATTGCACAGGCCATGCTTGGGATACAGCTGAACACATGTTAAAGATCTGCCTCTGATTGGATGGACTCCTCTATATGATTTAATAACAATCATTTATGCAGCAAAATTAAGCTTCAACAAACATGTCTACCACCTGTTAATGAGTTACTGGTTTCTCAAACTATTCACCAAGCCTGTACAAAAGTCTATGTCATTATGACATAATGCTGTATTTTGGATGATGAGTATAGTTCAGGGCCGCTGCCCCGGATTTCCAGTCAACATCAGAGATGTCTATGCTTTAAGATTCTTCTTGTGATTAACTATTATACTTAAACATGTCTGATTGAGACTTGAGTGGATATAATCAAATCACCTCCAAACTAATCCAACAGTCAGCATACACGGACTCGCTTGATAACACGATTAAGGAGCAGCGTTGTCGTTGCACAGATGCCTGTTTGGCAGAGGCCTTTCCTCAGTTAAACCTGTAGACATGGCACATAGTGGACAACCAACCTCATTATGTCACCAAACATTAAGGTAAGGGGCCTTCAAAAGAGTTGCTGTTGATAGTGGCTTAACGTGACCGCTGTCCACCTGCATGCCAGCTAAGGTAACGGGATGTCCATGCAGGTTTCAGTGAACACAGGCTGCAACATGAGAGGCCGCTGAGGAGAATGACCTGACACTGACGGCCTTTGACCCGAAAGGATCTTATTTCACTTTGTGTTACCTGAATCTGCTATGACACACACTTCCTTTGGAAAATGGTGGCGAAAATAACTTTTTTCACTTAAGTCCTGCCTTTGTATTCTGAATTATTTGGGTGGTGACTCATCTCAATTGGTCACCGTGTGCTGGATTTTATCATTCTGCGTGCTTACAGGCCAAAGTCAACACCTCATTCCACCAAATGAAGATTCACCTTAATCTACGTATTTAAAAAGAAAAAAGTAAAATATAAAATAAAAAGTAAAATATAAAATAAAAAGTAAAATATAAAATAAAAAGTAAAATATAAAATAAAAAGTAAAATATAAAATAAAAAGTAAAATATAAAATAAAAAGTAAAATAAATCTTTGCAAACTACAATCGTGTAGGACAGACCACAGACTTACTTTCTATGTTGTGGTAGCTATTAGCCTTGAGGGAAACATAATTGCTGCAAGGATTATGTCCTGTGGCAACGTTTTTTCAAGTAAAGGAAGTGCTACGTTTGAATATTGAATGCAAAGTGGTCGGGGTGGATGATGGATGTACAAAATGCAGCATTTTGACACCAAAGCCTGAAGTTTACATCCAAGGTGGCTCCATTTAGGCAACAAAAGCACTTGGTTAAGGTAAGGGGTAGATTGGGTTCACCGTAACAACCATAACTATGCTTTTTACTGCACGAGCAGATATCGTAGGACAAACTAATGAAATATGTTGTCAGTGAATACATATTGAAATCATAGTTTAGGTGGCATTCGTTGTTGTAAATTAGTAGTGTATAGTATATAAACGTAATTTTAGGAGACAGGCTTCCTCTTTAGTCCCAAATATATTTTTCCTGTATCGCATTTTTGTTTTGGAAAAGCCATTGCTTTCAATTGTGCCACCAGTGCGAGTGCTCCTTTTATTCTAGCCGATTGTTGTTGGTGTTCTACCTTTTTTTCAGCACTTTTGAAGTTATTTTGAAAAAAAGCAATACAAATATGCTGCTCTCGCTACTAAGTGTCGTACAGGTAATAATGTCATTAAAAGACCATGGCGGCCCTTTGAAGATATACCGCTATCCCTGTTTTGTCCAGGAGACGTCTGTGACCAGCAGCTGGTGGAGTGTGTTAATGTTGATGTCACAGCAGCTGGCTGCTCTCATCCTGTTAGCTCTGCCTGCCATTATCAGCCCCCCCCCCCCCCCCCCCCCCCCTCCTTCCTCCTCGTCCTCCTTTAGAGCTGCTGCTACTGCTGCAGCGTGCCACACTCATTTTAATACTCCAGACTCATTTGACCGTCTTTATGGACTTATCATATTAAACATTTATCGCAGCCATTTCCCTAAACCAAGCATGTTTATTCAACACTTAGGGGACCACAGCACGGCTCCTTTCAGCAACCCCCCTCCCCCCTCCCCGCCCCCGCCGCACACATAAACACTTATTTTCTCCTTTTGCTTGTTTCTCTCTTCCTCTCTCCCTCATCCCCCCCCCCCCCAGCTCTCTTTATTACAACCCTCCTCTATATGTGCCACTGCCGGAATTAAAAAGTATTTTTGTGCAATTTCTTCCCTCTGCTCTCTGGTCATTCGCTCCCCCGGAGGCTGGGACCGGGGGAAGCCAGGCAGTCGAGCAGACACAAATGTATTCTGAGCATTTAGAATTTCGGATGAATCGAGTTTTAATTTAATCATCTGATCAAACACTAATTAGCATAATCACTTGATGTGATGGACGGTCCAGATAGAGAGACCCAGAGCGACACATGATAGACCTCATCCTGGCAACAGTCTACGAGGACACTTAGCAACATGTAAACAGCTACATGCTTCTGGGGACAGGACTGCGTCCAAATTACCTTCCTTTGTACGAACAATACATCCAATTCTCTATTTCCTTCAACCGCGCAGCCACTGCAAAATGATCTATTCACTGCTAGGCGACCCTATAAACAAATGCACTGCTGCCAGGCCCTGTGCCCGCATATTTGATCTTGGACAAGATGGCTTACTGCAGCATCACACCAGAGGAGCAGAGGAGGTCTGGGAATTCTAGGAATACCACAAAGTGCTAAGATTATTGACAATGCACTCAGTCTCACACGGGGCCGGGGGATCGATGAGTGGCTAGAAGGACATAAATCAGACTCCTGTGGCTCCACTCCATGTCACACCCTAACCCACCCAGATCCCCAATTAAATGCACTCACACACGCGCACACACACACACACACACACACACACACACACACACACACACACACACACACAGGCAAGTAAGCATGCACACAAGAACACGCACTCTGCAAACCCGTCACCTCCCTACAAATATATAGGTACTTGCACGTAAACACCCGCAGCTACACAATAAAGCACACACACATGCACACACTCTCACACGCCTTACCTCAACTCCAACAAGATGACAGCGCTTTAAAAATGGCCGGCTAAAAATAACCGCCACTAACATGGTCTTAAATCTTAGCATCTGTGCCAGGTATAAAAATAAAGAGCAGTGTCGAGAAACCAAGCTGGACCCATTTGTCTTTCTGTCACTCTGTCTATCCGCCTTTGCCTCCATCCCTTAGCCTACTTTAATATTCAGACTGTGGCGCATCAGGAGCACGGTGAAATATCTCCTGGAAATGTGGTCTTGAACAATCCGATCGAGAGGTGGATGTGAAATATACAGAAAAGATGCAATGGTTGGAAAAGTGCAGAGAGGTCGCAGGGACATGTTGTGTGTTTGTTTGTTTTCCTGCATACATCGGGGAAGTCCATGAGAAGTGAGAGTAAAGAAAAAGAACGAGACGGTAGACACGTTAGTGTGCTACAATACGTCAGGTATATGCATCAAGTCCAGGCCAGAGTCGCAGGGATCAATTCAGCCTTGGGCCTCAGAGTGTGTCGAGTTCAAAGCCTGGCCCTGGTATGTGGAGGACTGGATTAAGAGGCAGTATTTATGAGGTCCAGTGTGAATGTTTGTCTTGGTGGGTGATGGATAGCAAACTCCTCACACCTCCGCCACCTGTCTTCCACAATGAACAAAAGCTCTGGTGGGGAGCTCAACACAAGGACTGCGGCTTTAGTGCGCAGTGTACAACACATGCAGGGTATTGTGTGCATGAACAAACTCTATTTGGTTAAGGTGAGGGAAAGCTTGTGGTTTTGGTTAAATGTTACTTTATTAAATAAGTAAACACGCCTTAAGTCACTATTGACTTATAAAGACTCTTTCCCTAACCTTAACCACGTGATGTGATCATAATCACAATTTACTCACTGGATATTGTTGGAAAATGATTCCTCCTTCTTGCACATTAGTATTATATAAATGTAATTTCTAGGAGACAGGGACAGTATGAGGCAATAAGATAATAATAATGCCGCATATTTAAACCAGTTTACTTATACAGCAGAGCAGATAAACTAAATAAAGTCAATATAAAACACAATAAAAACTTGGACATGGAAGGGAATCCATCACCACTGAGAAGAGAACAATACCACAAAAGAGCTCCTATATTCTGTGTATGTTGATGAGCAGATTATTGGCCCTCTTTGGAGCTTTGCTGTCTCATGTTGATTTGAAAATTCACATATTGGTGACAAATTCAACCTAAGGGTAGGGAAACAGTATATATTTGAAATGTTGCCATATCATTTACACTCTGGTAGTTATCCTTGTAATATCTCTGGATGTACACACTGTCTCAGTTTAAGATTTGAAATCTATCATTGCAAAACACAGTATGTATTGATAACACGCGGAAGCTTTAGGAGTCATGTATTCTCAATACAGACTTGGATGGCCACAATCTTGATATTGTTACAGTCAGAAGAAGTACTAATATGCTGCTATTATGAAGTGAATCAGCACCAGACTTTACATCTTCACATGACAGTCTTGACTGATGGGTCAAGGAAAAGGTTCGGAGACCGGTATAGAGAAAGTCGTAGGTCAAGATCTCTCACGTCTGACGCAGGCGTTTTCTAAACTTCTACATACAACTAAATCGAGACAGAAGCACTACCGCACAGGGGAGCAGAAGCGCCGCTTCCTTGACTTAGCCAGTTCCAAACTGCCAAATAAAGCTTTTTACGCCAGTTCCTCCGCTACAGTACCTGTGCAGTGCAGCACAGTAATATAACATGTCACTTTGACAGGTGCTGAGTGAATTAAAAACATCCTCTCTACTGAGAAGCCTGTCTGAGAGGGAAACCCCCGCCAGATGTACTACAGCCTCACTTTGCACGCATGATCAAACACCTACATCTGGGTGCTGAGGGCTTCTCTGCTCTTCCCTGCAGATGCTAAATGATATCGTTAACATTTTAATGCAAGAGACATTTACACGCGGGCTCGCGCAATTACAACTCTGATTCAGTGGAAGCCAGACAGACACAGTGTGATCGGTAATTAGATTTTACATTGGGTGAAACGCAGCACACACACACACACCAGTCGCCGAAGCTTGCTCCTAATTAGAGAGCTAGACAGGCTCGAGGAGGTACGGTACAGTGGAGTAGCCCTCATTATACAGCTGGGATGTATGAACTAGGGGATATCTATTAAGATCACACATCAGGGTATCCATTACCCAACATTAGCAGCCCTTTCAACTGGAATCACACACTGACTTCTGAATGTAACCCAACAAACCCTCCGATAACTCACACAAGTGAGCAGGAGTTAAGTGGGTTTGTAAACTTAATTTAGCCCATTAGATATTCATATCAGAGTACGACTGCACTAGATGATCTATCACTTGACTGTGCGCTACGTGTTTTCGTGAGGTAATTTAATTTCATGAGCTGTGATAGCGCTTCGGCAAACCAAACCCTAATTGGTAATTAGTAAACAGACTAATGCCTGGTCAGGTTTCACTCCATTGCCTTACGGAGCCTGTGAGCGGCCACTGTGGCCGCTGGAAGGCCGCTGATCGTTGGACATCTTTACACAGGATTGAGAATCACCTCACAGCTCCAACAAATGGGGCTCTCATCAGTGCACTGCCTCCATCGCCTCACGCTTCATGTGGATTTATCGCCATGCAAAAAATGCGGTTCCCCTGTTCTAGTCGCAGCCAAGTTCAATCCATCTACCCCCCCCCCGTTCCCTGTAGCGTTTTCATCCGGAGTTTCAGGTTGCTAATAATGTGGGGTCATGTAAAATTGGCAGGCTAACTTATGTTGGCAGCTATTTACTGTACTGTAAGCTACACTGGGTGAGATGCTTTTGGAAGAGCTTCCTTATTCCAAAGTGGATCTGCCTTTACCCGGAGAAATGTCACAGCTAATTGAGATCAAAATTTGATTGCGTGATCCCCCTGACCTCTGCGTAAATGTTCATTTATTGAAGACGTACGAGTTAAGCCCTTTTAAGTCACGAGCATCAGGTTAAGCCGCGTGTATGTCTACAAATCACCGCAGTGTTCGTGGGGACTGTGCGAGAAGCCGTGTCTCATTATATCTTTGCAATGAGAATTTGAATAGGCCGGTTTAGCTTGCTGTGGTTTTGCCCAGAGGCAGCTTTCAGGGAGAGATATTTAATATGTTACCTCTCCTGTACTGATGACTGAATTCATAGATTCTACTTTGATGAGCACAGGAAATAGAAAAAAGCATGAATATGAGAAATAAATGAGCCTATTTGCCGTTAAACATGTCAGATTTAACATTGTTACGACTCAAGAGTTATCTACGGACTGTGGTTGTCTTTTGCTACCTTTTGACGTAACTTGCGATGAAACTAATTAAGATTTAAAAAATGTATTTGAGAACATTGTGCAGGTGTGCATCTATTTTCTATTTTTTTTTAATCGGTTGCTGAGTTCATTGAGCTGACGTGAATACAGTGAAATGACCACAAGGCAATGTGGAAAAGAACCCTGGTTGCCATTTGGCCACTTATCACCTGACACACTGATGTGACAGGATGTGATTAGCTGCTAATCAAGTACCTCTGCGTCAACTCAGTTTGAGAAAAGAGCCAGACTCCAAAATCATACCATATATGCTGTATAGTCCACTATTTCCACTCTGCCATTTTGTAGTGGTGTCCGATTCGTCTTAGAAGCATTATTATACCAAACACAGTGGACAAAAATGATCCAACCAAAACGAGAACCATAGATTCTGAAGAGTGTTTGATCTTGATGTTTCGCCACCAGACAACAACACACCATATAGTTTTCTACCCACATATATTCGAGTGAATGAGTGAACGTTTTTCGGACGCAGCCCCTGACACCCATTAAGGAGGTTACCATAGAGACAGGCCAGTGAGCATGTGATAGGCCAAACTCTGAAACAGCAAGAATTGTCTGGAATCCAATCGCTGCACTGGTTTCTATCTACAAGGTCACTCATTCATTCTGACAACGCCTGCTCAGCCGACGAACAGCACATTTTCATGATAATCAACAAAACATCCAACGGCAGAGAGGACAAAGTCGTATGGCTGTGCCCCTGTACAGGGATGGAGAAATCAAATCAAATGACAACGCAAACAGAAAGTGATGAAAGCTCCGTGATTGCAGCGCGAATGACAAACACGAAACGTGTAATGTCTGCACTCAACGCCGTCTTACTGCTTAATCCCTATCAGTTGTTTTGCCACAGGCCTCCTCAATAATCCCTTATGCAATAAACGGACACAATCTTGCATGGCAGTTGATCTAATGTCAGAGTCAGATGATTATGATTAATGAGGATTCCTTATTGTTCCTTTATGAGTTTCAGCACAAGCTGGGCTGAGGGAGATACCATTTTATATGGAGTCGGTGTCAATAAACGCTACCGTATGAGGGTTGCCTCGCCACTGAAAAAGCGACGACAGAGAAACAAAAATCCATTTCGAAGCCTTATTTTATCATCCCAGCCAGAAGGGAAAATCCATTTTGGGGACACGCCGTATCATATCACGGCCCCTCGATGTGGTTTATTGTATTCATACCTGTAAATCCCCAAATATTTGCTATGTGAATTCAGCTTTTCTTGACCCTTTAAATAAAATGCAACCAACCGCAGGCTTGATTTTGTTTTAATACGTGAACAATCTCCATCTTGTCACCCTGATGTGTTTTCTCACAGACATGTTTCCATTTTCTTTCCTTCTCCCTCTCCTTCTTTCGACTCTCCCTTTTTTTTTTTCTTCCCCTGTTTTCGTACACACCCAGTCAGCCATAATCCCTCCCTGTAGAAGGGGCTCTGGCCAATAAGTGAATGCAATAAGCTGTATCAATTTTCTGCTATTGATTATAGATACACTATATGAGCACACAAATATGCGTGCACGGTGTCAGCCGCATGCATGTGTGCACTGGTGCACATGCACTCACGCAAATACACATGTGTGCAAGAAAGCACAGACAAGACGCACAACCAAATCTGGGTGTTTGAATACAGTATTTAAATGGAGAATCCGACGTACGGACATTTGAATGAAAAACATTTTATAGATTTTTTGTGTGTGTTTGTGAACTACTTGTGAAAAGAAAGTGACCTCTGTGGAATGTGTCTAATCAACAACATTACACTTTTTTTATTTTACTTAATCACTAACATGAACAATTTGTTCTAAACGTGCTAATTTTCTCTCCACAAACTAAATTTAAAAGTAAACGACATGAAGCTGTATTCAAATTAGTGACAAAATTGGATGCACAGATGTTGTGAACATTCTGACAGTCATAAATAAAATTGTACATTTTACATCAAATATGTTCAAAATGAAAATATGGATTACTGATTCTTTAATATCTATAGCAACTGACCATTTTAATGCAATATATCAATTTAGGCCACTTAAAACTTAGAACAAATATGCTCACTGTGGGGGAGGGGGAAAGGGTTAAACCAAATGCCCATTATATCAAATACGTCACTTATTACTAAGGGCCACAGTGGAGCAAGGTTGTGACAGAAGTAGAAGTATCATTAGGCGTCCAATAAAAACATTACATTCATTGGATGCAAATGAAAAAATTATTAAAACTTGACCCCTAAAAATCATATCCAACAAACACAATCAAACTAATTAATTAAGTACAGGTCCACACAAACACAAATGTGCCCGTTTTATTTCATCTGACTCAGGATGTATATCTAAAGGCCAGAGATGTGTCTAAAGGTTTGTAGGAGAGCTTGAATGGTTTAAAACGCAATTCATGCCTCGCCCGTCTCTCTCCCCCTCTATCAAGGATGTCAGCCTTTTGACAACCATATAAAATCCATTTCATGTGGGTCACAGGTGACCTCCATCCTCCCTCTCCAGTCACTTAGCTGTCTACCGGTGATTTGCCTTCTGCAGTACGTAATGAGCGCTAATAAAAAAAAAAAGACGAGCCGGTGAAACTTACCATTCAAGATGCTCTGGAAGAAGATAAAAGCCAATATCCACATGCCCTGCTCCGTTCAAACCCCCCAAGCTATGCTTTCTCTTCTTCCTCCGACCGGTGCCTCCCTGGGTTTCTCTTCTGTGCGCTTGGGGTAAGGTTAAACATTTGCCACTGTCTTGATGCAAACCGGTCCAAGTATCTACTTTTAATATCTCCTTCCTACTTTTTCGTTACACACGTTTCGTTTTTTTGTCTGAGCCCTCTCTTTGCGCTTGGAACATAAACGCGCCTCTGTGATTGTCTTGGGGAGGGAGAGAGCTGTGCTCAGACTCTCCTCCTCTGCTCCGCGTCTTGCTGCTTCTCCCTGTTATTCAAAAGGATGCTGAAGGGGTGAAGCCCAGGTGTGTGTGTGATGCTGAGTCAGAGCCGGGTACGAGCGGATTCTGAAACAAAAAATGAATGCAAAAAAAAAAAAAAAAAAGAGGCTAAACTAAATCTTTTCTTAAAAAAAAGCTCAGATTACCTAAATAAAAGACTGACTGACGGATCATCCTCGGGGAGGACAAAATAAAAATGTCACAAAATGAAAATAACTAAAAGAGCAAAGAAGCAAACAAGGGGGAGAGGGTGGTAGAATAAGAATGAAAATCAGGTTTTTTCTGAGACTCCAAAGTCAGATCATCTTCATCGCCTCTGAGCGTCCAGCAAGAGGCGAGCAAGCGCATCTTCCCCGCTGCCGCTCTCTAATCGCACCACACTGACTCTCTGAGCATTGCACAGAATAACCCTCTCCCTGCCCCTGCAGACGCTTTAATTCCTCATTGCCTTAAAGGAGCAGAGGCGGTTACCGCTCGGTCCTGAGGGCAAGGTACTTCTGGAGGTGAGAGTGTGAGAGCACACAGTGAGAGGGGGGCATTTGCATTAAGGAAATGAGCCGCACCTGACGCACCGAGGCACCTCGGATAACATTTTTACGCACGGAGATGCGCCGGCTCAAACAGAAAGCGCCGTGTGCCGGTGTGCAGGTGCACTCATAGCGCACTATATATACCAGAGCTGTGCTTGAATTAAACCAATAGGTTTATTTCTCCTATACGGATAACAGAGGAGAGTTCCCCATAGGAGTGTAAATCTACAAGGACATCCAATGACGCATGTTTAGTGTCCATTTAAGTGCATAAATGAGGCTTTTTTGTTGAATTTCAATTATACTTTTAAATGTATTGAAGGGGTTTAACAATTGTGTGAATAGAAGATAGAAGGGACAGGCAACATTTTGACAGCGGTTGCAGAAAATACAGGGTTAAACTAAAGCATCCCCCACCCCAAACGCAGGCACACATACACACACACACACACATACATACAGACTCCATACCGCCCCCCTCAACCCTGTAATCCACCACCACCCCTCCATTTTAATGCCTGCCTTGAAGTCAAGGGTGTAGCTGTAGTAGGCAGTGGACGCCTGTGGGCCTGTCCACAGAGCCCGGTTACACTGAATGTGATATAACCAGCAGGGCAGTCTGCATCTCATTCTCTATTCCACATGACAGAATACACTGAAAGTGAAATCCTGCTTATTTACCCCAGGATACTCATTTTCTGCTCTTATATCTGGACTGAGGAGAGGATCTTTACAATTCTGAATGCAAGAAAATAATTGGAAAAAAACAATACATGGCTACGTGTGGATCACGTACTCAGTCTTCCCTCGTCTTATTCCTGGTGATATAAATGCTCAGCTCTGGCGTCTCTGTCTGGGTGTATAGCTGTGTTTGTCTAAAAGAGATACAGTCTAATCTCTGTGGGTTTGGGAAAGATGGAGGCATAACTCTACCTTTCCCTGGTGTTTTGATCAGTCTTTCCATGTGTGTTTACTACAGTATATCTGTCCACTTGTGCGCCTGTCTCTCCCACAGTGTTCACTCCAGTGCAGCAGACAAACACTGCTCTGCCTTTGCTGAAGTCTTCACCAGAACACACTGTTCTAGCTTGCAGTAAAGGGGCATGGCTCCCTTTGTATTCAGCAATAGCCCAAATTAAATTGTTCTTTTATCACAGATGTCCTCTTTTTGAACTATTATTATAGCCAAAATGTATGTTTAATTGAGTAGGATTATCATTTTTCTTACTCCCCCCCCCCCCCCCCCCCCCACACACACACACTAAGCTGTAAGATAAACCCAAACAAGTTGATGTCTCTGTAGCGCTGAGGAGAAAACATGGGTGAATCAGGGCAGTGGGTCAGAGATCCTGCCTGTCATTTAGAGTGGATTAGGAGCGCTGTGCTTGTGTTTCAGCTCTGGATTCTTGGCTTGGGTGGGCAAGTAAGTTCATTAGCAGCAGCAGACTGGGAGATATGATCATTTAAGATGGAGAATGCAATGCCAGCCTGGCTGCAAATTTAACAAATTTGTTTATCCTCACAAGATGCAAAACCATTTACATCAGAAAGGCTTCATCTTGTAGTGCCACTGAAGAATTTTAGTGGGAAAAGTGAACGTAAAACACCTTGCTCAAGGGTACCTCTGTATCTTTAATGCACTTTTTTTTCTGTAAAGTCCACATGTGTATGTAAATGATGCCAAAGGCAAACACCTATTCACGCCCTACAGGTAGTCAACCACACCAGTACTGCAGTGGTACATTTCCTTGGTTCAGCCTTCAGCAATTTTTGTCACTGAAGGTGACATTAACAGCCAGCAAAGACAAACAAAACCCACAGAGGCAGGAAAAAAAGATCTGACTGTGGGCTCAAGGGATTGGGAGAGGGGATCCGTGGAATTAGAGGGTGCCATCTGACATTTTAGGGTAAATGAGACATTGGTATAATCTAGCTCAGCAAACAGGATTTTATGAGAAGCCGAAATAAAAAAAAAAGACTGGAAAAAGAAATGAAATAAGTAAAGAAATGCAAATCAAAAGGTTATATTTGTTTGCATGGGACGTGGAAACGAATGCTACCACAAATAGAAGAATTTAGTCTGGCATCATTTGAGCAGAAAAGAGGAGCGGGGGGGGGGGGGGGGGGGCTCTTTTCACTCCAGTACATATACTGTAGGCCAGGGTCACATTGGCAGGGGGGCTAGGTGTTGTGTGTACAGTATATACACACCAACATAACTGTACACACAGTACACATATGTGGGAGTTGCCCATCTATAAGCACAGTTTCACAATGTGTGTTTGACAGCAAACAAACTCAGAGTAACATCAACACTGACCGACCTTACAGCGACCAAATGACAGCAGGTGTGCAGGATAGCTTCTCAAATTACTGATATTATAGGTTGAGAAAAATCTATACAATTGTGCAATACTGTATGTGTGACTCATAATTGATCCCTGTATTAGTATTTAATATCTGGTTAGTGAGGGTTAATCACCCTTTCCCTTTAAAAACTGTAATTATAAAGAACTTCCTCCTTCTCTGTATCCACAAATGTTCAACTATACGAGGGAGGCTTTTAATAATATATGCATTAAAGTGCAATCTAATCCCAGACACACGGCGAATAACAAGAACAGAGAGAAACTTTAGTTTCAGCATCTTAGCACAATATTGCTCTGTTGTAATGGTGGCGGTGCAAAGATCACATTTAGCGGACCGCGGTGATACACACAGATCAAATGTTTCTGTTGGTGCCACACAGGGACTTCCATCCTTATGGAAAACAGGTGCTGGCGTTTAGCACTTACACACAGCAGACAGCTGTACAACTGAACAGGCTACTTGTGATGTGAAAGACAATACCTTGATTTTCACTCTGAAGACAAGAGCCTTGACCTTGTGACCGGTGGGCTGAGGTATTCAGTGGTGAACCCCTAAACAGATTATATTCAGGCATGTACATGCTTGCCAACTGCAAAAGCAATATCTACGTCCTTATAGGGCTAATGTGAAGCATTGTCACTTATATACTGAATTTAAAGCCCATCATACTTCTTAATTAGTATATGATTAAGGAACACTTACAGTTAAACTGCATCATAAGAAACAAGGATCAGGTTTGTCAGGTTTCACCTGTGCCATGTAACTTAATCTTGAACTCTAAACAAACAATACAAAGGAGAAATAATGTGATAAAACACCATCTTATTTAAGGCGTAGTTTATTATCATGACAACAGGGCATACGCATTTAGAAATATTACACGATAAAAGCAAATAACTACATGGCCCAAGTAACATAATTCACTTGTATTGTGAGTATGAGTAAAGCGGATTTTTGGTGGGGTTTGAGTTATCTGTGTGGGTAGTGGGTATGAAAGGGGTGTAGTTCATTTTAGCCCCCCAGCGTGATGCCTAAACAGTGGTAAGCGAATGTGACAATGAGGCCCCTGGGCTGCTTGCAGACAGTCTTGGCCTCGCTGTGTGGCCATGCATGCGTGTCTGTCTGTGGGTGTGTTTACATGTGCCACCATGTCAGTGTGTGGATACAAGGAAAGAAGTGGAGCACATATGAGACGATTCATGGACACTGCTCACCCCGGGCCGTGACTCCTCTGACTGTTATACTCACACTGGCATGGGATCTGTGCTCGGTGCTCTTTATTTTACTGCCAACTTCATCGTGAACGATAAAATAGGACATTAATCAGAGTGTCGGTGGAAGTTATATCAGTGGAAGTTGCGGTATTTTAATTTATCCCACATAGCAATGTGAGAGCTATACTATGTGAAATCATTGTGTGTTGATGTCTGTAGGTGAATTAACTTAATATATGAAATATTAGGAGGGGAAGCATATCTGAGAATCCAAATGTTTGGCAAAAAATACATTAGGATTAAATCTGTGGTGAAAAACAGAAGATGTAGTTGACTAGATATAGGAAAGTTAAAGAAGGATTTTGGAGCAACTAAGCCAAACATGAACTGCATCTTAATGTCAGGGAGGCTTTCTTAATTAGTGTATTGGTGTTCTATCAGATGAGCAACTTAGGGATACAATACTACCATTATCACTGTACCTTACTGCATTACCTTTAAAGGTGCTCAATATGAAATTCTGAGCATTTCTATCGTCTCCACACAGCTCTCAAACACGGCGACGGCTGAGCTGTTTCAGAAACTTCACATTTTTTACTATTTATGACATCAATATTTCTAAAATTTGTGTTTTTATTGATAAGATACTTTCAGGTGAAGGGAATACTCCTGAACATTTCAAGACGTACTTCCAAGCAAATTCACAGGTCCATTCTTCCTCAACTCGTCAATCTTCACATCTTCATCCTCCTAAATCACTAACTTCATTTTTGATGAGATTCAGGAGAACCAAATTATGGAGTGGCTTTTCCCACTTGACAAAAAGATGCTTCAAAGACAATTTAATTGCTGTTTTGTAATTGCTTTCCTTATGTATTATTGTCCATGTATTCCTTGTTTCAGGTTTATAGTTGTTCCACTCATAGGGACATGTAGCATTACTACTGTTTAGGAGTTAATGCAGGTCTATGAAACAATATCCCCTAAACAAACACAAGCCCACGCCTACTCTAGCATGCACCCACATGCACACATACTGTATGCACGCTCACACACACACACACACACACACACACACACACACACACACACACACACACACACACACACACACACACTTACACATCTTGACACAATCACATTTTCTTTCTTTTTTGTTGTTGATAATGTATTGTTATTGTTGTTATTATATATCATATCTTGTACAAATATTAAGTATATTCATATTGTGTTTTAATATTACATTTTAATATAGCCCAGTGGGTTTTCTGCCCCTCCCTGCACTGTGATATTATTCATCTCTGTTATGTTTGTGTATTTTCTAAATTGCGCAAAATAAACTAAAAAAACAAATGATCATATAGTGATAATGGACTAAAATACGAGAGTACAATCTGCTGTACTTTTTTGAAATGGTCCTGGGCATTAACGTACACTAAACATCAAAGAAAATGCTGAATACACTGCCACCACGCAGCTTCACCGTCCACTCTATCATGCGCTGTCCTCGACTGAGCTAATGAATTGAGATCAGATAGGTAACAACACACAGTGTGCTTCAGTGGTCACCACTAATTACATCACAAGCTAAATCAAATCAAGTGCTTCTTGTGATTTACTGAAACATATTCCAATATTACTGTGGTCAAGTTTGCATGTAATCACTTTAATAACCGTTGGTGTTGCAAAATAAATGAGTTGAAAGAAAGATAGAGCCTCAGCTATGTTTTTTCTTCACGCCCCACACACACACACACACACACACACACACACACATACACATCACACACAGAGGCCCCCCCCCGCCCCTCACTGTCCCTCTGGCCGACCCTGTGCCTGGCGTGTGTGCAGACAGGCTGGGTAATCCCTCAGGATGGGGCCTCTTGTTTTGACAACTCCTGTGAAGCCCAGTGTCTCTTACAACAAAACACAGACTGGCCTATCATATTCAAAATGTCAGCCCTCGGCTCACTCCTTCGTCACCCAAAGGAGGATCAGGTTGCCTTTACACTATGCGACCCATTAACTCAGAATAGAAACATTCTCAGCACCAGTATAATGATCCCCTTTGTTTGCAAAGACAATGACATTGATAAGAGACAAACCGCGCTCGTGGCTCCTGATAGAAGTGTGTATAAGGTTACATGTTGCCCAGGCCAGGAGAGATGTGGCTCCTAAACAGAGTTCAGGGTGGTGTACTCTTACCCTCTACTGGTCCCAGTGGGATGAAAAGACACCTGCAGGTCAATCAGCATCAGGACACATGCACACTCTTTAAATTAGGACTGCTATAACGGGGTTTAAGAAGTTACCATGTCAAAGGGACGAATGATAAAATAGAGAGCAGATGTGCTTCTGTGGAGGTCAGTGGAAAGAGTAGAGGAGTAATGTTCTGAGGTTTGATTAACTTCTGTGGAGGGCCACCCACATCAAACATGCACTCAAGCCACTGCTTGATGGCGTAGATAAAAGACTTTATAATTTGAGTTTATATATTACAGAAACATTACATCTTAAGCTGTGACTTTCCAACTTTCCCGGATAAAGTAGGATTTTTTTAAAACTTCTAAATTTATCTCTTGAGTGAAATAGTTTGGGAAACCGTTTTGTTGCGGGGAGTTTAATGAGAATATCAATAAGCCAGTTAGCTTAGCTTAGCACAAAGTCTGGAAACTGTTTTCAATCTTTATGCTAACTGGTTGCTCGCTGTAGCGTCACATGTAATGGCTCATGTATACTCGCATGCGGTCGGTGTGTGTGTGTATGTGTAGGTGTGTGTGTGTGTGTGTGTGTGTGTGTGTGTGTGTGTGTGCACTGTCCACAACAATTTATATTTACATACTCGTGCATGCTGAGCTCCCGTTATTCTGTCTGGAACACTGTAGAGGGAGCTGTGGACCAATCTGCAGCGAGAACACGGAAAGGCTGCTGTAGAAGGAGAAAGAAGGAAAAGACAATCGCGGTTCTCAGTTAAAACTATTATAGAGGCTGCATGCTGCCAGTGCACAGCACATGTGCTGTTTTCTACTTCCTATTACGTTCTCCTGGTCTTTACAAATACGTCGGTTATCTGATTATCTGGTTTTGGAAGGAGGCTCATAAGCCAATCATTAACATGGAACTAGCGCAGTTATTGCGGCTGCAACACAGTGATGTTTCAACTTCTGAGAGGCGTGTGCTGGGTTTGTGGGACAGTGCAACAAGCATTCAGTAAATTTAAGAGTGGTATCTTCTCGTCCAACTCTCAGCAAGAAACTAAATGTTGAACTGTGCCTTTAATTTCTTTCCTATTTCTAATTTGGACTGAAACAGGATTTCAGAGGAGATACATTTCTGTAATACAGCCCCACATTTCCTGAATACTGCATTTTAACCTACAAGACTTCAGTTCCACTCTGCAGAATGGACCACAGTACATGTACTACGGTAACCTTTTCCATCTCCCTCTCAATTCACAATACCAACATCCTAGCCTGCTACAGCAACCCCAGCCAGTTTCCCATTGGTTAGCCCCAAGGCACAGAGGAGCATATCTGTAGCCAACCTTGACGTGCTAAACTAGGACGCTGAAGGGGACAGAAATGGGAGGAGAGAAGGGGAGAGGCAGGGGAGGCAGGGGAGCGAGCGAAAGAAGGAGAGGGGGGGGTGGGGGTGAAAAAAACGTAATGAAAGGCTGGAGAGTGGCAGAAATACGGAAGTGAGGATGGAGAGCTGAGAGAGTGATGGAGAAGAGGGGATAGAGAAAGGAGCGGCGGAGAGGGAAGGGAGTGAAGGTGGAGAGTGCAAGCAAAAGGAGGGAGAGAATAGGGTGGGTTTTGGTGATTTGTACTCTGGCTGCATATTCGCCCGGTCTCCATCTCCTCCATTCTCTGCTTGAAAACTGGAAAAATCAATACACCCACAGTCTAGTGTATCCCCACATGAACTGGATCATTAAAAATATATAATCAAACACCCCACCGTCATTTTTCATCACTATCACCATCATCACGTTTCTGAACGGGCACGGAGATCGGTATATCACAACATGGCTGTAACAATGTAATAACCCAATCAATGGCCTCCCTAATTATTCCAGTGGCTCAGTTAATCGTCCAGTTAAAGCAGTCTCTCAGCCTTGACTCTCAGAACGGCGCACGGAGACGGGCTGCTTGTTATCAAATGCACACAGCAGAACCGAAGTGAGGCTGTTGTAATAAGAATATCTGACTTCTCAGCTTCACAACTCAATCCAACTCAGGGTCGCAGTGTTGCCTAGTAACGATGGCACACTACTGACCTTATCTATGTGGTCATAAAAATGGATGAAGAAGCCCCCCCACCCACCCCCCTGCGCGCCTTCAAACCCCTCCCTCCCTTCCTTCCTTACCTCCCCCTCTTTTTGAGTAGCGTCTATCCAGGGGGCAAGCACCCTCCACATTCTCCTACCCCTCTCCTACCGTGAGGTGAGTGTTATCTGCCCGGGAGCTCCCCTCTCTTTTATTACGGGTGGGGGGTGGGGGGGGGGAGCATGTACGCACTTGTGTACACTGTACACTCACAGTACATGCACGAAGAACACAACAGATACAGCACTAGTGGGTGGGCAGTGGGAGGCTGGAAGGATGCAGATTGCATGCTATGAAACTGATAGATAGCTGTAAGAACAGAGGGACACAGTCAAGCGCAAAGGAGACTCAATACCACACCGCAAGGTGAGCCGGCGCCCCAGCCTTCGTGAGAATATTACTTCAGAGTGGAATCTTTGCTCTGCCTGCTGTGGGAGCAAAGAAACATGGCAGAGTGTGAGAAAATGTGCTTGTTTGTATGAGAAAACGACAGAAAGACAGTAGGCTTACCTCTGCAATGAGCATCCCAAATTTGCTGCATTTGTGAAAGCAATTTGCTGGTGAGAGATGATATGTATCTGATCTCTATCCACTCATGAGTCCTTTGAGCCAGGTTCAGCTTTTCTAATTGGCTATCACCTTGGAGATGCCCATCCTAATGAGGAAACAAACTCCAGGTGTTGCACCTTATATAACCCCTGAGAGTCACAGGGGGAGTGTGACAGGTACTGTACACACACACACTCACACACACACACACACATCTGCTCAATCTGTCTGCTCTAAAATTAACACTGGCAGGCCATAATATGTAAGGATTTCCACCGCAAAGTAAAAGCAAACATTTGCAAACTGTTTCTATGTCATTTATTCAACTGGAAAGCAAGTACCAGAACCAGGACGTTATTTAGTTTTGTGCATGAAACCGACTCTAAACCATCAAAATGGGTTATTTCATTTGATCTAATTTGGCAAAATCTAAAAACAATTTCACCAAAGTAAACATCTGCAGGTAATATTTTTGTTATTTCACACCGAAGAAACAGATTATAACTCATGACATCCGATGCAAAGAAACACCACAGTTATCCTGTTTGCGGTGAATAATTATAACGGCGGCTGCATCAAACCAATCCCACTACAGCGTGGCCTAACTATGTTGACAAACAGCATCTCAATGATGTGGACGGCCGAAGCCCGCCACCGCTCTCCTGCCCACTACTACATCTGCTCCGTGGCACCCGACGCATCAGGTGGGATCTGTGGCATTTGAACAACCACAGACGGCATATGCTTGTGTATGTAAGCGTTAGAGTAACTAGGGAGACTGGTGAGGGTATGAGTCGTGCCTTGAGGCGAGGAGCAGAATGGGGTGGCAGGGTTCCTGACTCCCACCGCGGTCTGACTAGACACTAGCCTCTATGACTCATCTACGTGTCACTAATGCTTTTCTTATGAATGAACAAACAGATACAGATACACTGCAGAGAGGCAATTCTACCACCACGGGGGGGAAGAGTAAGTGTGAATAGCCTGCGAGACTTGCAATGCGCCATCCTTAGTCATACTCCCGCCTGTCTAAGCAGTGAGAGTTGCCATCCAGTTACACGTAATTGATCTAAAAAAAACAAAATAAATCAAAACCAGCTGTCTTTTATATGGCTGGAAACATGCAGTGTGGTACCAAGGAGTGAGCAGTGCTGTACCCACGCACCTGTTGTCTGGAACGTCCCTCTCATCTTATTCAGGCTCCCCTCATTTGGGCTGCTCTCCTGCAATAGCAGCTGTGAATATGTACACCTTGTTAGGAGGTTGACAGTTCTGGCAGAGGGAGAGACAGGGAAGTAGCTTGTTATGAAGAACAGGCTAACTTTCTGTCAATCCCTGCTATGCAGAGACAGGAAATACAAAAACAGACAAATAATAAACAGGAGATCTCCTTTAGAATACGGAAAACTAAAAATCGTCTTTTCACTACAGTCTAAATGAATTAATAGAGCAAGCCACATTATATCAAGTTAAATATTTGAATGAACCGAGCTAAAAGCTAATTGACCCCAGCCACTCTGCTAATAAAACAGCATGGTAGACTGGATATCAAAATGAGATTGGCCTCAGAAACATGTGGCCGGCCTGCTCATTATGACCTGCCCCTCTGTAATCCCTATTTGCCGCTCATCCAGCTCTGTCATGCCTCTGCTGTAATTACACTGCGTCCTATATCACGGGGAAATGCTAACAGATTCAACAAATCTCTGGTCAGCATTATAGACTGACAGTGATTGGGGCTGTCTGTGGGGCTGCTTATCACAGCTCTGTGTGACGCTATAAAATACAGAGAGCTGGGGTCCCCAAACAGGCAAAATGGCTAATTCAAGACTTTATAATGCACTGTTTCTAAGTAATCATAGCTAATGTTTCCTAAATGTAAGGTAGTACATTGTAACATAAAATGTAAATACCCATTTACTTTCTTGCCAAGAGTTAATGAGAAGAATATATGCACAGTAAATATAAGGCATACAGTTGGTTAGCTTAATTTAGCATAAATAATGTAAAAAGGGGTAACGGCTAACCATGCTTTGTCAAAACTTAACAAATCCACAACTTGTCATTTCTACACTTTATTTTTTGTATGAATCAAATAAATAATATAACGTGTTACCACTCTCAGAACTGCACAGTAAATATAAGGCTAGATGGTTAGCTTATTAGCTTTGCATATAGGGCTAGGTGGTTAGCTTAGCGTTGCATATAGGGCTAGTTGGTTAGTTTAGCTAACATAAAAAATGTAAAAGGGCAAACTGCTAACCTGACTTTGTAAAATCGTACACAAAACCAAAACTTGTAATTTTTACACTTTGTTTTTGTACGAATCAAATAAATAAGATATTGCCTGTTAATTAGTGAGCTTTAGGGGTGCTGCTGGGTTGATTTTGTTAGTTGAGTCGGGCTAACTGCTTAGACTTACATTGTAGCTTTCTAGTTTGTTGCTTTAGTTTTAAAAATGCAAGTTATATATATTTTTTTCATGCATTTTTTGGCTTATTTAGCTTTTAGTAATTGTTTTGCTGCGGATTGTAGATTGTATGATGTACCCTTTAAAACACAAATCACAGATTCACTCACTTTATGTCGTAATAACGCATTTGCAGTAATGCTGATTGATAGACAATTAATCGCCGACCCTTTTGATAATCTATTATTCACAAGAAATGTACAGTCTCTGGTTTCAGCTATTCAAATGTTTTCTGTCTTTTATATGATTGTATATATATAATATCTTTGATAGTAGGACTGTTGGTCAGACAATATAAGACATTTAAACATGCCAAGAGTTTTTTCCTATAATCATTAGGGGAATACAATATCAAACCTGTGTTAAACTTCTACAGTCAAATATTTTAGGGTGTGATATTGTGTTAATAAGTTGACATAATTCTTATTCGTATTTCTTATTAAAACAAATACAGAAATTGCATTAGTAAAATCTCATTTAGCAGCTTCAACTCAAACTGCTTGTGTTACACAAACCAGTTCTAATCAATATTTGTAACAATAAGTGACCACAAAAACTACAGCCTAAACAATGCTGGAGTTATATCTGTGATTAGGTGGAGATGTGTGTGTGTTGTTCAGACAAAGGTGAGTGCATATGAGATAATGTAATGTGCTCTCCTTCTCTCTCTCATCAGCTATAATGATCAGAGCTGTGAGGATTAAGTACCAATGTCCCAGTAAAGGAGCTTTGCACTGCCAAATGAAGGAACACTGGCTGTCCTAAGCTCCCTAATTTGCTCACATGCAGACGATGCTACAGCACCCTTAGATTGGATTAAAAGCACAGGAATGGTGTGGAGTGCCTTATTGTGGCTAGCAGTGGAACTGCAGGGGGAAGATGCATGGACACATTAGAAATACCGAATCAACAGATGCAACACAGGCACTTTTTTTTTTTTTTTTTTTTTTAAACATAACCAACAACAAAATTTACCAAGTAAAATAAAGTTTTGCAGGGCAATTGGGACATTTTTCCAATTTCATGAACAATTCACTATAACCCTCGGTTCCATGAAAAATGACTATCATCACAAATCGAAAGCTGTCATTTCTTCTTGATCTATCGGATTAAAGCTTTCCTGATTTGTATTGGCCAAATCATTTGTAACATATCTATCACCATTTATGGTACATTTTCTTATTTGTGTGCACTAATAAAAAAAAAAAATGTGTACAACTTCACAGGCTTCTAGTCTGGATTCATATTCATTTTATTGGTACCTGAAAAAATAGGTTGTGAGCCAGAATAAGTTGAGAAACCTGCTAACCCAAGGAGGTACAACACACATGATCAACCACTGGATTCGCTGTGTTTCATGGATAGTAACAGACAAGTAAACAATGCATTCCTGCTTCCCGCTGTTTTTATACTCTCAGGCTAAGGAAATATCAGTCACAGGGAGGAAGAAACAGGAATTGTGCTTAAATGGGTCATTCACAAGACCGAGTGCATGACAAGCAATACACCGGAAAGATGATGTTTTGTGGTCACAGTCTTTCCCCATAATATTCGGGTTATTGTAACTATAGTGATTAACTTCAATGAAAGAGTGAAACAGAGAGGGAGATGGGGTGAACATGTGATAGCATAACTGTGGACTCGTGAGGAATTCAGAGTGAGACAGTGGTCGTCTCTGTGTGAAACAGGCAGCGTGGAGAAGGCTTGTGACATTGATCTTGCCTTACCACTGGGATCTATTTCCTCTTTCTCTGCACTGTCAATGCGGCAAATGAGACTGTCCAGACTGATGCATGCAAAGACTAAAAAAAATCCCCTGAGTTTCTAATTTGGAAAATCAAATGCAGGAAATACCCATAATCTATACAAGAGCTGGTATTATTCGTGGAACACTGACCAGCAGCATGGTGCATGAGAGTGAACTAAAAAAGCATGGGAGGAAATGCATGTGACTGCCGTTGGCATTATTTTTTGATGACTTAATCGTATGTAAACTAATTGATATTCGTGTATTGGCCAGGTTAAGCATGCTATGGGAGTAAATGGGGGCTTTAAGACGCTTCTGCGTCAGGCTTATTTGAATAATATAACTGTGCATGTCATCAACATGAGCTTATGTGAGCATGTGAAGGTATCTGAGCATTTTGAGACTTTAAAGGAATAGTCTACTGTATACAGGTAGTGTGTTATGAATGTGACTGAATGGGCTTCAACAGATTTATTGTACAACTCCAAATACAAACTGTAAATATCATCATAATGGGCTTATGGTAATCAGTGTACAATACTGAGTGTTGTGAAATCTTAATGTGGTCTTTCCTCTCATAGGTGGTAAACAAATACAGTGGTCTAGAGATTGTCTTTAAAAATTAAAAAAAATCAAAAAGCATAACAGTTATATAAATAAGACCACATAAAAAAAACATAGCACCCATTTATATATTATCTTGGTCGCATTAACACCTGTATTATAGGCTACCTGTAAAACATGTAAAATACAGGAAGGTTTTTAAATATTCACAACATTTCAACTGAATTTGAAAGATGTAATAACTTGTGTTGATTGTAGCATTAAGCCTCTCGTGTAGCCTAAGCATGAGGGATTTTCCTTTTCTGTGACTGAACACATTTAAGTAGCCTGCTGGAGTACCATAACAAGACAACCAAAGGCTATGTGCAAAGGATGGAAAATTAGATTAGCGTTGTAAATGAGGACACATTAAGCGAAGCAAAAAACTGTGGAACAATGTCTAATTTTGGTGACGCTGTTAATAAAAGAGGAGACACACTTCCCGGAGTGTTAAATTACCTGTCCGGTGTGTTCACGTCAATTCAAGTTATAGTGGGAAGTTGTTCCCACTTCCGTAGGTTAAAATCTGTCACTAGACAGCCCAGAATGTAATTCAGGCATCAATGACTGGTAAAAATAAGTGTTAGGCAAGTTTGAATTCAAAATAAAAGTTTTCACAATACCAACCAAAAAACGCAAAATTACACAATAAAAAAAAAAGATGTATACTAGATCAAATGCAAAATGTTGACGTAATATATACATATGAAGCAAGCGCAACAAGGCATTTCAGCAAATGTTAAAAGGGTTGAAGAATGTATTCATTGCTCATAATACGTTTTCCTGGTATAGTCTGTGATGTCATTTTGGTATTTCTTCCCTTTTATAATGATGTATGTGGCTCATATGCCTATATTAAAAATGACTGTCCTGTTTTTGTGCTATAAAAAACAAAACAATAAACAGCTTGGGTTTACTTTAATTTGAAAAGTTTACATAACCGGAAGCTATGTTTCCTATTTTGGCCAACTTGGATACAGTTCTCCAACTTTAGGCTTTATTGTAGCGAAACTATATCTCGGAGTCGGAGACACCGACTGCAGTGAAACATCTGTTACAGTGCTACTCGTACTGTGGTACCACCATGACTGCATGTTTGACTCGTTACTGACGGTGGAGAAGAGGCAGCGTGTCCGTGATGTCCGTTACCGTGGAGGCGTTTCCATGGTGGTCAAACTGAAAACTTAAAGGAGCAAAAACTTTGAGCAAGGAGACTTTTTTTTTTTCCTCCCCCCAGACTTTCCCCTGTTATCACTAGACAACGTAACAAAGCGATATGGCACACACTACTGTTTCGATATGGGCATTTGTTTTTAGTGTATACTTCGGCGTGTCAAAGTGTTACTTTGCTATACCGCTCAAATTATACTCCGGAAGATACAATGTATCCTCGGATCATGTGGATTTGACCCGGACAGTCGCGTTAACGTCGGATGGAACCGGCCTGTCTTTGGCCTCTGATCCCACCGGTACCGTGAACTTTCTGGACATGGTAAACAACTTGCAGGGGGACTATGGAAGAGGCTACTACATAGAAATGTCGATTGGTACTCCTGGTCAAAAGGTAATGTTATCGCAAACACTGTTTACTTTTAATTGTTTTTGTTTGACACCTGTGCTTTTTTTCAGTTTTTATAAGACTATTTAAGGTTTTTAAACAGAATTAAACTGAATGTACTTGTTTATTTTCTCTACTTTCCTTTTTTGTTTTTGTTTCATTGTGTTCACACAGGGTCATGTGCTATATTCAGACACTTAACGCTATGTCGTGTGTGTGTGTGTGTGTGTGTGTGTGTGTGTGTGTGTGTGTGTGTGTGTGTGTGTGTGTGTGTGTGTGTGAGAACAGAGGCCGGTCCGTCCACAATGTGACCCATTCAAGGCGGCTCAGTGTTGATTGCTTCACCCCAAGGCTCATGCAATATTTCATATATTTACATACACTTAATGACTGTTTTATATGACCCTAACAGCAGAACAACGACCTGGGTCATGGGAAGATTAGGGCATATTTTGCTATCACTACTCTTATTAAATTAATAATCCAGGCTGGCCTAGGAACATGCTGGCAGGATGGTTGCATTAGCTGCCTCAAGTCAGCACAGCCTTTGGGTCTGAAGGTAGACTAAAGCCCCGCTCACATGCACTCACATGATGCTGCCTGTGAGGACCTCTCTTTCTTACCAGGCAGCTGATGGGGATTATGAGGCTCCCAGGGAGCAAAGAGCAGCTCCACAGTTTAGTACAAAAACAGCACAAGCCCTCCAGGTACATTTCGCTGCTTATTTTCTTTTGGTTGCAGGGAAATAGGCCCGTGTAATTCGCTGTCGTTTTATACTGCTTGTTATGTAAAGTGCCTAACGAGATCATATTAATGATTAAGGGGGACTAAATGGTCCCGGAAGAGTTGGCATGGGGTGGAGGGGGGGTGGATTCTCCCAGTCACTATTAAAAATACATGACGCATTTAGGGTGTTGTAGGTTTAAGGCAGTGCTTTGCCATTGTGTTGTAAGAAGATGCGTTTGAAATGGAGCTTAATCCGAAGGTGAATTATCTCATTAGTGACTTGACCTGTTGTTCCCGAGCCATCTCAAGTTAAACAGATCAGAGATTTTTAAGAGTCTTTGGTGGCAAGGCTCCGATCCTCAGGCTCACAGAGGCTTATCAGTGCTATACCTGCCACGTCATAATGCAGTACGTGTAAGAGTACCGTTCATACAAAAACTTTACAACCAGTCCATAGTTGCACTTTGGAAAATACACTTTTTGTTTGTTAAAGTTGTTATTCCTGTGGACCATCCTCGAACGGCATAGAGAGCAACTAGTACACTAAACTATGCACGTCCTTTAACCAGGCACAGGTGTGTTTGCTTATCAGTAATCAACAGTCAACCGATGAACTGAATGAATAACAACAGATTTACAACAGTATCATCGGACTACTTCGTAATTAATACCCGTTAGAACAACTGATTCAAAAGGATCACTTATCAAACAAATCACCGGTTTTATCTTACGAGAAGCAACTCAAAAAATCCTTTGTTCCATATGGGAGTAAATATAATAATATAATAAATACAGCATGTCTCAAAAAACATTATTAACTTATTTCATTAATTATCTGCATTTAGGATGCTTGTGCTGAATCTCTCTGTTTTTTAAGATCCTCTCAGTGTTTTATAATGAGTCATTTAAACAAGTGCTGTCTATCTATAGCTAATAGGACTAACGTTTTTAGTTATTTATATACAGTATATTGGTATTCTGTATATGAAAGGCATCTGCGATGTCAGGGCTGCCTCACCTGGTGAATTCTAACAGACCGTTGTCACATTTCTACTTGTCATATATCAGGAAAAAGCACAGGTGCAACTTAATAAACACTAACAATGGCTCAGCTTCCTGCTATGACATGACAAAAATGAAGCTGTGACAAAGGTCTATTTGGGCTCTGTGTCAAGTGACTTGCTGTCGGCACAGCCTGAGGAAGCTCAAGAAGAAGTGAACATTGATTTGAATACTTAATGTTTTTAACAAATACTACTTTGAATATTCTACTGATGATGATGTTTTTGAGGAAAACATCAGTTCCACCTCTTGATATTTCTCCTCTGATATTCCTTTTATACTCACGTGCCTTGTGTATATTTATGGTGAAACCATTATATACATTTTTTTTTTGTGCCAGCAGAGCTGCATCCACGTTGGTTGAGATTGGTTATGCAGTGCCAAAAAACGTCCTGTAACTCAATACTATTGAGTCATACTCTCAATATTATTCCAACTAAATAATGATGTGATTACAGGGCTGCGGTGTTAAATGAGGCACTATTCAAATGAGCCAATAATTGCCGCATCTGTTAGCAATGCGGCACAGCCGGGCGGAGGTGTCGGATGGAGAAGCCTCACATCTGCTAATTGGTACAAACAGGTAGCAGATGCACATTGCCGCCACGGAGCCACTGCCAATTAGACAAGTGAGCGCTCAACTGCAGGCTGCCGCAGCAGCAGCGGGGGTGGAGGTTTTCCGCCTGAGGCTCAGCAGCCGCGCTAAGGGAGGATAGTGTGACCAGAAAAGATAGGCGGTGCGGGGTTCAGGAAATGCCCCTGCTCCCCCCCTCCCTCCCTCCCTCTCGCCACGAGGTTTCAGTATTTTCCAATCTGGCCTGTTTGGCCAGTTTCAGGCCTTGTGTGAGAGAGGACTGATGCCATCTGCACCGGCAGCAGTGGGGGTTTTAGATGGCACAGCCACAGCGATGGGGGACCAGGGCCGGTCCAATGAGGAGGAACTGATAAGCCCGACTCCCATTGGACGGGCCAACCAGGGCTTCCTGTGCCCGACTGAACCGGTCGATAACACATTGTTGATAATTGCAGGGTCCCCCCCCCCCCCCCACACACACACAATTGTTTTATAGTGACTTCATGCACAAATGAGCACGGCAGTTGGATCTTGGCTAAAATAAATAATGAATAATAGTGAGGAAATAGTGCGATGTAATGATGAACATGCTCCAGTTAGACATTAGACATGGTGTAGGCGTGATAGGCTCGAGGAACTAAGCTTGAGGAAGTGGATTTCTTCACGCAATTATTGGAATTCCTTGTTCTTTTGCCTGTCAAACACTTAAATGTTTTCAATAAACTACTTCCTGCTGTTCTGGTCTTTCTAAAACAGGGTTAGGCAACCATAGGCACTTGTGCAACCAAGTAGGAGGTTTTTTTAGGGTTGTTTAAGTGCCCTCTCATCCCCATGCTACCTCTTTCTCACCATGCTGAATGAACCCTTTTTTTTTGTAATCTATATTTCCAATGACTGTGTCATGTGACATCATTGAAAAGCTACTGTATGGACCTCTTTGTTGTTGAGTCATCCGGTGGCCATGGGGCATTAGCTTCATGACCCAGTCATGGTGAGAAACGCTCGCTAGTGAGTGTTAATGTGGCCACTGCTCAGTAGTGGAGGTGACAGAAGTCTGCAGGCTAATTAGTTCCTGCTCGTTGACTTGATGCCTGGAAGACAAGATTATCTCAACCGCTGTTAGCTGGTCTCCACTGTGGACATGGCGCACACACACACACACACACACACACACCGGCATGGCTGGATAGGTCATACAGTCATGTCAGTAGCTAGAGGCAGTCATGTTTGTCACAGAGAGCAATTACATTACAGATGCAATAGTCATTTTTTGCAGTTTGTGCGACACCGCAGTCAGGTTTTTTCTTGTACCTTATCCAAGTTAATATGACATTTCTGCTTATGCCCATGTCCCATAGTGATGTTTACGTATGATATCATCAAATGCAGCTGTAAAGTGCACTCTTCACTTCAGTTTTGAGTTAAATATTTGTGACAATCAAAGCTAATCGGCCTGCAACAAAACACTGACCAAATCGTTTACCGGCTCTACAGCATCAAAACAAAACACATTCTGCGTTGCTTTCATTTTCCATTTTCCATTTATAACACACACAATGTGACAACAGGCATTCTGTTGATTGAAGTATGTCTTTATAAACTCTTTCAAATAGGCGTGAAACCTCCCAAACAGAAATAAAACACAAACAATTGTGTTGCTTTTTGTGTCATTTTTTTGTCTTATCTTCTTATATTCTCTCCTCACTATTTCCAGATTAATTTCCTTATCATGTTTGTGTTTCTATTGCTGTTCTTCTGCTTTTTCCTCCTCTAATTACTATTATTTGTACAAACAGAACCTTTAATGCCTGAGTGGCATTTAAAAAGTCTTCTTAAAGTCTTCTTATCAATGTGTCGCACTGTTCCTTTTCCCCTGTGACTCAGCAGCTCTGTGAGGTCGGGTGGGGTCGGCCTGAAGCAGATAACTGTACTGGTTGTTCAAAGAAACTCTCCTTTGTGTGTTTCAGGTGAACATCCTGGTGGATACAGGAAGTAGCAACTTCGCCGTGGCTGCAGCTCCGCACCCATTTATTACTCACTACTTCGACACTGCGCTGTGAGTGGCCGGGACACTTTGTGTGATCTAAAAAAAAAAAGAATTGTAAACATTCATAATGGGAACAGAGTGGAAATATAGGGATTATCGGGTTGGATTAAAAATTCGACAATTTGGGTGTGCAAAATTAGGGTTCCCCCCCCCAAATACGTTAACTATTAAAAGATATGCTTTTTAAATTGAATGTTGCAAAAATTCGGCAGCTTAACTTCCCTTGAAAAACCCTAAATGCGATGCACAAACCCTTGGAAACATCATGCCAATATGATTGAATAGCATGATCTCTGCTCTGTAATGTCAGTCTTACATGTAACTTTTGAGATGGCCCGTTTATTACAGTCCTAGTCCTAAGTTACCACACATTTAGCTTTTTATCTACCTACCGCAGGCCTTTGTAACTATTCACACTGCTCGCCTTCTTCCCCTGTGTTTAGCTCCGGCACCTACCAGTCATCTGGCCGGACTGTGGCTGTCAGGTACACTCAGGGCAACTGGGAAGGTGAACTGGGCACTGACCGTGTCTCCATTCCCAACGGCCCAAATGGGACTTTCACCATCAACATAGCTGCCATCCTGTCATCTGAGGGCTTCTTCCTTCCTGGGGTCAACTGGCAGGGCATCCTGGGCCTGGCCTATCCCACGCTGGCAAGGGTGAGAGAGAGAGAGAGAGATGCTCTTAAAGTTTGAATCTTACTTTGAATGGTAGTTTAAGGGGGCCACTTTTTTTTTAAGTTTAAGATCAGTGGTCACATGATTGTTTTTTCTTGAGCTTCTTCTTTTTTTAAAAGTGCAATTGGGAGCATTTCTGTTGCCTCTCCCGGCGGCTCGTAGCTTACTGTGCTAACAGTGCTAACAGCGCTAACCACAGCAAAAATAGCAATTTGCTGTCTCTGTGGAATGATTTTTCGTTGAATTCAAACTGCATTGAATGCAGTAGAGAAAGGGTACTTGTATGAGTCCACCCTCTTTACTTCCTCCCCCTGGATGACGACCAGGACAGGGGTCCTCCTGTTCCTCTGGTATTCCACCACATGGTTTTGCTGATATTGAGCTTCAGGTGATTGCTGTTGCACCATGTGATGAAGCTCTCTATCGGCCCTCTGTACTCTATAATAATAGTCTCTAAGTGAAGATAGCCGGCTTCTCACAGGAATGTCAGTATTGTGAATACTTCCATTTCGCCAAAAAATACACTTTTTTTATTAAGTTTCTTAATAAACTCGACTGGTTGGTGGAGGCATTCAACTGTGAGGCGGTCATTCTAGTTCTAACTGTTTTTTTTTAGTTCTGACTTTGAGTGTCGCAATCATTGAGAAATATACCATGAGGTAGGATTGCTGTTCTTTGCAGTAAAGAACTAAAAGCATATCAACAGTAAATGTATGGTATAACTTTAATATGAACTTCATAAAACGATAGCCAAAAAGACATCTGGTTTAATCAAGTTAATCAAGCAGTACTACATGACTTCCTGCTGTCGTACATGCCTTTCACAGCATTGAATCACTTTGAGATCTTATCTGGGTTTAGTCATGGACATTTCACATGACAACAGAAACATTTCATGTTCATGCTTTATTTTTAGCAACAAGGGTGTCATGCTTTTGCATAATAAGAAACAACAAGTCAAAAGTATTACCCTGTTGTACCAGATCAGTGAATTAGTTTTGTCATGGGTTAATTAATGGACTTGGAACATTCATTTCATTGGATAAAAACTACCCTCTGCTATACAGTATGTGTGACACAGGCACAGAACCACGGTGTCTTTAAGGCTATAATATAGTGTTGATGGGACAAGGATGGCGTCGATGACATTCGTTCATTCTGTGCCGACCACAGCAACCTTTGGTACCAAATGCCAGTGATGGAGGGGCAGATATGCTCACACTGACCACTTTGTGCTGCTGGCGTCTCCTGAGTGTTCACGTTCAACTTGCCCGAGGGCTGTTTGTCATGCGTGACTTGAAAACGCAGCACTTATCTGAAGAAGACAGGAGAGAGAACATCCTTTAGTCAAGGGGCACACCACCGTCTCATTCACAAGTCCACACACGCATTCTTACGGATACACTCGTACACAGTGGTCAGAATTGTTTTTTTTTAATTTGAAATATAATTAAATGTTTCTGTTGTCTGTTGCAACATTAGTAAAACAAATACCAGCAGTAAACTGACAATACTGACAACAGGAAGCTAAGCTGTGTATTTCTTTAATTCACACAAAACATTTTTTTACATTTTCATTCTCTTTTTATTTATTTTTTCTGACCATAATAATTTATTTTACTGGCTGTCTATACTTAATGCATTCTAAGTCAATATGGTTAATCATGTGTTAATGATTGCACATCTCCTGTCTCTCGATTAGCCGGACTCGTCCGTGGAGCCCTTCTTCAACTCTTTGGTGCAACAGCTGGGAATTCCGGACATCTTTTCCCTCCAGATGTGTGGTGCTGGACTTTCAGCCAGCAACACAGTGGACCCCCCTGGAGGCAGCCTTGTGAGTAGTCAGGAGGGGCTGAGTGTGATCAAATGAACTTATCCAAAAAGCTTTGATCAAAGGCAAAGACCTTTGACCTAAGCAGTCTTCTGACCCTTTTTTTGGATTTAGTAACACGCCCCTAAATGTGTATTTCTGTGTCCATTACGTGCTTCACTCACAGTGGACTGGGATGTGGTTGAGCTCTCAGACAAACACTAAACTCCTTCACTAGTGGATCAGACATAGCAGCTGAGAGCAGTTTAGAAACATAATAGCTGGTATCCTCCTCGTCAATGTGGTTTCTCCACTGGAGGCCCAGTCTAGTTAGAGTGGAGCTAATTAAGCTAAGATAGCATCCTGCTGAGAGCAGGTCTGTTGGTGCCTCGGTGCCTCGCTCACTGCATCTCCATCATGTGACCCACTGACACGAACAGATGGATAAGATGGCTAGGTGCTAGTGTGTGTGTGTGTGTGTGTGTGTGTGTGTGTGTGTGTGTGTGTGTGTGTGTGTGTGTGTGTGTGTGTGTGTGTGTGTGTGTGTGTGTGTGTGTGTGTGTGTGTGTGTGTGTGTGTGTGTGTGTGTGTGTGTGTGTGTGTGTATTCTGCCAAATTGTGGAGGGATCCTACAAACCTTTGCTAGAGCGTCCTCTTGCTGGATTTTCACCGTGTTGTTGTTGTAACCCATAGATGATTGAAGAAGTATTGTTTTTTTCCTTCCTTAGATCATGGGAGGGGCTGAACCAACCCTGTATCAGGGGTCAGTGTGGTACACCCCTATTGTAGAGGAGTGGTACTTCCAAGTGGAGGTTTTGAAGCTGGAGGTTGGCGACCAGAATCTGGAGCTGGACTGCAGAGAGGTATACTTCAAACTAAACTATATCTTATGTTTGAAGCAGAAAAGCAGTAAGTTGGAAACCGATAACATTCTTTTGTTTTTTGTTAAATCAAGAATTACGAGTTGATTGTATCAAGGTTACAACAAGGAAACGAAACTTGAAATTGAGACGCAGTACTGCAGGGGAATGTACTCAAGAGCTTCCTCGTTTTACATTCTTTAGTTTGCTCAAGGTCCTCCACACTGAGAATAATACTACTGCACTTCACTCTTTCTCCCTTTCTTTCAGTATAACATGGATAAAGCTATAGTTGACAGTGGGACGACGCTGCTGCGCCTTCCTGTCAACGTCTTCAATGCGGTGGTAGAAGCCATCACACGCAGCTCTCTGGTAAGCTGCCGTCTCGCCACAGACGGTGATGAAACGTGTTGTCAGAGCAAAGCGATGCAGGCGAGGATAGCGCACGCTCGCTGCTCAAGGACATGGCGGCTTTGAGAGGAAGGAGCAGGAGTTTTTCTGCTATAAAGATGCGTGTGCGCGGCCATGCTTTTTTGTCTTTCTTTCCTCAGTCTACATTTTTCACCTTCTGTAACTGCACATAAACAGTACTCCAAGGTTAATTTGAAGCTGGAAGCAACATTTTCAATTCATGTACTACCCACATCCTTGCAGATCAATCCCAAGTGGGGGAAATGAAAGAGAACACAAAAACCTGTTTTGGTGCCGTACTGACCTTCTTGATTCTGTGTGTTTGTCCTTCTGTCTCCCTTTGTGTGTTTCTCTTTGGTTCAGATCCAGGACTTTTCTTCAGGGTTCTGGGATGGCAGCAAGCTTGCATGCTGGATGAAGGGAGAGACCCCCTGGAGGTTTTTCCCCAAGCTGTCCATCTACCTCAGGGCCACGAACACCAGCCAGTCCTTCCGCATCACCATCCTGCCTAAGGTACCGGGATCAACACAAACACATAAACAAGTAATCGCTTCTGCTCCATCAACGCGAAGAGACACGAGCACTCGCTGGTCCTCTTTTAATCTCTTGATTTGTCTGTCGTGTCACAGCTGTACATTCAGCCAATCACAGACGTGGACGGCACGTTGGACTGCTTCCGTTTTGGATTGTCTTCGTCAGCTAATGGCCTGGTGATCGGCGCTACTGTTATGGAAGGCTTCTACGTGGTGTTCGACCGCGCCCAGCGGAGACTGGGCTTCGCGCTCAGCAGCTGTGCAGGTGAGGGTTCATACAAGACTTTCACTTGAGACGGCAAAGTATGTGAAACCGTATCGTATCCTGTGTGCGAACATTGTAAGTCAACAAATGGGCTTACAGTGTATCTTAATAATAGTAATCTGCAAACAAGACAGTATTAAGTTGTTCAGATTGTCATCCCAATATTTTCATGTTTTTGTCAGTCTTATGATAACATTTTGTATGTGGTTTGAAATGTGTGTGGCCAATCTCAGTATGCTGTTTTTAGTGTTTGCTTTGTAGGGAAGTGCTAAACTCAATTATTCACAGCAAAAAAAGACTGAAGTTTGCACAAACAGGGCTGTATTCATACTACGTAATCAACTAAAATCACCAGAACACTTGATATCATATTGACTGTCAGTGTGAGCGACTACTCGTACATCTCTATGTGCTACGTATCTATAGCTAACGTTGCTGATGATATTGCTTCAAGACATTTCACTTTTAACAAAGAACAAAAATCATAGTCCAGAAGTCTGTAACGTGCCTTTTATTAACTGATAACTTATGGAAACGCAAACGGTAAAGTACAAAGTATTATTTAACGTTACTCGCAGGTTCACTGACCAAAACCCAGAGAATATCCTGCTCATCAGGACCTAAACAGCAAAAAGTTACACCTTTTAACGGTCGCACTTCCCTGTAGTTTTGTGCCAATATGAGCTTGGGCAGGGCGTCCAACTCTCATCTTAAAGCACAAAGATCACCTTTGTTCCGTATTAAGCAAACAGACTTGGCGGATGTAGGCTGAAGGTTAAGGATGCAGGCTTGTGACAGTAGGGTTGCCAACTGGTGAAATCTAGACCGAGAACTATTATCAACTATTGATGACTTGTCCATGTATAGAAGAATTAACCTCTAAATACTTCAATGATGCCGCCAGTCTACGACAACTGTTGTTGTTTTAAGAGGCTCATACATGAGTTTTTATTGCTGGTGCATAGATATTTAAAATTTTCCAGCACATTTATATTTTACTTTTTACTCGCCAGTCAGACGTGAGACTTGCAACGATCTTGTCTTGTATCTATCTCTCTGCAGTGAGCGATGGAGAGGCTCTGTCAGAGATCGCAGGGCCCTTCTCTGCAGCAGACGTGGCGGCCAACTGCTCCGGCGGGAAGCTGAAGGAGCCCCTCATGTGGGTGATCTCCTACGCCCTGATGGCGGTCTGCGCGGTGGTCCTCATCATCCTGTTGCTCCTGCTGGTCCTGCCCTGCCGCAGAAACCGCTCCGGGGAGATTACCGACGAGTCGTCTCTGGTCCGCCACCGCATCAAGTGACTGAGGGGAAGCGGATGGGCGGACAGGGCGAACGGCGAGCTGAGCCCACCCACAGCGGTGCAGAAAGGGGTGCGGCTCGGCCTGCACCAAACAGGGACGCGCGCCTCCGAATGTCTGACTGGTTCTAGACTGCACTCAACGGCTTGGCCCGTGGAGATAGACACAGACAGATCAACCGCCTCTTGACAGGAAAAATCCAGCCTTAAAACTCTTCTTAAAAACAGCTGTATTCATGGTTCCAATTTCTTGTTTTGAGGGCGACTATTGCTTATTCTCACTGACGTCATGTGTGACACAGGGGAAGACATTCAGCTTAGCGGGAGAAGAAGAAGAACAGATGCAATTTCTCCACTGACTGTAGTAAGTCAGCAATGAGATGTAGCTACAGAGCAGTTTTTTAGTAAGTATGACGACAGAAGGGCGAACCAAAGTATACAACACTTCATCACAAAATAAACTCCAGACGCACACTAAACGGCACACCAACAATGACGTATGCAAGTATCATAAGAGCTAAGGGTGGAGTCTTCCTTACAGACGATCACAGGACTGCAGGTGGGGAGGACATACACACTACGTCAACAACCGTTGGTGCATTCTTGAACAATTTAAAAGTTACTGATTTTCTTTCCAGGCAAACGACCTGTTAAGATGTGCCTTTACAGTCTGTGATCAGTGAAGGAATGTTTCTTGTGCCTTCTTATGTTTTGACCTCTATTGGGTGAAATTGATGCTCAAACAATCACTGTCAATAGGAAGAATATAACTAGAGGTTACTCGCGTTTACAGTGCCCGTCGTGCCATTAAAGTCTCAGCTCACTGCTACTACCAAATGATAAACGGTATCAGCTGTTTGAGACTTACTCTGCTGAATTGCACTTTGTTTCTTAAGTCAATCAAAAGTGTATTACACAGCTAAAGATCAATATTTCTCAATCCGTTATGCAATTTGTTGTCTGAATGTAATCTTTCTAATTATGTCCAAGTTTATATTTAATTCTCTTTGAATGTGATTGTATTCTTCCAAATGTTTGCTTTTTAGACACTAGATATTCAAGGATACATATTTATAATGCATATTTCATACAAACAATAACGGACGCGTTGGATACACAGGCTCATTCTGGCTACCTGTGGACAGTCGGCTCTCTTGCAAAGCCGAACGACTTGTTAGCAACAAAAAGTTGTCATGCGTTTTGTTTCAGTCTCTTTATACAGAGTATCAGTGTTTCAAGCTGCACAAATGTGTCGCTGTCTGCCAAAATTTAAAGTTGACAAATTGAAGCTACACTTGAATCTTTGAATGTCATCTATTTATGAGAGTATTTCTTTTCTGTGCCAAAATCGTATTTGTGCTGGAAATAAAATAACTTTGGATCAATTCGAAGATGTAAATCATCTTAAATAAATTAAAGGTGTGTTTTTGTGAAAGGTTACTAAAGAACAAGCTGCATGTGGTTTGTGAGTGACTCGTGGTTTTGTTCTGTTGGCACACGGTATCTCTTATCTACCAGCTTAAATATTCATTTAATTAAACACTTCAACCATATTTACAAAGACTATAATCAGGACTTTAACTACACATGTATCAAATGAATCATCATCTTCTGATGAGATGATAGGAAAACATTGTTCAATGGAGCTTCTTATGTGAATTTGAGCATCAACAGTAAATCTAAATTATAAAAACACGGAACAGTAATATGTAGAAAATACATTATGTAACTGATACAGATATTGTTGAGGCATTGATATAAAAATGTATCTTTGCACACTTAAAAAATAAATTGTAAACGGACATCTCAGAGGTTTCATCTTTGTTCCTGTCATCCTCAGTCATCTCGATGCTTCTGTAAAGAAAATACAAAATAAAATAAACAAGATGTTTTTTGTTTCATAATTGTGGGTTTTTACAGCCGTAATTGAGATTAAATGCTCACTGCACTACAAAAACTCTGCTTATGTTAAAGCATCGCTGTGTAAGTTTTATCACTGTATGTCCAGCATGTGCACCAGACAGATAAACCTTCTTATTGCATCTGGTCTTCCAAGCAGATTACACCAAATGATCCGTACATACAGTATATGGAAATCCTCTGCATCAATTAGAATCTGGTTTTGTTTAATAACTGCCTTTACAAGTCCAATCTTTCATTGGTTTTTTACCCTCATCTGATTGTAGATCCAGTCCAGAAAATAGGTGACGTTGCCATAAACAGCCGGTTTGTTCTGCTCGGTGCAGTGTTCCCCCCAAATACTGTCCCCTATGAGCCACCATACTCCATCCTTCAGGGACACCAGAGGGCCGCCGCTGTCAGTCTGAGAAAGAGTTCAGCACAAAACTAATTGATATTTTTATGAACTACACACTCTGGAAGACACAAGTAACACTTATCAAGACTCCCACATTAAAGATCAAACGCATTACAATGATCTTAATGTCTCTTTTGGTGAGATTTAAACACCATAAATGCTTTTCATGCAGTGTCAGAAGCATTTATGGTCTTTGAAGGATTTCCGAGATCCATAAATAAAGCATGATATCATGGTCAGCTGCCACCTCAGTGATCTAACTTTACATTCATTGTTGACTCGACTGTATGAGGGGTTTGTTGTAAGTCACAAAGTGGAACTGTTTATCTAAAGCTTTCACCATGTACAGAACATAATGCAGGCCTTGTTGGACTAGGCCTCAAAGCAAGTTACATAAAAGCATGAAAATGCTTTTTAAAGTGCAGGAACTGCTCAATTTGCACCAGAAAATATCTCATCATAAAGAGTGTTTGTTGTCGCTTTGGCTGAACTCTCATTTCTTTGAGTACATTGTTCCATATGTATTTAAAGAATGTATTTGCAGCTAATATCTAGACATGATAACCCTGGGGGCAGTCACACTGCAACCGTCTGGTACTTACTGCAAAATACAACTAATTGTGACATATTTTAATACGTGTATCGTTGTATTCATGTTGTTTTTTAGCATTTAAATCTCCGTGTGGTTTGTCTTACGTGGCACACGTTGGCTACTGCCTCCGTCTCTCTGGCACATAACATGTCCTGTGATATTCTGCCATCGTGGGCGACGGACTTGTTGCAGTCTGCGGTATTTATGAGAGAGACCTGAGCCTCGATCAGGTGTGGAGAGCCAGAGTCTGTCAAAAATAAATTCATATGCATTGTATGTATGTGATAATAGGCAGTGGTGGAAAGTGACAAAGTGCATTTACTGAAGTACTGCACTTAAATAGAAATGTGGAGGTGCTTGAACTTTATTTAATTTGCAGAATCAGGTTAATAATACAAAATATTGTTTAAGATTAGATGAGACTTTATAAAGTCAGTACAATGATCCTCAGCTTTACAAGCTGTGACATTAAAGTGATGTACTGTACACAAAATGCATCAATATGTACAATCCAGTAATATAATATATTCTGAAATGGACCATTATGCATAATGAGCTTGTTTACTTTTGGTACTTTAAGTATATTTGAATGAAAATTCAGAATACAGTACTTGTCACAGAGTATTTCTACACTGTAGCATTGTAACCTTTACTGAAGTATAATGTCAGAGTACTTCTTCCATCACTGTTAATCACTACCATTGAGTGCGGAGTGACAATCCTCCAGACTCTGGTGCCATCCAGTGGTAGTCAACGTAACAGACAGCAGTGAATACTATTGCTTTTATCTTTAAACACTTCTAAAGTCAAAATATGAGTTTGGTAAATTGGTTTAGAATTCTAGTATCTTTAAAATGTCTTGTCGTTGAATCACAACACACAACCACGTGTAACCACAACTGTCTCACCTCCGTTTACTGCGCGACTGAACCGTGTTATCCAGCCCTTCTGAGGATCAGTGATGTTTACGCCAACATTTGGGAGGCACACAGGTCTGATATCACTGGAGGCTACCAAAGGAAAGAATGTGTCTGTTGTCATTTATCAGCTGGTTTCCACAGAGGAAAGGATATACACTCAGTAGCCAATTCATTGGGTTCACCTAGCTAAAACTAATGCAGTCTAATACAGCGGCCCTGCAATAAATCCTCCCTTCATGACGGTTAGAATATTCACTTCCAGTTGTAAGTGATTTAGAGAATTTAAATGTCATTTTGGAGGCTTCAGTTTGTGGTGCTGTTGAACTGTATTACATTATACAGCGAGGTGTTTCTGGTATTTAGTCTACCCTCTGATATAAATGGGGTGGACAAAATAATAGAAACACTTGACAGTATTTACATCCTCAAAAATGATCATACAGTTGAATCAACAGCGTTCTAAAACACTTTCAACAAAAACTGAACATAATAACCTTCATGAAGAGAGAATTTATAGCAGGACTTAGTTTTAGCTTGGTGTACCTAATAAACTGGCAACTGAGGGTATATAAGAGATATACGATAAGTATTATTTTGTTATTAAACTAACTAGAATAACTGACTACACAAGGACAACCCTGTGTTTCTATTGTTGGTCACAGAAAGATGTAGGTCTAAGTTCAATACACTAAATATTCATCAATGTGTATCATCGTTGTGCCTTTAAACACCTGTGATGTCCAGAGGTTTAGAGAGCCTCATCAGAGCGATGTCATTCCTGCGAGTGACCCAGTTAAAGCCTTCGTGGGCTATAACGCGGCTCACAGAGTATGCCGGGTTGAACAGGGTGCCTAGTGGATCCACTATCCCGGCGTACGCCGCCCAGTCTTCGGGGCCGGAGGCCCTGCAGGGGGAGAGACACAGCAGGGAGAGAGACACAGCAAAGAGTAGATTCAAGCTGGATCAGGCCACAAATGCTGATTCAAGAAGTGTAGTGAAAAGGCCCCACCTGGCCACACAGTGTGCTGCAGTGACTATCCAGTAGGGGGAGATGACGGCTCCTCCACAGCGGTGGGAGCCCTCAACCTGCAGGCTGACCAGCCACGGCCAGGCCCCCGGAGAGGCCAGCTGGCCCCCAGAGGCCCTGCTGGAGTTCACCCCACTCCCACAATCTGAGGGGAAAAACTGCTGTTAGAGAGGACGCATTTCACTGCTACAGGGCTTTCACAAGCAGGTAACAACTGTTTAGTCAAAGTGTAGATATAAGTAAAGAAGAACTGTAAAGAGGAGAGCAAAGATGCAGAACAGTGAACTGAAAGTGAAAAATGGTATAATTATAGTCTTGTCATGTTTTTTTTAATGTAATTTTTGCATTTAATTTGATGTATGCACACAACATAGAGGAGACCAAAAGCACTGCAGACAACACTTAGTCCTGCATATTATTTCTCCAAACGCTAGCACGTCTTAGGCATATACAATATGAAAATCAAAAAACCTTTAACTGCAGCAAATAATCAACACAAATGCAGAACCAGTTCCACCCACCCCTTACACTTCATAGTATTAACATACCAGTACAACGCAATGTCACTGCACTGTTGTTGGGACAGGTATTGCTGCAGATGGCAAAAGAAAAGACATTTGAGGTGTAATGAGGTCCATGTTGACTTGGCATGAACACATTTACACTGGTTCATCTGCACCCGGCTCACTAACCTGAGCACCAGCTGTTGCAGTATGGAAGCCTCAGGGTTGAAGTCAGACTTAGCTATTAAGTACCCATCATCTGAATCAGTCTGCTGTTGGCCTGATTTGAAATATGTGCCCCTGTCAAACCACATGAGGGAAAATATACGGCGTCAGTTAAACACACAAATCCTTCACATGTCAGACTATAGAGGGGGAGAAAAAAAAGAGTGAAGGAGCTTCTTACCGGCTGAAGCCAACATGCTGGCAGCTTGCTCTCCCCTGCTGGTCGGTCCAGCCGTGAGAACAAACAGTCCTCCAGTTTTTACTCCGAGTCGAGTAGATCTGGAGCAGGAAGCTGGAGCCATGCAGCCTCACTGAGCACAAACAGTGGGAAGTGGGTGACCAGACTCAGGTAACATAACAGAAAACTGACCTGTAACAACAATGTTCTCTTTGGACTCTGATGCTTTAAATGCAGATCCTAAGTATAGTCTTTCTCTTAAAGTTCCTAGATGACACTAATGATGGCCTCCAATTTAAATGATGTGGAGCTACAGGACAATCCTGAGCAGCAGTGTGTTAATAGGATGTTAACAAATACAGGCACAGATCTTAGATGTAATCTTTAATCTAGGCCTGTAGAGGTTAAAGTAAAAACAATATTAAAGTGTTCCTTTTAGCTGTAATAGATGTGTAGCTTGGTTTTATAAATATAAAGGCGAGTGAACAGCTTGTTTACCACAGTTAGCTTCATCCTGGCCTGAACGACAGTCTTTCACTCCGTTACACCACTGGGACTCCCACACACAGCTCCCGTCACCACACTGCATCCCGTGCACACAGGACGAGGAGACTGAGGCGACAGCGGACAAGAATCAACTCACAGATTTCAGGTTGTAATAGCACATGAGCCGTTACAGCGGACACAGCGGGGATAAAGAAAAATGCACTCACAGTAATAAGCGAGGAGGACTCCAGACACCAGCAGGAGGAGCAGCAGGGAGATCACAGCAGCCACAGTGAACTTAACACACCTCTGTTTCACACCTGACAGGACGACACACACACACACTGTGACAACTGGAAGAACATTCACACACAGCTGACCCACTTGATAAATGTTTTTAATAAATGCACTTTTAAGCCAGGCTTTATCTCATTTTAATTATATAAAAACATGTTTTTTTGTTCTTTGCTGTTTAAAGAAATCTGTAAATAAAACACTTATATGAATGCATCTCTATGGAAGTAGTGTTGTTGTATTAGGCTGACATACAGTTAGCAGTCATGAGTTGACCCCATTTATTCTGTAACTCTAACATACAAACATTGGATAGTTTATTTACACTTTTGGAATTTTCTTTAACGTTTGGTACAAACAGTAAACATTGAAATAGAAATTTCATATAATACATTGTATTTTGCTTGCAATTAGTCCTCCTTTTCACAAAGTTCCTCTTTTAGAATCAGTATTGAGCAGGAGACTGTCTTACTTCTGTGTCTGGAACCGGAGTGGCTGATTTCAGGTGGAGGTTTCGGGGCCACACGATGAACATACTGAGGCTTCACATCTGATCGGCTGAGTGGAGGAAGTTTCATCCTCTCACCTTCCAGGTACTGTCAGTGAAGCATAAGTGATGAGACTAGAGAGAAGCGCTAATACTAATGGGATTCAAGAATTTGAGTTAAAGATGAAAAAAAAGCCTAAAATGTACACGTGAGATTGTCCAGCTTTTCAAACACAAAATCATCTGCATTTTATTCACTCACATTGCTGAACTTATATTTTCATTATGGTATTATTATGGTATGAAATGGACTTAATCTTCTTCAAACTGATGCAAATAAAATGAAAACTTACCAGATTGGTGGCCATTCTCTGTTTAACCCCAAAATATCTTACAATCAACTGATGGATGCAGTGTGAAAAACGTCCTCCTGCGATATTTCAATCATCAAACTTGCATGTAAATAATCTGGTCCACTCTGAGAGTTAATGAAGGTACAAGATAAGCTCTCCTCTCTTGAGTTCTCACATCACAGAGATGAAGCGAAAGCGTTTGTATGAGCGTCCGAGTGGCCGCTCCCCACACTTCACTGGCATCGCTTTAAAACTTCCCTCCTGAGTACACAACAGGCACAAGGAGGCGTGTTGCCTCGTCTAAACATCCCACAAAGTGTTATCTGCCGAGCTGTCAGTGTGGTGAGCGAGTGCCGTTACAGCGAGCAATGGAAAGGTACTACACTACATGAACTGTATACAGGCAAACACATTAAGCCTCAATACCTGAGTCAATGATCGACAGAAAACACAGTTATATCTGTAAATAAACTTCAGTCAGTTACATTGAATTAACTGAGAGATCATTTTTTTTGACAAAAAATGTGTTTTTACTGTCGTTTGTTATATTTATTTAGGATACAGAAATCATGTTAAATGGCAGCATTGTTTTTTTACAGAACAGGTACATAATACAAAGTATAATCTATACACATATCGTACATTTCTGAATGCATTTAATATTCTCTCTAAGCTTTACAGCACATAATATTCACTAATATAATCGTAAAAAAAAACGAAACCGGAAAACAGCTGAACTGAAACGAGCTCCTCCTGGATAAGGCTCATCATACATTCATAACAGCTTCGGGTAGTCATTGGCAAAAAAACTTAATAACTTCATACGACAGTCAAAAGTATGAAAACATTCATATGCCATGGGCTAAAATACAGGAAAGAAATGTCATAAACATGTCAGACTCATCCCTTCACTCATCTCAGCACTACAGTTGACTGGTCTTTTTAAATTCCCTCAGGTTTTTGCAGTAAAAAAAATGTGATCTTATGGTTTGTTTTGCACGAATTAGTGCAAGCAATCTGCCAAATTGAATTGATGTTCTGTTAAAGTGCAAAGGTTAGCAGAAATGAATAATTCTAACCACAAAAAAGTTGATCTGTGGGTGTTTAGTCTGAAAAAATGAGCAATGGAGAACTCCCTTTTATTGAAGATGGTCAAAAGACGAATAAACAAGTGACCATGGGACTTATTTATGTTTATATTCTGAAGCTCATTTGCATAGAGCAAGAAGCCTGTACCGATCATACAGAGGAGAAGAAGAAAGCGTCCACGTCAAACGTGTGGCCTGAAGCAGGAACTTAACCAGCGCGAGTGAACCTCCTCTCAAGTCTACACCCAGGCCTGCCAGCCGGGGAAGAGTCTGCTGAGGTTTTTGGGGTCCATGGCTTGCTGGATGAGCAGGTTGACCTGCCCCCCCACGCTGAGCACCGTGCCCTCCTCCACCCCCTTCAGCTTCTCCTGCAGCCTCAGCAGCACCCGCTCCGCCACTTTGTTGAAGCTTTGACTGTCACTGCGGGAGGGAAGAGTATACGACGATGAGACGGAGCTTTAACAGAGATAGAAACGGGACTTCAACATCATCGAAAGGGCCGTTTAGGAATGAAAACACATTCATCATGTGCTGCAGCACCTGGGTTTACGGTGGTTGTCTATCTCATCTCCCCCCATGGTGGAGCTGAGCGTTGCGTTGAGCTCCTGCTGCTCGTCATTCTGCAGGTAGAAGGCCTTCAGCGGGTTCATGGTCCAGTCGAACAAAGGGTCATACAGCAGCACCTGGACGGCACATTAACACACAGAGGCAACACTTTAAATACGGTGAAAGAAATCCCTCGTGGTTTAAGAGTTTGTGTGTGTGTCCAGTGATCGTACCTCTACAATAGTCAGCAGAGCTTCTTGAGAGCTCCTCATCACCCCCATAGTCTTCTCACAACATCTGACCAGAGAAGACGAGAGAAGATCATTAAATTTCTGTATTCATCAGGGTGTCTTTGAAGGCACCACTAACCAAACAGTTGTGACATGAATATAAAATAGTGGAAACCAAAAATGAAACTATGATGAAAAGAAACATTCTCAGGTTGGACTTCCCATTAGTCTTTGTTTATGAATGTTTGATAATATCAGAACAAACATGTCCTCCTCCCTCACTCTTCCTCCTCCTCCTCCTCACCTCCTGAAAACCCCTTCCACTCCAGTGATGCCCATCCCGTCCACAATGTCTCTGGACAGTCTGAAGGGAACAGTCTCGGGGGTGGGGAGGATCTTCCCCTGCTCAAAGGCCACACCTGAACACCAACAGCAATGAGTTATAAAGCTGTGTGCGCTTTATGGCAAGAGTCCATATCGGATTTAATTTACTGTCAAATCAAAAATGCATCAAACTCTTCTAGATGCAGGATGGATCTCCTGCAGAGTGACACAAGTCTGCGTCGCTTTGCATGAACTACAGCGAGCTCAGTACAGTCAGCAGTTGTTTAAAGTGAAGTGAAGAGTTAACTTTCTATGTTTGCATACATCAAACTAATGAGAATGAGTTTTACCTAAATCGATGTGCACCAGTTCAGCGGTCTGCTCATCAACCAGAATATTCTGGATGTGTCTGTCTCCCAGACCTACGATGTAGCCGACTGTGGGCACAAAACACAAGAGTTGGCAATTCATTGGTTGAATTCAAACGTGTTTTCTACACCATTATTGGTCATAATGAAATTAATTCATAATTTGTTATATCTGTGTCACAATTAATACCGTGGCTCTTTTTAAGATGACCTGAGCTGAACACAAGCCCTGGGGTGAACATGCATAGTCTGTTACCTATAGAAGAGGTGGCCACACTGCGAGTGTAAGCCAGCCGCTTCTCCATCCACACCGCGGGGTCCAGGAATCGTTCCATGCAGAAATACCTGAAGACCGGCCTGAAGTTCTTGCACACCTCACTGTAGGCCTGGAGCTTCTCATCAAAGCCCAGCTTCAGAGCCTCCTGCAGTTGTGCCGAAATCAATTCAAATGCAAAGATGGAAAAAAAAGACAAACTCAGGGCGCAGTTGAAACTACGATTAGCAAACTGAGACAGCTGTGGTTTATCCGAAACAAATCCCTTAGTAATTGTGTACGACGGTGTTGAATATGTTCTATTTAAGCGATGGATATGCTCCGGGCAGTACCGTCATCCTCCTGCGGCAGGCCAGGCTGGTGGGGTCCTGAGGTCTGAAGCGCTTGTGGGCTCCTTTCATGGGATCCACCAGAAACTCCCCGATAGGCACCGTGCCTGAACACCACTCCAACACGCCGCTGCGCTGTGAGAACGGCACCACCTGGGACGAAGAAGAAAGAAAGTATTCAGTGTTTTTCTTAAAGTGCTTTGATGGGTTCTTCCAAGAAAATATGGGAATTACAAGACGACGACACAAAGATCAAACATGCAGCCAAAAAAAAACCCTCCTCCTGATTTAATATGTTCCCCATGAATTAAAGAGCAAAAGGTTTGAATACGAGATCAAGTGGTAAAAAAAAGGATTAAATGTGTATTACCTTGTATCGTCTGATGTTGAGCTTCCTCTTGCGGGTGTCCGTGTTGCGCTGCAGCAGCATGGAGCACATGCTGAAGACCTGCTGCATCACTGCGTCCTGCCGCAGGTCGTCCTGACCCTGTTAACAAAGAGAGGGGGTCACTGGAGAACATACTGTGGACCACAGCACCGAGAGCCTCCGCTTAAGTCTGTGCTCTACAATTAAAGCAAAGGAATCGTTGTTTTTTTTTGCCATTTTACTTTAGTTCTATCAACACTAAAGTCTTCAAAATACAAGAAAGGCTCAAGACAGACTCGGCAATGTGAGACTCATTCGGATTTATGATTGTGTAAGATATCCCGAAATATTCCACATATTTCTCCATGGGGACATAAACAAGGGCGAACAAAGTCACATTGATTGAAAAGTAGAATTCACTGAGGTTAAAGGTCGGGGGGGGTGGTGAATTATTAGCCTTTAAGTGTCTGACAAGTGTTACCGCAAACAAAACATATGCGCTCACACACACACAAACACACTCACGCACAATGTCCCCTGAAGAATGTCCTCATTGCAAAGGTGTCGGAGTAATATAACACGCTTTGTGTTTGTCCTGGTACAAAAACAAGATTAATCATTGCTAAAGTTAAAAGTGAGCAGGTTCCCCCGTCGGGGCTGCTCACACTTCAATCACACACGACAGCTTCGGCTTCAAAGAGAAGGGATTTGTTTAAGTGGAGAACAAACCACATACCCGACAGAAACAAATGTCTTTGCACATGTTTTGTCACATGAGCTCTCCTCCCTTTACGAGTCAGGGACTCGGAGACACTTTAAAGACGCACACTCTCACCTTGACCAGTTGTCTCCTGCTCTTGCCGTCGGAGCCGACGCAGTCGATGATCTTGGGCAGGTTGACGCCTCCGACCAGGTGATACTGAGGCATGAAGGATCCGACGGTCACCAGGTTGTCATAGCATCCAGATGGATCCACCTGTTGACACAACGAAACAACACGTGTTATTTCACAACACACTTGTTTAAATATACTGTCCTTGAGTGTTAAATACTGAAATGTGTCATTTATTAAATGTGGGGTCATGGGCGGAGCGGCTTTGTTCTGTACTGTGTACTGTTACAAAATGATCAAATACTGGTTTGATATCTCAAGACATCTGTACCTGATGTGTCATTTGTTGCCAACAATGCTCAAGCAACTCAGACACAAAATTTAAATCTTTGTTTTTTCACATGAGCATAAAGAAATTAGTGCATTAGAGCAGGAAATCAATTTTATAAAGTGACATTCAACCAGAATATCAGCAAAATAAAATCCATTGGGTTCATCTAATTAAATCAAATGCAATAGGAGCTCCTATAGCATTCATAAATATTTAAGTGTCTTCAGGATTTGATAATGAAGAGAAGTTTGATGGTTTTACCTTGATCTCCATTGTGGGGATGGCGACCTCATCCAGGTTTTTGATTTGCATGATGGGCTGATCAGCAGGGATGGGAATAGCCTCTATAATGAAAAACACACACACAAAGGATGAGTAAACATCTAAATATTTAATACACACATTTAGGGGTAAGAAAGAGATTTCACTCCAATCAAAACAGAAATGGCAAACTTAAAGCCATTTTCAAAGTATGTAGAAATGAGATAAATGTTGGAATTTCAAGGACAGCTATCCTTAAATCCTTGAAAAGCCGCCCAGTGTGATCGTTTGTGTACGTCGCTGTGCTCGGACTACTCACTCTTCTCCGTCTTGTGCTTGCTGGCGTCCATATAAGCCAGAGTGATGTAGGCGTCGCACAGACGCTCGACCCCTCGGATCATCTTGCCTCTCTTTTTCCTGATCCCACTGATGATCTTCTGGGCCACATCGGACCGCTCCTGCACCAGAATAACTTCACTTGTAAAAACAGAACTGGCTGTGTTTACAAAAAATACATTTGGGAAGGTTGACTGAAGGATCAGGGTGCATAAAAACATTATGAATATCTTGATTTTATCCAAGAGAGCACTTTAAATTGGGCATTTATTAAAACCTACTCAGGAAACAGAGAATAATCGAATGAAAGTCCCACCAGGTCGAATGGTGAAGGCTGCCGTGGAGCGCTCTTAGACAGTCGGGTCTTGCAAAAGTTCTCGTCTTTGTTGGCGTTCACCAGGGCGAGGATGATGAAGAGTGTGTGGTGAGGGTGCTCCAGAGACGCTCGGCACATCAGCTGCGAGGAGAGAAAACAACTGAAGCAGCAGCTTTTGATATATATATAGCTGTTCATTTGTATTTAAAAAAAAAAACGCTTGCATTACGTCGCTGAGGACATCGTGGAAGCCCGTATCCTCGCTAATGCCAGTTGCCATCTTGGTTCCCATGCGAGCAGCCAGCTGATACATGAGAGGCAGAAACTTGTAGGAAGGGATCCGCTTCACCCCTTTCTGGAACACAAAATAAGTGAAATGTAAAAGCACTGAGCATTTCACAGAGCGACTTTAGTCCCAAAATCAAAAGCAAAGCGACTCGAGTGTTGTTCTACTCACCTTCATCATGTCGTTTACGGCCTTAACGCCGGCATTCTCCAGCCACAGTGAAGCCAGGCGAAACACCCAGGTGTCGTGCTCCTCACCTTCCTCCAGACACTGGATGTAGTTCTCCACCGCCTTACACAGGAAACGCTGTCTGTCTGCCTGCAGGTTAGACAGGGCCTTCTCATCCAGCACCAGCTCTTTCTGCACCTTTACTGTGTACCTGTGAAGTCGGAGGAAGAGCCCATCTATCCATTCAGCCATCTTAAGTCTCCCAATTGCTTTTTAAAAACAGAGATCTTGTGATTTAAACAAGTGGAGAAAAAAAAAAGCAATTAACAGAGCACACACCTGTTGGAAATCACGTTACGCTCCTTCATCAAGTCCACTTCTTCTTTGGCCTTCTCCAGCAGCGCCTGCTTGTTCTCAAACTCAGAGGAGTTCATGTATTTGTCGATGCTCTGGTACTGAGCGTCAGAGAAGCGGGCCAGAGACAGGAAGGCCTCGGTCCGCTGACTCTGCAGCCTGGAGTCCTGAACTCCCGATTCCTCCTCGATCACCTCCACTGCCTGACAGAAACAGCACAGGAGACACTTTAACAGCTTCTCTGTCAAAAGCTACTGGGACATAAATGATGGGTCAGTTCTCTGAGGGAGGCCTGCTGTGTGTACTTCAGGGTGTTAGAGAGATTCATCGGGTTACACATATTAGATATTTTGAGACGTTTAGATTTCTGTTTGTCGCCTGAAAGAATACCATTAAAAAAAGTTTTCCAGGAACTATGGACACCACTGTTTATATTTTGCTGTTTCCCTGAGCAGATGTACGTCACACAACAAGGCTTGCCCGTAAATCTGGCCTGTTGTCGTTTAGCTTCCTCTTACCCTCTCCAGGTATTTCTCCAGTATTACTCCAGGGCTTTCCAGGCAAGTCTCAGCCAGCCAGTTACCACACAGCCTGAGGCACTCGGTGTAGACCGGGGCCAGAGCAGGATTCATGCCCACCTGGTCAACAAAACAACAAAACAGACAGAATAGTTACAACGAAGTCTCTTGACATTTGGGATTTTAGGATGTTCCATAATTAAAGTAATGTTTTTTCATAGATATAAATATCCACGTTTTTTGGGGGGGGATTTGTTTTGTCTGTGTGTTTAGGTCTGACCTTCTCCTCGAGGTTGTGTATCATCTGTCTCAGCAGACCCAGGGCCAGTCCCTGCTCCCCTTTTACCCAGAACACCTGGGCCTCTTCCAGTTGCCATGATAAGACAGGGGACGACGCACAGGACCCCCCACCGCCACCACCACCATGCTGCTTCATCTGGAAGACTGCCCGCTCTGCGAGCTGGACAGGAATCACAACACTGTGAGTACTTTGTAGTTAAAATAAAAGACACACAAACACACACACACACACACACACACACACTACCTGTGTATTCCCAGCCTTGCGAGCCAGCCGGCAGAGCTCCATGAGGTGGTCCGTGAGCACCGAGCTGAGGTACTGGGTGCTGTCGGAGTCTCCCGCCCTGGATATCAGGGTGTGCTGGGCCACAGTGCGGACGGCCAGAATGGGCTCCACCAAAGCAAAGTCACTGTCAGCGAGCAGCTGGGAGTGCTGTCGCCACTGGCTGCAAACTTCCCTCAGAGTCACATCTGAGAAGGGCCTGATATTAAAAGTACAAACATCTCATTAGGAATGTTTCTATGAGACATCTGGACATCTCCATCAGCCCAACCCAAGACGGCAGGGAACAAGACTTCCACACATACATCCTCAAGACTCCTTCCTGTGTGACTACATTGTTACTCGGGTTTTGACTGCTCACATCACCTAGAAAAGAGCTGTTTAACACTCTCCAGCTCCCTGATGCTCTGCAGGTTCCTGAGAGACGGGTACAGAGAAGACACAGCCTCCAGACTGCCTCTGCACAGCTCCTCCACATCTGCACCCCTGAGGAAACACACGAGCACATAGATAAGTGGATTACTTTTACGAGTGGGGAAAACTGAATTAGAGTTCAAACTTGAAATGTCATGAGATGCCTATCGTACCTGGCCTGTTTCATAGTTTCATCAAATATGGAGAACTCTTTGTCCCTCAGCGCTTGCAGGGAACAAAACACCGATTCGTGGAAGCTGGGTTTGGATTTCTCACTCCTGATACAACAAATAAAAAAAGAAAAGGTATTAAGAGAGAGATTGCCTCTGCTTCTCTGAAACACTGTGTAGCAGGGCACCACGCTCTCGGCTGTGTGTGTGTTCGCCTCACCTCTCTGGCAGCTCACAGTCCCACTGCGTGTTCCTCCAGGCGGCCTGGAAGCGGAGCTCTCTCAGCTCAGCTCCCCACTCCACCCCTTCGCTCTCCAGACCCCTCATGTAGGTGGCGAGGATGCTGCTCAGACCGAAGTTCTGCAGGCCCTGTTGGTGCAAACGCTACAACTGAAGAGGCTGCGTTACACGCATCAATACCCGTAGTAGGAATCTAAATTGTCCTTCGTTATTTTACCTCCACAATTCCCACTTGACGAGTGACCTCAGGCAGTGTAGTGTGCAGGTCGTATGAAGTCAGGGCCTTCCCCCACATAGCCTCGTGCTCATAGGTTCGAATCCTATAAACGAGTGTGACAAAACGACCTTTGTAGTTCTGATAGTGATTGAACACTGCAGGGAACGAGGGATGCAGGTCTCATTAATCTACTTATTGATTACCTCGTCAGTGGACTGGTCAGCGTCTCCCCGCCGCAGCCATACAGACTGTCGGGCTCTCCGATGCTGCGATACACCTCAATCAGCAGCTCCTACAAAAAGCGTGAGAGAGAGAGAGAGAGTGGAAATAAATCCTCTGAAGCTCACGACAGAATGACTTTATATTGGATTGCGTACTGCCTTACAATGCAAGTTGTGTGCATTTGTCACAGGTTTTGAAGTTGTTGAGTCATTAAACTGGACTCACATCGGGAAACAAACAATCTAATTTGAACTGCTTCGGGGGGGCATTTTTCAGAAATACATCAGGGAGAAATCTGAATGAGCAAATGCTTTGTATGGTTGATTTAGAAAACAAACGGACCTGCAGGCTGATATTGGTGTCTTCCATAGTCTTCTCAGTGAGGCTGGAGATGGTGAAGTTCTGGCTGTTCTCTTCAAAATTGATCTTACGTGTTGTTGTGGACTTGGTTCTGCAGGTTTGGTAAACGCATTGGATAAAATAAAAGGATAATTGGATAAAACTCTCAAAATGCTAATTAAATTGAACCTTCAGATGCTTCAAAAAAAAGTGTACATACATATCGTTCATAAGTAGAGAACCAATTTAACGTTTAATGTGTCTGAAAAACAAATGTTCAACTGAAATAATATGTAAATGTCTTCAACGCATGTTTAGAAGTTGCATACCGTCGACTTTCCTCCATGTTAGCTTTGATCTTATCCACGTAGATCTGAGTGTACAGCAGAGCCGTGAAATGTGCCGAGCAGGACTGAGCAGCTTTGGCCACCTCCAGGTAGTTCAGCTCCAGCCAGAAGTTTGAGTCACACACCGTCCCACAGGAGCTGCTGGAAGAACGATACAGTGTTTATTTCAAAGACACCGTTTGTCAGTTTACGCGAACTTTCCATGAACAAAGACACAAATCAGAGTAAGAGCAGGTCCAAATACAGTCCCTGAGCATCCGACACGTATTTGGTTACAATAACAGTGCAGACCTATCAGCTTCCAGTGGTCTCTGTTGGTGTCTCAGATAGTCGATAACAGCAAGCATTGTCCGCAGAGAGGTCTTGTCGTACAAGCCCTGACTGGCAGCATCCGACTCTGTAAAGAATCACACATTTTAATCACAAACAAACACAAAAAACGTACAAACTCCTGAATGTGAGTGGACGGAGAGACAAGCATATTATTTGTCACACTCTCAAGCTCACCGGAGTCAGAGTTGAGAGGTGTGGCAGAGCGACTGGCAGCCTGAGCGCTTCTGGAACAAAAGCTGAAGAAGTCCCGGATGTGGGAGGAGAGCGTCTCCCTCCACACACTGTTACGGTCTTCCAGAAGGATGGAGTGAATGATGAGCGGCAGCAGCCTCTGACAGCAGTCCACCCGCACCTGGAAGACGGACCGAGGGAATAAGGCGCTGTTAGAGCCGGAGCTCCGGATTCAAACTAGAACTGGTTGATGGGGAAGTATGAGACAAAAATGTGGACCACGAATGCTACAAAACGCTCTAAAGCACGAAAACACAGTCCGAGATGTGGATACTTAAAAGCACACGGAACCGTATTCAAACTGTGTATGTGTAGGCAGGGTCAGAGTTCTTCAGCTAACTTCTGTGTGCTCACCAGACACAGCGGTCGGGACAGCAGCAGGGCTTCACTCCTGACTCCTTCGCTGTCGAGCAGGGCGGTGCACAGGGCCTTCAGCCAGGCCTTGTGGCCGCCTGCCTGGGGAATCCAAAACTCCTGGCTCTCCAGCTTCTCCCTGGCCTCCAAACTCACCTCAGCACTCACGACAGCCACCTAAGGAAAAGCCAGTGGTGAAGACACAGGTGTTACATGTGCATCCTCGAAAAACACATTCATACAAGTGAGGGAGATACATCTGCGTTCAACTGGAGAGCAAAGTGGTAATTATTATTTATTAATTAGTATACATACACATTGTTAAACTTCCTTAACCCACCTTCTCCTTGGCCTTTCTAAAGGGGTTGAGGTAGGCCAGCATGGGGTCTCTGTTGTCTTTGTGTTCCTCCCAGAAATGGACTCCAGACTGAGTGGCGAGGATGCTCTTCACACACTGAGCGGCCGCCTGCCTCACCTCGATACTGGCAAGACAACCGCAGCACGGAAAACACAGTAAATATAAACACAAGCCGCTCCCTACGCCATAGTCATGTACAACAAACGTTTGATTACTGAGATCTAGGCTTCGGTGTACCGCTGTTGAGTGAGTGCGTCGTTCATGCAGTTGAGGACGATGTAAAGACACTGTGACTCCGTGGAAGTGAAGAGGGACACAGCCTTCTCATACAGGGGGTCTCTGCCATGAAGCAGGGCGATGGTGGAGAAATCCACAGGACCCAGTTCTCCCAGACAGCTGCCCGCTGCCTCTGCAGGAACAGATTTGTGTTTGTACTCGTGAAAAATTATTAATGTGTCCAGACAAGGCTGAGAACACAGCATACTGTCATCGTAGGAGGTTTGTGATTTCATACCAAGAATGTCGGCTCCTCCCGGGTGGTTGGCTGCTAGCTTACAGAGCTGCAGCAGACTGAGAACCAAATTCACCAGCACACTGTCAGTGGGTTCAGCTGCAGGAAGGACAAAGACGAGTGAGAGAACAAGCTCATTAGACATTCATAACGGTATTATCCATAGACCAGCTTCAGCACCGTACCTTGGCACTCTTTGAGCAGCTCTCTGATCTGTCCCTTGTTGTCACGCAGCTGTCTGGTGAGCTCCTTCAGCCCCTCCAGTCTGGTCAGAGGTAAGGAGTCACATGACGTCACTGACAGGAAGTGGGCTATCTCCTGTGAAAGGGAAACATGGAGGATGTCGGTCAGCAATGACATTTTTAATTGTTCATTTTCATTGATACCCATGAAATGAGAAATCAGAGCCACATATGCATAAAAAATGACTTGTGTACATGATACAAATACATGTATATTATTTAGGTTATTACCTGTCTCAGTGTGAAGCTCCCAGTGTTATATTTGAGCTTGTGCTGTACAGAGCGCAGCTCTCTGAACTCAGGGAGGTCAGGAAAAGGCTCCAGCCTGCTGATGGCTCCTTTTAACTTCTGTTGATTTTCTATCACGAGAAACTGCAACAGAGTGTTCACCTAGAGGGGCCAGAGGGGAGTAACAACGAAAGTTAGAATGTGGCTCGCAAATGCTGAAAAGGAGACAGATATTTCTCTCAAGCAGTGCAATGTGCAAAGCAGTGATACATGTCTTAAGGGGAGCTTGGGAAGAGAACAGTAGTTAAGTCTATAAATCCAGGAAACATTTATCAAATGAGTATCAACCAGTTCACACTTTTGTCTGGATGCAAAAGTCCCAAATTCAACAGTTTGTGGTTTTAAAGTGCACTTCTCTGTGGATGTAAAAACTCTCTAAAAGGGTAACATATTTAAAAAAATGTTTATACAAGAACCTAAATGATTAGATGTGAATGAAGTGGGCGCTTCTGTCCACTGCGTGACACACCTGCATGTGGCAGTTTTGCTTCATGCATGCCTTCTTCAATGCACAAGTCTGTTGCATTTTCCTTTAATTCCATATCATTTCATTGAATCTGCTAACTTGCAAAACAGGAAACTCCTGTGCGTCGACTCCCGGTTGCTTACCTGCTGCGAGATGGCGGGCCGGCTTTTCACCTGAGCTGTGAGAGTCCCGACGATGACCTGTAGGTGGCAGTCCAGAGCGTCATCACAGAACTCCAGAGCCGCCCGACACACAGACGTCAACAGGTCGCAGCACAGAGAGAGGCTCCGGTTAGAAACCTCGTCATCACATTGAACTGGTCTGAGGATGAGAGAAGCACAAACGGGTCAGACTTTGTCAGGGAAGACAAAGATATAGTGAGTGGGTTGTGTCCACACAGCGTGTGTGAGATACTGTGAATGTTTGTGCGCACCAACCTGCTGTTGAGATGGTGGATGAGTGTGTAGATGATGTCCCTGAGCACGAAGGCCCAGGCTCCCCCGAGGCCGTCCTTCACCTCTCCGAGCAGCAGGTTGACAAACAGGTGGTACATGAGGAGGATGCGATGACGTTCATAGCTGTTGGTCGTCTCCGCTGCTCTTTCACACACCGCCAGCAGAATCCTCTGGATAGAAATCTACAGCACAACGAAGGGGCGACACGCGGGTTACGAGCTACTAAAAAACTACTTTACAGCAAAATGGTGTTGGTCAATGAAACCACGTTAAGGGATAACTTGCATGTCTTACCGGAGTCTTTGAAAGAATGGCTACCACAGTCTTGTGGTTTGCGCTGTGGCACTTGCTGAGGTAGTCCAGTGTAGCTCTAATGACATAGGAGCTGAAGTACGGTGGGTTTGGTACAGGGTCCAGCTCCCTGAGGGCCGTTAAACAGATATTTTGTCACATTTTCTTAGATTTAGATTGAGACAAACAACTTTTATTAATGTCCAGGGTGAGTAAATAAAAAAAAACAATAAATAAAATAGGAAAGCATGGTCAATTTGAACAACCATTACCCTATGAAGCGGTTCAGGTCTCCTCTGTGCCCTTCAGCTCCACTTCCTTCGTACAGAGTCATCAGCAGTTCAACCACTATGTCCGCCAGGTTACTGTGGATCAGGTTGTCAATTTGCTGCGGACACACGCACAAACAATTTGCCATTGAATTACTGGATCTTGACGGCACACACTTACACACTCAGTTGAGCCTTTGATCCTGTACATCTTCGCAGGTGAAGTCCCACAACAAATATCACGCCGACACATTATGGAAACCTCACAACAGTCGCTGCCCTTTTGCACTTCAGATGGAGCTTCTACTGACAACTTTAATGTGATTTAGATCAGTGTGCTACAAGTCCTCACCTGGTCCTGAAAATCATATGCATTTGCTTTCCCTTGCGGTCTGTTTTCACTATTTTCAAAAGTGAATTACTGTCACGATGCGATCAAATTACAAAAGCTCCATATGTTCAACAGCCGTGTTTACCTGTTTGCCCAGACAGTTGGCGTCTTTGAGCAGGTCGTACACTTTGTGGGCCTTGTCTCTCTGCTGTGCGACCTGTGAATCCTGGCCGGACAAGGCAAAGTACGGCAGGATGTTGACCATGATGTTGGGGAAACAGTCGGCCAGTAACACTTTCCAGTCCTTCTCAAGACACCTGCCGATAGACTTCACCTGCTCAAAGTCATCCAGGAAGACCAGGTGGGGGATTAACACCTGGTAGGAAGAGCTTCAAGGGGACACAAGACAACAGCCATGTTGGATTTCATTATCGTCTGTGACAGTGTTTTACTTAACGTAAGATCATTGCATACCGGGGAAAACAACATCAAATGGAGTTGTGACTTAAAAAGAAAGTAACAGAAGTTAAGTTCCTCACTTGTAGAAGTCTTTGACTGTGTCGTGGTCTAGGAGGGTGTAGGGGAAAGATCCAAGAGTGTAGCGATCGTCAGACTGTCTCTGCGCCAGCCACTCAGCGACCAGGTAGTACAGGTGAGAACTGACAAATGTTTTCACACTCCTGTAGCCCAGCGCTCTGGACACACTGCACAGCATCTGTGACAAAAAAGAAGGACAGAAACGGTTCCTTCTCACTCTGCTCTTTCTGCACAGTTTGTTGTTTTATAGGGAAGAAGGACAGGCTTGTGATTAGTCTTTAGGTCATAACTGTGATGCATAAAGATGAGCTCAAGTATCAGATTAGTGGTGCAAAGTAACATTCGCTTGTTAAAGCAATGTGGACGATGCTGCATGACGTTACAAACACTATTTTCATTGATTCAGTTTCAAAATTGTATTTCTAAAACGGCATTCAGCATTTTGATCCTTTCACAATGCAGAGGGCCCTGACATCGTCACCTTTTTGATGAGCTGTTCCTCTATATTGTTCTCCTTGTAGGACTGGAAGAGGGCAAACAGAGACTGCTTTTCACAGACTGGGCTACAACACAGCACAACGGACAAAGTCTTCAACAGGGTGGCCTTGCGGTTGAACAACTCGTCCTTCTGGTCTTCGGAAGAGCTGCTTCTCTGTGCACGATCACGCAGACACAAGAAGCATTAGGAGAGTCAAACAAGAGGTGGAAAAACACACGCGTAATGAAGTATTCCCTAATGAACTTACCGGGAGCTTCATTCCTTCCTGAGCCTTCAGGTAAACGTTCTCAAAAGCCGCCTGCTGGTGTTTAAGCGGCAGCATGTTCCTCTTATCTGGATGCTCTGGTCTCATCTCCAGAAACAACCTGGAGACGCAGGAGGATCCATGATTTACCATGTTTTAGAAGTGACATATATGGTGTGATGTACATCTTTGTATGTATCCTGAAACATCACCAGCTCCCGGCTAAAGCGTACCTCTCTACTGACATGGCAACCAGCATGCGGACTTGGTGGTGGGCGTCTGCGAGGTGAGAAGGAAGGACGACAGACACCGGGCAATCTTCCTCTCCGATACTTAAGACTGCCCAATTACAACAAGGGTCAGCCTGTCAGAAAATATAGAAAGCAGCTTTAATATTTGGACTATTTTGACACTTAGCCAGCAATAAAACCAGTCGTCTTCACAGCCAAACATATGAACATGGTCTCTAAAAGTTTATTAAACTAATATATGGAATATAGAAATAGAAATGCTGTATTTCATGGTTGTGCAGATACATAACAATAACTGTGAGAGCTCACCTCCAGCAAGGCCACCAGACATCTCACTAACGCAGCTCGGACAGCTGCCATGCATTTCCCCGTTTGACTCAGGAAACTGAAACACATTATAGGGATTGAGTTAGTATCAGAAGGGGTGCGTTCCAATACCCATACCACCATATATTTATTATGCCAGAAAAAGATTTAGTATTTCCTAATACATGGGTCTGTCAAATGCAGTATGCGCGCTCATTGACAGCTTCAAATGTCAGAGTATGGACGGCGACGGATATACGAGCAAGAGGGTCAAAGACGGGACACGCTTTGTACGCGATTTGGAACGCAGCTCAAGTTGCCGACAGGTTATGACAGAGTGGATCGACATTCACATAAAACTGAGATTCATGTTTTCAAGTCCAATACTGTAGCCATCCCTTCAAAATGTAATAAAATAACTTTTAGAAGAGACTTTGTTTTACACATTTTACACTTCCTCCTCCTTCAAAAACTGTTGGCTCCTTGCCACAGACAGAGGCTTCCCTTTAAGTCATAATCTCTCATGCGGTAAAAAATATGCTGCTAACCAGAATCCAGACACCACTTTTAGCAGAGATCCCTGAACATGTCTCATCTCCTCCGGCATGTGGTGGGTTTTCCCGAGGCTCGTGATGGAGGGTAACAAACCCAGCAGTACAGCAGCACAGATCTCTTGGTCCTGACGGTACGAAGAACACAGGTCCCTGTAAACACAGCAGCAGCACAAACAAAATGCATTAACTAAACCTCCTTATTTCATTTCATAAAGACAGAAATGGATGAATTCTAAAAGAAAACGTTCATTTGTGTGGCAGAAAGATTTCCCTACGCTAGAGGACGGAGCAGGGAATCAAATTCCTCCGGAGAGAGCGAGTCCTCAGCTGGAAGCTTCTTCAACAGGACGAGATACTGGAAGAGAATCAGATATTAATGTTCATCCGCTGAACCACCATCATCATCATCGCCACTGCAACCACGACTCTCTCCACAGCTACAGCTGCTACCCACCATGTTGAGGTGCAGGGCTTTGGTAAAGTCCATCTGCTCCACCAGCAGCAGCAGCCTGCGCCGCACCTCCTGTGGTTTGAAAAGCAGACCGCGGACGTGCTGGATGGAGCCGCACTCACACAGGAGCTCCAGGACTGCGAGGAGAGCCACGTCCTGTTGGGCCAGATGATCGTCTGCTAACAGACTTTTTGCACCTGCCGGAGGACAGAACCGAGATTCTTTTAACAGTCATCCACTTACTTGGTTTTACTGGTGTCTGGTTCCTTCTTTCTTTCTAATCCCACACCGATACAGAAAGTGATCCCCTTCGTACCTGGCCCACAGGAAGCCTCGCTGTTGTCTCCCTTCTGTCTGTGACTCCCATCGGTGCTGCTGTGGGACTCATCGCCCTCATCAAACAGGTCGATGTCGTCCCCTTGTTGAGTTCTGGTCACGTCCAAGTCATCATCCACATGATCGTCATCGTCCACAACACCGACTCTCTTAGAAACGCTGCTTAACTGAGGAGACGAGGAAGTGAGATTATTTCTTTTTTTTTTTTTTTTTATCCTCGAGCAACAAACATCTTGAATATGCCACGTACGTAAATATATGTCACTTACCAACAGTTTGCAGATCTCAGCCAGTTCACTGAGGAGACTGGCCGGCAGAATCATCATGAACAGACCGGAGGAGATAAGACAACCATTATCCTGCAGAAGAAAGGACAAAGATTACAATTACATATCACAATGTCAATGTAATATGAATATATTGCCCAGCCCTAATGCAGACTTGTGTCACCTTGTTGGTTCTGCTGGCTGACTGTGAGCAGAGCTTCATGACAGATCTCAGTGTGCTCATGGTTCCTTCCTCGGTCATCTTCACTCTCACACTAGAAACAAACCCGCTGAAGTCCTGGGCCAGGGCCTGGGAACAAAAACACACCAAACAACCTTAACCCTCTATGTTGTGACGTAATGTTTTAATGGTGAAGAGGCTGGCGTGATTGATGGAATGATAGATCTACTGCGATGCATCTGAATGCTACCTTGGCTTTAGTGTAGAGTTGTGAGCGGCAGGCCTCCTCCTCAGTCAGAAACCCAGTGGACACGTAACCAGCTAGAACTCCAGTCAGCAGACTGAGACAGCGCACCAGACACTCTGGAGGCGTGGACTGAGACTGTGGTCGGGGGGGGGACATCAGAATAAATACCAGACGTCACTGTGGCGACTATTACAGACACATAAACACACAAGCATCAACTCCCACTCACATCGGGAGAGTAGCAGTTGAGTAGGTTGTCAGCCACACAAAGCAGGGATTGCTCCAACTTGTTTCTGATGCAGGGGACGGCGGCGAATTGGCCGTCAGTTGAAGCCGCTGCCGCTGCATCGCCAGTGTCTCGCCTCGGTGACGGCAGCGTGTTGAAGCTGAACTGCAAGTAAAGCCTCTCGATCTCCTCCAGGTTGTCTTTGGCGTTGGATGTTGTTTGTTCTTGAGAAAGGGCACTTTAAAAAAAACACAGTCATTGAAAGATTAATTATTTCTATTCAAGAAACGGCAATCGACACATGGATTGTGCAAAAAGGAGGTGTTAGGACGAAGGTTTCAGAACAGGACCCTCACCTTTCTACTCCTTCAGTACCCAGCAGACGCTTCAGGCCAGCTCTCGTGTCTTTCAAGGTCAGGGAGACCAAGATGTTCGCTATTAGGTTGTAAGGAAAGTCTCTGCACACAACATCATAATCAAGCATTAATTTACAGACCTTTATTTTAAAATCAAAGAAAGATAGATCCATCTTAAGCTCCATCTTGGAGCTTATATTTCCTGTTTCTGTAAACGCAGCACAGTGCATCCCCTGTGGGACACCCGTCTGTAACTGGAGCTTCCCGCCATTTAAACATGAACGCAGTCTCAAGATATTACGATTCACGTCCTTAAACAAGTACTGAACCAGGATAAATGTATCTACAGTCAAAGTCCCATAAACCCACAGGTAACATGGAAAAGCAACACAAAGCCAAACCTGCAGATGATGGGGTGAGGTCTGGAGCTATCCTCCATCTCTTCGCTCTGATCGGTCATCAGCAGCCAGGCTATAAGGGTCTCCTTCAGGTTGGATGTTGCAGAACCCTCTGTGGCCCCCACATAGTCCCTCCCTGAGCTCGAGATGATACTTTTAGGGGTCGGACAGTTCAGCAGGGCCTGGGCCAGACAGAGAGCAGCACCCCTGTGGATAGAGAGAAACAAGGAGGCGACTAAATGCAAACACAAAAGCCCACACATCATAACAACACATTTTCAGTATTAACAAATGTATTGATATACGTTGAGGAACGGCGAAGACTCACTGAGACGGTTTACATGCTGATCCACAGAAGAGCTTCCAGAACTCTCTGTCCATATTGATGAGTCCACCGTGGACAATAGACCTCAGCAGGTCCAGGCTGACGGTCTCTGTCTGAGGTGAGCTGACCCCTCGCATGGCCAGGGCCCACACCCGACCCCACAGCCGGGCCAGCTCCGTCCTGTGGACGCGGGCCCTTTCCGGGCAGCCGGCCTGGCACCGGGCCACCTCCCTCAGGCAACGCAGCACGTACGGCCCCCTCTCTCCTCTCCGCTGCTCTGCCAGGAGCTGGTACAACACCGACAGCAGCGGGACCAGCTCCTGGCCGGGCACCATGGACGGGTACTTAGAGGTGAGCATTGCAGTGATCTGCAGCCTGAGAGGAGGAAAAGAGGGTTTGAATATCATCACAGGCTACTTTTCAGTGTTTTTCTACCACAAAATACATTTTCGTATTTTTGGAAAGTCATACTCAGAACTTACTTATTCACCTTTCAAGCATTATTATATTAATTGTACGATTTTCATACCATGGTATGACATCAAAGTCATTATGCTGAGGCTGCAGATGGTCCCGGAGGACCTCCCAGCCCACTTCAATGCGCCGGCGCTTGCTGGCTGCACCATGGGTGGGACTGCCCACGTGGGTGGCTCTGACGGAGGCCTGGGTCACCTCCACGATATGGGGTTCATTGTCATCCCTGAACAGCTACATGCAGGAAACACAAGACGAAGGAAATAGTCCTGACAACTCAGCATTTAATATTAGCTATTGTATAAACACTAACATAAAAAAAAGTATGATTTTCTGTATGCATACTTGAGACTTGAGCTGTGTTACCTGATGACAGATGTCAGCTGTGAGCTCAGTGAGATTGTCTTTGACAGCTATGTGTCGTGTCCCAGTGACGTACTTCCCTCTGCTCCCTATATGGCTAATCTCTCTGATTAAGGCGTCATACAGGTTGTACAGCAGACTCCCCCACCTGGTCCAGTCCTCAGCATGAGCACCTACAATATGAGAGAGTGGACAGCTGGTTAATGGTTGTTAGTTTAAGGTCATACCTGTGGTTTAAAATGTTTAATTACCTTTAAATCACATATTCACAACAATTATCCAAAGCAAACCCCCTGTTCAGCCACTGGTTTTCAATAATTTGACGGTATAAACTTGGATTTTATTGTGTTTTAGTTCATGCAATTTGGAAAGATTGCTTGATATCAGTAATCCATCACCATTCATCTTTAGTCACCTTTATTATAAAGTAAATGTTTGTCACAGTTGCCGTATTATCACTCAATAAAGCAGATGTTCTTCTTGAAATCTTTCCTTGGTGGCACAGTTTGAACTTTAAAGATTAAGTTCGTCAAATTTCTTGTGAACAATCACAATAGTGTTTTCAGCCTTATATGGAACTACACACAACCCACTATAAAGCCCGTCTACCGCACAATGACAACCTACGGTGTCACGATTACTCCACCTGTGTCCTGCGTCTTGGCTCCTTTGGGGTGGTGGGCACAAATCTGCAGGTTAAAGAACTCCACGATCTCCTCTTTGAGAGCCGCACTGGGCCTCATATCCGCCCAGACATACAGTATAGAAGGCAGAAGCTCCTCTCCCAGGTGACACACCCTCATGCGACAGTTCATGGCCGCGGATCTCAAGAAGATGTTGAGCGCCGAGACGAGGTGCTCCAAAACACTCAAGTGTTTCTCCTGCCTAGCGGGATCACAGGATTTTGAAAAGACGACAAAACAAGAGCATCTATTTGTTCTAGTGGGTGTACATTGTGTAGCAAAATAATGCAATTTAATGTTGATTAAAAAAAAGTCTTCACCTGGCATTTAGAAGCGCTTTGGAGAAGAAGCTGAACAGAGCGCTGTTGAATCCGTCGGTCTGCATGCAGCAGCCCTGCACCACCGTGTGGATCACTCTGCTCACCAAAACACGGTTGATGGACTTGGACGAAGCATTAAACAGGTCGCAGTAGAAGTTCAGAAGATCTAAGGATCACAAAAGTAAACAAAGGCAAGTTTGTAGTATAATATCAGACATCAGTAATATAACTGTATAATGTAAAGCAATAACTAAAGATTAGTTATAGTTCATGAAATGTTGCTAAAATTCTCATATCATTTAAATGAAATATATGTAGTTTGAATGGATGTCCCACTGACTGTGCCACTGCTGTTGAGGGATGTCACACCAGTACTTGCGGACAGAGAGGATGTCCTTTATTAAGAGGCTGCTATAATCTTGTCCATAAGCTGAACAGCTGTATGAATTCTGCAGGACGTCCATCACATGTTTCAGCATCTCACCGCACTTAAGACGAGGCCCGCCTGCACAGAGAGAGAGAGACACACACTTTAACTGCAGTCCCAACACTACGTTCAACTGAACGAAAGATATTATGAAAAAAAGTCAGTGTTTCTCACGTTTGTTTGCGTAACGAATGAAATATTTGATCAAGCTGCACATTTCCGCCATCTTCTTCTGCCGTGTGGCCAGAGTAGTCGCAGTGACGTTGGATTTACTTGATTGCATGCTTTCTGTCTCCTTCTGGACATAACGCTGCAAAAATCTGACATGGGGGGGGGGGGAACAGAATAGAAAGTGCTTATTCAGCAAGACCATTGCATCTGACAGATAACTGAACCTAATAAAACCCAAATTTACATGTATCTTGCACAATATGGAATGAGAAAAGATTACTGGGGAAAAATCAGCCATTGTAATTATATCAAATTTCCATTAGATTAATGGATACAGTAAGGCTCCCAGAAGTCAGTTGGTATTCATTCGTGAGTGATGCAAAGAAACAAAAGTGAAACTAAACAGATCATAGTTAAGTAAGATGTGCAAGTGTACAATAACACATATCAGATTACCTGAAAACAGCATCCCATGTGAGTTGCTTGGAGCCTTTAGCTTTAGGTGCGGAGGTAAGATCCAACTCCTGTACAACATCTGGACTTCGAATGAGTCTCCTGAAGCGTTCAGCTTCTTTCTGGAAGCAAGAAGAGAGGATACAACTGTCAAAAGTGTAGGATTTGTACCGCACGTACTGGTTAAACTTGATTACAGTGAGCCTGACAAAAAGGTGTGGGACAATATATCTGTTTACAATGTTTAAATGCAGTTCATATGCAGGTGTGATTACCTTCCTCTCTGTGGTCTTGTCATTCTCCAGCCCCCTGCAGCAGACCAGGAGATCATGAAGAGCCAGACTCATGGTGCTTCACAGTGGATGAGGGCACAGCTTTCATCAATGCAGATAAGGCTTTTCTACCTGCAAGAGCAGGATGTTGACAAGAGAGAATGTTGATCGTTGGTCCACATTATACAAAGCACTCCTGTCAAAATATTGACATTAAATGGCAGTTTAACTAGCTAGCACTTAACCTAAATGCAAGAAATCACTTGGCATTACCTTAGCTACAGTAGCAACAGCTACTTTAGCAACACAACATTGCCAAATTAGTTGTTGTTTTGATTCACAAACATTCAAACACTCTCAGTCCGTCCACTGACCTTTGGTGGCTGTCCTGATTTTAGAGACGGGGCTGTCACACATTTAAGTTCAGATGTTCACTGAGGTGCAACGGTTGCTGGTTGAGCTCCTTACAACTTTTTGCTTTACCATCCTGACGCGCGTTAACGGACACACGCACGCACACGCAGACCACGCAGGAAAATTCCCGCCCCAGCATCAGCAGCGAAGAGGCCACGTCACTTCCTGGTCGCGGATAGACCCGAGTGTGTGTTTCCGGTTAGTTTAGAGCCAACGGTCAAACGAACTTACTGTTTGGTCGGGTGCAATATTATTAAAGTGTTAGAAAGCATATAGAAGTCATGTCCGATATATTACACGTATATATGTATCGAGCAGGGTGTAGTGGAGTTTGACGTTTCGGATTGGACTACAACTACCAGCACCATCGGGACGTTAATCCACAAACTTCCGGGTTACGTGCTTGAGTTCCCCGCCTTTTGAGTAAGCGACAGCATCCCAGGACCTTCACAATAATAACCGCTGACGTTTTTTTTAATTCGACTCGGTATATCAGATTTTTTGAGAGATTTTTCTGAACATGTAGCTTCCTATTGACTCTTAATATCAACCAACAGGCAGCCATGTTGCTGCCGTCCGACGTCGCCCGGCTTGTTTTGGGTAAGTCTAATCAAGGTTTTAGTGTTGTCGTTCGAAGCGAAGCTGTAGCTGTACGTTAGCTTTAGCCAAACATGATACTTAATTAACGTTAACTGTAAAAAGGTGGCTCAATGCGTATAACCGTTGCCAACCGTCAACATAAACCTGCAGTGTATTTTGGGTAATTAACTATCTAAATTGCCGTTTGAGCTTTGTTATGCTCCTCTTATGATGTTGGTAAACGTCCTTCTTCAGGGTACCTCCAAGAAGAGCGACTGTGCGCGACAACCCAAGCTTTCATCCACGAGTGCCCAAACCTGAAAGAGTACGCCGAACACTCCACAGAAGATGGGACTATTCCTGCCTGTGTTTTTGTAAGTGCGCCTTTTCGTCTCTGATAGGCCCCCTTTTCACAAACTCTTCAGTGTGTGTCATGATGCTCGTACATTGAACTGCACATCTGTGATTTATCTTGTTTGTCCCCCCCCTCACAGTCCGTCTTTGGGAAAGGCCTGACAACCATCTTAAACGAGTATATAGCTGCCAAAACAAAAGGTGAGCTTATCTGACATTGTTCCACTTAGAAACATGTAGCATTTGTTATATATTCTTAAATTGTCGTGCTTATGTTTTGGGTCATTTTTTCAATAGAGTCTTGTCATGAGGTCCCTGCAGTGATGACCTCGTTGTGGAAAAAGCTGGACTTTACTCTCAACCAGATCAAGTAAGAAGCTTCAAGTTTCATCTTCTAAATCACTGCAACTAAGATTTAACTGACCACCGTCTCAAATCTCAGTGATTTCTATTCAAAGCTGACACTCGACACTGATATTGTTCCATTATTCTTCTATATCTTTTCCGTAGGTCATTGCAGAATTCCCCGGCTATATCGGCAAATCAAAGAAGTAAGTCTGTTATTAGTTTTTCCATTTTAATATAAGATTTTATTTTGTTACGACCACTATCTTTGCCGACAAAAGGTACATTACTGCTACATTAATGTATACTGCAATGTTACCAATGTTTTTTTTAATCGACACCCACCCAAGTACGTTTGACTCCGCTATCAAGGTTTTTTTTTGCATTATGATTTCTTCCTATGTGTGGTATGCAGTTGAAAGTGTAATTGTCTAATGTTGAGGTGTTGTGTTGTTGTCGATGGTAAAGTTGCCTGTTTATTTATCTTATATTTGCTGTCTGAGTTGTGTTTTGGCTCAGGGTTTGTTTTTAGGGCCTTTCATTTACTAGTCTCTTTTCATTGCAGTACGTTCACGCATCGGAGTGGCTAACATGGCTAGACAGCGGGTCTTGACCGTGGCTTCGGCTGCTGGTGTCGTCTGCTCATCGGTCTCTGAGCCGAGCTCCATCGTCAGCCCTGCAAACATCTCCCACAGCATGCTGGGCCACTCCACTCCCGTGAGCTTCACTGCCGCGCACGCCCGACCAGCTACCGGCAGTGGCGCACACCAGCAGATCCATGATGGCAGCCGGTTACTAAATACGCCCAGTCAGTACCACAAAATAGGCAGTGCTCTCTATATTTTTTGCTTTTATTGACAGTGCAGTTGAGGTGACATTTTTAATACTGTAGAGAAACAAACATGTATTCTGATGTTCTTTGAACAAAAGTAGTCTTGTATTTTTGATGATTGCTTGAAAACGTTGATGATTGCCACAAAACAAATTTGCTTTTGTATGATGTGTCCACCACAGGGGATTCACCAATACAGATAATTGTTTCAGAACATCGGCTAAATCCAGGTCCAATGTCTCCTGGGCGGCGGAAATGGTAAGAATGATTATTATTGTTATATTGCAGTTAACGCATTGATGCATTGGATTGACAAAGGTGCTTTCTCGATGCAGAACTACAGTACAGAAGTAGATGTTGATGCTTATTCTGGGACTTTACTAGAATGCATACCGTTCATCTAAATGGAAAGGACTCATCATTAATGTTATTCGTTACACCTGTGGTTTTCCTGTTATAGGCTGTAGTTTGGGGTGTTTCTGTATGAGATAGCGCTTCACAGTGTTCATATTGGGTTGTCTATGCCTTGTGCATGTTGGCAGCCATCCCCTTAACCTCTTATATATATTTATTTATTTTTCTGCTGCTTTCAGGGACACCCCCAGGAAGAGAGGTGGTGCTCAGAGTGGGTCCAGTACCCCCAGTAGATGTGCCATGACTGTCAGTACCCCCAATACAGAACCTCAACCTGAAGATGGTGATGGGAACTTTCCTGTAAGTAGATCTATATGTTAGGAGTTTTGACCCAACGATGATCTTGTGCAGCAACTTAGGGCTAAGTTACCTTTTTAGATTATCACCTCTTTAGGATACCTGAAATAAATGTGTTTTCATTTTTGTAGTAAGGTGAATGACTGGATGCTCTAGACACCAGTTTGATCTGATTTTGGTTCGTTGTGCAGGGCCAGCTTCACTGGGACATGTTTCAACACTTCTTTAATCTATTATTTATATTATTTGAGTTAGTGAGGGGTAAAAGGAACTGTTGTTTCTCAGACCAACAGTAGATGACCTCAGCATTATCTCTGGGTTTCTGGAAGAAATTAAGTGATCGTAGAATGTCATGGAATCAGGTTTAATCTTTCATATATTTTTTTGACCTCACAACACATGCTAATTTCCACAGCAGCTTGTGATACAAAATGCACGTGACAAGATATTGGGGGACCGATCGTTACAAGAGAAGCTTGCTGAAAACATCAACAAAATCCTCGCCAAGTAAGTTTTCAGTTGGCATTTCCTCACTGCGTTTGTATTAAGTTGTTGTGATGGATGATTTTGTCAGTGGCAATCAAAGTTGTGACATGTCTGCAAGCATGTTATCACACGGCCGTACCAATTTCTCCTCATCAGTGAGCCAATGCCCCAAACATCTAAGGCCCCTTCAAGTACAGTGGAGGCAGACCAGTCCATAGATGAAATCCTGGGATTACAGGTGCTGAAAAACTATAAATACTAATATCATAACAATATAATTATATATATATATATATATATATATATATATATATATAACAAGCTGTGCTTATTTTACAGTGTGTCCTTACATTATTTCCTGACATTTGTCCTCTGAAACAGGGGGAAATCCACATGAGTGACGATGCCATTCATGACATTTTGGAGCAAACGGAGTCCGACCCAGCTTTTCACGCCCTCTTTGAGCTCTTCGACTACAGTAAGCTACTTTGCTTTCATTTTGTTTGCTGTGCAGAGCACTTCTGAATCACTTCTTTTTAAATTGTGTTATAAAGCACCATAGAAAACAGACTTTTACAATGTGTATTTACAGATAAAACACGATTCCCTGATGGCGAACTGGGGGATGGAGATATTGGCAGTATTCCAGAAGAGGTCGACCCCGCTGGACCTTTATCTACAGTCGGACCCCTTCCGAGTGATGATCCAGGTATTCTTACAATGTAATGCAGTAGTAAGCTCTCGGAGAGAAAACACAGGTGTCACCTTTTGATTATTGTCTGCCTCACCTAGGCCAAGGCAAGTTTCTCGAATTCAAAGTTTGGAAGGAGAATAAGATAAAAATTTAAGACCGAGCTATATTAAATACACACATGGGGACAGATACTAATACTCAAATTTTTATTTTGTTTTTCAGTCCCTGCACACCGAGATGCTAAGGCTTCGGATACAACGCCAATGACTGTAAAGATGAGAGCTGGACAAGAGAACAGGACCAGGAAGTCTACTGCTCCCACCTTGTTGAAGAAAGTAGCTCTTGGCCCCAGCGGCAGAGTGTCTAGAATAGAAAACAGTTCAGCCAAGTTGTTAGTGAGTCACGGGGAGCATCGAGGTGTCTCATCCGCTGCAGTGGACTCGAACAGAAAAGAAAAGGCCTCCCTCTTCAATAACTTTGTTTTTGTAACACCGATGGATATTGATGAACCGTTGAACACCCCTCCCCCTCTTTCAGACTGTATGCTCATTCAGGAGCCCGCCACAAAGGACGGCCCGCCCATCATAACTTCCCCCAGTGAATCAACCGTTCTTCCCTCTGCTGTTTTTAATGTGCCGGAAGCAACGTCGTATGTCGTTAAAGGACCGGAGCATAAACAAGCGCAAGGATCTAAAGCGCAACTTGCTACAGCCCCCTCTGCTTTTTTGTTTCCTTTGCAAGTGGAACTAAACAACACTCCGATGCTGACGGCCGACCTACCTCATATGTCTCTTTCGAGCAGTGGAAGAGACACTCAACCGGGGGCTTCTCTCTCAGCGACGCCTGAATCTGCCTCTTGCACATCTCCTCCTAGCAGTGCCGCGGTCACAACTGTGCCTGCCTCGCCCTCACCGGCACCCACATCTGCTTCTACCTCTGCAACGCTAACGGCTACGTCCGCCTCATCCTTACCCGTCTCACCCGCATCCTCCTCCTCTTGTGCCCCAGTTGGTGCAGCACCCGATCCTCCAACTGCCAACCACACCACTCCAAGCAAGGCTGCAGCGGATTCCAGTAATATCGTTTCTTTGGAGATCATTATTAGCGACAACCAGGAGGAGGATTTTTCCAGCAACGCAGCCTTGAATCAGACACTTTCTGGAGACAAGATACCCACCATCTACCTTTCCTCTCCAGCTAAGTCCTCCGTCGGCCCCGGCACACCAAAGGCCACCTTGGATGAGGCGGCACAGGCAGTTAGTGGCTTACAAACCTCTGAGGCGCACGCCAGTCCTCTCCGCTGTACGACTGTAGCTGTAGTCGCATCCCCGTTGACGGGGACGTCACAGACCCCGCAAAACTTCATAATTCAACTGCCCCTGAACACGGCTAACCCTGCCCTCCAAGGAGCCACTGCCAGCTATTTCCTTGTGACTGAGCCCCCTACTGCAGATGCTCAAACCAGACGGGTGTTGGTGTCTGCTGGAGTCTCAACAGTGCAGCCTTTGCCCACCAACCAGTACGGGGTGACAACACCATCTCGCTCTCGAGGCTCCTCCCCCGGTAAGAGACAACAGACTACAGTAGTGGGTCATCTCGGTAGACAGAAAGTATTCTCTAGTAAGTATCACTAGCTGGCTTTGGTTTTTGTAGTTGCATCTTTTTTATATTTTGTTTGTAATTGTCTTAACTTACTGTGAAAGGGACACTCTTTGGCTCGGCAAACATTAGACAATGTCGCTTTGGCCCCATTTCTATAGAATGTGATCATGTGTATTGATAATGAGTTATGTATGAAGCAATACATAATGCACAATTTGGTGTGCTCGTCCACATTGACACACAGGCTGCAGTGCAAAATGACTGAATATATTAAAAAAGTTGATTACCTCGACAGAATATTCAAGAAACTCTAAAGAGTAAAGTTAATTTAGATTTTTGTTTTAGTTTTTTGCCATAATTAATTGTTTGTTGTTGTTTTTTGTGCAGGGCCAACACTCATCTTACCATCACCTGTTAAGCCCATGTTGCTTCCTGTTTCTGTTGTGGGGCCAAATACTCCGGGGAAGGTCCAGATGCTGTCCAATCAGGTAACAGAACTTTATCTGCAGTTCTTCAGTTTGTAGTCAAAAGGTATTTCCTTTCTTAACACGTTTACCTAAATAATAACATGATTCCTGATCATTCTGATGATCATTTACCATTCTTCACCAGTTGTGTTGTGTATGGTAAAATGAACATTAATGCATCACTTTTAGCAACGCCCAGAATAAGAAAACGTATCAACATTGTTGTATTTATAGCTTGTTGCCATACCAAACCCAGCACCGGTACAGCAGCCAGAAACTGTCAAGCCAAAGTCTCCCTCAATCAAACGGTCTACACCTGCTGGTGAGTTGCAAGTTGAATTGGAGCGATGCCAGCTGGCGCTATCAAATGTTTTGCTTCATGTTACCAAAGGATGTCCTCTGTGTTTCTCTGCTTAATGTTTTAATGTCACTACCTTCTTTCTCTGAATTCCAGACACTGAGCAACACCTGGTCGCTAACTTGGTTCAACCTGTGTTGGCTGAAAACACAGACCAGCAGGAGACAGCCACGGGTCCTCGTCATAGGAGAATTTTATGTTTTGACTCTTCTGCAGAAGTTCAAGCACAAACTCCTAAAAGAACAAAAAGCACCAAATCTACAGCTTCAAATACATCGACACCACGATCTGCCCAGCAGACTGAGAAAGATGGTAAACAGTCGGGGACTCGAACTAAACCTTCTATCTTGGGTGGCAACAAGCCCCGGAGGAGAATAGAGACCGTCAGATGCTCAACAGATACCCAGACCGGAGGAGGCTTCATGAAGGAGGCAGAGAAGGCCACTCCTCCACAACAGCACCAGAAAGGTCCTCTTAAAAAGAAAAATCGCAAACAAGATCATAGCACCCATAACGAAGAGTCTCAAAGGGCAAGTACCAGCAGGGTTGATGCCCCTCAGCCCGAGACTTTGAAAAAGTCAGAATCGAGAAGGAGATCAAAATCTATAGACAGTATACACAATCATGATAAGGATGGTGATGCAGCAAAAACGAAGGATTCTCGTACTTCTAAGTCCTTGTCCTCTGATTCTGCTCTGAAATCAGGAACTGTAAAGGAGAAAGAGGAGAGCAGCAGGAAAGAACCTGCAGAAAAGGCTCCAAGCAAATCACGAGAGGGGCGTACAGAAAAGAGGACTCCTACTCAGGAGATGCCAAATGTGACGGCTAACAAGGAAAATGAGATGAAAGGCAGCTTGCAAGAGCAGCAGCAGCAGTCAACGCCTTCATCCTCAGCATTAAGAGACTTCAGCCCTCCGGTTGTCACCCAGCCTGCATCGAATCCTCAGTCCAAGGCTACAAAAGCCCCCTCAAAGACCAGCTCTCTGGCCAAACAGGCAGCTGAGATGCTGCAGGACATCCAGGGGCTCAACTCTCCTTCCTCCCCAGTCAAGAGGCCCGGAGCAGGCGGCTCAGACCACAGCCTTCCCTGTACCCCGGGGATTGGTCGCAGCCAGGAGGAGTCCGCTGACCGCGCCCGGACTCCTTCCCGACAGAGGAAAGGTAAAGACGGAGAGGGGACTCCCAAGCACCCGATTCCTCCCAACACCCCGGACATCCCCGCCTGCAGCCCAGCCAGCGAGGCCGGCAGTGAAAACAGCATCAACATGGCCGCCCACACGCTCATGATTCTCTCGCGTGCCGCCATCGCCAGGACGGGCACTCCACTGAAGGACAGCTTGCGTCAGGAGGAAGTGGGAGAGAAATCGCCCACGAGCTCAAAGAACTCTAAGAAACGCAAACAGCCTTCTCCCACGGCCAGCCCGCGTGCAAAGAAGGACTCAAAACAATCTCCCAGCCAAAAGACAGACCGGGTGAGTACCACACAAGGATTTGTCCTGTTTAGAATGTGTTTGGGTGTTAAAACTAGACCTACTTCATGTTAGAGACAAGTTCTGCTCCAACAGTGTTCTGTTTTTAGATGTAGGGCTGCAAACGACGACTTTTTTCACTGTATTATTTTTCCGTATTAATCGTGGAAAGCTGCCAGTTCTCACATTTGAAAAAAAGCTATAAACGGGAATCTTTGATATTTTGGATTTAAAAATGACATTAAATCATTGAAAGCAATGAATCAATTATCAATATAGTTGCAGATTAATTTTCTGTTGATTAATTGACAAATTGCTGTTGTAGCTTTAATTTCAAGCAGACAGTACTGACCCCTGCATGACTACCAATACACTCTGGTTGGCTCTCTTTAGCAATTCTAATTATTATATGTTAAAACGGTATACTGATGAAAGTTAAGCTCAGTCGTTAAAGTTAGGACTGAGTGAGAGATGTCCTAAAATGACGTGCAGGTTTGGTGCATTGGACTCTCTTTGCCTGTAGGTGTGAATGTGTCAACATGTGTTCGTCCTCTAATAGACTGGCAGTCTGCACACGGTGCCCTCTGTGGCCCTGAACAAGATAAGCACTTTACAGAGTGGATGGATGGATTTAGGTGACAATGCGGCCTTTACTCTAGTGCCACCATCAGGCCGATCTTTACTGTTATTCATTGTTTTCATTAAGAACTAAGAGTACCCGAGTTGTCTCTGTTTTGCATCCATGCAACACTGTGTGTAATGAGCAGCATGTCTACACAGAGCCACAAGATGTTCTCTTGCTGAAGAACTGCCTTTTGCTGTCCGTACTTTCCTTTTATATTGTAATGGGATGTTTATGCGTAACCCCATTAATACCATTAAATGAGGGGGGATGTTGATTCACATCACTGTTGTGTAATTCTGACTTTTTGTTTCAATCTGCAGGAAAGGAAGAAACTTGTCGACTTCTTCCCCCATGACCTGGATGTGGATAAGTTCCTGTCCTCACTACACTATGACGAGTGAAACCGGACCCTCCAACAGGAAAAGACCTCCGTATCGCTACCTGCTTAAGCTACTATCCAGGAATAGAACAAGCCATCTGCTAAATCAGTGCCTACGGTTCCTATTAGGGACCTTGCCTGAGACCATATAAGCTGCAATGTCTCCTTCAGCCAGTGAGGGGCTTTGATTTGGTTGATCAGCTTCCATTGTGGATGATCTGCATAACGTCTTGTTTGATGCAGCAGCAGAAGGGCAGCCATGGCACTTTGTTGTATTCCCCCCCCCCCCCCCCCCCCCCCCCCAATGCTCACTTCTGTTTAATTTTTCATTGTTTTGTACAAACCACTTGTTTTGGGGCCCTTTCACATATTGGGTGCGTGTTGATAAAATGACTCAAAGCATTTTCTTGGTCAATATTTGACTCTAGTTTGATAAATCCAGCTTCCACTGGCTGATATGCTTGTGTACAAATGTGTTTTGATAATTGGGATACTGAAGACTCTAATTGGTTTTAGTTTGTCATGTTCAGTGAAGTCTGGTTAATTGAAAAAAATACAAAAATGTGAAATTATATTTTATGTCTCACACACACATATACATACATGGTAGAATGAGACACACAAAATGGCTGCAATTGTTCAAAATTGCGTACTCAAGTTTCATTCAATGTAATAAAACAAAGTCTTTGTGTATTTTTCCTCAGTGTACACAGAGATGTGTTTGGCTTGAATGTCATGAAGCTCAATAAATTAAGTTTTGCTCTGTGTGAGTAAAATAATTATCTATGTTCAGTCTGCATCATTGCAGTGAGGTAAAGAGTCCTTTAAGGGCCCAAAAGGAGATCCATCAAGTATACAATGCAGACCTGTTTTACAGTTGAACGGTCCTGACGGACAGGCAGACACTGAGACTGATCAACAATGTTCCGACTTGATTTAGGATTAATGCCATCTTCATCTGGTTCTAGACTAATATTGCTCCATGGCTCAAGGTTAAAACTAACCCACTGCGAGTGTTGCAATAGTCACACTTTGTTGGCAAATTTGGCAACCTCTGATTGGACCATGACACACACTTTACGGAAATACGTCTCCAATCCAATTTCACAATAAAAGCATCACCTTCATGAGTTAAATGTTATTGAATTAGAAGGCAAGACTGTGCTTTATCTATACTACGCATTGTTTCCACGTTTATACAACGGATTATTTCACCATACCAAGATAACAAAATTTGCTTGAAGAAAAATATTTCACGGCTGAACGGGTTTTACTTTAACACGTCCGACGTTTGTTTCCGGGTCTAGAGGACAGGAAAGAGGTACGACTGTCATATGATTTTAACAAACATCGCTCTAGATCCCCTCAGTTTGGAGTAAATGTTGTCATTACTATAGCAGCAGAACGACAAGGAACGTTTTTTTACATATCTCCTCACAAGTAAGGCGACTCCTTATTAATATTAAAACCCTTTGATGTAGAAATTGCCTCCGTCCCTAGCTTAGCCGTTAGCATGGTGGCTAACCGGTTAGCATGTGGAGGGTTGTGATGTGCACGCATTCGGCATCATGTCTCGTGACAGATTAAACCACAAAGCGAAGATTATTAAGTCAACCACACACGTTGTCACGAGCCAGTTGGTAACATGTTCGTCTTATATCTTGTGTGATATTTAGTCTTTGTGATCTCATTTAAATGTCTGTTGGCGTGTTGACGAGATATATATTTTTTTAAAGCTGATAAGGATTTCATGACAGGCATGTGCTCTTTGGTCAATAGGAAACGAAAGAACAGTGAGGGAGCGACTGTTATTCTCTTGTTCTCTTGTCTCCTAGCCTGACCTGCTGAGACCTTGATAGACATGATGGCAGCCAATGGAGCGAGCTGTGAACGGCCACAGAAACGTGCAGCCAGAGACAAACAAAACGGCAAGTCGACAGGTCGGTAAACTTCAAACTTTATAAACGTGTACAGTAGAAGAAGTCAACACTCATTTCCGAGGTGTCCCTGACACGTGTAGCTGGTGTTATCTCTGATGCCACAGTACGATAACCACCATATAGTTTGAACAAGTCATAAACACCCTGATTCATTCAAACTACTTGTTTTATAATAGAGCTGGTTGATGTCACGTGTATCATGTATCTACCAGTAACAGATCAACAGAATACAATAGTTGAAGTAGAGGATAGTAGTACAGTATTTGAGGCTGATTGCATTTCTTTCTGCGCTCCAGACTCTTCGGTGAGAGAGAGGCGACAGAAGGATAAGGAGGACCGCCTGTCTCTGGTGGTGTGGAGGAGGCCCGTCACCACACTACACTATTTCCTCCTGGAGACTCTTATCAAGCTAAAGGAGTGGACCTTGAAGTAAGACGTTGAACAGGTTTTTCTAGTGTTTTTGTCAGGATATTTGTGTCATATCTTGTTTTTCTTGTTAATCTAGTCTGTATTGCTCAACAACATACCCTGTGACTTAAATAATAATTAGTTGTTTGAACTTATTTCCTTATTGACATTTTTGTTTCCTTTCCTTCCTGTTCAGGCTTTGGCAGCGACGAGGCGCGGTGTTCTTAGTTTTGTTGTTATGTTCTCTGTTCTCCTTCGCCTACTCTGCGGAGGGAGCACACCAACAAGTAAGGCTTGCCGTTAATAATCAACACCACTGCTCTGTCACCAGCCTGTTTAAAGGTTAATGATAAGTCACTCTTTAGCCACCTGAAATCAGTCTTGTAAGGAAGCTGTTGGGAAATAATGAGGTCAAGTAACCTATTATCATACAGTCAGTTGGCTGAAAGTTGTGTTTACTCATTCCTCTGTGCAGCGGTCCGTTACCGTTCGGTTAAAGCATCACCAAGCCTCAACATCAAATGAATCTCCTTATATTCCTCACATTTACAATGATGAACTAATATGTAACTCACGACAGCTCTTAAGTAAATCATTAAATATCAGTACGAAAGACTCAAATTGTTATTTACAGTAATTTAGAATTGCCTTTTTAAAAACAGACATAATTCAAGGAGCGTTTCCTGTTTCTTCTGCCTTCTAATCAGTTTTATTTTCCTCACTGAAGTATGTCAAGCACCTGGAGAAGAGGTTCCTGTGGTGTGCCTACTGGGTAGGCCTTGGGATCCTGTCCTCGGTGGGCCTTGGGACTGGCCTGCACACCTTTCTCCTCTATCTGGTAAGATAACACTTTACGGTTTGGCAGATGTGTACAAACACCAGTTTAGAGACGCTCACAAACACTACACCAAAAAAAAGATATGAAAAAAAAAAAAAAGTATCAGGCTGCACTGAATGTTGATGTAATGCCATTTAAATAAGCAGAATTAAATGGTAATAACTGGGGGAGAAATGGCGGTCAGTGATAAAGTAATTTGCCCACCTGTACACACTGTAAGTGCAAGCAAAAACAGACACAATAAATTGATGTAACGTTCCACTTAAACCACATTAATATCTAATCATCCACATGTTTTCATGATTGTACCCATTACTACATTTACATATTTCTGGGAAAACTGACTCAGCTGGCCAACATGCGACCCATTTCTCAACAGTCAAAAAGCTGCAAAATGAAAATGTCTCTAAAGACAAAGTGGTAACTGTTATTATCTGGTCGGATGTACTCGGCATGAGTCGTGACGTCCTGTGTGTATCTACAGTATGCAGGCTGACATCTCATTCACCACACACTTCCCTTCTAGTCGTACCTGCCTAATGGACATAAAAGCTCCATGTGTGTCTATTCCTGCAGTTGCCAGAGGATGGCGTCACACTCCACATCCATTGTCTTCAAACTCATTCCATTTTGTCACCCTTCAGTCCAAAGCCAACCAAAAGTTCAGTGTAATTTTCCCCCTGACATGCAGTCACAGAATGACCGTATGACTGAGTCACCAACACGTGTGTCATTTGTCTTGGTTGTGGTAAAAAAAAAAAAAAGAAAGAACGTAGCAACATAAAACCAGAGTGCGACGTGGTCCTCTTTAGACCGATGATGTGGCTTCTGTTCTGTGGAGTTTGTGCAGATGTGGGCCTGCTGAGTCAGATGTTTCCGTGATAATGAAATCATGGGAACACATATTACTGGGACCTCCATGTGTCGGAGATGCTGTGCACTCCTTCTATTCCTCCTACTTCACATTGTTTCTTTGACTGGGTTCACTGTTGTCTATAGTTACTTTAAAAACTCAGTCCAACAATAACGCGGCGGTGGCTCATACTTGTTCTCTTGAACACAGAAGGTGTGACCTCATCCTCTCTCCCTTCTCTGTGTGAGGGAGGTTTTCTCTCTATGAGTCGGCACCGTCATCTCCCCCGTATGGAACAACCGAGCATCTGTTGAACCAGTTTCTCCTCTTTATTTTTTTTAAATGACCAGCTTTTACTTTTGCAATGGATACTATCTGTTTTTGACAACAACTCTTTCCTTTGCGTCCCACTTTGATGGCCTACTTGAGGCTCTTCTGGTCTTTTTTTTCCCCATCAGAAACATTGTGTCTAGACAATAAAATGTAAACCAGTATTCCCAAAATGTTAGTGGCTAGCAACCTTCATGTTACAGGAGAAAAGTGTGTTGTTGAGATTCAGGTCACTCCTACCATGTCTCTATAAGTGGGAGGGCTCTTGTGGCCCAATTAGCGACAGAAGAACGTGGTGGTTTGAATTACAATTAACTTTACATTATGAACTGAGCAAAGATGCTGTTAGTTTCAACAGCATGTTCAAGGGGTTCTAGCCGTGGAGGAGTGCTTTTGAAGAGGTTTAGAAAAAATAGTTCCAGCTCATCAGTCCTTTCCTCTCTGTTAGACCTCCTGCCATCTCCTCACACCAACCCAGGCCTCCTTTATCGTAGCCCCCTCTCGGTTGTATGGCCTTTTCTTTAGCTTTTCACACATGTTGTGACCATATGATGTAAAGCCCTCTGCTCAGAAGGAGACTATTTCCTGTGTCTCTATTCACTAGAACTTAGCTGGTGTTCACCGTGTCACAGCTCCCATCACTGCTGCCTACTCAGTGTTGATGTCAGCCGTAGGCGGGGGAAACTCCCGTTTTTTTAATTTTGAAGGAAAAACCACATCTCCCCCCCCCCCTGCACACGTTGCACTGTGAATTCACATCAAGCCTGAAGCATGAATAGATAGCCCCATAGAGAGGATGAAATCATCCCGCTCATGGGAGAGAGGGGATTCACTCACCAGCATGATCTTATGATTCATCATGATGTGTTGCAGCTCAGTGCTGGATTCATGTCCTACTACTGTGGATGAAATGGGAGAAAAAGCATGTTCATACATTGTATCTATTTGATCATGGTTTGATTAAAGCTGTCATGATGGGAGCTAAATATGATGCTGTTGATCCAACCCTGTCTCCGTTCATCTCTTTGGTTTGGAACACGTCCTGATTAAAGTTGTGTATGATGCTCAGAGAATGATTCCTAGTTTTAGTAACTTACACTTATCAGGTCCAAATTAAAGTCAACCAGCACAGGGTGTTTTTGGCTAATTATTTGTTGGATTCCCGTGACATGTGCTGTGGTTGTTCATGACCCATAGAGGATTAGATCGTAATGGTTTTGGTGACACAGAACCACTCCCGAGAACTTCCCTCTTGCTCGGTCCGGAGGTCAGAATGTCAAAGCAGATTGCCGGGAAATTTCCTGAACTCGATTTAACATTAACATTTGAATCACTCCGTGGCCCTTCCTGTTGAGTCACCTTCCCAATAAGCTTTACATATTTAGACCCATTACTGGTGAGAAACGGAACAATTGGTGGTATGTTGTCTGTCCCATCTCTGCTGCTTCATGGGTCCACTAGCGGGGCTTGTGCGAGGTTGTCTCGTTCCTAAACATGATTTATCTTTTTTTTTTTTCATTTAATGGAAATCCACACAACGGATACTTGGAAAAGAAGTGTATCTTTTCATCTGTCCTGTATGCAAAGCGTTACTCTGGCGAACAAAGAAGTTCCCCGCAGGGCCAACGTATCGCCCGTCTGATGAGTATCAGAGTTTGGTTTCAGAGTTTGACTCACAGCTTAGTGTTTCTTGTCGAGACCGACTTGTCGTGTCATGAAGAAACGCTGTTAAGTGAGCTCCTGTTTGGTTTGGAACAGACCGTGTTGTGTAAACTAAAGAAGCCTCTTGTGCGCTCATACTCGGTGGGGTGGAGGGGGGGGAGTAGTTCCAGTCAACACGGATTAATTGTGCGCTGTCCATCTGCTGTCAGTGCTGCCTGTATCACCTGAAGGAGGCATAATGGAGGAGCTGTGTGGTAGTTACAGCGGGGCCCACTGTGTTTTGAGGCCAGGTGGCTGGGCCTAACCAGACGTCTTTACAATGATAAAGGATGACATGCCTACCTGTCGGGGGGGGAGAGAGAGACTGTGAGTCAGCTGCCGTCGGTCTGTGTCTGTACCTGTGGGCACACCAGCTCCTTTAATCATGCAACAGCACATTCAATTCACCTGAAGTACTTGTGTAGGGCTGTGCAATACAACCATATACCATTGTTAAAGGTTCAACAGTTGCTAAATACTTAAATACACACAGTTGCCAGTTTATTAGGTACACCTAGCATTTACTGACCGCCGTGTGCTTTTAAGGAAATGATGACATGTTGTATTGTCAATATTTAAAACCTTCTTCTGTTGAGAATAGTCAACAAGAGGAGGCTAATAATCATCATTGTAATGTATAAAACAGTCTTAAATATCCTTTTACCTGTGACCACATGTCCAAGTGTTTCATGATGAAGTTGGATGAAATGATTGCATGTGCCGGTACATGTCCTAATGGTTCCCAGTCCACTAATGCAGCTCACCTTGTCTCCCCTCTCTCAGGGTCCTCACATAGCATCGGTGACCCTGGCAGCATACGAGTGCAGCTCCACAGACTTCCCAGAGCCTCCGTACCCGGACCAGATCGTGTGTCCCCAAGGTGGAGGGCTGGAGGGGAGCATCTCCCTCTTCTCAATCATGTCAAAGGTCCGCCTGGAGGCCTGCATGTGGGTAAGTTTGAATAAAGAGACGGCTCGGTGATGCACACTGACAAAGGGCAAGAATGTTGGCCAGTGCCAGCGGTGGGTGGTGTTGTGACAGCTGGAAACTACTCTCAGCCTCATGTCAACATGCCTATGGAAGGACAGAAACGCCATGATACTTGTATATGCTTCAAAAGCTTGTGTCGGGTGTACGAAATTCAAAAGTTCACGGCGGCATGAATTGGTCCCCTGTGGGTGAATGTGGTGAAATGGATTAGCAAACGCTGACGCGGAGCGTTTTTGATTGTGCTGGTTTAGGGGGCAGGCACTGCCATCGGGGAGCTGCCTCCGTATTTCATGGCCAGAGCGGCTCGTCAGTCGGGAGCTGATCCAGAGGACGAAGACTACGAGGAGTTTGAGGAGATGCTGGAGCAGGCAGAGGGCGCTCAGGTCAGTGACGCACACACACACACACACACACACACACCTGTTATGAGAACCAGTGGTTTTGTCATCAGCAGATCATGTGCACAAAAGTACAAAGTATATTTTGATCAAGATTTAAGAAGCAGCACCCACCTCAGATGATCTTTTCATTTGATTTGAAGCGGCAAGCGGTTACACCTTAACGCAGAGTGTGTAGTTTAAAAATCTCCACAAACACAAGTTAACTGTGACTAGGCTACATTTTCTTTATCCTCCCGAATTTGTCACATTTAGTGCAGATTTTAGCCTCGATTCAACCTCCTGTCCTCATTGAAGACACAGCAACTACCCTGAATATTGGCGTATTCATCCCTCTACTTGGTTCCATATTAGCACAGGTGTTTACACTTCACCTACCCACCCAATATGATATGATCATATCTGATCTGGCCTCCTCTTTATAATGCACGACTGACCATGGTGCCACTGTCCAGTGATTGGTCCTGAAGTGCCACGTGACTTCAGTGAAGCCCCTCCCTCCTTGCACTTCCAGTAAATCTGTCTGTTTTGTGGGTGAGTCACCCTGAGCACAGCTCCCCCCTTTAATCATCCCTCGGGCTACGCTCTCTCTCCTGCCTCCCTCGTTCCCTCCCTCCTCTCTTTTCACCGGCCTCTAATTTGACTGACGGACAGTTCTGTCAGGAAGCTAAGCTCACATGACTGGAGACGGCTGAGATCAGATGCTGAGTCAGCAGCATTAGCAGAAATCCGAGGGATTGTGTCCGTTGTCTCCGTGACCCGTTTCTCAGATGAATAGGCTCAAAGAGGCCAAACCTCACATCACATGGGTTTCATCACGGGAATGTGTTCAGGACGTATGCTGAGTGCATTTTTCACGTGTTTTCTAAGCAACCGGCTCACAGGAGAGTCGGAAGCTTTTTTTGTATTAACAGCTGAGGAACACATGGTTCATGGGAATCAATGTCACACTAAATATCTTCAGAAGTAGATTACTTCAAGGTGTGTATTGTTTATAATAAATAATCTCAAGACGGTATTCTTCATAGGACTAAAATGACTTGCGATACATTGAAACAAACATGGAAAGAATGAATCATAACTTGTAACTGAATGACAAACGGTCACTATATCCTGAGTAGTTATTTTAAGTTACAGAATAACTTTAATGCTGCATCTTCAGGGTACACAGCTCGGGTATTTTCAGAAATGAATAAAAGGATGTTTAGTGTTCAGAGACACCCATGTATTTAGAAATGGTGCCGTGTCATGACAGTCTTTTAAGAAGATCTTACCCATTCATATCCGACAGCTGTAATGTGGTTTGAATCGGTTTTTTGTTCATTTGTTTTTCAGGGTCTTGTCACAAGAGCTAAACTGGGAGTTCAGCATATGGTGCAGAAAGTGGGATTTTTTGGGATCTTGGCTTGTGCCTCGGTAAGTTCTTTATGATGTCCATGCAAGTTTTATCCATGTGTGATCACAGATTAATGTCTTTCCTCATTTCAACAAGCTTTAGTCGCTGTTGATTCAAATATGAACCTGTAACACGGGTAACTTCTAAATGAATATGTGATTTCTGTGTGTTTCAGATCCCTAATCCCCTCTTCGACCTGGCTGGAATAACTTGCGGTCATTTCATGGTTCCCTTCTGGACCTTCTTTGGAGCGACTCTAATTGGGAAAGCCATCATCAAGATGCATATACAGGTCGGTAGCTCACCTAAAAGTATTTCATCAGAGGTGGTTATACACGAGCAACGGACCAGTTCACATCAAATGACACCAGGTGTTTCCATTATAACATAAAAAAACCATACAGGCACACTTGGCTTCAAATATGACTCATCTTTTGTTTCATGTCATCACAATTGTCTGTCCACATAATGTAATGATGCATGTCAAAAAATAAGAATAGAAGGGGGGAAAGGGGGGGGGGGGGGGGGGGTGCACTGCTGACTGATTCACAACCTCAAAACGTGTGGAAGAACAAAGATCAAACCTCCAGCTTAGATCGCGAGTTGGTGGCTGTGAGAAACTCCTAATTGTGCACTTTTGGTTAACTCTTTCTGACTCTGGGCCTTTTGGGGATTCCTTGTTCTAGTTTTAGCTTTGGGATTCATCCAGACCATATAAACAGGCTCCAGATGAAAGGAAGGAAGCTTTTAAGAAGTCTGAAACAAGAGTTTGGATTTTAAAAACCCCTGTTAATTATGGGTCGATTGTTGAGTCTGCCACACCAGTGACTAATATAAGCCGATACAAAGGGAGTCTGTCTGCGGGTGAGTCGCTGAGTGTCTTAACAAACTGAACCGATCCATCTCCTGGTGGTACCAGTCAGTGAGCTCACTCTGAGGCCTTTCAGACAAAGATTGTGGAGGATGTAGAGTGGACATGAGAGGAGGAAATTAAGCAGCCGGTATGAAGCTGGGGGGGGGGGGTCTCTTTGTATTATTTTTCCTTTTTTCTTTGTACCTTGAACCTCTTGGGCGTCACGTGTCATATCCTGTCTGATTTTGTCCAGGGGGCCGTGTGTCATGCTGTTTAAAGCTGATCAGTTTCAGGACCGGAGAAAGAATATTGTGGTTTTTGCCTCTCCCCCCCCCCACCACCCCCACATACACACACACACACTTTGGCGCTTTGCAAAAACCACACAAAGCCCCTCGCAGCCCAGCATTGAGCTTACTGCCAGGTTTGGGTTTTGTAATTAGTGTGTCTGTGGACTGTGGCAGATGTGGCCTCAATTTCCCACAGCTGTGCCGCTAAAATAGAAAATCTAAAGATGGTGTATCCGTCAATATATTTCTGTTTGTCATGTGTGTGTTTCTAAGAGACACTTTGTTGTTTTGTTCCATGTCCTGTAAAACACCACTTTACATAAACGTATATCATTTTATGTCGGGGAGGCTTTCTGTGGTGTATATCTCTGCATATTATCAGAAAGTAATGGTTTTTAATGCTTATTAATCTCTCTCTTGTTTTCCTACAGAAACTATTTGTTATCATCACCTTCAGCAAGCACATAGTGGAGCAAATGGTGTCTCTCATTGGGTAAGTGTGTGTGTGTGTGTGTGTGCATGCGAGTGTGTGAGTGTGTGTGAGTGTGAGAAAGACAATCAGGTAGTTTGTGGAGTCATTGTCTTTCCCTGGTTTTGTGGACGGCAATGCATTTGTAAACATATTCAGATGCATTTTGATCACTGATTGGAGATCCTGTACGAATCAATGCTTTCACTGCGGGGGTGTACGTGCATGCATTCAGCATTTTTCCACAGAAAAGGTATACCCCCCCCCCCCCTCAACACACACACACGCGATCCATCTCTGCAGCACTGGTGGTCAGGCATGTGAGGTCCCATCTGAACATGTTGATCTGACTCACCAAGTTCAGCTTTCACTTAGATATTTGCCCCAGCGAGGCGGGAAACTCAATCATAGACCAGAGATGGAAAAACCTTCTGACTGTTGAACTAGTTTCAGGTTTACAGAATTAAAGGTAACATCCTAGTTGTTAGCTTTAATCAAGCATTTTGGGTGCTAAAACTTTGCATTCACAGTAAAATAAAAACATAAAAAAAGATGCTAATTTGTAATCATTGTAAGTTCAAGTAATGAATTATCAGTAGGCCAAATAAAAGCCAGTAAAGAGTTTAGTCAGACTTAATGTTAAGTTCATGATGGACTAAATCAAATAAAAAATGAGCAGTTGGTGATCTTAATCTGTCACTTTTATGTAGGTCCAGGTAGTAGCTTTGACCTGAATCTATGGTCATAGCAGAGTGTTCTGTGTCTTTTTGATTAAAAAATGAAATTGAAGGTTCTTTCCCATGAAGGTCAGACGGTGACTCGCCATGAGAGCCTCAGTGCTGATACAGGATGTTTTTGTGTGCGCTTGCATGCTAAGTGGAAGAGATAGCAAGAAAGATGAATGACTCAAACTAAAACTAGTTAGGTTTGTTTGAAATCAGCAATTACGCACTTCCCTTTAGTTGTTTAGTAAATTATCCAAATGCATGTTTATGTCTCAATTTGGGACAGAATGGAATGAATGCAGTGGGAAGTCTATATTCTTCCCTTTCAACTGTACCACTGCTGACCAACACGTAGAACTATAACTCCATTGCTTCTATATGACATGAATTGATGAGCTGGTATCCATTATGATTGGCCCCCTGGTGAGCTAATCCACATTACCAAATAAGGACATGAGCACGCCCTGATTGGATATCTTTCCACAAGAAGGCAGCAATGGTGGTAAAGGTGATGACATCATGTCGACTCACTTCCTGATTTAAGGGGCTGACACAGGCTCCTATAGAGAGCTGAGGAGTATAAGAGGAGGGCTGAAGGGTTTCTGCTTCATTCCCCTCTGCTGTCGGCTCCTGCTCACAGTAGGTGGAGGCTCCAGGATGGGCCCCTCATGTAGAACCGGGGGGCCTCCAGCAGCTGTTACAGAGGATGCTGGTTGAGGACCTTGTTGGTAGTGTTCAGGGAAAGAGAAGACTTCAGGCTCTTATAGGGAACAAGTGTTCACGGTCTAAAGCTTGAGTTTTTTTTCTGTCTCCTTTTTCAAAGGAAGGGTGCTTTTAAAGGGTAAGTGAACTAATGTTCTTCCTCCCCGTCTCTTGTGTCTCTGTGTGGATGTATGCGCTGTCAGGTCTGTGCCCAGAGTGGGACCATCACTCCAGAAGCCCTTCAGTCAGTACCTGGACGCACAGAGGAACAAGCTGCACCATGCTGGAGGAAGTGCACCAGCGGTAAGAGCAATACTAGTGGTGATATTCTACCACGCACCACTTTAGAATGACGACTTCCTTTTTTTTTTAATATATATATCACCAAAATCTGACTTTTATTGATGTGTTTATTTGTTAAGATTAACAATATATATGTCTTTGAGCCTTTTGTCGCGCTCTAGATGGAAAATATAAACATCAGTTGGGAGCTTGTTTTAGTGAAGCCCAACTGATTCTTGAGGCCAATGTTTATATTTTGGAGTGTAAAAAAAGCTTCTTTCTTTCTCATAACTGCACAACATATCTATATAGATATTTATTTTTTTAAAGATCCTTAAATTGAGTTATTAAAGAAGTGTGACTGTGTAATTATCAGTGCTCTCTGGTGGACAAATTATGCAACTAAGAAGTTTTTTTTTAATGACCTCAAACATCTTTACCATTTCTGTACTGCAATTTTTGTATTTATCGACCAACATGTGCGTTGATACTTATATATTTGCGAGTTGTAGTTTTTAGTTTGAGTCTTTGGCTGCTAGAGAACACGCACTCCATGGGTTACATTCTGCAAATGGAGCTCGTCGTTATATATGAATACCATTTTCTTCTTGTACTACTGTCATGTATGCAGGAAGCAAATGATATTCGCAATATTTGTCCAATATTGTTACAATATGCTTTTTTTTTTTTATGACTGTAACTGATGGCATACGCACTGCCAACTTTCTTGGGTTTCCAGGATGAGAACTGGCTGTCGTGGGTGTTTGAGAAGGTGGTGCTGGTCATGGTCTGCTACTTTGTCACTTCCATCGTCAACTCCATGGCTCAGAGCTACGCCAAGCGCCTGCAGCAGCAGAGGCACTCGGAGGAGAAGACCAAGTGATGACGAGACGGAAGCGGTTCGAAAAACATCCAAGTGACTGTGTTTCTGCTGCTGCTGCTGAGAGACCCACCGCTCGGCCACGGCCACTTACGACTTAACAACAAACCTCACCCCCTCCGCCCCCCCTCCCCCCGCCCCATCCATTCTCAGAGGCCGACCACTCAAAAAAAAACAGGCACTATTTGTTGGCGTGTGTGTGTGTGCGAGCGCTTTTGAGGATGTATGTGCTGTTTGGCGTTTGTCCCTCTTCAGGTTTTGTAGTTCTTCCTCTCATCTCACTCTCTCGGTGTGTAGTGCGATTGGTTTTATTGCTGATCTTAACGTGTTTCCTTTCTGTTAAATTAACCCATTCGTTGACCTCAGATGTACAGCAGCAGTTGGGTGGTGACTGCTGTGTAGGTGCAGTGCCCATCAGACGCTATGCCTTATGCAAGACGGGGAGGTCTCACTTCCCTTGAATATAGTTTTTGACGTAACTTGATTTTTATTTAATTTTGTAACATTTATGTATGGATGGATCTTGACTTGTTTGTACAGTGCGCTGCCAAGATAACTGCTGTGGATGGTCTTTCTTTTCAGGGTTTAATTCTCCTGTTTTTTGTCCTGTTAAAGACCAAATTTGTCTTTTTTTTTTTTGGTCTCTGGAATTGTCAGTTTAAAATAGTGAAGAAAAAAAAAAGAAGCAATATCAACTTAAGAGTGTGGTATTGATGGTTTGCACATTGTGTAAATATCTTAATATCTTTTTGACAGTATGCACAGATGTATTTCTATTCTAATGGTCTGTGTGGACATGAGTTAACTTGAACCAAAACAAAAAAAAAAGAAAAGGTGATATCATTTGTAAAGTGACATTGTACTCTCGGCTAACTAGACCCATTTCTATTCTGTACATTTAGGTTGAACCTTGGATCAGATCATATATAAAACATGTAAATCATAGCAAGTCTGATTCTCTCTTTTGTTTCACATTCTCTTTCAGTTGAAGATTAACTTTTAAATGTTCATCCTCGTACGCTCTGTGATCTTGTGACGTTTAAAAGCTGTTTGTAATGTTTGTTTAAACCCTCGTGACGGAGCTTAATGGTTAGTTTTCTCCTCTTTAAAGGTAAGTGAACAGTTCAGCACCGTCCGTTCATCTGGGCTGATTCAGACTCTTCATGTCGGGGAGAAGTCCGGCCTGAAACGGACTCGGCAGATTCTGGTCCACTCCAGCTTGTGGACCCCGCTTCTATATTCTCATGAACATCCTTGACTCAACTTTCCCATCCCGTCAGCTAGCTTATCAGACTGGTGTTGGCTGTTTAACTAGTACGGCAACAGCGGTCTGTAAGCTGGCTGAAGTTCTGGGCCTTCAGCATTTAGTTTCTGCCGCTTTGCTCATGTCAGAACTGTACTTCAGCCGGTCCATTAGTGGACACACACACCGGTCCTTAGTGAACCCCTGGTTTTATGTCGATCTGCCCACATCTGGAAATACTGTGATGGGAAAAAAAATGAACAATAAAGTGATGAAAAGTATGTTAACTGCTCTTGTTATGTTTCTTTGTTTGGGAGCTTTTGATCACAACACATGGTCTTCCTCAGCAGATGGAGACGCTGCGTTGTCATGGAAGTGTAGAAGTTGACATTTTTCTGAACGCTTTTAAAGGCTGAAGGCAGCATTTGATAAAATGATCTAATCCCAAAGTCCATAACTAATTAAATGTAATAAAATAGTCCCAATGATACTTTTGGTGTAAAGAAATTGTCAAAAGTCAAGGAATTAGTTTCTTTCAGTGAACCAAATAAAAAATATATTTTTTTTATGTACATGTTTAAAAACAAAAGAAAGAAGAAAAGCAGCAGCAATGTCCCACGTGTTGGTATTCTCTCTGGTACATACAGTCCAAAGGGCCAGGTGGTGCTGGTTGGTTTTCTCCATCTAGTGCAGTTGGTTGTAGCTGGAGATGACTTGCTCAATCGATGTGAAGCAGTCTAGAAAGTCCTCCTCTGAGATCCCAAACTTAATGTACTGGTGGATGTAGGCCCTTTAACAGAGGACAGGAAAAGACATTTAATCCAGAAATAAATAAAACGTTAATGAGAAACAGTGTTTGGACCCAGCATTTCCTAAAAGTGACTTAAGCATTTTTTTTCCCTGAGTAACGGGGCTGACTCACCTGGACGCAAACATGTTCCAGGCTTTTCCCACCATGTTGTCCAGAGGTCTGAGCAGAGCCTGGCTGTTACTGACCAGCGTGGCACATTTTTCATACTTATTAAAAGGCACTGGGGATTTCCACGAGTTAAAGGCTTCTTCTGATGAGAGCCAGGAGGTGTACAGGGCCGGGTCCTCGAAGCCACCTGTGGACGGTACACAGTTTACATCTCATGCATAGCGCCACATCGTTCCAAAAATATCATCATATCCCTCATGACTGTTGTGGATTAATCAGGTAAAAATAAATACATCTCAACCAGACCTGTCTCTGCGCTGTAAACGTCTTTCCCTCTCAGTATGAGCAGGTTGGCCAGAGAGCGGTTGAAGCTGGATCCTGTGAGACTCCTGGTCCGCTCAGAAGCTGCAGGTGGACGCACCTGCCAGTCTATACCTGAGACAGGACAAACAGCGATCCTCAGAAGTCTTTCACTGATCACGCTCACTTTCAAGCCATATAATAGCTCAATAAACTAATCTGAAACTGAACTACGAGGTTAAATTTGGCAGAACTTGCCTTCCTCCATCTTGGTGTTGGAGATGAGCATCTGTCGGAGGTGTTTGAGCATGCTCGGCCAGCTGAACGTGCTGTAGGCCATGGAGGAACTAGGCATCTGAGGGATGGTGCACACGCTCAGCAGCTTGTACTCCGGGTGGCACGCGAGGGCGCTCACCAACTCCCCTGAGAGACGACAAAGAGTGAAGTCCACGTTATGGGTGAGACGTGATGGCTCATGAGGAACGGGGCACAGGGTACAACATTCCCCGTGTAGACTCCGCCTCTCCATCCTAGGCCCTGCGTGTCTCGGCATTGGCTCACCCAGAGGATTTCTGCCGTAGACTCCGTGGGAGTCGGCGGTGAGCGCGGGCTGCAGGACGCTGCCCAGCTGGTGAGCGATCACCCTGTTGACATCACCGAAGGAGATGTGTTTGATGTTGAGCAGCTGACCGCAGATCCTGTGCACCGTGTCGTTCTCGTGCACCAGGATGGCGTCGGACAGCTGGTAGAGGTGAGCCAGCGTCAGCACAGAGTTGTAGTTCTGGACAATCACCTTTAGAGGACAGGGGAAAGATTTTAACAGCACATTATTCTAATATTAAAGACTAAACACTCGATAGCCGTCTCTGTTTACCTCCCCGGTCCCGTACGGCCAGGTGAGGTGGTTGAGGATGAAGGTTTTGGGGTAGATGTCTCGGAGACACTGAGTAACGTAAGTACCAACGCCGGACCCCGTTCCCCCCGCCACACTCATGATGGCCATGAGTCCGGCCAACCTGTCACAGCGCTCCACCTCTCGCCTCACCAGCTCCTCCACCACGTCTCTGTGACGAGGCCCGTGGACACGGTACCTGGTGGGACACAAGAAGCACATTAACAGCTTTTCCCACACAGGAGGACTGCTTTCCTGTGTTTGTGTTGTGTCTGTAAAAAAAAAAAAAAAAAAGTTCCCACTAAGTTACATTTTGCTTGTTTCTAAAGCATGAAACAGTCCCAAACTCAAACTCAGCTTACTAGCTTGTTATTGTCAAACTGCCATTTTTAAAAAGGTCAAGAATGAACTTTGATGCTTCATTTCGGAGCTGAAACAATACATTGATCAGTTAGCAGATCGACAGAAAATTAACCAGCAAATGTTTGGATAATCAATCAATCGTTTCAGTAAAATTTCAAACAAAAACTTCTCAATTGTGATAATTTGATGCTTTTCTTTCTAATAAATTATACTAAACGGAGACGACTTCGTCTCTGACAGAATATAAGGGGCATTGTTGACAACAGTTACAAGACATAAGAGAAAATCATCTGCAAATTAACCCATAATGATTCATATTTAACTTATAAATCATAACAGATTATGAGCTATTGAGCTCAGTCATCAGATCCATCCCCAACAGCTGAAAGCTCAGGGAAAAATGCTGGTAAATAGGCCTTGAGTTGGGAAAGTTTTGACATGTTTACACAATGATGAGGTGATTGCCAATGTTTTGCTTTGTAATAAACATACTACTATAACAAAAACAGTGTTATTTGTATTTACCAGATTATTAGTTTGTACATATTTTACAGTAAAAGGTGAAATGGTCATACCCATTAGCCCAGTTGTTCCCAGAGCCCTGCTTCTGGCTGAAGTGTGAAGACTCTCCATACCTCCACATGCCACACTTTGCAGCCCTGCTCATACTCTGGTTGATCACTTTGGGCTCCATGTCAATCAGCACCGCCCTGGCTACGAGCTCTGGTTTGTAGACAGTTAAACACGTGTGTTTATTATTTATTTAGACGCTTTATTTCACCCACTAAAGAAGGACATAGATCAGGTGTTTACCTCCGCGTGAGGTTTGGTGGAAGAATCGCTCGCAGCCCGCTGTGCTGTACACTTTCCTCTGTCCCTCCAGAGCATCGCTGCAGAGGACGTCAAACAGCTCGTGGCCCACCTGGTTACCGCACTGACCGAGCTGAACTGTTACGATGGACATGTTCTCTGGAGACTCTCCAGGAGGATCGATAGTTTTCTCCGATCAGAGTATCGGAACATACAGTCTGAAAGGTTTCATGGCTGAGTCCACGGAGCTGTCAGCATCTTTGTTGTTTAAAAGCGGCGTACGTCCTGTTGTCAGCCGCCACGAGAAGTTCAAATGGCGTTTCCGGCCCGAACTGTCAAAACTTTCAAAATAAAACTCCTATGCATATGTGGTGAGAAAAAAAATAATTCTGATTTAAGTAATATGGTGTAATGTACATTGGGTATTATTATGTTATTATATTTTTATATTATTATATTATGTTATTGGGGTGTTTGTGATTAGAATAGAAATTGAATGAGAATGACAAAAATATTTCAACAACATAGTTTCTTCAACATGGACTGGATTGTTTCAAGCATAAAACATGTCAGTATTTAGTAGCGGAGAATGTTAATGTTTAAAATTAACCTGAATATGTTAGGTGTCACCAGAGACCCTAATAGTACAGTCAGAATAGTTTTTTTTTTTTTTAAATCCAGGTCCTTTTTATTGTATTTACTTTCAGTTTATTGTTTATATTTTTTATAATGGGTCCTGCATCTAAAGGGGTATCTGAACGTTGGTGTAAAGGCTTGCTATGCATGCCGATGAAAAGATATAATGAGGTTTATTTAATCTTTAATTTGAATTTGTAGTGAAGCTATGGGAGCCCATTACCACCAGCAAAAAAAAAAAAAGATCACTAAAAAAAAAAAAAAAAAAAAATAAGATCACTAACAAAAAAAAAAGAAAAAAATAGTAACTTCAAAAAAAAAAAAAAAAATGTAAATTCACAAAAAAAAAATTGTAATTCACAAAAAAAAAAAAAAAATCCACCCACAAAATAAATAATAATAATTCTAATAATTTTTTATTTTTTTTTATTTTACTTTTTTTCCACCAGCAAAAAAAAAAAAAAAACTTTTGGTGCATCCATCTGTAACCATAACACTGACCAGATTTTTCCAGTTGCTATAGAAAGTCGAAATTATGAGATACTTTAACACAACAGTCATAGAAGCAGCTATGACATATGAATGGATTGTGAGTACATTGAAGACTTCTTTAAAACGTGGCTTTACAACACATGAAATACAGATGATGTTTCACATGGATTGTACTGAGCAAACGCACCCTTGAAGCTCTGGAGTATAAAGAATGAAACCAATGTGGCTGAGGTGGCGACCAATAAACAGCAACTGGAAACATCTTCTTTTTTTTTTCTTTTTTGCTGACAGAAAAAAAGTAAAAAAAAAATATATATATATATATATTTTTTTTTTTTTTTGTGAATTAATTATTATTATTTTTTTTTTTGTGAATTCATTTTTTTTTTTTTTTTTTTTGTGAATTCATTATTATTATTTTTTTTGGTGATCTTATTTTTTTTTTTTTTGCTGGCGTGAATGGGCTTCCATAGTTTATTGGTCGCCACCTCAGCCACATTGGTTTCATTCTTTATACTCCAGAGCTTCAAGGGTGCGTTTGCTCAGTACAATCCATGTGAAACATCATCTGTATTTCATGTGTTGTAAAGCCACGTTTTAAAGAAGTCTTCAATGTACTCACAATCCATTCATATGTCATAGCTGCTTCTATGACTGTGTTAAAGTATCTCATAATTTCGACTTTCTATAGCAACTGGAAAAATCTGGTCAGTGTTATGGTTACAGATGGATGCACCAAAAGTTTTTTTTGCTGGTGGAAAAAAAGTAAAATAAAAAAAAAAAAAAATTATTAGAATTATTATTATTTATTTTGTGGGTGGATTTTTTTTTTTTTTTTGTGAATTACATTTATTTTTTATTTTTTTAAGTTACTATTTTTTTTTTGTGATCTTATTTTTTATTTTTATTTTTTTTAGTGATCTTATATGTTTTTTTGCTGCAGGAATGGGCTTCCATAGCATACTGATGTTGGTTTATGACTAAAAATAAAAGCGAGTCACACAGGGCACCGCCTCTTTTTGTCGAGTGTTGCAATGCGCATGCTCAGTGTAGTAGCCGGTTATGGCGGCGGTGTGTGTTTGTCCATGAGGTGTGGGGACGCCTGCTATTCTTGCGGTCTGTGACGGAGCGATCCGAGCGAAGCGCTGCCATGGCTGGAGTGTTTGACATTGATTTGGACCAGCCGGAGGAAAATGTCTCCGACGATGAGAACGAGGAGGTACTTTCATGGAGGATGTTGAGACGTGACTGCGGGAGTTGTCACGGCAGAAACTCTCCACGCACAGTAGCTAGCTGTTAGCCTGCTAGCCTGCCACAGGCCCTGCTCCTGCAGCCGGCGCTCTCAGGCCTAACAGGGTTAGCAGAGGCTAATGCTAGCTCGCCACCGTTAGCCTGACAGCGATCATGACAGAGAGCTGTCACTCGTTCTGTTTCTATTCTACTAGTAGCGATAGCTCAGTGGTGAACTGCATGTGTTTTTAACACCGTCTCGTTTAAAATAAAACCGTCGCTGTCATGTTAAGAGTTGTGCAAGTAGAGCCTTACTTGGCCAAAGGTGCTGCAGTGATAAATGTGGCTCGGTGTGCAACAGTTTATTTTGGCAAGACTGCTCCAGAGTGTGACTGTGTGGACATAGAGCTGGTGTCTGTGTGTTTCTATTCACACCGAGCCTAAAATACAGCAGCACAACAACTGACTGTACTCCTAACTTAATATAGGAACTACATTAAACTGGTTTTACTAATTATTATTATTAAATTACGTGTAAATACTGCTTCATGCAATTGTCAATCTATTATATGATTGCTGCAAAACCACGATCACATGCTGTTAAAGTAGTAGAACAGTCATTGAATAGGCGATAGTAACTATATGCACACACATCAGGTGTGTTTATCATTAAGATAAACCATTTTTGCTTATTTGATTGGGAAACTGTTACTTCACAGCAGCTCTTGTTTGTCAGTGTCGCATCACAGCTCCTGTTTTAACATGAAGCAAACACCTTTATAAACTGTCACATGAGACAAGAAAATGACCATTTGAATATGCTCGATTCTATTTTTGTATTCGTTATCTTGTTTATAGCTATTTATTTGCATCACATGACAAGTATTGTAAATGCTGTGCTTTCATAGTAATAAAACAGACATAAAGCGTTAAATCGCACGGGGAAAAAAAATGAAATACAGAAATGTCCTTATGAGATCAAAGGCTCCTACAGAGTTGCCGAATAAGAAATGGAAAAAACGAAGAAAGAAAGTCACTCAATGAAACTGTGATTTCGAGCACTGCTCATGTTTTCTCCATTGCAGTCCATCCTCTACCTCATTAGAACAGAAAAGCAGAATTACTTTTGTGTTTATGTCGTGTTTTCTACTTTTCCTTGCAGGTTCAAATCGGTGACATCATGGACCAGTGCAGTGGATTTGAGTTGTAAGTGTTCACTATGTCCTTCCGTCCTTATGTTCATGTATGTATGTATGTATGTTTTTTTTGCATTTGAATCAGTGAAAAACAAGAACTCAATGCATTGAATGTGTCTCTGCAGCAACATGGACGACTGTGAGAAGATTGAGATATCGGAGGACAACGTCAACCAGGGGACGGAGAACATCCGACCCGAGTGCTTTGAGCTGCTGCGGGTCCTGGGGAAAGGTGGTTATGGAAAGGTACCCAAGAAGCACCACGCCTTGAGAAAGTACACTTAACACGCACACACTCCTACAAATTATTTTCCCTCTAGAATGCAAAGAACTGAGTTGTATTGACTGTTGTGTTCATTTCTATCTTAAACATGTCAATCATTTCCCCTTTTGTGCAGGTCTTTCAAGTTCGAAAAGTTATTGGAGCTGCGTCAGGCAAAATATTTGCCATGAAAGTTTTAAAAAAGGTAAATTTTTCTGCTTGAATATCTATAATTGGAGCAATGTACCGCCGCTCTCAGTTTGTATCCTGTGAACGCAATTGCATGCTTGTTTTTACAAATAAACATTATATTGCTTCCGTCTGCAAATATTGGCTGTCCTTGAAGCCAGTGGTGGGGTAGGATTTCACTGCTCGTTGGTAGACTGCCATCTGCGCTGCTGCAGCCTTGGCACTTATAAACTCTCTGCCTCAGCCCGTTAGATTCTGCTTGATGTTCACACTGCTTCTGCTTAATTGGCTAAAATGACCCCAGTGACACATTGAAGACCTGCCAGATTTCAACCGGTCGTTTTCAATCGTTCAGCTTCAAAGTGGCGGGCGGGCCTGTAGCTTTTGGTTTTAGAGCCCAGGGCCCGTATTTATGAAGCATCTCAGAGTAAGATATCAGTCATGACTTGCCCAAAATTCTCAGTGACACATATGCAGTGGTGCGTTTAGGCTTTTCCAGGTTTCAGGAGAGCTGCAGAACTGTCCCAACCGGTTCAGAGTTCTCAGATAGCAACAGGACAAATGGCAACATGCACTCCAGCGCGTGTACACAGTCACAGTGTGCAACATTTGATTTAGAATAACGAGATTTTTCAGATTGAATTGGAAAAATAATGAATCCTACTTTTGGTAGTCCTGTAAAGTGAACAAAGGCCCAGTTAACGAGCCGGAAAGGGCTTAAAATTCAGTAAACAATGCACGATTCCTAATCGGCCTCAACAAAAAGTAAATTGCAAAGACATTTTAAGATTTCTCAGTCAGCAAGCTCGTACTGCACCATTTCAAATCAACGGGCGCGTCTCAGCCTCGGTTGAGCTCCGTCTGTTGTGGTAGTTCTGACACTCAAAGCTGAGACAACATTGCTGCTGACGGGCGGCTCTTTAGCTTTCTGACAGAAGTGGTTAGCAAACACAAACATGAGCAGGAGAGAGGAGAGGAAGAGTGTGGAGAGCTGGAGGAACAGAAGACACTGTACATATACGACCACAGTAGTGCTCGGACTATTGACGTCATTGTTCTCCATATCATTTTAAAGCATGGTTTTCATTGGAAAGCTTTAGTGTCGAGTGATAATTAAGGACTGTCGTCAGGGCTAGAGAACTAGAAACAATAGTAAGCGGCATAATCTGCCTTGAACTGTATTTATTGATTAAACTAGATCAGCTCCTTTATCTTAGTGACATAGTTGCCCCCCCCCCTGCCTCTCAGATGTTATATAGTGGAATACTCTCTCTCCATAATGGTCATAGTAGAGACAAACAAAAAACAGACTGTTGGCAGGACATATTTGTCGTTTAGTGCGTTTCACATCTGCATGGATGAAAACATGCCCATTGTCTGCCTCTTGAGTTGACTAATGTTGGTGTACTTCTTCGGGGGAACCAGGCTATGATTGTACGCAACGCCAAGGACACGGCCCACACCAAGGCAGAGAGGAACATCCTGGAGGAGGTGAAGCATCCCTTCATAGTTGATCTCATCTACGCCTTCCAGACCGGAGGGAAGCTGTACCTCATCCTGGAGTACCTGAGCGGTCAGTACGAGAAATACACACACACACACACACCTGGTACACAACGCACACTCAATGCATATTACGCAAGTGTGAAATCACTTCCTCCGGCTCGGCGTCTCCTGGCTGCGACCTAACCTGTGGAGGCGGTAGGGATGTATGTGTGTCACCCGTGTTAACAGCATAAAAATGTGTTCACCTGCGCAGGAGGAGAACTGTTCATGCAGCTGGAGAGGGAGGGCATCTTCATGGAAGACACAGCCTGGTGAGTGTTGAATAGGGACGCACAGAGACTATCGGTCTCATCTTGTTACGAAATCACCAAAGAAAATGTATGTTAAAGTTGTATGTCGGCATACCTCAAATTAATTTTTTTAAATCATCACACAAGGTATATTATACTGCATCTAACTATTGATTCCTCGCCAGTAAAATGAACCCAACAATGGGTTTAACTGACTAAAATCATATGATATACAGTCTCAGGCTGGTAGAGTGTCCTTTGGACACAAGGTGCTATTTATTGGCTTGAAGTTGATTTAGTTCAGTTTATTTTCTTTGTCTTTCTCTGTAGTTTCTACCTGGCAGAGATCTCCATGGCTCTGGGCCACCTGCACCAGAAGGGCATCATCTACAGAGACCTGAAGCCAGAGAACATCATGCTCAACAACCACGGTGTGTGTGTGTGTGTGTGTGTGTGTGTGTGTGTGTGTGTGTGTGTGTGTGTGTGTGTGTGTGTGTGTGTGTGTGTGTGTGTGTGTGTGTGTGTGTGTGTGTGTGTGTGTGTGTGTGTGTGTGTGTGTGTGTGTGTGTGTGTGTGTGTGTGTGTGTGTGTGTGTGTGTGTGTGTGTGTGTGTGTGTGTGTGTGTGTGTGTGTGTGTGTGTGTGTGTGTGTGTGTGTGTGTGTGTGTGTGTGTGTGTGTGTGTGTGTGTGTGTGATGAAATTAACTCAAACCTTCCTGCATGATTTGTACAAAGAAGATGTCCTAAATTTCTTTGTATTGGTCCTTAAAAACACCACTATCCATATGCACAAATTGTCAACAATTGCATCTGAATGTGTGTTGTTTATTCTTCCAGGGCATGTGAAGTTGACAGACTTTGGATTGTGTAAAGAGTCCATTCACGACGGCACAGTCACCCACACTTTCTGCGGTACCATCGAATACATGTAAGTGGAGCACTCCTTCAATCCCACTTGCATGCAGAGATAAGCCTCCTCGCTCACTCGTTCCCCTCCTTCTTCTTGCACGCTTAGTATTGACTCATTTACGTTCATTCGTGAGTAACAAATGTGCGCTGGTGTTGTTGCAGGGCCCCAGAGATCTTGATGAGGAGCGGACACAACAGAGCAGTAGACTGGTGGAGTCTGGGCGCTCTGATGTACGACATGCTCACAGGAGCGGTCAGTTAAAACAAGCTTTCTACTATTATAAAATATGAGTCATAATTTGGGAATGTTTGTGTAACCCCCCCCCTTTTCCTCTCTTTTCCCACTGCAGCCACCGTTCACCGGTGAAAACCGCAAAAAGACCATTGACAAGATCCTGAAGTGTAAGCTCAGCCTCCCACCCTACCTCACACAGGAAGCAAGAGATCTCCTGAAACGGGTATCTCCTGTTCGCTTAAAGCTTATACCGCGCGTGTTTATCCAAAATAAGTGTGGAGTTGTTGTGTAAGCATCCTTTTGACACTTGACTGCCGCTTTGTACAGTTGTTAAAGAGGAACGCCTCGTCGCGGCTGGGAGCGGCAGCAGGAGACGCCACAGAGGTGCAGGTGAGGATGAATATTATTACCTCTCAGGACGTACTGGTTTGTTTGACATCTCCCCGACGTAGAAGCTCAGTCTTATGGCCCTGTCTTTGTATTTGATGTCCCACAGGCTCATCCCTTCTTCAGACACCTCAACTGGGAGGATTTACTGGCTCGGAAAGTGGAGCCCCCCTTCAAACCTTTCCTGGTGAGTATCAGAGGAGCGAGGGCTTCTGAATTACATGTTGAAATTGGATCTCTGTGAGCTCGAGATGAGTTTTGTTTCCGGTTACCTGCCCCAGGTTGAACCACCTGATCCGAGTGTTTGGTAATCAAACCCCAGGTCGTCTCTTGTTCCAGACCCGCGTGTTGTTAGTTGACACATCTGCTCACGTTGCTGCACCTCCTCACCCGTGTTTGTCTTCCCCTTCTATTTTGGCAGCAATCGGCTGAAGACGTGAGTCAGTTCGACTCCAAGTTCACCAGTCAGACGCCGGTCGACAGCCCGGACGACTCGACGCTCAGTGAAAGTGCCAATCAAGCCTTCCTGGTAACTTCTCCGACTACGCGTTCACGTCTTTAGTTTGTTTCGTTCTGCCTCCGTACATTCGTGAATTATGACAAATGTCTAATAGGATGAAATGATGACATTGTAGACAGACATGGATGTAATCTGCAACATGAATATAATTCTAATTATTATAAAGTTAATTGCTTATGCGTGATACTCGCAGCACACACAACCAAATCAGTCAGGTGGAGCAACAAATATCAGATTGAAAGTCACTGCATTGCTGATTCACGCTGCTGCTTCTGACTCGGTAATAGATGTGAGCGTGCACCAACCGTATCTGTGTTTGTCTTTGTTCCTGTAGGGTTTCACATACGTTGCTCCGTCAGTCCTGGAAAACATCAAAGAACGGTTCGCATTTGAGCCCAAAATCCGCTCACCTCGACGCATCGTGGACAGCCCAAGAACACCTCTCAGGTATGTGGGCGTGTCTGCAGCAGCCACTTGACCTAGCCTCACTTTGTTTCACCCAATTTGTGTTATGTATTGCAGATCTAAACATTTTCCAATTTTCTTTCCAATTATGTATGTAAAAGTCGAATGTCAGCAGAAATCCACATGAAAACAGATCTTCCATGTTGCACATTGTTACAAATGCCTCTCGGTTACATCTGTCCCGTTTCCTCTCCTCTCCTCTCTGTGCTTTCAGCCCAATCAAGTTCTCAGGCGGGGAGTGCTGGGCCCGGAGCCCCCTTCTCCCTGGGGCAGGACCAAGTGTCCTCCAGTCACCTCAGGACCAGGCCATGGAGCTGTCCACCCCGGAGCAGATGGACGTCACAAACAGCTCCGAGGTCTCGGCCCCTCTTCCCATCCGTCAGCCTGCCGGGGTCAACCTGGGCCAGATGAAGCAGCAAGCCTATCCCAGCATGGCCAAGCGGCCTGAGCATTTACGTATGAACCTATGACCCACCGCGCCTCGGTAGGAAAGTTCATTTCTTGACTCTTTTTTTTTATTTTTATTTTTTTTTTAAGAAACAAAGCAAAAAGATATGGATGCTAGAGACGATTCAAATCCAAAATTGCACATCCGCACACTCCGTATACTGTCACAACCTGGAGTTTGTGCGTGGGTCTGCGGCTCCGGCGTGCTGCAGTTGAGGCCTCGCCGCTTCTCCTCCGGCACCTCAGGTCTCCTGACCCCGTGTCTTCTGAACTGGACCAGTCGGACTGGAAACCCTTCTTTGAGGAGCCACAGCCTTTATTGTGCGACCTGGAAATCAAAAGTATCACACAGTATGCAAGCTATTTACTCTAAAATGCCGTCGGTCTACTGTACAAGACGACGTCCAAAGTGCTTTTTGTTATTTGAATGAATGCCGGTGAGGCAAACTGCTTCCTTTGGGAGATTTTGAAAGTTCTTCTCAGACAAAAAAATAAATAAAAAATGCTTCCTGGCTCTGAATGAAATGATATAAATTAGGTTAATTATTGAAAAAGATCAAAGAATTGAGCGTTGTGAGCAGCGGTTCTGGTATTGATGAATATAGCTTCATGTCTTCACACAATGGATGCATTAACTGTGCTGTACATCAACGATGAATCAAAGAGCCGAGATTCAAAAAGAAAAAAAACTTGACTTTTGACATTCTTTCGGCATTAAAGGCGTATTTGATGTGGGAACCGTACTTTGATTCTGTGCTCTTAAGGCGTGCTCCACTGTATGACGAATCACTGGATTAGTTGACACGTCACCAGACATAATTCAGCTTGATCACCGCGACCACCCGAAAATGTCTCACTGATCTGGGTGCTGCTTTGTGTGACCACAATCTCGGCGCCGACGGGACGTCAGACCCCCCGACTGACCCCCGGAGTGAGCTCATACTGGAGACTGTGGCACCGGTTGATCTGGATCCTCAGTTGTGGGGTTTGATGCTCAGAAAACTCGGGGCAACATTCACAGCGTCTTACATCAGCTCACTTGTTTAGGAGGGAAGTTTTAGAAACCCCGAAAAAGCAAGGAAAATTCTAATAAAAAAAATAAAAATACAGAATGCATCGTGTCTTTTTTTTTTGTATGAAAGGAAAAACATCTGGAGACCTCACAAGTGCACATGTTTTTTTAATTACGTATAAGATTTGTTTCAGATCTCAACATTACATCATGAACGTCAAAGATCCTCACATTCATCATCAGCTGCTAGCTTATTTACATGTCTCACTCCACCATCATCCTGTGCTTTCCTTTTACTTTATGATTGGGAATTTAGACTCATTGTAAACTAAAGTTGTGCAAAGTAAAAAAATTAAAACAAATCAGTAATTTATAAAAAAAAAAAATTAAATTAAAGGATTATGTAAAGCTCCATTTGCAGCTGAAATGCATCCACCAGCCAATTTAGCAAATTAAAGTATCTGATCTGAAACTGATCTAAAATATAAACACATGTTGCTGAAATCAACAGTCACACGGTCTAATATGTTTGTCAAAGAAAATCAAAACAACAAATCCAGTGCCCTGATAATGAGAAAAGGCTTTCAGGAAGCAGTCATGACAGCGATGTGCTGGTACAAATACAGAAGAAAGGCCCAATAAACGTCAAAGGCATGTCGGATAACTTGTCATTTTAATGTAGCGTAAGGGGACTTCTGTGCATTTCAGAGGAACCGTTGGCCGAAGAACTGCTACCACAGTAATCTGAAACTGACCTTTTACATGTAGTTCAAAAAGTCGGCATCAGAATCAAATTACGCCAAATGAGTTGAAAATTAAGCTCTCCTGACATGAACCCTGATTGTGTGCTTCAACGCTTACATTTGACAGACGTTTTTTTCCAATGCTGGCTTTAGAGATAAATACTGTAACATTCAGTTCTACGTACAATATGAAAACATAAACAGGACATCTGCTTATCACGTTTCTCTTCCAAGGCTGCTGGTCTGGGATCTCAATTGGTTTTGGGAGCAAGAACTTCACTGTATGTGTTTGATTACATAATTCTCAGGCTGGTGTTAACGTCCCACTCTGCAGAACTTGGCTTTATGGATGTTAAAATGTCTTAATTAGGACTCCTGTAATACATTGTTGCATTGATAGTTAGTATACAGCATATTGACCTTTTACATAAAACGTGTCTGAATAATAATGCATCTATAAAATGCTGAGACTTACTAGGACCTGTCTGAAAAAGATACATACATATTTTTTGAATATTAGTTTTCTTTTTGCAACTTAAAAATGCCCCACTGACAACAAAGAGGTCCGAAATGTTCAAATCCACACTGTCCAATAATGCCATTAAAGAATTGATTTGGTCCTATAATGGATACAACTGATCAGATTTAAGGAAAGTTTGGAAAAAGAAAAGAATGCTCCCAAGAAAATGTTTTAATATTTCAGACATCTCAGTTCACTTAACCGTTGATGATCTCGGTAATAATGAGGAATGTGTGCTCAGCGTCTTATTCTGGAGTACCGGTATGTATAAAGAAAAAAAAAACCTGCAGTCATGTTTTTTGTGTAATCTACCAAACCAGAAGACAAGACTTTGAAACACCAAACAAGGCACAAATCACTGAAGAGGAATACAACATATATATATTTAAATAATGATTTAAAGAATCATTGGTTCAGATCTGAGTCCAGCAGCAATCAACGATAGTCTTCACACCGGGTTTACCCAGCATCCGGACACTTCATCTGTTTTTCACCTTTAGTATCTCTGTTAATGTAGATTCAATGGTGACTGGCCGGGAAGGGAGGAATATGATGGAATATCATCATGGAATATGTTGCAGAATGATTTAAAACTCAAAGAACTGATACCCACTTACTGCTTTTAAATCTAAAATTAAAGAAATAGAGGCAGGTTCCCAAAAATGTAAATGTTTTTTTAAATGAACTCGGTTACGTCCCTGTCTCTAAACTTTTAGTTTCTTTTAACTTGTCTTGTTCTGTGTTTTCTGTCTGTAACTGTGTTTCTTATGTTGCTGCCTGTCTTGGACAGGTCTCCCTTGAAAAAGAGATTTTTAATCTCAATGGAACTCACCTGGTTAAATAAAGGTTTAAATAAAAAAAATAAAAGGGAAACAAGAGTCTGAAGTGCTGAGTTTACTTGTTACTTTTGAAGTTATTTTTTTGCTCATATTTGGGCCAAAAGGCAAAAAACTGCACAGAATGACTGAACTTGTACTTCCCACTCAACAAACTGGCAATGAAGGCAGGTAAAAACACACACTAATAAAGTTATTTGAACATATTCTTTGAGCCAGCTCTTGTTTGGTTAAGCTGTTCCAAGCAGCAGAATATGGTTTCAAAATAAAAATGTAAAAAGTTCTCAGCTAGTCTGACCGGTTGGTTCAGTTTTCACTGTTACAGTAAAGCACGAGTAACGATGACGAGGTGGATTTTTACCTCTACAGAGACAATGGAGTCCTTCATCAGATTTGTGCACCTCGAGGTGACAGAGGGTGAGAAAGTATGAGTGTTTTCTTGACGCAGGACCAGCTGGACCAGCTGGACTCAACGGACGAGAATGGAATAACAACATGTCCGCCGTTCAGCTGTTTTTTGGAGCAGAGTATGCGGAGGAAGTGCAAGAGGAAAAAAAAAAGAAAAACGCACTGATGAAAAGTGTCATCACCGACTAGCTCTGCACCTCCATGCAGCGGGCTTCTGTTCCTGCAGGCGCCTCATCTTCTTCCCAAACCACACCCACCAGGCTAAACCAATCACGACACACACCACCGACTCCACGTAGTAGCCGTCCAGCGTGGTCACACAAACGCCGCCCTCCTTAACGCACAGCTGGAGACACAACAGGGAGAAAGGAATCAATATATCAAGTCTAGTTTAGTTACATACTCCGCTGTGCAGATTCTGTAACCTCGCTGCTTACTCACCCCAGCCTCCTCTGGAGAGCCACAGCTCTGCCCGGCGGCCCCCTGACACTCCTTAGAGGTCAGAGGATCCACCATCCACAGAGCCAACGTGGAGGGCCAGTTCCCCCCGAGGTTAGTGACGGTGTTCAGCAGGGTCATGTAGGTCCCGCCGATGAGGGGGTCGCTCACTTTGGCGTGGAAGGCCATGCAAGCCACGTACATACTGTATAACGTCACCTGGGGAAGCAACATGGGAAACATTTGTTCAAACTTACCGTGATATTTAACTTCATTCTGATCGCATCAACTGTATTCTTTTAACTGCTGTTTTAATGACCGGATGGCAAAAAATCCAAAGTCCAGAAAAAGAATAATTACATAATCAATAAAATGGTTTTCATATTCTATTGAAACACAAATAGAAAGAAAGATGCAAACGTAACCTCCCTCACTAAAATATGCCAGAAATGTTAAAAAAGAAGGAAGAAGGGGACGAATATGTTTCTGTCCCGGATACTTTAGATTTTCTTCTGTTGCACAGTGACATCTGCGGGCAGAGGCAGGAAATGAAAGAAGGTTGTTTGGAGAAAAAGGAACTCATCTTAACACTCGTCTGCCTTTATACACAATTATACTTAAAAATGAGACCGTGACAAACATCTGTGTGTCTGCAACACATGGTTTGATAAACCTGCCATTCTAGCAGCACTGCAAGGCTAAATGCTAACATGTACAATGCTAACCATCTTTACCATGTTAGTTAATTTGCTACTTAGCAATAAACACAAAGTACAGCTGGGGCTGATGGGAATCATTAGTTTTGCAGGTAATTGGTCATAAAACAATGTATTACACAAAAATTATTCAGAATTGACTCTCTAAGTTGTGGTAATTTTTTGTTAATTGCAGCCAGTTTCCATCCCCCATCCTACGAGCAGCCTTAGACATACAGTACTGTTCATAATATACAGAGGGTCAGAAGCCCCTTTTCTAAGCAGCAGACTGTCACTATCTGCACACTGCTGACATCCTGTCACCTGGAAAAACTATGATAAGGGCTGGTCTGGAAGCAGTAAAGGGAAGAAAAACAAGATATGAAAGAGAGTAACAGAAATACAAACCTGATGCAATGCGTAGCTAAACAGCACTATGGCGTAGTAGTAAACAGGGAACCCTCCTTCATGTTTTACACTGGGCGTCCACCACACCAGCAGAGCGTAACCCAGTCCTATGAGCAACCTGCAACCGCAAACAGCAACACTCGGTCAGCTTTTAGTTTGCATGAATGGGTTTGTGAGCCTGTGTGTGTGTGTGTGTATGTGTGTGTGTTACAACCTGAAAGGGAAGGCCTTGTAGAAGACGTCCAGCGGTCTAGGCCCTGCTGTGTATTTGCTGATGATCACAGGTAGTAGGATCTGCAGAGGCACCATGGGCACTGCCAGCAGTGCCAGCTGCTCCTTGGGGACTCCAGCCTCCACCAGCTTCAGGCCCGTCACTGCATCTGCTGCTGAGAAGCCGATCTGAATAACAAAAGAGAAGACAAAGGAGAGAATCTTTCATTCACATTTGGATGTTTGTGTAAAGCAGCAAAGTGTCCGTAAAGCAACACTTTCAAAGTCATGTTGTAAAAGTTGTTGTCACGTAATGCTGAAGTACTTTAGCAGTGAGAAGCAGGGAACAAAAGGTGAAGACTGTGGGCATCTTGATGATAGAGAACAGCAGCTTGTAGGTCTCCATGACGCCCTGTGTTTCCTCGTGGACTCTCTCCTTTCCTTTGTCGTGATTATTTTCTCTCTTCATGATGGCCACCAGAGTCGTGGAAACCAGGAACACAATTCCCCAAAAAAACAAGAACTCTGCAGCCGAAGAACAGAGAGCATTAGAAATGACACGTCACCCAACATTTACTGCTCTGTTGTAAAAGAACAACAGCTCTGTGAGGTCAGGGATGAATAATACCTGACAAGGTGACGATGCCCGTGTCCTTGGGCTCTACTCTGAGGTACTTGTTGCAGAAGTCTGCAGACTCCAGAGCCAGAAAGAGCACATTCCCCAGGAAGTACCCAGCTGTCTGGCCCACAGAGTTGCACGTAGAAGCATATCCCACATTCTCTCTGGACAACATGGTCAGGGCCCAGCCATCCACAGCTATGTCCTTTGAAGCAGAGAAGGTACCGGAATTGGAGGACAGGAGAAAAACTAAACCAATTCAATGTATTTATCTTCCCGAGTGTGCGTTTGTGTCACAGTGTTGGCGTCCGACCTACCTGTGTGGCTGCAAGGAAGGCAAGCATAAAGAAGACGGCAGTGAGTGTTACCACCTTTGGTCCTCCCTCACTTTGCATCAGTGAATTGACCGTCCCGGAAAGGTAGAGCATGAAGAGGCCCAGCAGGTACTGTGTGGGCACCAGCCATGACTTTCTGAAAAACCAGGTGGAAGGTTAAAAAAAATATATATATATACCAGGAAGAAGATAAAGAAAAATATAATCCTCCACGCAGATGCAAACATCAACATAAACAGTACGCATGTGTCCTTCTTACCTTCTCCCAAACCTGCTGAAGTAGAGAGCGTCCACCAGCGGTGCCCATAGAAGTTTGAGACTAAATGGCCAGAAGACAAAGCTGAAGAAGGCTTGGTCTTTGTAGCTGATGCTCTTACTCTGTAAGATCAGAGGGATGCTACCAGCCAGTCCCAGAGGAATCCCTTGCAGCACGTATAAGAACAGAAGGAGCAAAACGTTCCCCAACTCGTCACGGATCCCGGTCCGGACTCTCCTGTGCCTCCGGTCCTCAGAGGACAACACTTTGATCAGACCCTCCGCTTCCTCTTCTACTTCGGGTTCAGAGGAGCTCGTCTCTCCCCTGTCCATGCCCCTGATGTTTCCGGATAAGAAGGTGGTCTTCCTCTGCCGCCCGTTCTTGTGCGTCATCAACTCTGGGTGCTCCATGTTGGAACAGTGGGCGTCAAACCCGCTGTGCCCTCAGCAAATCTGCAGGAAAAGAAAAAAAGAAAAAGAATAGAGGGGACTAGTTAAGCAGCTAAATGACTGCATGTCTGCCGTGAATATTTTCAATCATTTGAATCCCATTAAGATTGTTATCGTTGTTTGAAAGGCATAGCCAAAACAGCAAAGGTACAGAACTTCACTGGCAGAAAAGCTGTAGAATACAATATTGAATAGAAAGTTTTGTGTAATCGTAGCAAACAGGATGAGTGGACGAACATTCAGTGAACTACAAGCAGGGACGTACTGATCATGCTTGAACAAAAGCAGTCAGCAAACTGGTCAAGTGAGTTTCTGACCGATTAGAATCATGAAAAGCAGACTCGCATCATACGTACAGTGTATGTACACTTCAAATGACGGCATAAAAGAACATATACGGGCAGAAATCTGTGCAAAAGAAGAAAAAATAAAAAGTGTCAAGTCATTGTTGGGGTGAAAGGTGAAGGAGACACTTCCAGAGGCTAACAAATAGATCCAGGATTAGGTTAGTTAGAAATAAGCTTTTGTATTTCATACTGTATAGTACAGTACAAGGAAAAGAATGACAAACTGACTGTCCAGTGTGAAATAAGTCCGAAAAGGCTGTTTCCTGCTGTCATCTAAAAATCACAAGATGTTAACTTACGTTAGCCTAAACGTAAACTATTAAAAGCGATAGTTTCTAGTACACATAAAGACGTAGACAGGACATGCGTGAGATGAAAAGGTAAATCACACCAGCAGTAGATGAATTCACGTGTACCTGATGATGTACAGCATGCCACACAGATAATGCCAGATCGGGAAAAAGATTGAACACAAACGGCTGAATTTACAGAGCAAATCAACGGGAGGCCGATTCTAGTCTATTTTCATGCAAATCGCGAGTTTGTGGCATCTTAATAAAAGGCAAGAAACACGAGAAAATCACTACCGTTTCACTCAAGACAGGTTAGTTACACCAATACACACATAGCTCTCAAGAGAAGATCCAGGAAGTGGGGCATGTGCGATGTCTAAATGGGTCCGGAGCCTACAGATGACGTGTCAAAGACGAACGGAAAGCTGTTCCGTTTCAGTGCTAATGCCAGTATGTCATGTAGGGGAAGGAAAAGAAATTCAAAGAAGTGCACTCTTAAGCCTTAATCGTAAAACTCGAGCCTAAAATCACTTTAAAAAATATCCTCACAAACTCAGGTGTCACACACACACACATCAATGACTGGTGATGATCCTTTAGTAGAGGCTGCTTCCTCAGAGGTTGGAAATATCAGAATCAGAATCAGAATCAGAACCGTTTATTGCCATGGTATGTTGAACATACAAGGAATTTGACATGACGGGGGGTGCATAACATTTAACAATCAACAACAACAATCAGTGCAAGTAGAAACATATTAAAATGTACAGAGAGATATAAAATAAAGTGAAATATAAAATAAAGATGAAATATAAAATAAAGTGCACAAACGAACAGATAACAGGACTATAAACAAGTGAGATGTAAGTGTAGTGTTAAAGTGTTGAGTGTAATAGAAGGGATGCAGGGGAGTGACTGGTAGGAATTTGTCCTGGGGATGACAGAGTCAGTGTGGGTCCCGGGCTCTGTTAATGAGCCCAACTGCGGATGGGAAGAAGCTGTTCATGTGGCGTGAGGTCTTGGTCCTGATGGACCTCAGCCTCCTGCCAGATGGGAGGGGCACGAACAGTTTTTGTCCAGGGTGAGAGGGGTCGGCTACAATCTTTCTTGCTCGCTTCAGGGTCCTTGAGGCGAACAAGTCCTGGAGGGACGGCAGATTGCAGCCAATCACCCTCTCGGCAGAGCGAATGATGCGCTGCAGTCTGCCCTTGTCCTTGGCAGTGGCTGCAGCGTACCAGACCGTGATGGAGGAGCAGAGGATGGACTCAATGATGGCTGTGTAGAAGTGCACCATCATTGTCTTTGGCAGGTTGAATTTCTTCAGCTGCCTCAGGAAGTACATCCTCTGCTGAGCCTTCTTTGTGATGGAGCTGATGTTCAAGCTCCCACTTGAGGTCCTGGGTAATGATGGAGCCCAGGAAGCGGAAGGACTCCACCGCGTCGACGGGGGAGTCACACAGGTGATAGGGGCTGGTGGGGCTGCATTCTTCCGGAAATCCACAACCATCTCCACTGTCTTTAGAGCGTTGAGCTCCAAGTTGTTCAGACCGCACCAGGTCACCAGATGGTCAGTCTCCCACCTGTAGGCGGACTCATCCCCACCAGAGATGAGTCCAATGAGGGTGGTGTCATCCGCGAACTTCAGGAGCTTGACGGACTGGTGACTGGAGGTGCAGCTGTTAGTGTACAGGGAGAAGAGCAGAGGGGAAAGAACGCAGCCTTGGGGGGAACCGGTGCTGATGGTCCTGGAGGCAGAGACGTGTTTTCCCAGCTTGACATGCTGCTTCCTGTCAGACAGGAAGTCTGTGATCCACTTGCAGGTGGAGTCGGGCACGTGCAGCTGGGAGAGGCATGGGCCCCTGCTGGGCTGGGGGAGGGGGACCTGGTGGTCTGGGGCTGGTTGATAGAGCTGTGGGGGATGGAGTCAGGGCTGTCCCATTGTCTACCAAAGCGACAGAACTCGTTCAGCTCGTCTGCCAGCCGGAGGTCATTCATGGAGTGTGAGGCTTTTGGCTTGTAGTTGGTTATCTGTATCTATATCACACCAATAATAACATCAGTTCCACAAAACGCCAAATTAACCAACATCATTAAAGCATACAATCACAGAGTCGGGAAACTTTAAGGAAATACTGTCGGTTGTCCTTTCATTGGCATGTTGTGTCACATACAATTAAAACAAAGACATGGCATTTAAAACACCAAGCAAACCAGGAAACAAGAGACCCTTCAAGTTTTAGCATCATCATCATCATAAGAGCAAGGCAGACAAATGGTAATTTGATCAGTTTGCACGTCTTTAATCGGGTTGCATATGAATTAGTCTACACTAGTCGCAGTATCACTTTATAATAGGACTAGACGACATTAATTCATTCATTGTGAAGCCCATAGCATTTAAAAAAAAATCATTATCATTTAAAGTCTATCACACTAATAATATATTGGGGATGTATTATTATTATTATTATGAGTAGTAATGCACAATTTAGTTTTCTAAATTAACACAAAGAAGACACATGTTTCCAAGAATGATGACTGATACTCGATTGAACCAAAATCACACTCAAACATTCTCCTCCATCAAAAGATGTTTTGGTGATGGCCATGATGCATCCACCCCATTTAAATTAGAGGTAATGAATAACGGCACGCTCTGCCTCATGGTGCTGTGAGTGCATGTGAAGATGCTTATCCACACCGATGGCATGTGACAACACACAGGCATATTTGGGTGGATCAGCATGTGACAACAGGAGCACTGGGAAGTTTTATTAAACCATGTGAGAGGGTGTCAATCGACCATAACGTGTCCTGATATAAGAAAATAACGCACTCGTCATCAGAACGGAGTACATTATTGTACTTACACCACGGTCACTAACCACAGAAGAGAGGCTTGTAAATATGAGCTTTGTCAAAACAGATGGTGCATGATATTCCTAAAATAAATAACAAAAAGCAGAAGGTCAACAGGGACCCACGGATCAGTTCTGCCTTTTAGAATAATCCAACCATGTTCCTGGTTTAACCAGTGATCGTTCACTGAGGAGGAAGTATTGCTTTAATGGTTAGTGTTCTTTGTGCACTGGAGTGGAGGTTATAGTTTGACTGGTTATAGATTGACACCTACCAGCCAATCAGAAATGTGTATTAATCATGGCCATGGTAACAATTATGTTGCAAAGTATTTTTCATTACATTTTCCACAGGATGGCGCTGATATTACATCCCCTCCCCAGTGGTTCTCAACCTCTGGTTATGGGCCTTCAGATGTTTTAATATCCCATCACGGGTGTGTTTAGTGAGTGTTTGTTTTAAATTACAACTCTTTATTAATTATCTTGTGATCTGCAAGAACTGTGGCTCCCAGACCTTTTCTGCCAGGCTCCTTTGAAATGTGGGAAAAAGACAAATGAGAACCATGCACTTAATCTTACAGCAAACATTTTGACTTGTCGTAGCAGGAAATACACTGATGAAACTAATAACATGAATGAAGGCTCTGTTCCAGCAATTATCAAAATGATATGCCACAATAATGGTGTAATTAGATGCAACAGCAAGTGCCTCGTACAAATGCCAGCTTTGAGAGAAGTCTATTCAACAGTGTAGTTGTATTGACACATTTTACCCTGGTGATGTTTGCCGCCCCCAGGTTGAAAACCACTGCCTTACTACTTCTGAAACTACTTTCTTTAAGACACTATCATACCTTGTATTTTTTTTAAGTATCTCGAATAATGACAAACTAGTACAAAGGGGACTTTGACATCTGCCTATTTGACACTTGTGTTTTTGCTGTGACATTCCTCTTTAGCTTTCAGTGAAGCAGGTTGAACAATTCTGAGAGAATGTAATAATCTTTATGTCGAGAAAATATGGATACTGAAACTACATTATTATTAGCTAAATAAAGAAATACATGTCAGTGTCAGACACAAAAGACACATATGAACAATGAGCCTGGAGGTAACTTATGTTGTAATATATGTAAAGGAAGTGGAACATATAGTAGAGCATGTGTTAAAGTACAGGGGGTTCCTCTCACATACATGCTGCCTCTGCCTGACGAGACAAAGCATGAGGCTCTGTAGACTCATTGTGCTTGCTGGCAATGTCGCAAATACGTGTGCAGGACTGTTTTATGCGGATTTTGATACTAGTACTGATTAAGTAATTTAATAGTCAGATATTTAATTCAATGGATAAGCCAAAAACAGAATTTACCATCTTTTTTTTTTTTTTTTTATCTGCAGACGTTTTCCAGAAAAATGTGTTTATTATTATACATATTGATACTGCAAATATAAAACAAATCATAGCGTGTGTGGGACAAGTTGTTTATCAACACCACTGTGCCCCTGTCCTAGACCACAGTTTTATCTTGAAATGTCAGTATTGGTGTATAAAAATAATAATTTAAGAAATCAAATTGTCTTGCAAAGGGATTGGCAAATATCCTGGTAGATCCCTCTGGACACCTGAGTGAAATTTACTATTACCTTGCTATTAAACTCCATCTCATATTCTATACAAACATACAAAAATGAAGCACCCAATTGCTGCCACTGTCTGAACATGGTCAGTCACATTCTACTATGCTGTCTAAGCCCAGCCCTCTTAGGGGCCACACTGTTCTTTACTCTCACTTTGCGCTCCACCCCATGATGCATGGCACGTTTATTTAGTCTTCAGTTCCCGCTGTGAAAGTTATTCCCAGCCGGAGTAGGAGAGTCTGTGTGACAGCCCATCTTCAACCCAATCTGCTTTTGAAACAGTAGTCGGCGTGCTGAGCCAGGAGCTAACCAGTATCTCTCTCTCTCTCCGTATCTCTCTCTCTCTCTTTCTGTGTGAGAGACCTGGGACACCGAGAGGAGAGCTCATTCCACCACATCACAGTCCTCCATGGCTGTGTGCAACGGAGACAGCAAGGTCAGTGGTGCGGGGAAGACCCGCTGCTTCGCTACTTGGTTGACCGGTGTAGTCCCCCCCCCGGTTAATTACGGCCTGTGTGGGGGGAAAGTTAAGAGAGCATGTAGCGTTATCACCAGTTCCGCTGAGGAGCTCTGAGTACCGCTGTTGCCTGTTGCAGTTTTACATTAACATGTTGCTCATAGCCGCTAGCCGCACAGGATATCTCTATTACGATTAGCATACATCTTACACATATTTAAACTCTAGCCGTGGCTGCCTTTCTCCTTATTAGTGGCTCCCTCACAGGACCCTTTGCCTCCAAAGCACCGCGTGGGTTTTAGCATAGCTCCGCTAACTTAGCCAGCGGGACGTGCTGCTAACAGGCTAATGGTGATTACTACTGTTTACACTGTCCGTGACCTAGCATGCTACATAGGCAATGTGTTAGCTAGCTCTAGCCGGGGCAGTCAGAGTGTTGTAACGATAGTGCAACTAACCGACAGTCGTGCAGTATGACTGTTACAGGCTTTCATTTTGGGAAGTGGCATTGAGCTCGAGGCACAGTAATTTATTTCCCTCGGCTGCTGTCACACACTTTAAGCTAACGGGACGTTAACTGACAGGGTTTCTAACGTCGTCACGGAGCTAGTATGAGCCAACTTGCGGTTAACGTTACCTCTCTGACAACAGGAGCCACTACTGATGTGTTATCCGCTCATTTGGTAAAGTTTTGGTAGATTTCTTTGTGTCGTGATTATACTTTTAGAGCTGCTGACGATATGTTTTAACGATAATACGGTAACGGAAAGGTAACAAATCCGAGGTGAGAAGGTAACGTTAGCATGCCTGATGAAAGTTGTTTTTAGAAACATCTACGGCCGGAAGTGTTTCAACAAACCACGTGGGATCATGTTTCTCTTCTTGTAGTCCTTATCGTCTACTCTCATTAGCTATCAGTGATCTGACATCTCTCTAGTTATTGTGCTGAAAATTGTTTCCCCAAACTTCGATCTGCGCGTATGTTTACTAAAAACAATCCAGGCTGGGAAGTTGTGTCAACGCGAAACAGTACACCCTGCTCCCAGATAGCCTTTGGCTAACTTGTGGGTTTCATGTGATTCTACTGATGGGCTGAATGGATACACCACGTTTCACGAGAGTGACTGTCTGTCTTGTATTGAAAGCTCACATGTCCATAATTATGTTAGGCTTCAATTGAGTCACATTTTTCCACGGGGGATGTCTGAAGTGGAGCCCAATTAAGTCCAGGAGGAGTGGGTTACCTTAGACCACCGAACTGTTAAGGACAGCATTAAGGCTCGTCAAAATCATTCAGTAAATACTCGTGTGCACGAGAGACTGTGTATATACTTTTCTGCCCTGCTCGGCTCAACACAAGCACTTAAAATCAAGACTGTGTTTTTTCTGTCCACAGCTGGAGATCAGCAGCGCAGAGCAGAATGGATCCTGCGAGGGGGCAGTGGCGATCCTGGATGCTGGGGCCCAGTATGGCAAGGTGATCGACAGACGGGTGCGTGAGATGTGCGTACGCTCTGAGATCCTCCCTTTAGAGACCCCGGCCTTCGCCATCAGAGAGCAGGGCTACAGGTGAGCATGAGAAGCATTTTAACCACATCATTGTTATTACATTATTTTGTCATTATGGAGGTGTTTTATAATACATTTTGCCTTGTTTTTTTTTCCCTTCTTAGGGCAATCATCATTTCCGGAGGTCCAGCTTCTGTGTATGCAGAAGATGCGCCCTGGTTCGACCCGGCCATATTCACCATAGGAAAGCCTGTCCTTGGGATTTGCTATGGGATGCAGGTATCTATGCGCATGCATACACAGTAAACTTCTGGGATTTTACAGTGGTTAGGCCTTTGTTCCAGGAAGCATTTGTGTCGCACACATTCACAGTGAGCAGCTAGACTTAAAGCTGCTGTTCAGCTCTCCTGGGCCAGCTGGGACTTCACCATCTTCTTCAAGGGCACTTTGACACTCGCTGAGGGAGATGAGAGAATTACTCGCTCAACTTTTCCCCAGCTTTGCCTGGAAACTAAAACCAGCAGCCATCCATTCTCTAGCTAATTTCTCTATGCAGCTGGCAGTTACACCATCTTTGGAATCACACTAACATGTCATTTCTGTGTCCAAGTGTTAACTTTGCTCTGCGTGTTTCCTACAGATGATGAATAAAGTTTTCGGCGGCACAGTACACAAAAAGAGTGTGAGGGAAGATGGAGTGTTCACTGTTGGACTGGACAACACTTGTTCTCTGTTCAGGTAATATGGCTGCTCAAGTGGATCGCAAGAAAATTAGTTTAATTTATGTGTTATTATAAATAAGTGTCAATATGATCTTCTTGGAGCTGCACATTCTTACACATCCTTGCATTTTTTTTAAATTTATAATCTGATATATTTGCCGTGAGAAGATGACAGACTGACGAGAAAACGTATTGAGAGTTTGTGGATTAGGACAGAACATACAAATATACTTGGTGCAGGAACAACATGGTGTGATGCACAGTGAAGAGAGAGAATTATCACAAGGAAGAAGGAACTAGGGTTGGGCGAATGGAGTCCAGCCGACATGACTTTAACCTATTGAAGATAGCCAATGTAATCATGCTGTCACTCAACCCTAAAAATAAGCATTCACCTAATCCCTTCTAGATCAGTCGGCAGACTTACAGTACCATCTTTTTCTCTTAAATATCTGAGGACAAAATGTTGTGGGCTGCTTAAAGCACAACTGCTGCTCAACAAGTTTGTCCCAGTGCATTATTTACACGATAAACTGCAGAACCACTCCAGCAGTCACATATTTCCCCCTGGTTGTTACACAAATACTGCAGAGTCTAAAATAGACGTCCGCTGTCTTTTATTACCGTCTGCCTCTCACACTTGACTCGCATGCACCCAGTGAACGCAGGCCTGGACACATTTAACTGTTGCATGTAATGTTATTGAACGCAACACATCTTCCTCTGACGTCAATGTGTTTGTGTGTGTGTGTGTGTGTGTGTGTGTGTTCATCTTAATCTTATCAGGGGCCTTCAGAAGGATGAACTGGTCCTGCTGACCCACGGAGACAGTGTGGATAAAGTGGCCGATGGCTTTAAAGTGGTGGCCCAATCGGGGAACATCATTGCCGGTGAGCATGTTATGTTGTTTGACTATATATTTTTAGGAAGTGTCATTCATAGAGGATAAATTACAATGTTAACGGTCCTCCTTCACATCTGATGTCCCCACTAGGGATCGCCAACGAACAGAAGAAGCTGTACGGGACACAGTTTCACCCTGAAGTCGACCTGACGGAGAGAGGCATCGAGATGCTGCGTAACTTCCTGTTCGAGATTGCGGGATGCACCAGTAATTTTACCGTACAGAACCGCCAACAGGTCTGCATCGACGACATCAAGGAAAAAGTGAACAAGTCTAAAGTGCTGGTGAGTAAAACTGCACAAAGTTTCATGATGGTGTGTGTTCTTATACAAACTATTTTTAGCGCAGAGAGATGAAGGAAGAACAACAGAAAACAGAACTAAAATATATTCTCAGCACCTTTTAACTTAACAATGGGAGATAATTTGACTGAAGTCAAAAGCTGGGTGATATTTAGTAGCTGCTCAGGAAGTGGTGACAGCAGCAGCAGCAGCAGCAGCAGCAGCAGCGGTGGTGGTGGGAAGTAAAGTAGAACCAATTAAACTCTCAAATTAAACCCCGTTTTATCTGAAAAGAGGTAGTCGACTCCCCGAGCGCCTTCAAACTGGGCTTCATCTCAGGGGATTGTGAAGGCGATAAATGAGTGGAAGAACCGGCCTCCAGGCATGTGGTTTATATTTAAAGAAATACATGCAGCCTCTGTTTCCTGTTCTTCGACTGCAGTCTGAGGGATACATGATTCACTAGTTGTTCCTGTCGTAGTGGTTCCTGCAGTAGTTTGGGTGTGCGAGTCACAAGAGTTATTCGTCCGCTAATATGTAAAGAAGTTTCATGGCTGTAGTCATCTTTCTTTTTGATTGAGTTGACAAATGCCTAATATTTTTACAGCCTGCCATAAGACCGAACACCAGATATGTCAAAGACAACATGACCAATGCATTGGGAGGCTAACGTATATCGATATTAGACCTACTGCTTAGAGAGCGAGACGGAGCAGGAGGTCCTTCCTCCTTAATCCAGCAGAGGGTGGGTGTGACTGTTTCTAACGCTGTATTCAGGTGCTGCTGAGTGGCGGGGTAGACTCAACAGTTTGCACAGCTCTCCTCAACAAAGCGCTGAACCCGGACCAGGTGATAGCGGTTCACATCGACAACGGCTTCATGAGGAAGAGAGAGAGTCAGAGTGTGGAGGAGGCCCTCACCAAGCTGGGCATCAAACTCAAAGGTAGGGACAATTGTCATTATATTCTACTTTAGACTAAATGACTAATCGGTTTGAAAAGGAAATAATTCTCTTTGTGCTCTTAAAATGTTTGCTCTATTTAGTGGTAAACGCTGCTCACACCTTCTACAACGGAACGACAACCCTCCCCATCTCTGAGGAGGACAGGACGCCACGAAAACGCATCAGCAAGACTTTGAATATGACGACCAACCCAGAAGAGAAAAGGAAAATCATTGGCGATACATTTGTCAAAGTGAGCGTTGGGTCTTAATCAATTCTTGTGTAATAACATTTTTATTTCAACCTGCCAGCTTGTCTGCACTAACACGCAATACATCGTCGTTTATCACATTTGTCAACATCTGCCAATATGGCTGCTTTATTGTTTCTTTAATTCACTGCTTCACTGTTGTGTCTGATGCTTTGGATTCCGTTGCTTCACAGGTGGCAAATGAAGTTATAGGAGAGTTGAATCTGAAGCCTGAAGAGGTTTTCCTGGCCCAGGGTACCTTGCGGCCCGATCTTATTGAGAGTGCCTCTCATCTTGCCAGCGGCAAGGCGGAGCTCATCAAAACGCATCACAACGACACTGAGCTCATCCGCAAACTCAGGGATGAGGTACTGCACACACGCACGTATCCACACAAATACTAGGACAGCAAACAGCTGAACGTCATTCACTTTTCATTGAAACATGTGTTTTCTACATCACCCATCGTCCCCTTAAGAGGCTTTCTTTCTTCAACACTTGTTCAGTAGCCCCTCTTTTTATAGAAACGCACAACTCTGCAACACCGAAGCATTTACCTCACTCCCACTCTGTTGCAATGCTGATTCCACTCCTTTGTGACCCTCCAGGGAAAAGTAATCGAACCACTGAAAGATTTCCATAAAGATGAGGTCAGAGCACTGGGGAGAGAGCTGGGCCTGCCAGAGGAGATCGTCTCCCGACACCCTTTCCCTGGCAAGTACATAAACGCATTGCCAATGATGCGACCGCTCTGACAAAAGAGATTATTCATCTAATGTTTGGTGATGATTTCTTTCTACCATTTTCTCCTTTCTTTCCCTCATGTACTCATTTACCTAATTCAATCAGACGGACTCAAAACTGTCCTTGTGTTGCTCTTATATTTGCTAAAAAAGAAGTGCCCCTCCTCCCTGCTTTTCCTTTCTAGGTCCGGGTTTGTCCATCAGAGTGATTTGTGCAGAGGAGCCCTACATCTGTAAGGACTTTGCTGAAACAAACAACATCCTCAAAATCATCACAGACTTCTCCGCAAGCATCAAAAAGGTCAGAACAATACAGATGCAAAAATAAATTGTAATGACTAGTCATCTGACGTCCTGTGTTTTAGGGAAATATCATAAACAACTCGTCACTGTAACGGGATCACGATTCATGTATTAATTACTGTGAATATGCCTCTTTTTCTGCAGTTTGGATGATGCATGCACATTTTTTAATATGAATTGAATCCCTGCTTACTGAAGACAGCCCTCTTAGCTTGTGCTCTCACTGTACATATCCTGATGACAAACATTAGAGGTAGTACACAGATCCAAACAAAGTTGCACCACAGATTGGCTGTTTGCTGCTTGTTGTCTGACAGTAGAACCGGGGACTCATTTGCCATGACACGCTGAACAGCTGTTCATTTGATAAATGATTGAAGTTCAGAGTTGATCTACTTTGACTTCATGAATCAGGGTTATTGTGGCTCTACTGACTAAGACGATGGACGCATCGGAAAGCTGGGAAATAAGAAGTGTTCAAAAAACGAGTTAAAAGTAGTCTCAACATAGACTGAGCTACTTCTGAGGTCTCTGTCCTGGCAGTTCCAGTTTTACATTCTACTTTGAAATTCTCTCTCTCTCTCCTCCAGCCCCATACCTTGCTGCAGAGAGTCAAGTCGTGCATATCGGACGAGGAGGAAGAGAAGCTCATGCAGATCACCAGCCTTCATTCACTCAATGCCTTCCTGCTGCCCATCAAAACTGTCGGCGTCCAGGTAAACTAGCCGGTCAATCAACTCATCAAATCCAACCGGTCGTTTGTCCACACATTTGTCTACAGTCCGAATGCTTTAACCTGCAGTCAAAATAGTGTTAAAGCAGACTTGCTGCCCTTAAAGGCCCAAGTGAAAGTTACAAAGAGGACATTTTGTAGGTTGATCCAAACACCTACATGTATGTGGAGGGGTCAAATGTCTTTAGAACGGCAGATGAATGTGAGGCAGGAGAAGCAGGAAGTGGTGTGTCTCCCTTGTGCTGTTTGTCTCGCTGTGTTTTCACTATAATTTAGTGGTTAACCACTAGACACACCCACCCACACAAAGCCTGTTTCTTACTTTTTGTCTCTCTCTCTCTCTCTTCCTAGCCAAAGGACCGATCTGTTGTAAACATTGTGACGTGTTTTTGTTTCTCCCCCAACTTCTCTGATGCTAACACATGACACATGCCGAGGGTGTGGCTAAACACGGCAAACATAATTTTCCAGTAATTTAAGGACCTTTACTGTTTCCAGGAGAAATGTATGGTCATGACTACTTTCCTCCCCCAAACATTGCAGTCGACCAGTGACTGTGTCCGTGTGTGTGGGTGTGGGTGTGGCCTAATTCTTCCTGTTTGAGTTTTATTTTCATCCTTAACCTCAAATTGTGGGGCAGACAGGAGACTGTGGACAAACACAGGCAGCGTTTATTGCCTGTGGAATTTGTTGGAAGTGAAAACACTCTATTTATAGAAACTTCACTGTTTATGGAAAAGGAAATGTTTGGAGAACGACACACACGCGTGTGTATGCTAATCTCTTGTTTTATTGTCTTTGTTGCTCTGACTTTCTGATGAGCCTATAAATGACTGTTAAAAATACATCTTCTGTCTCAGGGGGATTGCCGGTCCTACAGTTACGTGTGCGGCATCACAAGTAAAGAGTCGCCACACTGGGAGTCTCTCATGTTCCTGGCCAGACTCATCCCTCGCATGTGCCATACTATCAATAGGTAACGCACACCGCTCTGCTCTTCGTCTCTCCCCACTTACATGCCTCATTAGACACTCTGTGTATTCTATGGACACTCACTCATCCAGTCATTCACGTCTCTCCTTTTTCCAGAGTCGTGTATGTGTTCGGGTCTCACGTGAAAGAGCCGCTAACAGACATTACCCCGACCTTCCTGACCACAGGCGTTCTGAGCACACTCAGACAGGCTGACTTCGTAGCTCACTCTATCCTTAGAGAGTCTGGTAAGTGTGTGTGTGTGTTTATAGCCACCGGATTTTAGACATTTTAATTTAGCCTTATGTATTGTATTACAGACTACATTATAACAATGTAGTCTCTCGAGAGCCATTCTCTCCTTTTTACAAAGCCTGGTATATTAATATGCTTCTATACGTTTCAAGAATAGTGTACTCGTCTGCATACTTGCATCCACATGAGGAATGTAACGTTTCCCCAGAGGCAAACCACATACTGGCTCCTGTGAGTCCGTTCCACGACTGTCTGTGGTTTCATATGAATTATCCATACGAGTATGACGTAACCCTTTTTTGCGTCATGAACAGATGGACATGAAAGATGTTATAGCAGCAATGAGAACATTTTCTCTCTTGTAGGCTATTCCGGTAAGATCAGCCAGATGCCAATCATCTTGACCCCCCTGCACTTTGACCGCGACCCTCTGCAAAAACAGCCATCCTGCCGGCGCTCTGTGGTGGTCCGCACCTTCATCACCAGCGATTTCATGACCGGCATCCCTGCCACGCCAGGCAACCATATCCCGGAGGAGGTAAACCATGATTCAAAGTTTAGGCTTAGTGTTGGCATTATCTCACCATCATGAATACTAACCTACGTTAAGGGATTGAGCGTTATCAATGTTTTAAGAGTCATTTGTCGTGTTCCGCAGGTGGTGCTGAAGATGGTAAATGAGATCAAGAAGATCCCGGGCATCTCCAGAGTCATGTATGATCTGACCTCCAAACCACCCGGCACCACAGAGTGGGAATAAAACACGACGTGACGTCAGACCGACAGGACGCACACACACACTCACACACAATGCACAAACACACTCAACCGATATCAGAGAGGGCTGGTGAATTCCTCCTTTTCTGCCCCTCCCTCCCTCCCTCCCTCCTTCCCTCCCTCCCTTCTCTTCAACATTCCCACGGAAGGCAGACCGTACTGTGACGGGCGCACATGCAAAGGCGCTACTACTCTGCTCTCCCCACCTCTCCTCCCTGGTCTTAATATTTTTGGCGATAGGGATTGATTAATGTTGGTTATTGATAATATAGTGTCACTTCTGGTCCATGTACATCAATGTATTTCCTCTCTTATGACTAAAAAGCTAAATTGCTGCTTCCTTTTCTTAAGGTCAACCATTAAAGGCAAGTGGCGAGAAGCTGTGAAAAGTTCAGAAAGTGGACTTTGATGTTGTGCCTCAGGTTGCATTATGGGATGAGCAGGTTGCATTATGGGATGAGCTAAACAAGCAAACAGAAGGGTCCCGAACTGAAGGAGAGCTGTTTTCTGCCTTTTTTTGTCGGATGTGGGTCAGAATATTCTCAACCTCAGACTATCCTCTCTATTTGTTCATTTTCAGTCTCTCCCTGTATTCTGCGCTATGAAGAAAGGTCGTCTGTTTTTAAGGTAAAAACCCAACGGGCAACCAATGTGACCAATCAATAATTTTTCAGCTTTTTGTTTTGCCAAAAGTAGAATAAGCCGTGGTGATGTATAACAGTGTGGGCTCCTCTTGACGATCTTCTCCAGGCTACGTTTTGTTGACGAGAGCTCTTGACTTGTTGCTGTGCCACAGGGAGGACAGCAGACAACCCAAGAGTAGCTTCAGTGTGATGACTAGTGTGCAGGAAGCCAATATGATGGGCAACTTTGTATGTGCCTGTTCTGTTTGTGTTTATTTCTGGATGTGACCCGACCTGGACTTTAATGTTTCCGGAAAAGGACGATATAACACTGTTTCTCTTCATGCTGCAATATGTATGCTTTTTATGAAGAATAAACACAACAAGAGGATTAACTAATAACAAAATTATAAGTACAGTAGAGTTTATAACCACATTGTGTAAATTGCAATTGTCTTTATATCATTATTTGGCTGCTCTTTTGTTGCGCAGGGGCACATTTTTGCACATTTTGTCTTTTAAAAAAAAAAAATCTTTCCACCCATAAAGAAAGCCGTGGTGCAGAACCATACATCCAGTGGGAACGTCACCACATTTAAGTGCGTCACTGTGTAGAGTCAAAGGTCAGGTTGTCTGTTGCCATCTCTTAACACAAGTTCACTGTGTCTCAAAAAGGCATCGACTGCTTAATTAATTTCCGTTTGTCAAAACATTAAGCACATCCTAATCTCTAGTCTCGTCATTTAGTCCTCAGTGAATACAGTGCTCAGGTTTAACTGAGATTTTAAAAGTGTATTGTACCCCGATAGAGCCATTTCACTCGGACGCAGTGGTTGTCATGTCTTTGTGCCTCTCGTTCTCTGTTCTCTCCTTAACCCCGTAGTGGCAAAAGTACTCCTAATGCAAAATGAATGGTTCTCCTAACTCGTCTTAACCGCTATTCGTGTCCCTCTGTTCGGCCTTTTATACATGTGTATGTTCCGTTGCATATGTCTCCATAGAAAACAACAGCTTGATAATATTGGACACACACTTTCGTAGTTGGATTTAATTGCAATATCGATAAGATTAAGTTATGCAATTTGTTGTCTTTTTTTTTTTTTTTTTTTGGTTTTGTTTTATAATTTCTATTCAGCGCTCATTCTCCTTAGTAACGTGCCTCAAACCAAGCCACTGCATGCAGTTTCAACTATGATGACATTTGTACAATGGAAAACTGAGCTTTAATAAAGATCTCCATGTTGAAACTTCTCACTTCTATCATGAGCAACTTATCTCTACTTGTTTACACTTCACATGACTTCATTTCTAATGGTTTTCATCTGGATACTTTGTCTTCCCACAGTTGGAGAGTATTAATCTTTGGAGTACACAACGTAGATAATAACCCCACCGTAACAGCAAAATACAGAAGACAATGAAGGAATCAAAAGCACTTTTCAGTAAATAAAGTAAATTAAAGCTTTCTACTTAATGATTGATTCAAAGCAACTCTTTAAATTATAGAACAATATTAAAATGTGGATATTAGAGAACTTAATTGATTCTTTGGGATGTTCCTTAAGTTTACACATGTTATTAGACCTTTTCCTTATGTTGTCACTATTTGTTTTCCATTTTTCCATTTCACTTGATTTATTATATTTTTTGTCTGGAGGGGTGATGACCGGATTATGATCTAAATCCATAAAGCTGAAAGTAGATGAAGTTGGTGTTAACCTCACTCCACGCTGCTTTAACTATCCGCACTTCATAATTTTGTCTTGTCTGAGTCTTAAAAAAAGTCCCCCCCCCCCCCACCATTGGGTTGAAATTATTCCACATGCTTCCAATGCGGCCTTGTGCATTATATGTACCAGCTGTAAATCACAGCCAGAATACAGAAGTACAGTTTTCTTTAGCACTGGAAGCAAGTGAATGTATTCTGCTTAACTTTTAGTGTAGAAGTAGTTATTCAAAACCTACAAAGAGTAGAGTAGAAAAGGAAGGAAGACCCTTTTTCCATTTAATCATGTGCCTCTTTACAAATGTCCTCCTGGAACCGGCCTTTCAAATAATTACATTAGTGTTTTTTGTGAATTACCGCACGTAATTGATTTCTTGCAGCACACATCAGTATCGGTCGGATGTCTCACGTGCCTGAGAGAGATCACAAAGGCCCAATCACACACACACACACACACTGTAGGTCATCAGCAACTATATGAAAATATCCTCCTTTTCTTAGATTCCTGCTTTCTGTGTTTCAACTTCCCTTTAAATCAAATCCATGTAAACATCCATATTGTTGAGAGAAGTTTAGACTGTAGCTCATTTGTGTGCTGTTACCCAGCAGAGGTCCCTCTGTGTGCCGGGGTTCAGGTGTGTGTTTCTCCCCGCTGACTGAGAGACAAGAGCAGACAAGTTCAGTCATCCATCAACACACAGGCAGACCCACACTCGGGGGACAAGGCATGGTTTTGGAACAGTAGCCGTGCTGTTAAGTTGCGTAAAGACTGCACAAGTTACCACATGCGGCTGCCAATTAACGTGTGGCCTGTGGCAGTTTATCCTCCACAGCTGACCCGAGTGCAGACTGATAAACTGATTTGTCTCAACAGGATGAAAGAAAGAGGGAACAAAGAGAAATACAATGATGGGATGTTTTTTCTTTTAGTTCATTTGAAGTTGAAGTGTGTGTTTGTGCACGTTTGGTGGTCCAGGGTCCAGTTTGAGCTAATGGAGGGAGAAAAAATCAGAGTCAAACTTTTTGAACCAAACATCCTTTTATACACCGTTAATGAGATCATAATTCTTTAATGATTACTAAAATGAACTAAGTCCTTCTTGTCTATGTTTCAATGAAGATTAATATGTCCTCATCCAGTGCCCTCCTCTTCACTTTTGTTCTCCGGTTTCCCCGTGCAGCACATCTCCCTTGAGAGCAGGCAAGACACCTGTCACACTTTTCTGTCTGCCACAGCGAGAGCTCTCTCCCGACTCCTTTCTTCGCCCGCATAGCATGGAAATCGGTCGCTTTTTGCTTGGATTATGTGCCTTTTTGTACTTGTCCAGATCTATTTCAGCAGAGACCACATGCAAGCTGAAGGCCAAGTTCAACCTGAGCGGCTACAAGGATGTAGAGAAGAAGAAGGTCGTTCTTGGGGGGATGTTTCCTGTTCACAAGCGTATAGCTTCCAGTGATGGCAACACGTCAAGGGTGCCGGTCTCCTCGGGGTGTGAGGGGTGAGTTGAGCTTCTCATTTGTCTTTTGTATTGGCCTTTTGCTTAAGTCATTGTTAGAATATATTACACTAATCTCAGATAATCTCAAAAGCCTAATTAAGTAACATTATTTCATAATTTAGCCCCTAAATGAGAAAGAAATGTACTAGAGTATATGTTTCAACCTCGCAGTGTGCTTCTGAGAACTCTTAACCTGAGGATTTTACTATAGAAATCAAGAAAGAGCTGGGCAGCACCTCTGGGGGCCAATTAGCCTCAGTAGCCCATATTATCACGGAGACGGGCCTTTACACTGTAGTATGCAACAATAATCAGCAAGTCTGCAAACTGTCCTCTTGTGGCTAATTTAGGTAATAACTTTCAAAGGACTAAAATGGTCCGTGCATATCTTCCAGTCATGAACTTTTTCTTAGCTTTGTTGTGTGTACCGTTCTCTCATCTCTCTCCCATCATCCTCCAGGTTTAACTTCCGTACCTTCCGCTGGACCCAGACCATGCTGTTTGCCATCAACGAAATTAACGAGAAGCAGGACCTGCTGCCCAACACCGACCTGGGCTACGTCATCTACGACTCCTGCTTCACCATCTCCAAGGCGGTGGAGGGCACCCTCACCTACCTGACGGGCCAAGACGAGGCCGTGCCCAACTACCGCTGCGGGAATGGGGCTCCCCTGGCTGCTCTGGTGGGAGCTGGGGGCTCCGATCTGTCCATTGCCACGGCGAGGATACTTGGGCTTTATCACTTCCCACAGGTAGGCCAATGGGGAGTTAGATGAAGACAAGGAAGATGAACAAATAGAGAGAACAAGTGCAACGTTCGTGTCCTCTCCTCTGTCATCTTTAGGTCAGCTATTCTTCCACTTGCTCCGCCCTGGAAAGTAAGTTCCAGTTCCCCACCTTCCTCAGGACCATTCCCAATGACAAGCACCAGTCCACAGCTATCGCCCAGCTGGTGCTGCACTTCGGCTGGACTTGGGTGGGCACCATAGCTGCCAATGATGATTACGGCAAGTATGGCATCAAAGACTTCAAGGAGCAGGTTGAGGAAGCTGGTGTCTGCATCTCCTTCTCTGAGATCTTGCCCAAGGTAACCAATATTTCACTGTCCCTCCTTTAGTTCTGATCACACACTGTCATGCCGGTCTTCTCTAGAGATGTATTACAATTTATTGCTGTTGAAAAAGGAATATATTCTTTTTTTTAAACTTCAGGTGAGTTCACAAGAGGACATGCAGCGTATTGCTAAAACTGTAGCTGAGGCCACGTCCAATATCATTGTGGTCTTCTCGTCAGAAGTGGACCTCAGTCCTCTGATCCTCGAGCTGCTCCGGCACAACGTGACCAACCGCACCTGGATTGCCAGCGAGGCCTGGGTCACCTCCGCTCTCATCAACCAGCCTGGGGTGAGTGCTCAGTGCAGTGATGACTGAGGATCAAAGCTCATTGATTGATTGACTGAACAGACATGAAGGAGATGTTCCACAGGCTCTGACTCACAGTTTGAGCTGAAGTTGACAACGTGTGTTTTTACCCAGGTGAACTCGTTGCTCGGTGGTACCCTGGGCTTTGGGGTTAGAAGGGCTGACATCCCGGGTCTTCAACGCCATCTACTGGATTTGGACCCCTATTCTAACCTGCTCACAGAGGAATTCTGGGAGATTGTGCGTTTATTAAGCTCTCTAATTTTCCAGACTGTCACCATATCTGTCTCCACCCATCTATTAACCACATGCAAAATCTCATTGAGACAAAATGACGACGAACATTCAGTGGCAACTCTAAAAGTCTAGAAAGTTTGTGACCTTGTTTTTTCCCTTGTAGTTGTTTAACTGCACATTGGACTATGGCAAAGCGGTGAGGCAGGCCAAACAGAGGGCCAAGGAGGTCAACGGCACGCTGTCCAAGGCAGTGAGGGGGGTTCCTGATGGGCTGTGTACGGGCACCGAGTCTCTGAAACGGCTCAATAACACCTACTCTGATGTTTCCCAGTTACGAATCACGTACAGGTCAGTCCTCACTGCCCATATTGCTGCTACAAGTATGAATTATTTTTTATCTTCATGCTACTTTAATCGCCTCTACAACACCTATTACCTCCACCATTAAAGGGCCAGTACACCCAAATTACAAAAAGTAACACCAGGCCATAGAGATTTTGAGATACCTGCCTCTGAAACTCAAGTATCACTCCAGAAACACTGTCCTGAATACACACGCAATGCAGGTGTTTTCATAGGGACTATTTCTTTGATAGAAAGTAGTTCCAGATTAAAAAGGACATTCATTGTGTTTGAGTGGCAGCAGAAAACTTCACCAAACTATCTGCAACACCACATAAAAAAAATTGTGTTTTCTTTTAGCAATTTTTGTCAACAAACCCTTTAAGGATACGACCACACTGATGTGCTATGAAGGCGTGATTGATAATGGTGGTGATGATGATGATGATGATGATGATGAAGCTATCTCCCCACAGTGTGTACAAAGCTGTGTACGCTGTGGCCAACGCCTTGCACAACCTGGAGCACTGTGAAGACGGACAGGGACCATTCATTGGGAAAAGCTGTGCTGACATCACCAACTTTGAGCCATGGCAGGTAAGCCTGTGTGTGTGTGTGTGTGTGTGTGTGTGTGAGTACAACTGTTTTTTCGTGCATGTGTTTCACTCAGACGTGGCTCCATCGTTCTCTCCCTTAGCTGATGTACTACCTGAAGAACGTACGCTTCAAAGTGCCGCACACGGACGAAGAGATCTACTTTGAGGGCGGAGACGTGGAAGGCGCCTATGACATCATTAACTGGCAGGTCAACAGTCACGGGGAGATATCCTACGTCACTGTGGGAAGCTACAATGGCTCAGCAGCTCCAGAGGACAGGATGACCATCACGAATGACTCCATTGTGTGGAACAATGAAATATTGGAGGTCAGCAGCATGTTGATCAAGACAGAGTTGAACTCTTCTAGATTAGGATTAGTGTCACATGCATGTGTGTCTCTATAAATCTGTGTGTGTGTGTGTGTGTGTGTGTGTGTGTGTGTGTGTGTGTGTGTGTGTGTGTGTGTGTGTGTGTGTGTGTGTGTGTGTGTGTGTGTGTGTGTGTGTGTGTGTGTGTGTGTGTGTGTGTGTGTGTGTGTGTGTGTGTGTGTGTGTGTGTGTGTGTGTGTGTGTGTGTGTGTGTGTGTGTGTGTGTGTGTGTGTGTGTGTGTGTGTGTGTGTGTGTGTGTGTGTGTGTGTGTGTGTGTGTGTGTGTGTGTGTGTGTGTGTGTGTGTGTGTGTGTGTGTGTGTGTGTGTGTGTGTGTGTGTGTGTGTGTGTGTGTGTGTGTGTGTGTGTGTGTGTGTGTGTGTGTGTGTGTGTGTGTGTGTGTGTGTGTGTGTGTGTGTGTGTGTGTGTGTGTGTGTGTGTGTGTGTGTGTGTGTGTGTGTGTGTGTGTGTGTGTGTGTGTGTGTGTGTGTGTGTGTGTGTGTGTGTGTGTGTGTGTGTGTGTGTGTGTGTGTGTGTGTGTGTGTGTGTGTGTGTGTGTGTGTGTGTGTGTGTGTGTGTGTGTGTGTGTGTGTGTGTGTGTGTGTGTGTGTGTGTGTGTGTGTGTGTGTGTGTGTGTGTGTGTGTGTGTGTGTGTGTGTGTGTGTGTGTGTGTGTGTGTGTGTGTGTGTGTGTGTGTGTGTGTGTGTGTGTGTGTGTGTGTGTGTGTGTGTGTGTGTGTGTGTGTGTGTGTGTGTGTGTGTGTGTGTGTGTGTGTGTGTGTGTGTGTGTGTGTGTGTGTGTGTGTGTGTGTGTGTGTGTGTGTGTGTGTGTGTGTGTGTGTGTGTGTGTGTGTGTGTGTGTGTGTGTGTGTGTGTGTGTGTGTGTGTGTGTGTGTGTGTGTGTGTGTGTGTGTGTGTGTGTGTGTGTGTGTGTGTGTGTGTGTGTGTGTGTGTGTGTGTGTGTGTGTGTGTGTGTGTGTGTGTGTGTGTGTGTGTGTGTGTGTGTGTGTGTGTGTGTGTGTGTGTGTGTGTGTGTGTGTGTGTGTGTGTGTGTGTGTGTGTGTGTGTGTGTGTGTGTGTGTGTGTGTGTGTGTGTGTGTGTGTGTGTGTGTGTGTGTGTGTGTGTGTGTGTGTGTGTGTGTGTGTGTGTGTGTGTGTGTGTGTGTGTGTGTGTGTGTGTGTGTGTGTGTGTGTGTGTGTGTGTGTGTGTGTGTGTGTGTGTGTGTGTGTGTGTGTGTGTGTGTGTGTGTGTGTGTGTGTGTGTGTGTGTGTGTGTGTGTGTGTGTGTGTGTGTGTGTGTGTGTGTGTGTGTGTGTGTGTGTGTGTGTGTGTGTGTGTGTGTGTGTGTGTGTGTGTGTGTGTGTGTGTGTGTGTGTGTGTGTGTGTGTGTGTGTGTGTGTGTGTGTGTGTGTGTGTGTGTGTGTGTGTGTGTGTGTGTGTGTGTGTGTGTGTGTGTGTGTGTGTGTGTGTGTGTGTGTGTGTGTGTGTGTGTGTGTGTGTGTGTGTGTGTGTGTGTGTGTGTGTGTGTGTGTGTGTGTGTGTGTGTGTGTGTGTGTGTGTGTGTGTGTGTGTGTGTGTGTGTGTGTGTGTGTGTGTGTGTGTGTGTGTGTGTGTGTGTGTGTGTGTGTGTGTGTGTGTGTGTGTGTGTGTGTGTGTGTGTGTGTGTGTGTGTGTGTGTGTGTGTGTGTGTGTGTGTGTGTGTGTGTGTGTGTGTGTGTGTGTGTGTGTGTGTGTGTGTGTGTGTGTGTGTGTGTGTGTGTGTGTGTGTGTGTGTGTGTGTGTGTGTGTGTGTGTGTGTGTGTGTGTGTGTGTGTGTGTGTGTGTGTGTGTGTGTGTGTGTGTGTGTGTGTGTGTGTGTGTGTGTGTGTGTGTGTGTGTGTGTGTGTGTGTGTGTGTGTGTGTGTGTGTGTGTGTGTGTGTGTGTGTGTGTGTGTGTGTGTGTGTGTGTGTGTGTGTGTGTGTGTGTGTGTGTGTGTGTGTGTGTGTGTGTGTGTGTGTGTGTGTGTGTTGCAGCCTCCTCGGTCAGTGTGCAGTGAGAACTGCCAGCCGGGCACCAGGAAGGGAATCCGACAGGGAGAGCCAGTGTGCTGCTTTGACTGTATCCCGTGTGCTGATGGAGAGATCAGCAACAAAACTAGTCAGTATACAGCTTCAAAACTGCACTTTATCGACTTGACGGTTTCTTCTTGAAAAGTCTGAACTTCTACTGAAATATGAACCTGAGTGAATAAAGTTACTTTTATTTTAATTCAAGTTTTGCAAAGACATTCAAGACTAATGTTAGAAGAAAACACATCTGTTTTTACTTCATTTAATAGCCTGAAAATACTTAACTTATGTAATATGCTGCAAAACTAAGCATGGTGTCTTCTGTCAGGTTTTAGAGGCCACTTGTATCTGCTGGACCTCTTGCTCCTAATTTCTGGGTCGTTTCCAGACTAAGTCCGAGTTCCTCTCTGTCTGACAGATGCTCGTGCATGTATCCTGTGCAGTTATGACGAGTGGTCCAATGAAGCTCATGACACCTGTGTACCAAAAATCATTGAGTTCCTAGCCTTTGGAGAGCCGCTGGGGATCACTCTCATCGCCATCTCGGCCTTCGGAGCGCTAGTCACCATCGGTGTCGGGGTGAGACAAACCTCCCAGTGAAGCCAACAGATCCCTTGTTGCAGAGAGTAAGGAGCCCCCAAAAAAAACCAAATGGTGTGATTCACTGTTCTTCTTTTTCTAGGTGGTGTTTGTTGTGCACATTGGCACCCCTCTGGTGAAAGCCAATGACGCTCTGTTGAGTTTCTCGCTGCTCTTCTCGCTGGTGGTGACCTTCCTCTGCTCCATCGTCTTCCTCGGAGAGCCTCAGCACTGGAGCTGCATGACCAGTCAAGTAGCCCTGGCTCTGGGCTTTGCTCTCTGCCTTTCCTCTATCATGGGTGAGTCCACTGCTTTTTTTTTTTACTGCACTGTTGTGTGTGTATGTATATGAGTATACAGTCTGTCTATCTACTAACTGCTCTGTAATTCAGGTAAGACAGTAGTGCTGATGCTGAGAGCTCAGGTTCTGAAAGCGGCCCGGAACAAAGCCAAAGCAGCTGCCAAAGCTGCAAAGTTGGCTGCAGCTGAAGCAGCAGCCAACGGCGGCAGTCCTGATGTCATCTTCACCAACACTTTTATAAACAGTGACTCCAATGCCAGTGTTAACCCTGAAGTTGACAGTCTCACTTGTGCCCACCAGAGGGCGATAGCTGCTGTGGCAACTTTGATACAGGTAGATACAGTAAATACAGGAAGAAAGGATGTGAAGCATCTTTACTCTGACCTGATCCTGTATTATATCTGACATCCTTCTACCCAGGCTGTAGCGTGCACAGTGTGGCTTCTCATCCTCCCTCCACGCCGCTTTGAAAACACCTCTGCCCAGAATATAAAGATCATTCTGGAGTGTGACGAAGGCTCTGTGGTCTTCATCTGTTGTATCTTCGCCTATGACATCCTGCTGGCTCTGCTGGCCTTCGTCTTTGCTTTCATTGCCCGCAAACTGGAGGACCACTTCAGGTAGGAAACACACACGGTTCCAGTAGTAAACAGAGTTGCATTGTAGTTGATATTTGACATTGCATTGTAATGTAACATGCTAAAAGGGATTATTTCTCATCTTCTTCTCACACAAACACACAAAAGTGCCGGTATTAATCTGTGAGAAATTAAAACATGTGTGCTATATTACTTTTCTAATTCAACTTCCACTCTTTCTCTTATTCAGACATTTTGGTGTAAAGAACATTTCTCTTGACCCTAAAGCAACATGTTTCTTCCTCTGTCTTCCAGTGAGGCGAAATGTGTGACCTTCGGCATGCTCGTCTTCTTCATCGTGTGGATCTCCTTCGTCCCAGCGTACCTCAGCACACGCGGCAAGTTCATGGTTGCCGTCCAGATCTTTGCCATCTTGGCTTCCAGCTTCGGCCTGCTGAGCTGCATCTTCTTGCCCAAGTGTTACATTCTTTTGGTCAAACCTGAGAGCAACAAAGAGGAGATGATGAAGCCCCGCGCAAAACCACGCGATGGGACCTCAACCGGGACCTCGGCTTCATTCGCAACAGCTGCTACTGAGGTCACTGCGACGATTGCATCCACTGCTATTGATGATTAGTGGAGCTGCGCTAAGAACTAAACAGAGCCACAATACCGACATCGTTAAATAATTAATTGGCTCATTAGGCAACTGGTCCAACTGATTAGGGTCCCTAGTCTTGTTATTCACATATATTTTACAATCATCATGTTTGTCCAATAGAAACAAAATATTTATCTTTACACTGTTTGTCAAGCCAAAGTCAAGTGTACAATCACTTGCATTAGATATGATACTATATTAGATTTCAATAAGCAAAATCCACGGGGAAAGAAAACTGCTACCTCAACGATTACTTAATATCTTAAAAAATGCATTTTCAACAACACTGCTATTTTTGAAAAAATTACGGTCCTGATACAAATGTCAAGCGCAGGACATTTTTAACACAATATAATATTGACTTTACTTGCTTTACTATGATGTCTTTGAGTCATGCTAAAATATACTTTAACAAGTTCAGACTCTTACTATCAAATTGCTGTTGTTTCAGTTGTGTAGCATAATTGCAATAAAGGCAACGTTTTACCTCCGATATTGTACTGTTGTCCTAATACATCTTAAACACATTTCACAATTTATAAACATACTGGATTTAGCTTTTGTTGTTCTCATTGAAATATTTGCACAACAGTTACCGTAATAACCTGTCAATGTGATACAAACTAGTGTAACTCTGTTAGCATAATGCATTTCCTAATAATGCATTCATATTTTAGGTCACTATAATACGTGTTTTTCTTGTTGAATAACTTGATTTTATGCTCATTTTTGGGCACTACTTTTACTGACTTTGAACTGCATAAGTGTCAACTCCAACATGTAGTTATTGTCCTCTCACAGTTAAGTAGGACTGCAGGGAATATTCTTGTTTCAGGATTTTGTCTCTGAACATCGCCATGCCTCCTTATGGCCACTAGGACCACCAGATAAATATATGAAAAATAAGCTAAGTGTTCCAATGAGCCGTGCTTAAAGGGGACTTCTTTAAAGCTGCACTAATATTTTTGTATCAACAATGGATCAAATTACTTTAATGTTAAAGAGGACATTCATAGTGACAAACCTACAGATAGTTACAGTGTCACCTGTGTCTGCGGGTCCCCTACGCATTCAACTTTTAGCCTCTTTTAGCTCATGGTTATGATTTTAGGGCCCACAACTTTAGTGTTTTTGTCCAGTCTCAGTGGTCTTATCAGTAATGTTTCCAGCCACAGCAGGCACCTGTTTCCAATGAAAATGATCAAATAAATACCAACATTGACTACCTGTCCAGCTTCAAACAACAGACAGAGTTAGCATTAGCAACTAGCTAGAGAACATTGTAGAGAGATTAGCCGCTAAAGAGCCAGATATTCCTCCCAGGAGCTGGTAGAGTCCAAAACCAAGCTAGTATAGTAAATATTGGATTTATATTCACCAGGTGGACGTAGAGGTGACTCCAAATGAATGATATAGCAACTGTTTGCTAACATGTTTGCTATAATAACTTTATATGGTGATAATATGTCAGATGTTGATGCCAGCTTGTTCAGCTGACCCCAAGAGGTAAAAATAAAAGCTATTAGCGCAGCTCAACGATAAGCAGGTCACAAGAGGAACAAATAACAGCATATGTTTCAACATTGTATAAGCAGTGCTGGTTAGCATGCTAACACTGTATGTTAGCTTAGCAGCCCTAGCATGGAGGCAAGTAGGAGAAGTTGCAGTTATTGGATTAATTCTCAAGGTTATGATCTGTAGGTCAGTAAAACAAGAAGACCTCAGAGCTCAAGCTGCTGCTCCTCTACATCAAACCTAACCCTGACCATCATATATAGACTAAAAAACAACTACATTTGTTTATAGATGGTGATAAACACAGAATAAATCACAGAAATAAAGGATAATATTTAATTTGAAGGAAATATTTATTACATTGATGGAATGTATTCCCAAGATTTTGTTATTTATTGTTTTTTTAATTAGCATTTTGAAAGTGGGAGAGACTTTTGATATAAAGACTTCTCACTCTTCTGCTGTTTCCCACAGAGCTTAGAAAGGGATGACAAGATGAAAGGAAATATGATGCTCCATGAAACTTTGAAGTTTTTACATTGGAGAGAAATCAATTATGCTGGAATATGTGTGATAGATGACTCAGTGTTGAAAAGACAAGATATACTTTACTGAACAATATGAAGGCAGAGAGAATCTCTGTGGGTGTGTTGACTGTCTCATTGTGATGAACTTTGTTAACCTCACATTGTCAAAAGACAATGAAGCAATATCTTGTAATGTTTCATGCATCACACATAATCCATTTACCCTATTATCCTGTCATGTGTGTTTGAGTGCTTGGGATGCTGTTTTGTGTAAATGCAGGTGGCTTGTGTGTGTGTGTGTGTGTGTGTGTGTGTGTGTGTGTTTGTGTTTGTGTATTGTTCTTACTGTCGCTCATGAGCACGTGGCCTTCCAGGAATCTTTGAAGCTGTGAAGTCCAACCAAAGCTGTCACCGTGGACAGTAATACATCCTCCGGGTGACGGAGTGGTGGAGGAATGTGTTTATAATTTATTGCCAGCTGACGAGCATGGACAGGAGCAGTAGTTAAATCAAGACAAAGTGTGTGTCCATGTGCATCACTGCATGTGTGTGTTTGTGTTCGTGCATGCACTCATGTGAACTTGCAGGAGTTCTTTTCAGTTAACACTTTATTTTATAAAGTCAACAATTTACCTTGTGATTTCCTGTGTTTTGATATCTTCATGTTTCATATTGCAGGTCCAAGTGCAACATAGCGATATATAGAAAATGTAACTGTATCTATTTTCAATTTGTGTAAAGCATCACACACACAAGTTGGGTTTTTCCTTCTATACAGTTTGGTGTGATGATACTGGGCGTGGAGAGGGCTGTCTAACATGTCACTCCAAAATCTCCCACAGGAGTTCAGCTGGGTTGAGGTCTTTTGGCCGTGAAGGTGATAACATATTCACAATATTATACAGACTGTACCATCCATGCCGGATTAGCCAATCAGGTGAGAGCCACACACTCATAAGTATGCTAATGTAGAGCAGGTGTTGACACTGCAGGCTGCCGTCTTATGCTCAGACCGTGGTGATTTGTGTGCGCACTCCATGTGGCTACTGTTGCTCTGTACATGTGGCTCTGGTAAGAAGTCAAACCTGTGCTTTAAAAAAATCATTAATGATGTTTCATCACTATTTTGGTGTTTTTGTTGTTTAGGTAGTGGAGGGGTGCAAGCACCTTGATGTGTTGTACTGTTTAATCATTGTGAGATATAGTGGGTTTGCCATAACTTTTATTGTAGGTTGAAAAGCCGAAAAGAGATGACTGCCTGACAGCTGGTGCAGAGGTATGTAATGTCTTTCAGGCATCTGATCAGAATGCCAGACGCCTCCCGCCAGAGGTTTTCCAGGCACGCCCAACTGGTAGGAGGCCACAAGGTAGAACCAAAACACGCTGGAGAGATTGTATTTTATCTTGGCTGGCCTGGGAAGACTCCCAGTACTAATTAGACTAATCTAACAGCCTCTAACATATTCAGAGAAAGAGTTGGGTGTACCACGCAGGCCTGTGTGTCTGTGTGTGTGTGTGTGTGTGTGTGTGTGTGTGTGTGTGTGTGTGTGTGTGTGTGAACTACTTGAATGACGGATTTTGTCCATGCTAGGATTTCTCTCCTAGTGACTAAGACATTGCAGAGAAGCCAGATTGGGTTCACTTTGTGTGACGAATGTCCTTGATTGACAACAATCAGGTCATCCAGACAAAGTGCTGTGAGCAGGCCTGTGTGCGTCATCTTAAATGTGCCATATGACATGCGTTTTATCAAAAGGAGCCCACAGTCAGTACACTGCATATAACCTAGTAGAAATTAACCCCTAATACTGGACAGCGTTTAAGCTCTGAGGCATTGATGATCCTGACACATACTATTACTACTACTAATAATAATGTTACTTACCCATGTTTTAATATTCCTGTGTAAGGATGGACAATATGGATAAAATCATGACGTCTTTCACCCCATATGTACGTTCATATCATGAAATTTGTGAATTAGTATGTAGTGCATTTTCTGGAAACTCAATTGAGAAAACGCTCATACTGTAGATAAAATAACTCAATGTCTTTTGTTTTTGTTAATCATTAAATATCACAATTCAAGGTACTTCATCACTATGATTCTAAATCCCAAAAGCAGTTCTGCTTTATGGCAGAACTGATGTCCAACAATGCAATGGAGGCAAAATCTCTGCCAGGTGATATATTTATATTTCAAGGTATTTATTGTAGTACCAATACAAATGAGCTGTTGACCACAGGTCCCTTTACACTGTACAGTGAGCACTGACCCTAACACCCCCCCCCCCCCCCCCCCCCAAGCCCCTGAGACGTGTCCAGTGAGCTATCAGGGTCTCATTACCCGTCTGAATAATTAAGGGATGACACTCCATCGCTGATCTGTTCACTTAACCTCTGAGGACACCAACCTCTGTCTCTGCTTGAACATCAAGATGATCCTCAGACCAGCCATTGAATGGACGACTACAAACACGTTAGTTAAAACTAATTACATCAGTTGGGGTTGCATGGTTGGGGAGCATCAGGGAGAACTCTACTTTAATTTTAATCAAAATGTTTGAACAATTGTTTGAATTTAATATGAGCTGATCACATACTGGTTAACTGCAAAGATGACAGAAATGTCAGGTATAATTTGTTGAAGCTCACTAAATTCACTCACTGAATTCTTTCAATAAGAGCATCCATGCAAACAAAATTAAACTCTCAGTTATGACACCTGTCAGCTAACATGAAAAACGATGTCCAGCTGACTCGCTTCAAGGCAACAATCTTAAGTAAAAGGTTTCTTAAAGGAGCAGTGTGTAGGATTCAATGATATATAGCAGTGAGTTTGCAATATGCGATCAACTGAATACCTCTTCGCTCACCCCTCCCTCAGCATGTCGGAGAGCTAGGGTGGCCTTTGGGTAAGGTTCTAGGCTCCTCCATAGATGTATAAAGAGAACTAGACACAGCGTTGGAGGTGGGGCCCCATTCATTCCCATGAAGCAAAAAAAGGTTAATCTATGAGTATAAAATCTCACTGGACACGTCTCAGGGGCTTGGGGGGGGGGGGGGGGGTAGTAGTAATAGTATGTGTCAGGATCATCAATGCCTCAGAGCTGAAACGCTGTCCAGTATTAGGGGTTAATTTCTACTAGGTTATATGCAGTCCAATCCATCAGTCCGTCTGTCTTCAGCCTCAAAAGCAGCTCTACCCACAGTCTGTCTCTGTGTTTGAGAAACCACCCTGTAGATATTTATATTTATATATTAGACTATGGGCTCCTTTTGATAAAACACATGTCATATGGCACATTTAAGATGACGCACACAGGCCTGCTCACAGCACTTTGTCTGGATGACCCGATTGTTGTCAATCAAGGACATTCGTCACACAAAGTGAACCCAATCTGGCTTCTCTGCAACGTCTTCGTCACTAGGAGAGAAATCCTAGCATGGACAAAATCCGTCATTCAAGTAGTTCACACACACACACACACACACACACACACACACACACACACACACACACACACACACACACACACACACACACACACACACAGACACACAGGCCTGCGTGGTACACCCAACTCTTTCTCTGAATATGTTAGAGGCTGTTAGATTAGTCTAATTAGTACTGGGAGTGCAGTTGTACACCTTCTGTGGTCTGCACTATGCATTATTTTAACAAGATGCTGCATGAATTTATATGGACGAGGTTCTATCTGCCTTTAATTCTGAGATAATCAGCTTTAAAGATTACATCCATTTAGTTAACTAGTGATGAGTTAGTAGGCTGGTAAATGTGAGCTAATGTGTGAGAGTTTTGACACAAAAGGTTGACACTACTTCAAGGCCTCAATGCCTCATTATCAGTATGTCTGGTCACTTTAAACATTTAATATAATTTCCGTGTACTTTGGTGAACAACTTACATATCAGGTACTGCAGGAGAGCAAGGGGCCGATGCCGATGCAAACGAAGCTTGCTCTCATCCTTTGGTTTGGACATGTCAGCCAGCACTTTGCTTAGCCAGCTTTAATGATAAATTAACTCCACACAGGATCCAAATTCTCTCACTACCTCTCTCCTTCCATCCTTAGACTAACTTTGAACTTCTCTGTGTATTGTGCTAAACTTGTGTTGAGTCAGGTGGTAAAGGGCCCATCGGCCCCTTGCTCTCCTGCAGTACCTGACATGAATTAGCATCTCATCAGCATGCAATCCCCCTCCACCACACAAACGATGATTGAATGCCTGCATCGCCTGGGTCCTTCCACTCACCTTCAGTAAATATACTTTCCCCTCTTCGCAGTGCTGCTTTGCTGCTTTTGTGCCCCCCACACCCCCCCCCCCCTCTGGTGCATTCCGGCAAAAAAAATGTATTCGTGTGCACATCTGTGGTCAGAAAAAGTTCAGAGGAAGATTCCAAAATCTGCTTGAAAGTTGTCAGGAGGGAATCCAGAAAGGCTCCCTGTTAGTGTGTACTTGAACTTTGAACTTCCAGCAGATCAAACACACACAAATGGAAACAGAGTGAAACACAAAACCCCACACAAAGCCTCTCTATGACTTTACATATAAATATACATTACAGCTTGGCTGCAGTGTTGTTCTTTTCATGCTCTCCTCCTAGATTAAACATGTAATAGTCAGATATCAATGTTGTTGTTTTAGCAAAGTCTGAAATACAAGTATTTAACATAGTGTGCATCTGTGCTTGCATATTTTGCAGCCAAATGTCTGTGTTTCCACATTGTTATGTCTGGCAAAGATGTAAATTTGTGCTTCTCTGTCTGGTGTCTTATGACACTATGGTGTTAAGACTCCAAGACTGTGAAATGGTCCTGCAGGAGTATAAATATAGAGTTGTCACTGATACCAACCCTGGAGATAAAAAACAATGGGCCTCATGCAGGAAGCGATATACAAACAAATGTCCTCTTATTTTGTTCGTACCCATTGATTTATGGGATTCATCAATGTTTTCTTATTTTTTGCTCTTCTCTCAGTTTTATAAATATGTTTATATGTTTATAAATAAATATGTTTGCGTTGGTCCAACGCAAACATATTTTTTTAATTTGAGGGGAAAAAATGCATGAATATCATAAAACTCTTACTTATATCACGTTTAGGAGGCGTGTCCTATGCTAATTATAAACAATCTCCTGCACGCCTCGAATTTATAATCAAGTGGGATTCATCATTCAGCTCATCTAAGAGCAGGATGGTTAAGAATGTTTGGTGCATCTGGAGTTTCCTTTGTTTTGCTACATGAGGCCCAGTGTGTGTGTGCCTGTGCATGTGGTGTGTGTTAATAATTGTTAATAGCTCTGCTTCAAATAATTTCCACTGTGTTTATTGTCTAAATCCACATTCAAATGCAGAGTATTTTCATTTTATCTTCTCTTTACTACCTGCACTTTACAGTTTGTTTGTCTGTGTGTTCTTATTGTTTCTTAAATGTTGTGCAGGGTGTGTGCGTGTGTGATGGCGTGTATGCATTGTCGACACCCTGGCGTGTTTAGCTCCCTTCTTTTAGGCCAGGGCTGGTGGTGACGAGACAAGGAAACCAGGATCCTGTTTCAGGCTGGATGAGGCTATAAGAGAGAGAGAGAGCACACTGCACGGACAGAAAGACAGAGAGAGAGAGAGAGAGAGAGAGAGAGAGACAGAACTCAGGATAAACAGATAAGAACTTGAAAACAAAAGAAGCTTTCCTGAATGCTGCAACACTCTGAGCTGGAGTGATCAGTCCAAAAGAAGGACTTGGAAACACTTGGAACCCTGCAGCTCCACCTCTTCCCCTTGCCCTCTGAACTCTGCCCTTGAGGGGAGGGGTCACCCTCTGGGGCCATGCTAGCCGCCGCCCGGACCAGTGGAGGGGGTGTCGGCGGGGGGCACCTGCCGCACTACCCGCACCGCAAACAGTCGGTGGCCTCTCTCAGTGGGACGAAGGCCCACCGCAGCCAGGATGCCAAGCGCGATTCCACATCCGGGAAGCAGGGGGGCCAGCACACACACAAGGCGGCGATGATCAGAGAGATTGAGACCAGCTGGTACCTGAAAATGTTTGGACTGGGCAAAGAGGACACAGTCGCGCACAAGACTGGCATGCCCTACAGGTCAGTTAAGCCCTGTGAGTGTGTGAGAATGTGTGTGTGTGTGTGTGTGTGTGAGAGAGAGAGAGATTAAATTATGCCCATGCAGCCACAAATAATTTGGCTCCATGGACAAATTCATCTCAGCAGTGCTCACCCACTCCTGCACACACACACACACACACACACACACACACACACTCACACAAAAGTATTAAAGGCTTTTTGCTCAGTAAAAACACATGGTGTGTGCATGTACGCTGTATTTTTGGGCTGGGCCATCAGTTGACAAGTGGTCCGCTGTCCCATCATTTCATTTGTGAGCATTGTGTGTCACAGGAGTCATGCTGGTCACAAAGACCTTAGAGGCTTAGAGTCGTGCCACCTGATCTGGCTGTAATGCTAATAGCCAGCATCTGTCTTGCCGCATTAGGCCGTGTTGACATCCTCTAACACCATGGTGACAAAACATATGGAGGCTGGTAGGGAGTGTTTTGATTCTTGTCTGTGTGACTGACAGACAGAGGGCACCAATGGTGCTGGTTAGCGGGCTGTGACGTGCGCCACCGTTTTTTTAGAATATTAGCGCAGCAAGTGGCGGTGATCTCGTGTTCCCATCTCCTCCCTTTCTCTGTCTCCTCTCTTTTTTCTCACACATGGATATTTTTAGTATTGGGTTACCTCTCCAGTTCCTTTGCCATCACTCTACTTTCCTTTCTTGTTGCTAAATGCCTAATCCGTCTGTGCCCCATTCCAATCATTCAAAGCCTACAGCTCCACACTCATGGGTCTATCGTCCAGCCTTTCTCCTTCCCTCTTATCTCCTCTCCTCTCTTTTCCCTCTGTCTTTACTCTACAGGCTCCCCACTGGTTTGGGCTCTGTTCACTCTCTAATTTAGAAAAACAAAGCAGAGACGAGGATGATTAAGAGCGGCGACAAAATGTTGAGGTCTCCCAAATATTTATGGAACTTCAATCGGCCTCAAGTAACTTTTGTCCATGTAAGATTTCTGGCAGCTGTTATGTACTGTGTGATCTCTTTTTTTAAACCTTGTTTCAGGTGTAGAATACAATGTAAATGTCAAAGATAATTTTATATTGGACATTAAGGGTTATCTTTAAAAAAACAAAACAGGTAATACTTTAAAATACAGCAATCGCTGCATGGCACTGTAGTGTTGACAGATGGAGATTTTAAAGTCAGTATTGTTTCAATCACTTCATGCTACTTTCCACCTCTCAAGCACTTTCAAAGAATGAATGCACTTATTAGCCTGTTAAGTTAACTGAGGAAAAATACGACTCAGCAAATGGTCCCCCTTGTCAAATCAAAACCCACGTCAAATACTACGTCAGACTGTCTTTTGGGATGTGGCTTCTAATGTTTTTTTTAAGAGTTGGCTTGGCGACATGCTAGCGGTTGCTGCACATTTCACATGGTCCTTATTTACAGGCTCATAAAGATATGATGACAGCCTCTCATGGCTGAACTGACAGATTGACAGGTGCATGTGGAGTGTGTGAGTGTGTCTAATAGGTATGTTTCCGAAGTGATGAGCTCATTGGAAGATCCAATAAAAAGGGACAACGCTGTGTAAATGACTAGAAGATTAGCACGACCTTCACACACTTAGACACACACACACAGATAGGCTGTACTCACACACACGGACAAAAACACATTTTACAATTCATCCCCTCTGGAGAATCGATACTGATCATTAGTGTCTGATCACTAGGACGACATGATTATAACGGGGAGTTGGTCTTCTGCTTGAAAGAACGGCTGTCTGTGACCTAGAAAAGACATGAGCATGAGCTGAAACCCTCCAAAAGTCCCCTTCATGTGAATCAGCCAACTCGTGCCTCACACACACACACACACACACACACACACACACACACACACACACACACACACACACACACACACACACACACACACACACACACACACACACACACACACACACACACACACACACACACACACACACACACACACACACACACACACACACATGCTGTGTGCCAGCTCTCCTCTTTGAACCCCTGATGCGGATGCCAAACAGCATACGATGGCTGGATGTCCTCTCTCTCGTTTGAATCAAAACAATTGCTACGATTTTTAGCTCTCCAGTGATTCTGCATAAAAACTGGGGCAGAATGTAGCAACAGAAATCCCGAGCTTTTATAACTGAGCTAAAAATAGCCTTTTCCCCCCCCTTCAAATATGCATTTTGTTTCCTCTTACAAATTAATTTAAGGCTAATGTATTTTTAATGGAGACAACAGTATTTAAACTATTCCTTTTCTTATTTGTCTTTATGCATGTGTAGACAATTTAACACATGTATTCTACCTTATAGATCAAGGTAACTGTATTTACTGTAAATGTATCTTGAGATGGTGTTTGGTATTGTTTGTATGGTATCATGTGTGAACACATACTCTAATGTTTTCTTGGGATCACATGATTTACAGTATTGTACACATTTTATTTGACTCTGATGGGAACAGAAATCCTCTGTTATGTTTGGTTAATAAATCAACAGAAATCTTATAGAATGAAATAAAACAATACTTTGATGAGCATGCAGCAGCTATGTTTAAAAAACAACAACTTCATGATGCAATCAGTTTGCTTTTTTTTGTGTTTACACCAACAAATATTATCTTCTGTATCTGTCTTTCATGTGTGTTGTTCTCTTCTTCTAAATCACCACTTTATGGCAACATTTAAAGCATGTTCCCCCTACAACAGAAAGCACAGAAGGCAACTTGGTTGGTTAAAACGATAATGGGCAGCCAACCGTGTCACTGCCCTTCTCTAACCGGGTGTTGGATATATATTTCCTCCCATCCTTGGCACCAAAGACAAAAGGTGTGGTAACACAATACTTGTGGAGAACAAAAACACATGTTCCAGTAGAGCTTGATTGATGAAGTGCAAAACTGCTGCCAAGATTAGTGGTTTAATTCACACAACAGAGACATTTGCACAGAGCATTATAATAGTATCCTCACTCATTCTACTGTAGCCTTTTAAAACCTTAAAGATGATTAAAAGAACAATGTGATAAAAAGAGAAGCCCTGGGACAGCTGAAATGTTAATTATGCAACGCTGCACATGTTGACTTGTCCATATATGTTATACAGTCAATGTAATATAATGTTATCTTCCTTGCTTTGCTCTCACCCTTCAGCTTAAAGCCGGTCTAGATTTTCAATGATTGTAACAATGGGATTTATTGGAGAATGTAGGCCAGCACACTGGTGTTAAACAGGAGCAGCACGGTCCCTGAGGCTCGGAGACTCATCACTGGCATAATTATTGCTGCTACAGAGTCAGATGGCATAGAGAGGGCTTTCTCATTCAATTAAACCACACAGGGATGTTGTTCAATACACTGCAGATTGCTTGCGAGAGGTTACAACGTGAACACAAACTTCAGTCACTTAATGTTTTTTTTAATTCATCCACACAAAAAAGGTGCACAGCATTGTGCTGTGTGGGTATGCTGCTCTACTTGTTGTGTTTCTATCACGCTGTGCGCCGATGGATAATTATCAGACATATGCGATTATTGTAAAGGGATTCACTCACTGGAAGGAGTGCATGTGGGGGTGGTGGGGGGGGGGGAAATAAAAGAGAAAGATGGCTAATTAGTCTCAGGGAGCATGAAGCCGATGGAAAAAGTTCAGCATGAAGCGGTAAACAGATCAGGGAAGAGGAAGTGAGAAAAGTATAAAAAGAAAAAAGGAAAGTGTAAAAGGCAGACATGAGTCAATAGCAGTTTGTTACTCATAATGCAGGATTCCCATACTCTCTGCCATGAACCCCCAACTGGACCCCCCAAACTGACCCCTCTCTCCCTCCCTCCACCCTCACCCTCTCATTTGTCAGTGACTCACCTGCCCACATGCTGAGCGGCTCAAAGGAGATTGTGACTGTTCTCAACACCAGAGGCCAAAATTAAAGAGGACAAATAACAGACAAAAACAAAGCGAGAGAGAGAAACGAAAAGTGAATTTTTATCTAACAAAACAGCATTCATTCTTTGTGGTGGTGGTGATAATAGAGTTTACTGTACATGCATTAAATATGTATGTGCATACCAGTATGTAGGCTCCATGTGTATGGATGTGTATGCTTCTAGCGACTATAAATACGCAGTAAACACACTCTGCCTGTTGCATAAGCTCAGCTGACATTTCTGCTGCCAGGCAGGATCAGTTTTTCCACCCATCCTACTGGACAATGGACACAGCTGCCCCTCTGCCTCAGCTTCCCTCCCTAATTCTGTGTGTTCGGTTGTGTGTGTGTGTGTGCATGTACCCGGCTGTCTTTGCACTGATACAATCAATTCCTGCCACAGGTTCAGTAAGGGAGTCTGGTAGTGGTCAGTCCCTCTTGAGTAGGAACTAGGTTTGTACACAGGATGTACACAAAAACAATAAAACTAAAATCCATGCAGTGACACTCACCAGAGCCTTCTGGTCTGCTGTATTCACAGTTTGGGGTTTCGGAAACTTTCAAACTGCTACATTTCAATCGGAAGTATCTCTCGTGCCTCGAGACGACATTACAACAAAAGTAACTTTAGGTTCAGGCAACAAAACCACTTGGTTAGGTTTACAAAAAAACATCAAGGTTAAGTTTAAAACATCCACCCCCCCCTCCCCCAACCATCCACCAGAAGTGGTCTTTCTCAATATTTAATACCACGTCACTCTCTCTGACCATTGCATAGTCAAGCGGATATGTTTAATTTAGGTGTCCACCACAAACATGTATCCAAATGACTTTTCATTGTTTTCATGCTGAGCGACAAAAAAGTTATTGTCCATGTACACGAATCATTAGATTTCAATTTTGTGACTATTTCTCTAACTGCCTTGAGGCTGGGCTGGCATGTGTATGATGGACCAACCTATGTTTGGGTATTTTGGCCTTGTAGAAATTGTGAATCTATTTGTTAAATATCTAGGATGAATGTGTGTGTGTGTGTGTGTGTGTGTGTGTATCTATATATATCTATATCGGTGTGTGTCTAAACTCAAATTTTTTGATATGGGAGAATGACATTCCTTATGATTCCCACAATCCACTGAAGGACCAGACGTGATGTCATTGAACACTCCCTTGAGGAGAGAGAGAGAGAGAGAGAGAGAGAATAAAGAGGCTTCCTTATTTTATTTTGTGGTTCACTTCATGACCAAAACACTGCTCACAGACTGTACAACTGTGCATAACTCGCTATCAGCTTGTAAGAGTGTGTGTTTATTTTAGGTGTTTGTTTTGGGCCAAACTCCAGAGTACACTTTGTTTAGAGAGAGAAAGGGGAGAACGTGCAGGCAGGGCAAAGAATGACAGACAAAAGGAAATATTAAAAGGGTATTGAGGATCTAAAAGTGAGTAAAACATGCACACATATACATGTGTGTATGTGTGCTGGATAAAAAAAGAGATGAGTGGAAGAAAAAGGAATGTAGGAAAGAGAGACAAAAGGAAATCAGGAGTGTGACAGAGGGAATACTCAAGGACAAAGGAGGGATGATGAGGAAAGTGAGAGAGGATAAGAGGGAGTTGGAGAGAAAAATGCTAAAAGAAGGGAGGGAGAGAAACAGTGAGGGGGGAGAGAGAGAGAGAGAGAGAGAGAGAGAGAGGGAGGGCGGGAAAAAATGTCCCAGATTCCCATGCCATTTAATAGGGAGCAAAACCAAACTGAGCTTATAATGTAGACTGGCTGAGCAAGGGGCAAAGTGACAGCATGTGTGTGTTGTGTGATAGAGTGGGCAGAGGAGAGAGAGTGGGATATCTGTGTCTCTATATCTGCATGTGTGTGTGTGCACAGAGAACATATGTGGCACGGCAAATGGAGGAGCACATGTAAAGACAAAAGCCTGTTTTTCTGTGTTTTTCCCTGTGTGGACGTGCAGCCTGCAGACAGATTGGACTGGAGTTTAACTATGGACTCTTGAATACGTTTTTTCTCTTTTCAAATTATGTTATTCCAAGTTGGATTTTCCTACATTTCTTCTTCTTCTTTTTTTCTTTTTCTTGGAGCTTTATCCAGAAGAACACTTCACTTTCCTCTGAGCTTTAATCACACACTCACATGAGTCCTCTGCTCCATGTAGCGCTGCGTGGGCCAAGCGGCCTACCTGGATTACTCTGAGCGTACATGTTTGTGGGACAGAATCACAGAAGACCGGAGAGACTGAAAGAAAAGGATAAAGTGAAGAAGAAGAAGAAGGCAGGAAGATGTACCTGTACAAAGCAACGTGCCCAGACATCCCCAACCCGAAGCAGAGGGGGTCCAGAAGTCAGGCCCAAGGCCCTGGTCAGGGGAAGCTCGCCAGGCAGACGTCCGTGGGGACGGGGCCGCGACCCTACGCTCCTCTGATGTTGTGGACGCCAAACAAATCCAAAAGTGTGGCGCAGCTCAAACAGCTGGAGGAGTTTCTCAACTTCCACTCGTTGTCGCTGCACGACACGGTCAAGAGCCAGACGGGCATGATCTATAGGTAACCTCACCTGTGTATCTGTGTATCTGTGTGTGTGTGTGTGTGTGTGTGAGAGAACGTTTGGAGGACTCCCCTGGAGGACTCCAAGGCACACGTCTGGGCAAGAAGACGGATGGATGTTGTCTCTGTCCACTGCTGTCTTGAGAATAACTGAGCTGTTTACGTTCTTTAGAGTGTGTTAACTTCAGAGTCTTCCCCCTCGTTGATATTATATGACATTACTTCATCATCTTTGGTTCTAGAATCGACTTCCTGTATGTTACAGGTGAGGGACTTGTTGCTGCGGATAGTTGGATGGTGGTTGGTCGTGGGGCTTGTGGTCATTTGGCAACTGTTTGATTGAAAATGCTTTGTATGATGTCGTGTCTGTTTACGGGTTGAGGGATATGAGATAAAAAAAAAAAAAAGTTTGCACACCAGTATCTGGAATAATGACTCTAAATGGAGATCTGACATTCTGAAAAAAGTTGATCTAGTAAAGCCTGCACGTTCATACACATACTGTATCTTTGTTTCCAACAGTTATAAGGTCACCCCGTGTTATATTATGCAATGCCCACTGCATCATGGGGACTAACGATCTGAATGTGAAACGCAACAGTTGGCCGATCGCTCTCTGAGGGCACACATTTATGTCAGTGTGTTGTTGCATGAGTAAGTGAGAGAATACAGTAACACTCTATGGCCCTATACAAATTCAGTCTTAAAACAAACAACGAGAGAGAGGCAAATGGGATTTACCAACAAGTGTCTGCGCTCATTTTGTAATGTGTCACATTTTCATGTCCTGTCACAAGCTTTTTCTGAACCATGTTTGATTCAGTGCACAAATTCACACATAAATAAACAAACCGCAAGAAGCCCAAAACATTAACTTAAGCACACCGTTTCTCAGTTTGATTATAGTTTTTAAATGTGAAAAGCACAATCCTTGTATAACGTATGGAGTAGCTCCAGTGTCCCACCGTCGTCATGTGTTTGTTGCTTTTCCTCCAGTCTGTAATCTGTGACAAAGCGTCATGTTGGTGAGTGGTTTGAGTGAGTGTGATTGGGACGTTGTTGTGCGCTGCTCAGCCCTCAGGCTAGAGAGCAGCATGTAGCAGCTCTGGCTTCATTGTGTTGTTGTTTCCATTGACGAATGATGCTGACTGAGGCATTTCATTCTCAGATAGAGTTTCTATTGTTTCTGTGGCTTGTGATTAATCGTTCGCCTTTATGTATCCAAATTTGCCTGAACCTGAATGCTCTTTTACAGACACCCACTGATTCACACTCAAACAGTCACTGCTGCCCTCTACCATTATTATTAGAAACTTACCACAAGAATAACATCATAACTCCAAACTCCACATTAATAAAATTAGCAAAATACACCTGTTATTAAAAGGGATTTCCTTTTTTCACTTTACCACAATGCCAATCAGAAAATATCCAAATTAGGCTTCACAGTGTGGATAAGAAGCAACGCGTCCACGGGTGTTTTATATTTGGAGAGACCGCTGGCTTAACATTTCCATGAGCGGTATTTTTGAACATGTCATTCCCCAAGTGCTGTCATTACTGATTCTGTGGCTATTTACTGCAAGCATATTTGACCATATTACAATCCGTGTAATAATAACATGGCCTAAACTTGTTGTGTCGGTGCAGAAGAAATGACAGCATGGAGCGTGACTTTTCCTTTATCCCTCCGTGTCCACCGACGGAGAGAGAGAGAGAGAGAGAAAGGGGGGAGTCAGGGGGGAGGGCAGTGTGATGGCAGTCTGTGTCTCTGTTGGGTCAGTGGGAGCTCATATGGCCTTGTGCTGTCAGAATTTCACCTTGGGACGTTGGCATATGCGTGTTCATGGGCCTGTTGGTGTGTGTGTGTGTGTGTGTTGGAATGTTTGTTCACCGCCATGGTATCCTGATAAAACAGCTGGCTGGGGACTTCCTTTTCCAGGTCAGTGTGTAATAGCGGTCAAGACCTGCGCTGGGCACTCCTTCCACACACACAGTCTGGCACAAACAGGAGAAAAAAATCTATTTTAGTTTAGGGAAGTATTATTTATCTAGCCTAGGACTCCTGAAATAGCTAAAAAAAACACTACACTGCTTTTATTAACATATGAACACCCCAAAGGAAGCGATGCAAATGAGTAAAGTGCCCTCAGTGTCCTTGCAACAAGTTTTCCTTTTTAATATTTCTGGCTCTGTAGAGTGAGGTGAGTCGTGACATGGTCAAGGCTCTGGAAGCCTTTGCTAACCAAGTGATTGTGATTGGTTTACTGAAATGCAAACAAGCCAGTGAATTTTAAAGGGCGCAGCCAACAAAAATGCCCTAACTGTGTCTTCCTGTTTTGATTCAATTTAGCGCTTTGCAAAGACAGACGTGCAAGAGCGCACGCACATCACACTCGCATGCACGGTTTCTATTTTTGCAAACCCGTGATTCATTCAAACATGATACAAAGAGCACAGATGGGAAGAGGAAGAAGAGACAAACTACAAGTAGAGACGAGCCTAAGCTTCACAGCGTGCCCTCTCGTGCCCTACACTTTATTATTCATGAGTGCGTGTGTCTGTGTTTGGGGTGTGGGTGTGTGTTTTCGATTTGTGAAGGAGCTTCTGAGTGTGTATTAGTGTGGTTTGTTCCTCTGTGTGCATGCTCACTTCATCGTCAACGTGCAACTTGACCATGTAGGCCGTGGTGACAACTTACTGTGTTCAATTCGGCATTCAACTTTTCCCCCGGGGCTAACATGGCGAATGTTAACGCAAATGATCTAATCGGGGCCAGACACTGTCGCTATGTGACAATGTAAATGAAACGTGTTCGAAAGGCAGACATCAGACACTTTGCTCCAGAAAGAGTTCATTATAAAAAGCTTTGAGCTTTAGAAACTGACTTTGACAGCCAGCCAGTGCACATGTCGGCCCTGAACCACTCACCACTGCATATCTCCCCCGCCTCGCTCATTCTCCTTCTTTGCTTTATTTGCGTTAGTCTAGTCTTTTTGCACTGTATCAAAGAGGGTCCAGCTTGTTATTTAAGGCCTCCACCATCATCTGCCATTTTTTGTTATCACTTCAATGTGAGACACTTTACGCCAGAAATCAACAAAGCAGGAGATGGTGAATGTTTTTATTGCTCTTTATACATTTGTAAAATGTTGCATTATGCCATTGTGATGCAGCAATACTTGCTGGTTTACAGTTATTGCAGTTTTTGTGATATTATAATGCCATGTTTTCATTTGGGTAGCTAAAAGAATATTAAAAACTGTTTTCTGTAAATAAACAAAAAGCATAGTACATCCCCTTTTAACCTAAATGGAAAATGCACTCTGCTGATTTTTTATCACACTGACCGAATTTAAAGCAGTAATCAATTCAATCGACCTAGTGATGGAATAGATTAATCAAAAGCCCATGATATTATTGGATACGGAGCAGGGGATGCTGGGTAAAGGGGTGACAGTGAGGGGGGCATTTAGACCTCCAGGGGGCGGAAGGTCACATTATGAAGCATATGCCGTGTGTGTGTGTGTGTGTGTGTGTGTGTGTGTGTGTGTGTGTGAGTGTGTGTGTGTGCGTGTGTGTACAGACAGTCTGGATGTTTGTCAGTCCATCTGATTAAATGAGCTCTGTCCGCTGATAGAGTGTGTGACAGAGTTACAATGTCCCCACAGTTGTTTCTCTCCTCCTCTGTCACTCACTTTGTTTCTTTGTGCCTCTGTTCTTTACGCTTTTCTTATTTTTCAGTTGATTCATCATTCAGTGCGTTTGTCCTTCAATCACTTTTATGAGAGCTATAGTTTAAAAAAAAAAGTAAAATCTCAATAATGGGCGAAATGAGTGCAATACAAATGATCCCTCTATAGTTTCACCGTTTTTAACTATTATTCTGGTACGTTATGAGTGAGGCAAATCTGCAGAATAATCAGGAGACTACTTTTTCATCTCTACTTTCTATACCTGATGCATATTCTGAACTGTTCTTTCCACAAGAAGACTACATTTATCATAAACTGCAGTGACAAATATCCTTTTTGCAGCAGGGGACTTCATACATTTTTCATAGATGGGAAGAAAAATGCAAATCTGTTTAAACTGATCTGCTCCTTTTTAAAAATCTACAGGCTATAAAGTGCCAACAAATGTGCTCTGACACACTGTTTCAAGCATGCATTATTATTTGCTCTAGATCTTACTTTGCATTATGCATTCACACTGTAATTCAAATGAACTAGCACTTTATATAAAATGGATGTAAAGATACTAAACCACATATAGTTCAGGAGTTGCAGTTGTTTGCTGTATAGACTCGCCATCTGATTTTCTGATTTATTCTGTCCGAGTGAAGCTTTGCTCTGTGGAACAGTTTCTGAGCTGAAATTGAACAGTGTTTGAACCCCAAATAAGAGGAAGCTGCAGTAAATGTTTATTGACCGCAGCCAGTCACCAGCCTGTCCTCTCTGGACTGGAGCCTTGTGTCCACTAAAAAAGTGTTTAGACTCTGGCAACTGCTTATGTAAGGAGAAGCTATCCAGGCACGCAGCTATTTATCATGGTGCCTAACAGACAGAAACAAGAGCGAAGAGAGAGATACACAGCTGAAATACAAATAACAGAGGACTATTTTAAAAATGTAATCACAGTGTGAATACTGTATATTCTTAAACACTAAAGGAAGCATGTGGTGTTCATGTTCAGGCAGATGGGGACTGATTTGTCTCACTTTATATTGTCGGGATAATTTGTGTCTGTCTGTCGGTGTTCTTAATCGGAGCCTAATGGAGCTGGAACTGATCGGCACTTGAGAGAAGCAGTGAGTGAAATTGTGCACTCAACCAGTGATTCATAGACCACACATGGACACACATACTCACACACACAAACACACCTACTCACACACAAACACACACACACACACACACACACACACACACACACACACACACACACACACACACACACACACACACACACACACACACACACACACACACACACACGCAATCAGACACAGACATACAACTACGCGTGCAGATAAATGCGTCAATTGCTCATCCTTTATTTATCTTGGAAAACAAGTGAATATTTAACATGGGAGCTGGTATCCTCACTAAATACTTAATTGGTCAGGCAGTCACAGAAGTGTGTGTGTGTGTGTGTGTGTGGAGGCATGCGTCCAATTGTATATATAGCACTATAAACTAGCTATTTTTTCACGATGTCTATTTTATTGGTAAGAAATTCATTATACTGCTTTGACTCTTTCAATTGGCAAATCAAGTGTGTTTGTTGTATGGGATACCCATTAGCTTCAAGCATCAAGATTAACTTTCTTCTGAAAGTGCTTGCATCACTGTGACTACAGAGAAATATTCAGACAAATTCAAACTAGACTTATCTACAGTGCTGTGTTGTAGAATATATTTGAATTCTAATTTCAAATAAAAAGGTGACTCTCTTTTTGGCTAATTTCCACCTGTATTCAAACTTATCAGTGACTGGTTTAGAGCCTTTTGTTATATAATTAATGCTTTAAAGCTATTTAAAGCCCTGTGCTGGTTTGGAAAGACTGTGATAGGCTTCACATGCAAGGCTCATGAGACACCATTGTTTTACTACCAGTCACATCATCGATAACTTTAGACATGGGTAAAGTAATCACATCATTTTGTTTTCAAAAGATCAGAAAATCCCTTTAAGTGGGGGTTTTATTTAAATTTACAGTGTGTTCAATTAAGTTACACACTGTTAAAGCAACAGATGTCAGGGGGTTTTAAGGACTCATTTTCCCTTTAAAATTATTGTAATTGTTCATTAAAAAGATTGATAAATTTCCTGTAAATATCTCGTCACATCCGGTGTCTCCTTCAGTTTTCAATTGAGTTTCTTCAAATCGGTGAAACAGCGCCCCTTTGAGGCTGTGTGGCGAGAAATAATATTGCAGCCTTATGACACGAGACGTCAACGTGTTTCCAGGTTTCCAGGTGAAGTTCACGTCATTTAATTAGCATTAAAAAACACCGCGTAGCCCATCGCTGTAATACAAATGCCAAGCTGCGAATGTACACAACTCAAATAATAGAAAGTTAATCAGGTTGTGACAATCAAACAACCAGGAGAGAGAAAACTGCGCATATTATCGTCCCAGTATCAAGTGCAGTGTGAAATAATACATGGACACACACCACTGGAGTGGCGTCTTCTTCAAACAGCGCGAGTCATGTCTCTCTGTCTCGTAACCTGTGTCTTTGTTTACTCTGTGGCTTTTCCTGCTGCTTATTAAATGTGGTGTTTTTGGTTGCCGTGTAGTACCAACTAGTTGCTCATGGAGAATGTTTTGGTCAAATGTAGTTGAATCAACTGCGCCTGTGTGCATGTGATGTGAAAAGAAACTTGTGAATCTGTGAATAAATGTTGCACATCTGTGAGTGTCAGTGTTGAAGCTTTGCAATGCGATAGTGCACATTGATTTTCTGATTCAAATCTGTGGCCAAAATTGTCATATTGTTTCCTAATCAAATGTTATGTGAGTTGTTGTATTTCACCACCATGCGAATGTACTTCACATCTATTTATATTATACTATTTATATCTAGCATTTGTCATACACATAAGTATGGAGAGGTGTTTCTGTTATTTAATCTGTCCTAGTTTATATGTGGGGGACAGTTCAACAGCACCATAAACTGCAGCCTCCAAAAGGACCGTACAGTTGAGTCAACAAAGAACTGAACATTAAAACCTTCATGAAGGTATTTATTGCAGGACTGTATTAGACTGCTTTAGGGAAAAAAAAACTGACATAAACTCAGTGTATACATCACATGACCAATGTTTTGAAATGTAAGATTATTCCAATATTAATTACTGAACAATTTAAATAGGCTAAATCATAAAGAATATGGCATATTGTTAAAGGTGAACATTTTATTTAACTTTACGTGAGCTTTAATTTAAAGTCTAAAATAGATAGTAATGAAAAAACAGAAGTCTAAAATTCAAAGACTAGATTATAGATTCCAATAATATTTGAGATCTATACGGTCAGTTGAGAGCAGAGGAGAGGGATGGACTTCTCAGACAGAAATGCTTTAAATTGATTACTGTTTTCTTAATCTTACTGGTCGATCATTTTGTGCACTGCCTGCTCTCTCTTTCACTTACGCATTTGTTTAAATGTCACCTCTCATTGACTATTTAATTCCCTAAAGGACCGCCCTCATCTATATATGTCTAACCCCAAATTTGGGACGCCAGTTTCGTTCCCCATTAGTCCGTGCTGTTTCCCTCTACTGGTCTTAACAAATCTGAAGCTGCTAAATGTGACACATGGGCACCGCGCCAGCAGACACACATCACCAGTTCATTAGTCGACTAATGAGTGACATTAGTAATCAATGCTCCAGCTTGGAAAATTAACAGGACTATTGCATTCATCTCTGTAACTCTCAAGAGTCTCTGCACACGCACACACACACACACACACACGCACACACACACACACACACACACACACACACACACACACACACACACACTCCTTTGGTATTTCACTTGTGTCAGCACGGGACAACAGAGTGAATCAATAGGGCATCAGTTTGTCCTATTGACGTGCTCGTTTAGCAGAGCGACAGGCGGTCACTGTGGATCACCATGCTCAGCTGACACTCTGAAACTCTCTCAGCTTTAGAAAAATAAAAACATTTCTGCCTATTGTTGCTGAGAAATGCACACAATGAGACGAAGATTTGAGCGTCGGCAAGCGGCCTGTTGATTCATATTTTCCCTCTAGTCTTTGCCGTCTTAACTTTTCCTTTTGCTGGACACTACAGGCTGTGAAACATCTTCCATTAAGACGTAAATGACCCGTCTCTCCGTCTTTGTTTCTCCCCGTCTCTCTCTCTCTCCGCTCTGGTCTTTAAGTATCGCTGACTCACTCATCCCCTCTCTTGGTATTTGTCCATTATTAATGAGTGCTGATAAGCGGTTATTTAAGTGGCAGGGCTGTCCTTGGGTCCCAGTGAGGTTGCCTGAGGATAGCGACCCAGTCGAGCTTCATCTTACTCTCCCAACACCGCTTCATGCAAAAGGAAAGGAGCCGTGCAAGCTTTAACTTTAACGCACTCATCCTTTTACTTTAAAGCTATTAGCTGATGTGCAAACGGGACCTTGTAGCCTCTGGCAAATCAGACCTCAGCCAAAATATCCCAACTCATAATGACAGTCTGAGCACATATTCATGCCACCCGGTGAGAAATCTCCACAGAGACTCACTTAATAATAGGTGTGTTTTGTGAGGGGATGTGTGCAACTGGACTACTTTCAGCTCACCCACAGTAGATCTTTTAAGATAAGAGCAGCAGTTATAATAGCTCATTTGTAATGATGATGCACACGAGGGGGTAATAGCGTGGGTGTGTGAAGAACCCCAAGAGAGCTAAGTAAGTAGAGACCCTTTTAAAAGGTGTTTAACAGCGATGTGGGTGGGTGAGTGAGTTTCAGTGCGTTAGTTACGGAGAGGAGATACAAAGTGAGAGCCTTGGGAGATGCAAAGAGAGATCAGAAGAGATGTCCTGTCATTTGTTTTACAGTGCTGGTTGATGGTTTCATCACTAGGGGGAGCCGTGGACCTGCTGCCACAGTGACGATGGCCATAAAAGTGTGGGAATACTGGCGAGAAATAACACTTTGAATAGCAGTCACTTCCACTTCCTTTCTGTCCTTTCGACAAGTAGAAAACTATAAACATTTATGTGGCTATTTTATTTAATTGGTGCAGTTTCATATTTGAAGATTTTTCTCATTGATTACACCTCAAAAAAACTAAAAGCCTGTGTCCACAGCTTGATGGCAGTGAATCAAAGCAGCGGAAAGTCAATTACTCGTGAGAGCCCAGAGATCCGGTGTGTTTGCCAAGAGGAGAGAAAATGTCTGACCAAAGGTAAATACTGTAGTGCTTTAAGAGCTGCTGCAGTGCTCAGGCAGCGGTGGATTCAGGAGGAGTGTCGCAGAGAGATCCTTGAAACCGTGACTCCAGAGGAGACAACATAATATCCAAACCAGGTCCCTCAGCAGACAAACAATTACCCCACATTTCACTTCCTGTATTTCCTTCTAATTTCCCCTCTCTTCCTCTAAAACCAATTTTCCTTCCTGCTGTTTTACCTCATCTTGCCCTCTCTCATTTTCTTTCCCCCTTCTTTCCTTTCCCTCTATCAGTCAATCTTTCTTCCCTCGCTCCTGTCATTAGCGGTATTCCTCCATCTACGTTTTTTTGCACAGTCATGCTCAGAGTGGACACTCAGTTTTAGTGTCACCATATATCTCTGCTTTACAGCACTACGCCGATACACTGACGCAGGCAAAGTTTATGCTTCCTCGGATCAGCACTTTTCTCGTCTCTTTTTGTGTGTGTTGGTGTCTTCACAGATTGGTATAGAAAAGAGTGGAGCTTGAGTCTTCGCCAGTTTGTGTGTGTGTGTGTGTGTGTGAGAGAGACTGTGGATGTGTGTTCTCCGGGTATCCGGCTATCTTTTGCAAGAAAAGGTAATATACTGTGGTCTCCTCCTAGGCCTATTTAGGGAGGAGAGGTGAGAGGACAGGGGACGCAGAGTGGGATATGAGAGATTGTCATTGTAATAGAGACTAAAGGGGGTAGTGTAGACCCAGCACACACACACACACACACACCCTCCCTGTGGCTTTTACTGCAGTATTTGTCACTGTTTAAACACTGCTATAAGTGCAGGTAAAGGCCGTGCCAATAGATGCACAACACTCTGAGCATTGTGTGCAAATGCTGGTCAAGTAGCGGCATAAATCCAAATCCATAAATGAGCAGTTGAGTGTTTTAGTGGCTTCAGTGCAGCAGAGATGCAGTGACTGCAGTCTCCTGTTTAAATGTGTAATTTCACGACTATTTACACAACTATGTTAAAGGATACATTTTGTGTTGGCTTAGAATATTGCATAAATCAGAGTTCTGATCAAAACCAGACCTGTTAAATAGACTATAATGCTGTTTAAGTACAATTTTGAGGTATCTGCTTTTTACAGATACAGACTAATACATAATATAACTATTTAACGACAATCAACTTATAAATGAAGATGTGTTATCACAGATTAAGCTACCTAGTAGTAAACATTATCCTGGCCTTTACATATTAATAACTACAACATTATTTATTATTCTGAAATAAGCCATTCTGCATAATGAGTACTTTAAATATATCTTTCTGCTAATACATGTACTTTAACGCCATTACAATTTTGAATTCAGGATGTTACTTGTAACATGTTCTTTTTTTTTATTTTTGCCACTTTTACTGAACAATACGTCATCTACCACCGGGGTGATTGCAGTTCATTCAGAGTCTGAACATGCACTAATAAAAGAAAGCCTGCCCTCAAGTCACTTACTGTCTTCCATATGCGCTGAATTCGATCGGTTCTCTTGCTTGCTTTAAATGCTATAACCCTGGCCTCTCGGGTCATCTAGCATCAAAGCATCAAAACATTTCTCTTCATGTTACCTTTCAATGGCGAGTCACTGAATAGTTGGTGTTTACAGCAGTGAACATGTAGTTTGTGAAAGGCTGAACGCTAACAAATGACAAAAACATGTTGGAAATTATGAAATCTTTTTTCAATACATTTTCGCTTAAGGATTTAAGGACTGTGGACTATTGCACGCCATGTTTCTGCAAGTTATTAATATAATATATATGCAAAAAATGATATAAAAGATATAATCTCCCCTACTGGAACAGATACTGATGGAAACGATCTCACACAGACGGTCAATAAATCTCTCTGAATGAGTTGTGTGTGGCACAGATGATATAATGGCGTGAAGATGCGGTGCAGAAGTTCCCTGTCAGCTCACACGAGTGATGGGAAATCCCTCATGCGTAGATCATTGCACAGTAGTGCTCACACATGCACACACACATAAATCAGAACACACACACACACACACACATTTTTCTTTCCATTTCTTGCTTGGATCAACCCTTTTGTATTTTCCAAAACGCTTTTGCAAAGTTGTGGAACTTTTGGATGAACACGATTGATGTGAAAACACGGAGAAGATTGTCCTCATTTTTGTGTTGAACGTCAGAAAACACAAGTCTTCCTTTTACAAGTTTGGACTTCAATCCTAGTGTGACTTCCCAAACCTATTCCACCGTCTCACCTTGGTGAGGAACACAGCCACACGAAGCACTTATCAGAAGAGCCAAGTGGTTTGGCAGGATGGAAGAGCCCCCCCCCTCATGTGACCACTTCACCTCCCCATTATCTCCAAGTGGTTTCATTTCAACACTTTTATGGTTTGTCATTTTGCCAATGATCATCCTCTACAAAGTGGGACGAGAGATTCATTTCTCTAAGAGGGTTGTAATCTAAACAAAGTTGTGCTTCCGGTAGATTACTTTACAAAGTGTAGTTTAAACTATAGTTGACTTTATAATGCATAAATATCATGTAAATATAGTGCACTTACAGTTTTAGTTTTTCATAAATGATTAACACTTCAAGATGAATAGAATAAATCCATAAATGAACGAAAGCCAAGTCCACCGACAGCCGAGCTCACAGCTTTTTGTAAAGTGAGATGTGTTGGAGAAGGTTTTGTAAATGCAAAATAAAAGTCATAAACTAAGTTACTTTATTTTTAACGGACCCGGCCGGTAATCGTCAAGTAATTAGAGCATGAAACTAAAGCATTAGACTAGACACAGGTGTTTGATATTTAATCCAGTTAACAAAATGAGGCGAAGCACACGCGATCTACTCTCTCACTCTGAGCTCTTCGTCTCTCTCTTGCTCTCGCAGGCTCTAAATTGCTGATGTAAGCGCACATGTACATGATTGCACATGCAAATGAATACTCGCAAGCACAAACTCATACGGACGCAAACAGTTTGTTAATCTGTTAATTCTCTCAAAAAGTTTCTATTCAGAACGCAGAGAGCAAAACTGAGCATTAAGGAATCATTGTCATACAAATGAACGTGACCTTTTCTATTTCAAACAAGCTTTTATGAGCATGTATTAGTCTCTTGATCTCTGAGCGGCAATTTACTGTACATGTACCTGCTCAACTAACCAGGGCAGGTCTTTTCCCCGTGGTTTATGCACTGTGACCCTATTGTGCTGCAACTTTGATTCAGCATTGGAAGGAGAAACATGACAGAGCAGCCCACTCTCCTCAGCAATTATGTCATATTGGACAATACTGGAGTACATTATTTATGTTCAGATCCAACAATAAATGCCAACTACATGCGTCATCTGATTCTAGTATCTGAGCCCTATGGTCAGTGCTTGAAGTGGAAACAAATTAGTGCCGGTACTCCTCTTATTCTCATGTTGACGTGTGAAACGGCAGATATTATCAATCATTAATAGCCTACATTCAGAATTTCTTCATTAAATATAACATACTAGGAGCTTTGGGGTCCTTCTGCAAGAAAATGTGAAGGTTTTTAACTTGAAATGATTGAATTTCATATCATTTTGGACAATTATTATTACTAAAGTTAACGCCTATGATGCTTAAAGGTGAAATCATTGTTTTATTACACATATCACAACCTTCATCTGAACATTTCATTCTTCTGGAAATGTTTTCCCTTTTTAAAATAATATTCTGTAAATCAAAAGGATGTGAACATCGTATCGATAAATAACGGCACCCCCCCCGGTCCACTGACAAACTCCAGAGCCAATGCAGGTGTGCTGCTGAGGTAGTCAAAGGAAATGTGATGGTGTAGAGGCTGTGTCGGTGAAGAGCAACAATATTGGCCTTTTTGCCTAATCTTAGTCCTACTTTAACCACACTGTGGTTGCCACGTAAGGATATTGCAAAAATAGGATTACCATTGACATTGAACTTTTTACAAGGTTTCTAGAAGTTTACAAAACTATATGAAGAAGCACACTGCACTGTGACCACAGTTATATGCCTCTTTCAGTGTGCTGAGGATGAAGGTCATGAAGCCTTTAGAGCTTCATGACCTTCATGAAGCTCTAAAGGCTACAGTACATAATCATTGCATAATCATTGCTCTGACCTTTGCTTTGTGCATACGTGTGTGTGTGTGTGCGTGTGTGTGCAACAATGCAACTCTCATAGCCCAACTCAAATGTCAAGAGAACATAACGACTTGTGTAATTTGCAGCAAAAGTGTTTTTGTCTCTCATTACAACGATTTGTTTCTTGATTACTGCATTGTCTAAAATATGCACCAACACGCGGGCACCTCGTCTACATTCAGTACAGCACATTCACAAACTCTTTTCCCCTGCAAACACAAACAAAACTGCTGCAGAAATGTGTGTGTATGTGCGACCAAAAGAAGCGGGTCTGTTGGAGAATGGGCATGAAGGTCATGAACACAATTTAAAAAAATAAAATTGAGGGCAAGTTGGTTTTGAGTTTTCTCGATGTCGGCTCTGCATGAGTGCTGCTGCCTTTTGCTGCTGTATTCTGTCAAAGTTTGACTTGTTTTTCAGGTGATGAGAAATCAATCCTACAATGTGATTCCACTTAAAACAAAGGGAACATTGTGGTACCCACTGTACACTCTTCTCCGAGGTAACCAGTATGTGTCCTTCATTCCTCCAGATGCTGCCTGGTTGCCATCTGGCATTTTTATTCTTTTTTGCCTGGTGTTATTTTATTGCTGCTTTTTTCCCCACACACACAACGCCTCCATACTGTTTCCATAGCAATGCTATTACTGAGATGGCGGTTTTCTCTCGTTGTTACCACTCTTCACTATCAAGTGTCCATATCTGGAGACTCTCCAGCAGCCAGCAACGCTGCTCTCTGCAACAAATAGCTAATTGTGGTGCAGGTAGTGTAGGAGTGTGTGCTTATTACATGGTGCAAGTTTGAGAACAACCCCGTTGCGTCATGCATTTAGGCACAATGCACAAAAGTTTCAGAAAAGTTACGCCTTACTGCCTTCTCCAAAGTCTTCTTCGATTTACTTCATAGAGCATACACAGAGGTTTTCTTTTCTCTTTAAATTGGTCTCGTGCTACACATTGATACTTACATCAGTGACCCTGGATGGATACAGCAATGACTTGAGCTGCAGTAGGAGGAGGTGTTGACACACACACACACACACACACACACACACACACACACACACACACACACACACACACACACACACACACACACACACACACGTAAAGATTCAACTCTCAGCACAAACGCCGTACAGCTGAATCTCTCCTGGAGAAGTGTAAGAGCACAGTGCCTTGCTCCCAGGCCCTTTATAATGAGGTTGTTGTTTGTGCTTGCAAAACATTTCAGTCCAGACATATGATGCTAACAGCTCATATGCACATATATTACCATGGTGACCAACCTGCGGGATTTAAAAATACACATTTTTTTTTATATTTCACAATACATGTTTTAAAGAACTGTGCTGCAGCTTCTGCTGACATCATCACTGTTTCTGTAAGTTTGAGCTTTTTGTTCATAGTGGTGAAACGAGTCAAATCACAATCAGTAAGTCTAAGTCTGCTTGAAGTTTTTATTTTTATTTTAGAGTGATATGTAATGATGTTTAAATACACACATTAAGACTTCCAGGCGTCGAAGTTACAACATAGACCTAGTGCTGTTTTTGTACTGTGTTGAGTTATCTTCTGACTACACGTCTACTGTGAGACTGCCCTCAGTACAGGGAGTCGGTCGTCGCCGTGATGGATGGAAGTTCATGACACTTTGACCTTTCTTATCTTCACCAGCTGTCTCAAGTCTTAATAACTAGCGGTAGTTTCATGCTCCTCTGGGAACAATGACAGCCTCTAAATGGATACACCCGAGATCATGACCCAGTGGTGACCTCTGTCTGTCTGTGTGTGTGTGTGTGTAAGTGAGAGGGTGATACAGAGAGTAAGGAGACACGCGTGTTTGTGGTATTTTGTAAGTGTAATTCACTGTTCAATTTATAATAGAACCGAATACAATCTATATCACACATCGATCCCACTCCTTGTCATTACTTTACAGAATTTCTGAGGGAATGAGGGAGATTTATCTTTGTTTCTATCTAAAGTATGATTACACGTCTATTACTAGAGTAAGGCAAACAAATCATCAGAAATTCGCCGTTGTTTGTGCATGATTGGTACACGTTTTGCGGAAGGCTCATTTTTTTTTTTTAACCAGAGAAACCACAAAACAATCTTAATTATAAGCTCAACGAAAGGTGAACTCTCAATTTGGACAAGAATTAAGTGGAGTCATGTACTGTAGTAATTAATGAGCACTCTGTTACATAAGCCTCTCTTGGTCTGGAGGAGATGCGGATTAGTTTTCAGGGGTCATTTTGTTGATACTTTAAGTGGTGGTGGCAGCTGCAGAAGGTCTGGCATCTTTCCTCTGTGACACACCTCAGTGCTCAGCCACAGGATAATGGAGACTCATTGCTTTCATATGCAAAGCTGAGTCGGGATATTTTGTAGAGAAATGTCACCTCAAATCACGAGTCTTTGATGTATTTCCACAGTTGCCTTGTAGTGGCCCGTTAAATGAAATAGCTTGTAATGATGAAAGATATATACTAGCAAAAACAAAACAATTAAGCCGAATAAAAGTCAATTATCAGAAGTCGGTCATTAAAATCACATTACAATCCATCTTAAGCTCACATGTGCTTCCCCTGAAAACAAGCTCCCAGCTCTGCCACAGTGAGGAGATGGAGGAGGGGATTGTCATTTGAGGCCCATCACATCGTTTCTTCATGGCCCTTGATTGATATGAGGATGACCTCGTGGGCCACGACTCATCACTGTAACACGCTTACGGCGGTCGTATCCTTGACCCGTGTAGCAATGAGCGAAATTCAGTGTGTGCAAACATGTCATCCTTACTACACAGGATGCTCTGCCAATATTTAATAACCGCACAGGAAATGAAATCAGGCTCCGTTCCCAGTGACACACACGCGCTCTCCCCAAGATTATTTCAATCCTCAATAACTGTGATATCGCTATACGCTGATATTTGTACTGTCATTTTGCCATAATCACATTTTAACATACAGTTTCCACAAAGATATTTTGAATTAACTCTGCATGATCATTTCCATATCATAATATTTGCACAAGATATGAGGAGGCATACAATACAACGTGCCTTTGCTTGAAACATGTAGTAGAATAATATATACAATATATTGTATTGTATATATTATAAACAAACTGTCTACTTGACTCAGCCCTGAGCTTTGCTGGAGGTGATGGGGTGTGACTGCTTCATGGTGTCACCATTTGTGCTGAGAACCAATCACTGGGGGGGGGGGGGGGGGGGTTAATGGATACGGTTGACAAATGATGCAGAGAGCCTGCCGATAAGGGCATCGGATCCAAGAATGCTTCTGCGTGTTGTTCTAGAGGGCACCGACACAATTTGAGTCAGTTAATTTGGAGGATTTGTTGCCTGATCCACTAATACACTTTTTTAAAATTATTTTCTCCAAAAGTTATGGAAAACCAGTGCTTCCAACCTAGTTCTTAACACCTGGAGAAGCTTTTTAAAATACCTGACTCACCAAGGGGAGACTCTGAAAGTTGGAAGATTAAAATAAGTTCTTGAACTGATGGGAAAAAAAAGAGGGTCAGGTTCTTCAACTTTTCTGTGTTTTGCTTACTGTACAGATTTGTTGAGCTCCAGTTAAAAGAGAACACTTTTTTGGTTATAGGCAACTGAGACCAATACATACAATAATAAGAGAAATTTAAAGAAACGGCACCCCAACACTCTGCTTCTCTGCTACTGTGGCACATAAACTAGCACAAGCAGCACTACAGACCGTTACCACAGAATTGCATTGCTAGTCAAAAGCTTGGGTCCACGTTTACTTCCTGTTGGATAATGTCATTCACATACACTGCAACAGGAAATAAACTGGGACGCATTTGTAATATTTATGTTTACTGTAAAGGGATCTATAATTTGTTGATATTTTTAGCTAATATTGAAATGCACTATTTTTATAAGCAATCTGAAAATGTATTTATGTTTTGTGCACCCAATTAGTGTTGGGCTGGTGTAAACATTTTCAAACCGGTTTGATATTAGGCGAAGCATCAGACTTAATTACTGAATTTGACCACTAGTTGTTGCACTTGACTCAGCAGCCGCTCCTGCTTTCTTTTGTTAGCTTCAAATCCAAAATGTCGCCATATTTATGCATTTCTGGTTGCCTTTAAAACTAACTCTGCCATGTATTGTCGCCCCAGCAGTATGACAACGTGATTAACATAATGTTAATCACGTTGTCATACTGCTTATTACTACTAATGCAATACAAGTTGGATTTAGCACTGTGACAACATTAGCACAGGTTGCTGATGTAGGCTACTTTTTTAATTTGCCAGAATGTGTCATCGTGGCAAATGCCGGCTCAGCTGGTTTGCATGAAATCAAACTGGTTTAAGCTCGTACACCAGAGCAGACCAGCAAAACTGCAAATGGATCCAACTCTACTCTGTATCCTTTTAAAACGTGGCTGTCTGCGTTGTGAACATCATGTGTGTCATAGAAATGTTGTTCACATCAGTGTTGGGTCAGGTAGGGGTGACCAGAGGTCAATCACTGTACAGAAACACACGCACATATACACACACACACACACACACACACACACACACACACACACACACACACACACACACACACACACACACACACACACACACACACACACACACACACTCACAGATAGTGTTGGGGATCTCAAGGGGATTTCGATATGTAGTGTGTAGTGCTGACAAAGCTCATTACCCAGCATGAAGTACAACATACAGACACACACACACACACACACACACACACACACACAGGTGCAGAAGTAGGACACAGTCGCTGCCTTACACTCAGAGTTACGAGTATGTCATCACTGCATGTGGGGCAGCTGGGAAAACAAAAACAAAATGAAGACGATAATCAGAAAATGGTGAAAAGAGCTTAAAATATGTGCAACCAGACTAATAGATCATAGAAATGGGGTGTGGGATGTGGGGGGGGGGTCAGTGTAAGTCACTGTGATGGTCAGTAAGTCGATTCTAAACACTTCACACAGACCTACTGTGTTTGGGCCACAGCTGCTCTCATCAGGCTGACTGCTGCATCAGTTTGACTTTAGCTCGGCTGGAAGAGCAGAGGCAGAAATACCTGGCTGTGTAGCTGTGGCCTATCATGAGTTATGTGTTGCCTCTCTACCTCTCAGTAGCCAGAATTAAATGGTCATATAGGCACAATCAAGATGAATGAAGAAGACATTTGGGGGTTTATGTGTTGTATTTCCAACAAATGTTAAATTGCACTTTACTTCAGGCAATACAACTGCTGCAGTCAGAAAAGTTCACTTGCAGTAGCGCCTCAGGAAAACAGCACTTACTGTAGATGATGAGTGACACTTCACATTGTTTGAGAAGATGCAGTAGCTGCTGCAGAATACAAGCAAGCTAGAGGACTTATAGTACCCAACAGTCATCAGTCAGCAGAGGAGCTGTCACAGGCGTTAAGATTCTTCTCAACAAATACAGTTTATCAGTAGCTGTCTGAGCTCGCCTTCTCTTCTGTGAGCTGCAGATTGGCTTTCAAACTTCTAATGAAACATGAATTCTTATATTGATTGCTGCTGGAATTGAGCCTTCTTTATTGGGCCACAGCGCAATAAATGTGCGGTGCTTCAGATAAAACAATAAAACTTGCTACAGTACGTGTCCATATCACGTTATCACAGTTCACGCTTGTGAGTGCAATTGTCCTGTTATTTTGGAAATATTGATTTCATACTGCATCTGTCAGTGACTGTGTTTGAGTCATAACTAAATTGTGCGCACGTGTGACATTTTGTTCAAACGAAGCAAAGACGTACAAAAGATGAAAGAAAGACAGAAAAAAAAAGCTGATGTTCCCAAACCTCAGACATTTAAACAAATGGTTTGACTCAAACTGTAAGAAAACAAGCTTGTGCTAATATGTTCAGTATGATAATGCTAACATGCTGATAATGATCATGTTTACTATGTTCAGCCACCATGTTGTTGTCATGCTATCATTTTCTACTAGGCACCAAACACAAAGTAAAGCCGAGGCTGATGGGAATGTTGTTAGTTTTGCAGGTATTTGGTCATAAACCAAAGTATCAGAAAAACTGGAATTTCAACCTGATGATGGATTAAAAAATTAGGGGATTGCCAAAGTCATTACAATTTACAATGAGGGGAACATGAATTTGTGGCCAGTAGTTATATTTCAGTCTGGACCAAAGTCACGACTGACTAACCACCTAGAGCCACAGTTCTGGTGTTTTTCTCACTCAGTTCAGTGATCCTCACTTTGCTTCATTACCTTGTGGGTCACTGCGCACGACCTTCACATAAAAGACCTGGGTTGAGTTATAGGTCAGAGGAGTGATTCACAGTTTAAATATAAAATGAGTCATCTCTACTTTAACAACACATTTTTCATAACCTTGATTTGAAGATGGATAAAAAAAAAGCACGCTCATACACACAGTAATATAAGAAATGTTTTTAAAAAGTGTTTAGAGTAACTCACTCACATTTCATCCAGCGGCTGTTGTGACAGTGATGGATGGAGGCCGATGAGTTGCACACACACACTCCGGGACAGAAACACACTCTGCAACCACAGCGCTTTTTCACTCAGCACTTTTGTGCTGCTCATTAGAGGAAAGAGGGTTTAAACCAGCTCCAATTCCATATGGTCGGGAGTCGGCTGTTCCCCTGAGGAGTGGGATGCAATCGATCTGGAATGAGCTGCTGAAGAACGGCTTTCCTGTTTGGTATGAAATTGATCTGAGGCTGCGTACATCTTCTCAACAAGGTGGGAAAGACTGGACAGGAGGGCATGGGGTGATATGAAGAGTTCATGTATAAAGGACTAACAAGAAACATGCTGTCTGACTTTCTCCTCCATAAAAACATAGAGGACAAAGTCTACAATAAACACGACATAGAATCTGATTTTTGTTATTCAGAGGGAAGTTTTATTTCAATGTTTGAAAATGTAGTCTGAGGAAAGATGTGTGGTTCTAAGAGTGGCGGGCCGTGCATTTTATACCTGGGCCTTCACTGCTGTCCTGCAGCTGAAACACAGCTACGGTTATTATTTGTTTCGTGTAAAAATGAAGCTCAATACCTATGAATGCACTAACTGCAGAGAATACGGCGAGAGTGCGTCTCCTCTCTGCTCTGTACCCGCCTGTGTGTGCTTTTGGGCGGCGGAGGGGCTCACGGCAGCACCCGCTGCTTGTTCACAGCAGTAACTGTAGAACGGTGGTGCTTTAACGTCATCGAGTCAAAACACCAGCAAAGTCTCCAATAACACCAGAAACAGTCGCTAGATTTGTCGCTAGTAGCTTTTGACAAAAAAAGTCGCCATGAGGGTTTGGAAAGTCGCCAGATTTAGCGAGAAAGTCGCCAAGTTGGCAACACCGCTAAATATGTCCCCAGAGCAACATAGGACGTAACAATGGTTCCTATCACATATAAAACCAAACAAAAATCCATCTTCATAAGTTGTACAAATAATAATATATAAACAAGCATATTAAAGCTACTGCAGATGTAAAAACAAACACATTTAACTTACCAGAGCTGCTCTTCACTATTTAAAGACAAAGTCCATCCTCCTTTCTTTGTTAACAAAGAGTTTAATCTCACGGTTGTTCAGTACATCCGTGCGTTTTAGTTCCAGTAAGAAGTCCTTCTCGATTCATGGACGCCAGTGAAGACAGTCGAGCCTCCCCAGTTGTATTTCTTGAATACGTTTTAATGCGTTTGAGGGCTGAAAATGTCCACTCGGCAGAGGCAGCAGATATTGGGATTGTCACCGCCCAACATGTCAGGCTAGCCCACTGACCAATCACGTATGGCTAGGCCAGCTAGCAGGCTCTGGCACGTCAAAGAATACGCCCAACATGTCAAACTAAAGATCTGATTGGTTGAACACTATGACAATCAACAATATCGTCCCCATTCACTTAAACTGCAAAGGGATTCACTTGTGAGTCTGCAGGCCTCGGGCCTCTCTTCTTACCTAGAGACACAGAGGTGAAATCTGATTGGATAAAAGCTCTACTTAAAACAAGCTGCACTGGAAGCAGAGCAACTGAGGAAGACAGTAGCTGTGCAATGAGAAAATAAGATAATGGGAAAAATATTTGTATAAATTATAATACATGTAGTGTATTTAAGAAAAATTATAAAATAGCTATAACTTTGTGATTCTGTTTAGGCCAGCAGAGAAGGCCTTACAGGCCCTGACTGCCCACCACTGGGTTCTAAGATGATTGCACAACGAGCTTCTGTTCTGTTGAAAACAAATCAATGAGCAGTTTTAAAACAATGGCCGCTACCCAGTTCCTATAATAAAATATAATGAATTACCTCAACAGGCAGTTCTGGCCCTGGTCTCCATAAATCACTTTACCCCAAATAACTTTCATTGAGCGAGGTCAGGAGCTCCGGTAATGGGTTCAGTAGCATGGATGTATTTATCATGTCATGTTTATAGACTGCATATATCGCTTTCTTTTACGTGCAACAGTTATTTTCCCTGTATTGATGATACCCGCTACAGTCTGAATGGATGAATCTAAAGCACTTTATTGCTTCCAGTAAATTTTGAGACGGTTGAGTTTGGCTCGTTATCGAACTTCAATACTTTGATGGAACTGACCAAAGTAATCAGTAGCGCCGTAATCAAATGGTCCAATAGTATTGAATGCCTGGTCAGTTTTAGGTTTTGCCTAATCATTCAGAGTAGACATCACCTGATTTGAATCGAATTTTTAGACGATTAATGTGGTGACCAAATTTCATAGTATCCAATAGTTGAAGAGACATTTCACATCAAAGGGATCTGTCATATGAATTCATCTTCTGGGCATCATTTCAGTTTGGAGCAAAGGGGAGGCCCGGCTTTAAAAGGTCTATATTCTTTTGTATGAAACGATTATTGTCCTTGGAGTAATGTATCATAAAAAGTATTGTTATTGGACCAAAGGTATTGTATCGGCACTTTAAAACAATACCCAGGACTGATGTTGGGCACTGACGTTCTCCTGTGTGTCAAGAAAACTAACCAAACAAACATGAGGCTCACATTGTTTGTGTGACGTGCTGAAGAGAGATCCGATATTTTAAGAAATGAAGCAATATGTTCTACAGTTAATTCCATGTTCTTGGCTTTGTGCCTCCCACCTCCAGTTTAGTGCTGATTTTGAGAGAAACACCAGACGGATAACATCATATTTCCACGGCATCTACAGGCTTCTTCTCTCCTTGTAGATTGTTGTTGGTACAGCCTGTTTCCTTGTTAACATCAGACATTCATCAGTTGTAAAATTATCTGATGACAATGGAGAGAACCACACAAACAAACCAAACCAACTATTCATAAAATACATAAAGAATACTGTATTTTAATTAAATGCTTTTGCATATTTGTCCAGACAATCATATTTTCAGTTTCTTCTGTCCAAACACTTGCATATACAAGCGCTACGGTGCTGACATTTACACTACATGTGCTCATCCACTGTATGCACACAGAGAAAGAGAGACTGTTGAGACCCTGCAACAAAATGCTCCATTTACCTCTGTTTGACACCCCTTATATAATTACTGGAAAGCACACACCATAAACACCATACTCTGTAAACACACACACACACACACACAGTTAATTATATGCAGGCAGACACTTGGATGTGCAGTAATCGAACACTAACACTCTTCTCAACTCTGTTACTTCTCAGCAAGCTGTTTTCAGTCATTTTCCTTCTCTTGATTGCAATCTCTGCACACCTCCCCCATCTTGTCCATCCATCCTCCTCTCGTTTGCTTTGATTTGGAGCTGCATGTGGGGGTTGTATGTACAGTGTGTGAGGGGATTTGTAGGAAAACATATTACTTTGTCAGCAGTAGGCCTGTATGTTTCTGACTTTTGCATAATGTTTGTATCTACGTGTGCACATACAGAAAACGATATGACGGCACTAATGAGATTCACCAATTGCAGTGTACTGTATATGCGTTCTTTCAATATATAGTGCATTTTAAAGTAAAGAGCCAAAAGGCGGCTCAGTTAAAACGGCAGTGCTAAAGGACATGAAGCCAAAAGATATTTGTTGCTTGTGTACTTGTGTAAAAAAGAGAGAGAAAGATGGAAAGAAGAAGAAAGATGAATACCATACAGAGAAAAGCTTTGCTGCATTCAATTGACTGGATAAGAAGAGAGGCAGAAAGCTTCAAAGGTGGGTGGCAGGTGAGAAAAGAGAGTGAGAGGTTGAAAGACAGGTAGAGAGAGAGAGAGAGAGAGAGAGTGTGTGTTGTACCACATGCCTCTGTTCCCTGAAGGTGTGCTGTCGGCGGAGTAGCTGCTGCCCTGTTGAGACAAACAAAAACAACAGGAAGAAGAAACAGAAAAGCGGAGCTTTCCAAATGAGAACAAATATCATAGAAGGGGGGAGAGAAGGGGGAGAGGAGTGAAAAAGGGGGGAAACTGGGGCAGAAGCACATTAGTGATATGCATTAACGTCTTCAGGCGGGCAGAGGAGGAGGGAGATGAAGAGCGAGGACAGGAGGGCAAGAAGTGATAAGATGGGGAAAAAGTGCTGATGGCAGAGGTGTGCTGGCGCAGCCTGCCAGGACCTGAGAGTGACTCCCTCCCCTTGTTTCCTCCTTCCTCTCTGCCCTGTCTTCTTCTCCCTTCGCTGACCCTGTCCCCTCCTCCTCCTCGCTCTCTCGCTCTCTCTCTCTCATGCTTTCGCTCTCTCCCTCTCTTCCCACAGGCAGACCAGGGAGAGCAGAGCTGCATCTCCGTCTCTCTCTTTCTCTCTCGCACTCTCCCCAGCTCCTCTGTTTGTCATTCGGCAGCTGAAACCCTGTCAGAAAATCCCCCGAGCTCGGCGTCAGAGGCAGGACGCAGGAGCAGGGAAGACCGTGTGGGAATAAATTGGGGTTCCCTCAAGAACTTGAGTCTTTTGTTCTTTTCACGCTTTTGATGATTGACCTGTTCCGCTGCCTCTCTTCTTCAAGGAAAGACTTTAAATGGAAGACTTGACGTGAGAGAAAGGGGGAGAAAAAACCCACAACATAAGCTTTTGCAGCTTTATTTTGCCTCACAGAACAAAGTGATGCAAATGAAGACACAGCGTTTGGAAGTGAACAACTGAAGACTTCATCCATCTCCAAGAAAAAGAGCTGCAAAAGAAGCAGGAGATTCTGAAGACGGACTTTGGGTGAAAGAGGACGAGACGCTGAATCAAGAGGTATAAAAAACGTCCCCCGTCAGTCTCCGTCTCCACTCCATCTGTCCTGTCAGGACACTTTCCTCTGCGTCTCGGGCTCCGCTCCCTCGACTGAAGCTCAGCCATGCAGGTGTCCATCGCCTGCACGGACCACAACCTGAAGAGGGGCAATGGGGACCACGGCAAGCAGAGCACCACCAGCCCCAACGTGGTGAACCAAGCCAGGGCCAAGTTCCGCACCGTGGCCATCATCGCCCGCAGCTTCGGCTCCTTCACCCCGAGGCACATTTCACTCAAGGAGTCCACGGGGAAACACACGGGCATGAAGTACAGGTGTGTGTGTGTGTGTGTCTGAGTTATGTGCAGGGTTTAGTGTGCGCCGTGTGTCTTTCTTCAAAAAAAGCTTGTTAGGTGTACATCCTCCACATGTTTGTGTGTTCTGCCATGCTGCTCATGTTTCTGTCTGTTTCTTTTCTCGTCCATCTCAGCTGCTACATCTTCATTACTCTTTAATTATGCCGCTTAATATTTCATTAGAATTGAGTTGTCAACACATTTGTAACTTTGTACTTAATTCCTTTCATACCTTTCGAGAGTTACAAAGTTGAAAGGATGGTTTTTAAAATCTTCCAAAGTACACACTATACCTAGAAAGACCCTTTTGTATTGACTCGGCAATAATTCATTATTGTTAATCAACTTTTAGTGGAATTGTAATCATATTAATACAAATTCAACATTGCTATTAGAGACATATTTTATTAGTATCTGAACACAGATTTCAACCATATTGAAGACACCAACTTATGTTGAACCCAGAGACATTTGTTATGTTCTTTTTTTTATGTAAATGAGAAAACAGTTGTGTTGATAACTCACCGCCTCACTGAAAGCCACCGAATTTTCCTTTTTCTACCTTGAAATCCCCACTCGCGTCATATTGTGGCATCTCATGAAGCCACTCTTGCCAGCACCATCTGAGGCCACCTTCTGCCAAGCCTGCAGTATGTTTTCAGTGCGTTGGGCTTCACATTTCAAAGACTCATCACCAAGTCGTACAGAAGCCGCTCATTCCCTTTTATATGTCACAAGCAAACCGGGCAGGTTTTTACGAATAACTGCAGTCTGCTTCCTGTTTTACTGAGTTTACTGACGATTCCTGCAGCTTCTTTGTCTGTTCTCTCTGTCATCATGTCTCCTCTCCACTTCCTTCTATCTCCTCACAGTTCATTTTACGCTTTCTCACATATACAAATGCTCTAATTCTATTGCTTTAAATTGCCATGAATGGAGCAGGACTCTTTTGTTTCGCTCCCACGCACACCTAAAAGACTTTATTTCTCCAAACCCTCTCTTCCTCTGCCTCTCTCCATGGTTTGGTGAGACGGCTCTGCAGTGTGGGCAGAGCTGTCTCAGAGTGTCTGAGTCGGATTTGACCTCGACAGTGCTGCTGCTCAGCTGAATTGTGCATTAGACTCTCATGGCCTCGGGCTGTGAATCTTTCGGGAAAAAAATATGGTGCCATTACTTTCTTTTCAAGCTCTGCAGGTCACTGTGAAATCAAATTGTGATGTGTGTGTGTGTGAGTGTATGAAGACATGTTTTGTGTGGGGATATGTAAAGACATAGTGACAGATAGCAGGCTGAAGGTATCGTTCAGCACAATTGTATGTGATGGTGTTAATATTCTTTTTAGGCGTTTTATAAAATGCCGTGTCAATACACATCAGACTTCAACCTGACAAACGTTTTCCTTCTGTCGATGCGTTTTAGGGTTGTTTTAGGACTTAATGTGACGCTGATGCCACAAGAAAGTTCTGTAGACGGCTCTGTTAAAATGAGGGTGATTTTCACGCTCTTCTTATGGTAAAAAAAGCTTTAACAATACAAAATAGTTAAGCAAGACTTGTAGGGAAATAAATGTTTTCGTCCACAGAGAAAAGATAATTTTTTTTCTCCTTTTCGATGGGATGACGTTGATTCTTAACTTGGATAAAAAGCTTAAATAAAACAAGTATTCTACTGCTTTACTGTTGATCTGGATTTCTTCTGATTTAGTAGTTGTGTTTGTTACAGTATTGGCTTTTCACAGCGCACACTGTACACTGCAAGTGTTTTATGTGTTGTGCTATAAATGGAAATATAAGTATAAGTCTTGACTACTTCATAATTAAACAGGGCAGCAGAGGACACAGTGAAAGAAACGGAATATCAGCAGAATGAAGCACGTAATACGTCTTCTGCAATAACTCAAACATGTGCCTGAGTGGTAAAAGTATATGTATTTTTTATGTTGTGATGTTTTATCAAGTATTACAAATTTGATGTGGAACACCTGGCTAGGACTTTCACAACACTGTTCAAAGGCTAATAGAAAACTGGAAATCTTGGACTCTGTTTTAAGACTGGACTTACATTACATATTATCCAGACTCTGAAGCAGTCTAGACAATATGTAATGTAAGTGGGCTGCGATGCAGCTTGACCAGTAATGGGAGCTGGGAGACGGGTCAGCAGCGTACAGGCCATGGCTCGGTGCCACTTCACTCTGCATTGGAAACAGCAGCCCAGGATGGTGGAGGCAACGTGCGAGTAGCCTATAAATTAAATTTACAGAGCTGGCAGGTGACATTGAGCTATCAACCTATGGATTCAGTTCTGTAGCGCTAGAGGAATCCGAAAAAGATAGTTTTTAAGGTTTGTTCTTATAACTGACCAAACAAAGATTCTAATAACTTAAAAACATGCTTGAAACGTTTAAATGAATCGGTAGCAGACACTCGATTCCTATCTCTATACCTGGAGGGCATGCCGATGTTGTTTAAATTGATTGATGTGTCAGCACTTCAGGGGAGAATTGATCAGGCTTCATGAAGAGAACTAACAGGCATGTGCCTGTACCTGAGAAATCTCATGACGCCTCCTGATGGGGTTTATTGACCGGTTTATTGACTCTGCCATGATACGACAGCAATTTCAGACACGTCTCACAGACTATTAGCTGAAAGTTGTAGGTACTAGCTAAGGAGAGGACGATAAATTGAATATCCTGGAAAAGCGAAGAATATGCGGTGAAGACCAAGATGGTGAGTGTTATTGCCACTAAGTTTTCCCCCCGATCTCATGCCAACAGATTGTGTTTGTTTCCGTAGAGGCTCTTGGGTCGAGAAGTAACATGCCAGAGGCCTGAACAAGATTTGGCTCACGTCCTGTCACAGCTGAGTGTCATGATGTTGCTGAAATGTTTGTTTGGGTAGTTTGTTTGGCCCGCCGGGAAACGTTCGCTACTACGAGCTGTGTCAGGTCAATAACGTCTCATGTTAGTACTTTTTACACACCAGAAATAAAAAAAAAGCCATTGGTTAGATTTAGTCTAATGGAAGACGAATAAAAACACGTTTGTATTTTCTCAGTTCTCCTAAAGAGCAGATGCTTTAAAGTTGAGCAATTGGTCAAATATCTTGATCATCAATTTACAGATGGTTTGATGGTTAGTAGAGATGTATGTTGACAATGCTGTTACACGTGGAGGTCTGGCTGTTCAGGGTATCCTGTAGTACTAATGCCATTGTTTACTGCTCCTCTGCTGTATTACTTACGGGTAAACAGAGGGCTATGCAGAGACGGACTGACGGTGTGTTATCGTGTGTGCCAGGATTCTGTAGTTTTAAGGCATTTACACGCCCGGGGCGTGTTTTTTCGTGCGATTAATTCGCGCTTCAGTATATGTTTTTAAACTATTGTTTTCTTCATGCATACTTGCACACAGAACCTGAATATTACGTGGTAAAACAATGTGTATGTACAGACTTAGAGGACAGCATATTTCATGTTATTCCTACCAGAAGATGCACACTTTACTTGTGGTGATTTGTGGCAGTTTTGGGAATGGGTTATTGATATTGACGCTGATTGTTTCATGGAATATACTGTTGATGATGATCATTTTCAGTTATGTTTTTCTAATTTCATTTTCGTATCCATCTTTTCATTTTCCGGACCCCGAGTGCAGAAATAGATTCAAATTGATTGGTTCATTTGAATCCCCTTCTTGGAAAATGCATTAAAGAGTGTGAGCAGCATTATAGCAGTATTATCATATGAAACCACACACACACACACACACACACACTATACACAGCTTCCTCTATAGGATGCCCCGTCCAGTGCGGTCATTAAAAGTTCAGTAGGCAGAGGAATGATGGCAAAAATTGCCTCTGACAATAGATGAGGACGGGCTAGAGTTTCCACTCACAGCTCTATAGGAACAATGGGAGGAAAGATGGGGAGAGAAGAAGAGAGAGATGGAAATGAAAAGAGATAGAGACAGATGACAAGAGACAATACCTGTGTGTGTGTGTGTGTGTGTATGTGTGTGTGTGTGTGTGTGTGTGTGTGTGTGTGCGCGCTAATCACTCAGTGCTGCATTGTCTCCTTTCTTTTGGATCGACAGTATGGGATTAGATAGACAGCCTCTACCCCCTCCTCCATCTCTCTCTGTTTCTTTTTGTTTCAGGAAGTGAACTCCGGGTCGTGCACACCATCTGCTCTGGCACTGCATTGTCAGTGAAAGCATGACAAGCGTATACCTGTATGTGTGTGTGCGCTTCATTTTGTGTGCTTCTTACAGCACATGACAGTCACATCAGGGCTCGACTGTTTAACTTGTGAATCATACATTTGTGTTAGTAAGAATAAATAGTGAGAGAACAGATCAAACTGGCTGGCAGAAATTGTTACGAAGGACCTTGAGACTTTGAGATTGTCAATTGTGCCTAATAGAATAAAAAAATGTATATCAAGCACTTCTGTAACAGAGTCTGAGGTGATGGTCCTTTTAGAGGCTCTCAACTTTGATGTTCAGTTTAGGCATATACAGAATTTTTTAAAACTCCATCAATATTCTCAATGACTTATTAACTGATGTAATATGTTGTCTACTGGTACCCTATGCAAGCTTGACTGAGCAGAAATCATTTAAATTTTAATAAGTTCTGACCGCAGCAGAGCAGCAGAGTGGGAGCAGGCCTGGTTGGTGCATGTGTGGAAGGGTGGGGGTGGTGAATGCATCGCCGATTCGCCGTACATCTGAATACGGTGAAAGGATACTGGATTATGGAGGATTTATGTACCCACTCTCTGCATATCCGACAGTACAGCAGAAACAAAAGGTTCATGGGCTATTTTCTGACTCGGTTACAAAAACGCATCAAGTCTTCCCGCCGTCGCTCTTGATGCACGGTGCGGAGAGAGCTCATTCAATTGATAACGATTTATTTTACTTTCAGACTCGGTAAACAACATTTGCATCAGTCAGTCAGTCAGACAGGTGAAAGAAGATACACAGGAGAGAGAGAGAGGGAGGGAGTGGATTTAGATGGCTCTCGTGGTCTGACTACTGTATGCAGAATGCACTTGTATAGATGGAGCCACCAGGGTACAACTTGCGCAGATATAAAAGGAGGCGCAGGAGGTTGGTATAATTGATAGAGGGGAGCATTAGGAGGCTGTGCTTGACTTAATAACAAATCTATTAATAAATCAGTAGTGAGTATGTGTGTCAGTACAACCCACTCACAGAAATATGAGAGGCATTGAAATACTTTGTTTAGTTGCATACGTTCCCTGGCCTCCGACAGGCTTCACAGTTCACCTTATTGAGGCTCTGACACACATCAGGTCCAATCAGAAAACACAAAACACCTGCGAGACGGCCGGGTTGTGTTGGTTATGTGGTTATTTCTTTGCACGGTGATTTTATAGAGATGGAGAACATTTTAAACCCTGTACTGTTCAAATCCATGTTCACCACGGCAGTCTTCTTCTTCTTCACAGCCTTAGCTGGTGCATTTCTGGGGTTGTTGGTGGTTACTGCCACCTGTATGGTATTGTGAAACCATTAGGAAGAATGTTTATTGCGTCACCAACATGTGCATGGCATGCACTAGACAAAAGGGGACCCACTCATGAATACAAGAGGGTCACAAACTCCTCCGATGCCTCTTAAACAACAGTTACTCTGGGAGCATGCAAAACACTACAGCTCCCTTTAAAATGATGTCATAACTTTGTTTAATCTGCCTCAAAATAATTCACCAAAAATTGACTTCTTAGTTATAATTGCAACTGTCTATATACTTCGACACAGTTTACAGCCCTCTGAACAAAATGGACCTACGTCTTCTCACTTCTACTTGTTTTGTATTTATGTCTTCCAACACAGGTTTGTGAAGGTTTTAAAAAAAAAGTCCCTTTCAGGTGGTTCTGTGCTGTCTGAACATCTTTTCTGCCCAGCCAGCCGTCTTTTATCCTGCATTTAGAAGAATATCACATTCATAAAAGCCCTTGCCTATAGTTTTTGCAGATTCCAAAATATATCGAAGTAACGGTTTACAAAACTCATGTCAGGCTGAACTCGTGTTGACAGAATATGCAGGCTGATCTGCACATTATTGAAGCATCCTGTACCTAAACATGTACACACACACAATTCTCAGAGTGTGAATGTATGGGTTTATATATCTCTCACACAATATTTTCCTTCGTGACAGCTAACACTGCTGCTGTGTTTTTAGTTTTTCTGTAAAGAGAGAAAAGAGAGGCAGCAGATGTGGGAGTTGGGAGGCATTTAACGGCTTACAGCAGTCAAGGCCAGAGACGAGTGACTCTGAAACACACAAAGCAGTGGAAACACAGCAAAAGACAAATATAAAAAAAAAAAATCTGTTGAAGTTGATGGTATGAAAAAACCGAGCCTTAGAAATGTTTAGTCACTGGTCACCGCTGATGTGCCCATATGCGGGGGAAGAAAAGAATGGAAACAAAAGCTAATTCCTGATGACATTTCAACATGTGTTGAAACAAACCAACATGAAGGCTTGGTGAATACTGGGCAAGCTGTTGCATGAGCCAACTCACAAACGGCTAATTTGGAAGGTGGGTGTCCGCTCAGCTACGTAGCCTGCTGAGAGCTCGCACAGCACAGCGGTGTGAAAGGCCAGATTAGCAACTGCTGTTACAGTGTATGTGTGATGTGCCATCCAATGGAGGAAGTGTGAAGGTACTCTGTGTGTGTGCGTGTATGTGAAAGACTTAAATGTTTTGTCATTTTATTATTAGCACTGTATGGAAATATTGACACTATAAGTCCCTTTGTGTGCTTGTGTTATAGAAAGATGACAGCTGTTCATTTTCAAAAGCGGATAACATGTGAGAGGGTGATAATTAAAGGAAGGGATTCTTCGTGCCTGCTGGTCTTGCTCAAATCCACCACACAACAAATACTCAGCGGCCCTAACCAGCACATCCTCTCTGCTTGTTGCTATGGTAATCATGTCCTTGGCTCTGTCATGCCATCATTCAATTTAGAAACACAGGCACACACATTTAAGAAAGACTTTAAGCCAATGGGGGGGGTAAACTGAAAAGGCACCTGAACTAAAGAGTGACAGGAATAATGGGATTGATACAATGTCATGAATGCATGAACAGAACATACATTTATTGATTTACGGCACAGAGTAGACGGTCCACGTTTTCATTTTTAAGATTTAGGCTAAAAGAAAATAAGGATCTAGGAGATAAGCATCTTTTTAGGAAAGCAAACATTCCTCTACCTGCTACCTACCTTTTTTTAATCCCGTGGATCACACACACGTCAGTGCTGTGGTGACTTTAAGAGATTTGACATGGGGGTTGAACTCTATTTATGCTGCAGGTATTCCCTCAGAGTGATGCCGGGATGGTAGAAAGAACAAGAGGAAGACAGACGGCAACGAGAGAGTGTCAAATCTATGAATGATTAAACTAGAAATCCCTCCAGGGGCCTATTATATTGTATATAACTGGGGGCAGAATAACAAACATTGATCGTCTGTTGTCAGTTTGTCTGTGAACAGTTCCTGTGCCCTTGGGCATCCGGAAAGACACTGATAGTAATATTAATTATAGTGACAGGTCTGCAGCTGAAACTATAGTTGCAATCTTTTATCGGGAATGTGGCAGCGATTGATAATGACTAATACCTCTCTGTGCATAGCTGAATGAAATGTTTCGCTCGCTCTGTGGCCGCTGAAGTTCCAGTCAGAATGAAGATGAAATAATAACTGTCTGTCACTTTATAGTTGTTCTCGTCGGCGTTACTCTGCTTTGATCCCACTGTACAGCTTCCTCTGACGTTAGAGTTGAGGATAATGGAGTCGTCCTCCATTTAAATGCTTTCTTCTCTCACTTTTGCTTTTAATTAAGAGAAGTGCTAGGATTGCTTGTCAGGTTGGTTCCATGGTGTGGCAGGAGAGTGATTCAAAGGGAGCCGAGAGCCAAAAAACAAAAGTGAGCATCAGCGAATATATTGCTTATGTTGTTGCTGCCAAAAAAGGATGGAAGAAAGAGAGAGAGCAAAAGAAAGGAGATTGTTCAGGTGAACTAAGAAAGTTCATCAATGATTTTACTCTATACAGATGTTTTGAAGTGCTTACCACCATCTTGATGAAAGTGCAGTACTTTCTCCTCAGAAAGAATCGTCCCTCCCAAAAGTCTCCTAAAGTTGGTGATTAATCCTTCATCACAGAAACGTTTCACTGTAAACACACGGGCTTCCCAGCAATTATCAATTTCCAGTACATGTTAAAATATTGTATTATGAGTGTTTACGGTTTTCAACACAACATTTAGCTAGTGTTGCTTAGATGTTTCCTAAACTGAAGCAGTGGTGCAGCTGTGACTGACTGGGCTGCAGTGGGATGATAATGAATTTCAAAGATACTGTATGTTCCATACATCAAAATGAAAGACGGTGAACGAAATGTGTTTCTCAGTGGATTAGCATGTATGGATAATGAGTTTAGGTCTATCCGCTCTGCTCTTGACTTGATGCCAGTTAAAGCCTATGGGACTGCAGTGCACAGCAGGTGCCGAGGAAGCAGATGTTTTTATGAATCTCTGAGCAGATATTGTTCCGCAAACTGAGCTGGAGAGCCATAGTCTGTGTCACTAGCAGCCTGTCGGTCTCTGGGGATCAATCACGGGATGTATAGCAAAAAGTTAACTTTGCTCCTTCTCCATTGATGAAAACTGTGTCCAAAAAGCAGAGCAACTCCTGAAGCAACACAGCATCCTCATTGTTCCCAGCTAAAGATCTCCACATCACTACCAGCCAGTGTTGAAACTACAAGGCCTATCAGACAGGCGGCTGTCCTCGGGGCCCCTGTCTCTTTCACACTCGCTCTCCTGACTGCTCATTTTACCGGGTTTACAATGATTCACTGTGAATCTGGTTCTCGTGGCCAACAAAAGGAACAAGAAGTGCGAACTGCAGTACAGCTGGTATATAGAAGCTATTTGTACAGCTGCTGCTCATGAATCAGTTTCAGCAAAGGAATATGCTTTTGTTATAATCTTTTGCTCGTGAGTTAATGGAAGCTATTGCATCCTCATTTCTGTGTTTAACCGATAGTCAGAAGAAGTAGTTCTTCGTAGGCGCTTGTATTTGTAAATGACTCTTCTCTCTTCAAGCTCTCCTCTCTTTCTGTCTCTCCTGCAAATTCACACATCCTGGGAAACGTCTGAAGCTCTTTGTTCTGATACAGTCGGTGTGTGGACTACGAGAAATCAAAGATCATACCGAGCCCTGGGGACTTCACTGTGTTGTAATTTAACACAACTGTGCTTTTGTTCTCTGGCATATTGCAACCAAAACATTGACTTCCACTTTGATGAAGATGTTACTGCCAGCTAATGATCCGTATCGCTCCTCCACATCATTATTTAACAGGGAAGACATTTTTGCTGATGATATGACATCGGAATTGCATTGAATTACCGTCAGAAGGTTGTATAGAAATGATTTATAGTGAGGCGAAAAGAGGATGGAGAGATGAGAGAAGATGCGAGAAGTATTTGGTTCTATTCATTTTTTGTACTGACTTTGAGCGAATCCTCAGCTCCAGCGATCTGCCAACTATGTGTGCGCCCGTCTATGGATGTGTGTGTTTAATGCACGGCTTTAAGTGAACTTGTGAGTGCTATATGTTGTATGTGTGCATGTGAACGGCTCATTCCTCAGTTTCTATGAAGTATGACACACACACACAGACACACACTTCCTTTCCTAACAGATGTCCTTTTTCAATTTGCTGACTTCTTCCGTCCTCAGATTAAACCCTTTCAGTCTCTCTTTTTCTTTTCTTAAATTCATCCCTCTCCCTCTCACCTTTTCTCCCCCTTGCCTCCCCCCGCAGACAGCAGTGGCATACTAAACGCTGTGAGGAAATGGGTGTAACTGTGCGGTGTCTGCTGAACTCGGTTCCTTTGATCATTGGCATAATCAAAATCACAGAACCGTGCCCCGAGGATGATGTCATGGTTCCTGCATGGTGGGCTAAATTGAACATACCCACCATATTGTATGCAAAAAACATAAAATGCAGACATGATAACACCTACGCGTTTCATTTACATGTTACGCGTTCGGCTGATGAATTGAGTGAGCAGGTAAGGGTTTTATATTTGGCTCACTGACACACACCAACACATGGGAGGTCTCACTGTGAAGTAGAGCTGAATCGAGCTGTCAATTACATCATCAGTCAAGCCACAGACAAATATACTACCGTACATTTATTATGGTAATTCTCAAGAATAAAGTAGAAACTGTCCTGACTCTACATTGTTGAGGTTTTGCTTATTTAGTTTTTTTAAATTTATGTGATTGGATATTTTTGGGTTTTGGAGTTTTATTCAAATAATGTCGTAGTAATAGTAGTACTTTACTGGAGCAAGAGGGCTGGTATATATATATATGCAGGGGAGTTATTAAGGAAATAGTGAACATGTGTGCTGGTTAGTGAGGGGATCAGGTGACTGGGAGTGGTGGGAACTCAGAACTACGGAACAGATAAGGCAGGAAGAGGTTAACGCCTGGAGAAAACACGAAAATTTGAAATATGAGTGCTAAAATGACTTAACATAAGTTTGCAAATACACAGAGTGAATTCATACGTTTAGTTGTCACAAATATCCGACCTTGAATCTGAGAGACTGCAATGGCTACTGGTCATCGAGCCAATCGACGCAGTCGTCAATGTTGTGAAGGGGGAAGCTGACACGTAGCATGTACTAGTCACTGCATCAGCAGCTCCTTCTGGCTGGTCGGGTCGTCTGTCCAAGAAAAGGGAGGAGCTTGAACCTGCAACCACGAGGAACATGGTGAAAGTGACAAAACAAAACATTTAGTGTGTGCGCGCTGCAATAAACCCGTTCTATCTGCATAGTGTGGGGGAAGAGTGCTGCGTTCCGATATGAAGGCCATATAATTGACTTTTGTCTCCATGGAGATGTGAATGAGTGCAAAAGCTGCAGTCGCGTAGGTTTGTCTGATGTGTGTGTTTGATTTGACTTGGTGGAGGTTTTGTGGCTTCGTTTTTTGAAGACCGTTGTTCTACAATGTGGAATTGAAACAAAACATGATGTGCATAGTTTACTATTTTATATATGTATATAAATGTTTTTGAATATGTACATCCAGTTACTTCAGATTGTTGCGCTGGTGAAACTCAGTTTGTGAGTCTTAAAGATGAGATCTGTGATGTGAATTTTCTCAGTCTTTTGTTTCTGTTGTCTCCGTCTCACACACACAGTAAAGAAAGCCTCTTTCACTATATACGGATCGATAGAGTGAGTCTTGAGTGAGCACAGGTGAATTAAAGGGAGAGTGTGTGTGCGTGTGTGTGTGAACAAAGATAGGGCGTGATGACGAGTGAAACGGGATGAGATAGAGTGAGTGAAGAATGGAGAGAGGTAAGAGAAGAGATGGTGAGATATAATCCATCAGTTTATTCTTTAAGAGGACTAAGATGGATTTGTTCTCCTTCTCCTTATTTTCACATCTGTTTTTTTATAGTGTGTCAACATCATGGCTGAAACAATAAAATCTTCCCATAAGAGCCTCTTATGTTCACTGCACTAATCCTCATGTAGTTTTAACACGTCCCGCATCATTATAAAGCACCTGTCGGTTAAAGGTAGTGGGTCTTCAAATGTCCATTATGTTTCCTAATCGAAAAGGAAAATGGGAATCTTCTTCTCACGAAGTTCAATTGCATCTGCCGTTAGAGAAGAGGGCTGAACCGTGCTCATGTGGAAGCTGAATCTTGGCAATGGTTATAGACGTGAAAAGACTGATAAGAACACTGGCAAGGTGGATGCAATAACTCTATAAACTCATTACTGTAATTGAGAAGCACAAGGCTCATATTTCACCTCCCTTGGCTTCACTTTTCTACTGGATTCAGTTTACATTTGCAAACTCTTCACCCCATATTGTAGGGGTTTATTAGCTATCACTTACTTGTGGCCCTATCTCCTGTATCCATTGCATATGTCACGGTGGCATGTTGGAGGACTCAAGCGCAGACCAGGCAGAGTAGCGTGCAAAAGATATTTAATGTAACACAATACAGGAAACTCAATAAAGATTGCTTTTTCTTAGTGAGGGCATTGAAGGGTTAACTAGTTGTTAATGAATGTGTGCTGTTGTGTGTATGGTAGTGCTGTTGTTGGAGCCTCAGTATAATTTAGAAATTGCTCAGTTGTTTTGGAGGAAAGAGAGAAACAAAAGAAGCAAAGAGGCCAACAGAGACCCAATCGAGATTACATTTCTAATATGATTTTGTTTGTGAAAAACAGCTTCGCCAGTCAGCAAATCAGTAAATCGGTTCATACCACTTAGCCAGCACTTCCTCAACTGAAGCCTAATTTATCACATTCGCTCCTAGAGTCTAATAAACCAATTACACAAACAGCTGGCAAACACAAACGTACCTGGGGACTTATGTCACCTAAACCTTTACGACGAGTACACTAATGCCCATATTTCTGACCATGAACCATGTTCACTAACTGTCTGTTATTAACACTTAAAAACTCACTGCCTCTGGGAGGCAGCAGGTGCAGTCCAGCGCAACGGGGAAAAGTTGAAATAATGAACTTCAGCCATGAGATGTTGAATAATTGACGCCATGAAAAGTCAGATCCGCTGTGTAAACTTCTCAGTAAAGACAAAGCTGTTGACCTGCTAAAAGTTGATACATGAAGAAAATGTGCAACATATTTAGAATTTGACTCCATTTAGGGGAGTTAAATTGATGACAGTAGCCTAATTATAGAAAATAAAACGAGGACAAAGGTAACAAGTCCCCTCTTGTGTCTTTAAAGACTTCACGTTAACGACTGTCACCTGTTTTATGAGAGTTATCACAATTTGGCTGAAACCATGTGAATAATAGGTATAAACTATTTTTTCGCAGTTTTTCCACCAACACAACCTAAACACGGTCCAGTACAGCAGTAATACAATAACTCAAGTAACAGAAGTGTTCTAAGATAAGATATAACTTTATTCATCCTGAAGGAAATTATTCCGCCAGATTCAACAAAAGATTAGAAACAAGAGTAAAGATATAAAGCGTATAAGAAGTCAAACCAGCACCAGTGCCGAGTAGAAAAGTAATATTGTCCGTGATATTGAGAGTGATATTGTCAATGATAAAAGTAAAAAAACAAGTTATATTGCACATAATATATTGAAAGCGGGAATGCACCCCTGCATCCGCTTTGATGAGATGATGAATACGACCTTAAGAAATGAATGAATTGATCTCGCCCTCACTTCTGAGGTGTAAAAATTCACATTTAAAACTATATAAACTGAAAGCACCAGCAATCCCAAACCCCCAACGGGGGATGATGACTCGCTGAGATAATGAAACCTGAGCGAGCTCCTGTAGATCAGGTTCCGTGGTAACGATGAAGCTGATTGGTCCAGGCAGACGGCGTGCTTTTCTTTGATGGTGTATAAACAGAGTCTTCTGTTCCTTTTTTAATTCCCATCTTCTTGTCAACCCCCCCCCCCGTTTCCACACATGTTGAGTAAGAGAGAGGGAGCTAAAGCGCAATAGAGCAAATATTTCTTGGTGATGGACAAAACCTGGAAAGAGTTCAAACGAGAGGGAAATAGAGATGGCGGCACAGGCCGTATAGGTGGAGTCAGGGATGCTGCAGTGTGGTGAATAATGCAGGATGGAGTGATCAAGCAATGTTTACCGAGTGTGCTTATCTTAGACATGAACTAATTCACAGAGCAGAATGGTGGACTGAACAGTACAGTTCATGAAGAAGATGCATCTCTTTCTCAGTGCAGATGTGTAGGAGAGGGAGTCGGTGGAGAAGTCTACAGTCTGTATGCTATACCTGAATTTGTTATGGCTCACTCTTTCACGTTTAATGCAGCATGTAGATAATGTACGGGCCCGCCTGCCAGTGTTTTCTTTGGATTGGTAAACCTACAAAATGTATTCTAAATCCCATTGTAGTTCAGCAAAGGTCACCGTGTCGCAGTTAATTCAAGATTCACTTTGTTTTATTAACCTTTTATATATCTCACAATTGAATCAAAGAGCTGGAGACATTTATTGATCCCTGGAGGGATTTAGCTGTCACACAGCAGGCAGGATGCTGGGGGCTGGATTCAGCCGATGCAGTCTAAATGCCAAACAGTCACCGTGTTCTATTGTAACATACCGCTTTAGAGACTAACATGCATAATACATTAAAAACAAATCTTGTCGAAAAACATCTTGTGCTGCAAAATAAGCAAACAAAGAATACTTTATGCGGTAGGTTACTGTATGTTCATAGAAAAAAATGTTGTCCGGCATTGAAAAAGCACTTTCCTTTTGTGTTTAAAAAGACCGCAAGAGTGTGAACTCTGTCACCTTCTGCTCTTTGAAAAGGCTGCAGATGCCTTTTCCTCCAGGAACACAGGAACTGTCTCTGTCTCTTACTGTCTCTCAGTAGCCGACGCTGATTCATAGAGCCTTGCTCCTGACAGGACATTTCACACATGACATCCTTTTAATACTTCTTATTGTAAAAAACATCCCTAAAAAGAAGAGATATCTCGTATTATTTTGGTTTCATTCAGTGTCATTTATCATCACTATAAAACAATACAGTGATAACAACCATAAAACAGCAATAAGTAATAATAATATGCTGGAGATTCAGCAGGGCATGTCTCTCCCCTGGAGCAGCCAAGGCTTTTTATTGTCCACAGCAGTTTTAAGACCTTTATTAAACTGTTTAAGTGTGTGTACTTGTGTGAGTGCAGGCATGCATGTGTGTATCTGTACCTGTATCAAAGTGAATGGGGTGGGTGTGTGTGTGTGTGTGTGTGGATGTACGTGCACTGTTCATTGATGTCTATAAAGCAGTAATTTAGTGAATCCACTGGAGCATTTCTGGTCTGCTGCTCCGTAGGATTCATTGATTTGTGTCCCCACAGACTCCAGCTCCCCAACATGCACTCTGATGGCCAGAAAATCAGCCGGCTCTGACTTTTCTTCGCATCCCATGAGTGCATTTAATTAAATCTCCGCACTTGGGTGGGTGAATATGTGTGTGAATGCTTGTAAAAAAGAAGCATTTGTCTCACTAAAATCTGTCTGCTAATGTGCATGCATCAGTATTTTTTGGTGTTTACAGTATGTGTGTTTGTGCTAGGGTTGGGGTGTGTGCGTCTACGAATATGAGTATGCCTGTATGTGTGTGTATTTGGATGTGTTTCAGAGTTGTTCCTGTTTAGTTACAGCTTTCCTCATGATGAAAGGCTCCTGAACGATATCACAGCCTTCATTTGGGGGATGAAGAAGTCTTAAATGAGGGTATTCATTCAAAAAGACAAACATTAACATTTAATTACCTTCAATCCATGCATACCCCAAGATACAACAATTGTTTCCTTCCCCATAGTAAATCGTTTTTTGTGCGTCCTGAGTCAGGTATATAAAGAACCAGTTATACCGTGAGGGCACCCTCAAATCAATTCAGCTCAATCCTTGAAAACAAACTTGCATGATGAACTGCACCTGCCTCAAAATATGAGCCTCTGTCCACGCAACCAAGTGTGGTTTTATTTATTGTAAGGCTGAATCCGATTGTACCAGCTCGAGGAAATTAATATGAAACATGTTTTTTTGATAATGTTATTCATTGCCATATGTTTCTACGGCTAGAAGCAGATAGATGCTGACATTCATAGGCGGCAGAACATTATGAGATGAACTCAAGGCAACAATCTGAACTGATCGAGTTATTTCTTCACGCATTCTCGAGTTGCATGAATCCCAGAGATGGTAAATTATGGCAATGCATGAAGACAAGTCCATCATGCTTTTCTAAGACATTGCTGGTGGACTCTCCCATCATGCAATGACGTTTGAAAACGTGCTTCTCTAATGTAACGGCCGTGACCCAGTAGATGAAAGAAAAGCTCATCTGTGTAAATAATGAATTAGAAGCCTGGTCTCATTGTCAGATAGTCATTGGATCAACATCGTTTCCCTTCTATAGGCTGCATACATTAGACCACTTGAATGGGGAGTAATGCCAGGTGGTTTGATTGTGTCACTCACTATTGATCTCAGATTCACTGTAATGATGTAGCCTTTGCACTAAACAATTCCTAATAGACTTGATAGGTTATGAGTGTTTCGTGTATGTACAGTATGCATTAAAATGTCAGCTCTCAATCAATTATTTGTAGATATATTTAGTCCATTTCCATGGAGACTCCCATGCTACTGAAAATTAGGTACTTTGAATAATGATGTCACTATGGAAACCCATTCCCGCCAGCAAAAAAAAAAATAAGATCACAAAAAAAAATAGTAACTTAAAAAAAAAAAAAAAATGTAATTCACAAAAAAAAATAAACCCACAAAATAAATAATAATAATTCTAATAATTTTTAAATTTTTAAATTTTTTTATTTTACTTTTTTTCCAACAGCAAAAAAAAAAAAAAAACTTTTGGTGCATCCATCTGTAACCATAACACTGACCAGATTTTTCCAGTTGCTATAGAAAGTCGAAATTATGAGATACTTTAACACAACTTTTTTTTGTGAATTACATTTTTTTTTTTTTTTTTAAGTTACTATTTTTATCTTTTTTTTTTTTTTTAGTGATCTTCTTTTTTTTCTTCTTTTTTTTTAGTGATCTTTTTTTTCTTTTTGCTGGTGGAAATGGGCTTCCATATATCACCAAGTAGTGCTTTAAAAAAAACACAGTTTGTAAGAATTTCCAATTTGATTCTAAAAAGTAAGCGTGATGTGTTTCAAATGTAGTTTTCAGGCATTTTATAAAGTCGGTGATCAAAGATGGATAATTGCTTTTGCAATTTACATCTAACGAAAGTAAAATGTGCAGAATTGTTGTTTCTGAAACACAAGTAGTTCATGACCTCAACTCAATATGATTTCTTGAGACCATGACAGGTGATGACAAGAAAATGAATTCCTCTCCGTGTGCCTTTCTGTGTGTGAAAGGCACACTCGATGTGTGTGTGTGTGTGTGTGTCCACACATCAATGTCCTTTATTGATTGAACTGAAGTCTTAATTAGTGTATTTAATGACCCTTTAGGATTAGTTGAACATGCTGCAGATCGACAGAAACAACAACCGCCTCTCTTGTTATTGCTCATTGGTCTGTGTTTTTTGTGATCTATCTATTGTCAATGAGGTGTCTACAGTTGTTGCTTTTAAAAAATGTAAAGAAGAAGAAATCATTTTAAATCTTATCTTGTGACTTTCGCACAGTTCGGGATTTCAACCTACGCTCTTCTAGTGGCAACACCACTTAGATTCAGTATCAGTGAGTTGGCTGCTGTCTCAGTTTGTCCACCTCCGTCTCTCTGCAGCGCAGCAGTGAGTCTCAACACAAGGAAATCCACCGTGTGTCCTCATTTACAGCACCAGAGATGCTGACCAGGTGACAGCAGCATAGGCAGACAGATCTTTGGACATCAGACAGAACATTCTGCTGAGTTTTATTTTCCCGGCCATCAGCCTGCCATTCTCCCTTGTCTCTCCTCCTAGTTTGTACATTTTAATCATAAACAATGCAAAGTCATCACTGTAAGCGGCCGAGCCTTCCATCTGTATTAATGTGATGTCTTTGCCCCATGCCAGCATCGTCTGGTGAGTGTTAGTGTGTTTGACAGATCTATATGTAAAGATGGACCTTTGAGAATAAGTCCTCTCTTACATTACATTTATTATCACAGCACTGAGAGTTTGTCAGCAGTTTGTTCGTTCCTCATTTGGTTGCAGGGATCTGCAGGCAGAGAGACCCATTAATCCCCATATAAACTGTATTGGAGTCTGGTAATAGTGGATGTTGCATCCTTTATTTTAGAGCAATATGAATCTGATGTCATTTTTACAATACCTTTCAAGTACAAACCTTGTGTTCAACCAACACATAACTGTTAAAGCAGACTAATTTCACCTGACATGTAAAGTAACACTACATCACGTTTTTGTCGTGCAGCAGTTTGTCTAACCGGCTGCTCACGTAAGTGGAAGTGCAGATCAGCATGTTTTCCATCCAGGTTGAGAGCTTTATCTTGTGTAAAAAATTCTCTGGAGTCGTACACGTAACAAGGAAAAATTACATTACAGGTCCTCCCCCCCCCAGTAAAATGAATCCAGGCCGAATCGTGATATAAATCCTCACTACTGAATGCAAGGTTGTGAAATCAATAACACGGTGGAAGTCGCAAATATATGTAGCGTGAACACATCCATTTGTGGTACACTTTATAGGCACATCGCTCTATTATACACACACAGAGACACACACGCTCACAGTGAGTGATGTGTCAAGTCAAATGAACAGACAAATAACTCTTTTACCTGAAACTTTGTCTTTGTGCGCACATGTTAAAATGACCAACTTTACAGCGGAATAAACGTGTGTACAGCCTTGGTCTCGATTTCGAGGATTTGATTTTGTAAGACATCACATCTATAATGGTTCTTACGCACATCTACAGCAAAGCTCATTGCTGTTTTTCAGTTATATACAGTAGTTCCTACATGTTGGTTGTGGATCATGAACGCCATAACGATCTATTTTGTTTGTTTTCACTGGAATGTGCATGTGACAAGCCGCTGTAAAGGTGTAATCCAAATAAAATAGATTACTAACTGCATATATGCTGGACTAGTGGTATAGTCCTCTTTGTCTGACTAGCTGAAATCTTTAATGTTTTTATCTAATGCAGTATATTGTTATTAGATCAATCATTTCAATAGTGTCACAGGAGACTAGAGGCTCAATAACATCTAGCACCAATTCTTTTGTAAATCATTTATTTGTGTCATGTTACCTGGTTGGTCGATGGCATTTTCACTGAATGCCAAATAAAACTAGGTCAATCTGTTTGTCTGTTTGTCCATCCCCTCCCTCTTTATGGGAAGAGAGTCCATTCAACAGCAGAATACAATCACAATTATGGTGCTGAATCTCGTTACACTGAATAACAGGATAGCATTACAACTGTACGAGCTTCAAGCTGCGTGTGTGAAATAGAATCTGTGATCTTCTAAGAATCTCATTTAGTGTTTATTTTGTTTCGCCTCCGGGCTTTGAGTCTAGGTCCACATTCGAGGTTTGGGGGAAATTGCATCAGAGCTAGCTGTTCTTACACACTATAAAGAATGCATTGATTTTTTTCCCCCCTTCTCAAAGAAAGAACACCAAACAATGTGGTAATGTTGAGCACTCAAGAGCCTATAGCTTCGCCCTCGTGGTGCTGGTGTCTTGCAATATTAACAAGTTCAGAAGAGAAATCATGACTCTCAGCTCCTTAGGCTTGTGCCACTGTAATTTTTAAGGATTTACCCTCAAGCCACACTCCAATGTGAGTGCTTTAATTTCCATATCTTTAATTTCAACAGCTGTTGTCAGAAACAAAAGCACGTCTGTGCTGAAACAAAAATAAGTGCCAGTTCTTTTAGAACTGTTCTGTCAAGTTCTGTCAAGTTCTGTCATCATTTCCTCCACATTCTGTCCTTAGTTTGCACTTGAAGTTGCTGCAGCTCTCTACTGTATACGGTGTCTGACAATTGTTTGCAATGCCATTGGACAAAAGATGACAGAAGTAGCTGACTGTTGGGGGAGAAAAGGATTCTGTAGTGTTATGGATCTTGGTCAGTGGGAAATTGCTTGTCCTTTCTCAGATGCACTGGCTTTATATATCTTTGGAAACCATTAAACTCTGTTGCTGAACAGCAAGGCCACTTGACAACAAATAGATCAGAGACTTTGGCAGAATGAGTCAGGCCTGAAATGTGCGGATCTTTTTGCCCACGCAGCCACTCTGATCCACTGCAGGCACATATGGAGCTGTGCTCGGTTGTGTCCTTCCGTAACTACTCAACTGTGCACATAATGACTGGTGAACACACATAGATGATCGTTTCTGAATTGTCTTAAACGCGTGTTAAAACATCCACTCAGCCTTTCAGCAGCGCCATTACACTGATGAACGCCATAACACATGAACCAATACATCACTAGCCTGTCTCTGTGAGCATGAAGCTAATTGTGGGTAATTTGCATTTTGAGCACCTTACTTAATGCAAATTGGCCTCAGGAGAAAGAAATCAAGAGGTATGTGTGTATTTTACATAACAAGGACACCGCCAGGGTAGCAATCCAGTTCTTACAAACCTGAAAGGATGGAAGTAATTCAAAATAGTCTATTATGGCTCCCTGTGGTGTGTTCTTACTATAGGTACACAGTAGGTTCTTTATTATTTTCCTATATAGAGACCTGAGACCTCATGTCCAAATTAGCCTCTGTTGAATAAGCCTGGGGTTCTATCATTAATCTCTTTAAAAAGCCGAGACACAACATTGGGGTTTAAGCAATGTGCAGTAAAAATTAAGCTCCTGTGAGTCTCAACCACGTGGATGCCACTAACTAACAAAGTAATATATTTTCTACGTTTCTCAAATTGTCCATGATAGGAGAAGACTGAGAATATAAAAGAACAATATAAGAGCTCCATACTGACAGTTCACACAGCTCACTACAGTGAACAGTGATGCTAGAAGGCTACACGTTTACAGAGAGCATAGGTAGTATCGTGAGTGTATTTATATAGACATATTCTATATGTAGATGTATTGCATTGGTAGGTAGAAGAAAGCCAAGAGTTGCATGAAGGAGGTTGAACAAGAGCGTCATATTCTCTGTGCCTTTCTATTTCTGTCGGGAGGTTTATTGTTTCATGTTGATGGCAGGAGGTGTTGATCTCTCACACACGTGTATTAAAGGAGCAATAAACGACATTCCGAGGATTAAAACAACTATAGTTGCTCCCCCTCTGTGTGCGTGTGTTGTTATCCCAGCGTTAGCTACCAGCCTCCGGCTCAGGCGTTGAGATGTTGAGGGCAGTTGAGAGGCAATAGAAATGCTCCCAATCTCGTATGCAGCACCTTTATTATATTTCATTTTGACACACTAGCTGCATACACCAAGGGTGCAAATACTGCACACAGCAATGCATTTTCCCATGATCCATTGCTGAATCAAATGCGCAAGCACACACGTGTGCACACAGGCACCAACACAAATCTCTCCATACTCCCGTGTACTGCTCTCGTCACACTATGTATCGCAGCTGCAACTGTGAAGGTGTCAAAAGACTGATTTGCTGAAAGTGTGCTTCTTACTAGTCCCATTGGCAGTGTTATCTCGCCTCGCTGGTGAGGTGACAGCTATTATATTACTCCCGTACGCAGGCAGCTGCATTGCTCTGCCTTCATGTAGGCTTTCATGAGAGCTGCCCCTCCCCACCTCACAATCTTCAAACACCCCCCACCCACTCAGAGCTCAGCAACTGGACGGGCATGAAATGAGGCCCCACTGCTGAGATTGCTCCCGAGTTCACGGAAACAGTTTCGCTCATACGGACGCGCAGGTACGGACTCGTACAGGCACAACAACGTGCAAGCAGATGCAGATGCAGATGTACAGCCGAGCATGTGCCGCGACCATATACTCATATACTCAAATGTATTCATGTGTTTATGCATGCATGACTGCACGACTGCAAATGCACATTTACACAACCACACGCACCATACTGATTGCTTTCAAAGGAGACTTTTCAAAAATGATGGTTTCGTTTTTTTTTTTTGCATTTATTTGTTTTCCTATGGGACTATGGGTGTCTTTTGAAACAATGGCCAAAAGGTGGATGGATGTGCTCTGGGGCTAAAGCCTGCAGGATATTGCAACACGGCAGATAACGTGGTGGATAAGTGAGGAGGGGAAATTTCCCCCGGTGTTGTGTTGGTTTAATGTAACATAAAGATTCTAAAAGATATACGATTGGAGTTGTTTTATGTTTTTCTTATTGTCAACAAATCTCATGAAAAGACCCAAACCAACAATGAATTAGTCTGTCTCTCAATGCGCTGGGTGTACGCTCCTCTCTTTTGCAGCGGATCAAGTTTTTTCTGAGAGGTGTTGGACGAGCATAACAGTTAAAATATCCTCTACTTTCCAGCACAAGGCCGTGGAGTCGCCCCCAGTGGTTGCGCCCTGGCTGTTCCCACCAAAGGGTCATTTCTCTGCGCCGGTCAACAAATGCTGCTGCTCCTCTGGTGTTTTCTTCAGCGCTTATCTCTCTGTCTCTTGGTTTCCCATGAGGAGAGAGCAAAAAATGCCCCCAAAATAGTATTCTTTTACAGCCACAATGTAAGTAGATCTGTTAAAAGATCCAGCGGATAGCATTCACAGTGTATCCGTCTTTATTCATCACTTTTTCACCCCTAATCACAATTAAGCCTTTAATTGGTATGTCATTAATCACCATAAACACAATCTTGTTCTGATCTGCAGCTCCCTGGTGCAGTTTATCAGCGTCTCGCTTGCTCTGTTTTTTGTTTTTTTCCCACTCTCTGGTTCCGTATTTCCATCTGGCCGACATAATTGCATTAAAGCTCGCACATCTTGCAGGATTTGGAAGTTGTGACATTTTATCGGTTACCGAATTTTCTCTTTTCTTATCTGAGTTTCATTGATGTGTCTCATAGTTGATATCTCAGCAGATCTGTGTTGGCTTCATTTAGTTCTTTTTGATCAATCATCGCAACTATCTCCCTCTCTTAATTACTCAGTCAATTAGATATGGAGAGATAATTAGTCCGCACAACATGATGCTTATCTACAGATGGTTTTCCTCTCAAGTGAAGTCATTAACAATGCAGCCTTTAACCAAGAGAATATGTCATGCAAATATATTATCATGACTTGCTATTACTGATTAGGAATGTGTATATCTTATTCTCTCCCCCCAAAAAAAATTACAGTTATACAATCTCAAAGTCAAGGGGCTTTTTGCCAAGTTGCCAAGTAAACTACCGCGTAATTCAGGCACCTTGTAGACCTCCAGAGTTGAATATGCAGTTGATTGAGATGAATAGGCCTACACAGTGGACTGGTTGCAGAGTTGTCATGTTTAATAGATGATAGCATGCAAAGTGGGTGGTAAAAAAGGGTGAGAGGATGGGCAGATTGTTGGTCTGTGTGAGAGGAGATGGATGCACACATGATTACTGCAATGTCAGTTTTAAATGATTTGCAAAACTACATGTAATCAGTTTTTGTTTAAGCTAAAATCAATCAATGTAGTTTGAATGTTTGCAGGTGATTTTCTACACTAGTACAATGCTTTCCAATAGAAAATAGTGCATATTTGATTATTAAATATGAAGTCATGAAATGTGCTGTATGAATATAATTGCCTTGTACAGATGGACACAAATGGTAATGGCAAGATTGAGGCAGATACGAAGACAAAGCAAAAGCAGATCAGCTTACAACACGAGATCACAAGGTTGATTGTCATGAAGTGCTGGAAAATGACATGTGTGAAGACGACGGAGAACCAATGTGGAGAAAAAAGAAAGAAAGTGGGGACAGAGAAACACTTGTAAAGGCGTAGACGGACAGAAAGACAGTGACATAGAGGGAGATTCAAACAGTGGTAAATAGAGTTGAAAGAAACCATAGACTGTAAGAAGTGGACGTAGGTTGCCTCCTGAAAGAAACGTGAGGCACAGCGAGGTAACTGCTCTTGTCTCCATGGAGTGTGAAGTATCGACATAGACGAGCAATGTGTGTTGCCAAAAGTTGGGTGATTACTGTAACATTGTAACCTACTTTATCTGGAGCTCAGGTGTCCTTTGGCATGCTCTCCTGCTTTCCTCCTCGTCCTCTTCCCCCCCCCCGTCTAATTGACTCTCTCTAAAACACACACACACACACACACACACACACACACACACACACACACACACACTGTTTTACACTCGATGGAGAAGTGTGTCAGACGGTCTCTCGTGGCTCATAACTTTTCCGTATCGTAAACAATAATTCAGAGTTCATTTTTCAAATTGGTCACAAAAGTGAAACCAATCCCACAAAATCACTAAAGGAAAAGTACACCCATAAATAAAACACTGAAAAATATTGATCATATACTTACAAGGGCGGCCAAGCAGGAAGTTATTTCTGTGCTGGGTTATCTTTCATTGAAATAAACTGTCCATGGCTCTATTACTAGTACATGATTCTAAGGGAAATAGATATGCAACATTGTTTAAAAGTAATCTACTCAAAGTAACCATCAATAAAATGTCTTCATGAAAAAAATGTATTGAGAAAATTAAAACACATTTTTAATCATCAATATGTGACATTCTTATTGCAATTTCATCGTCACATACACTGAGAAACTCCTATCCAACCGTCTCACTTGTTAAATGTATACAGACTATTAAAGGGAATTATTGTAGTGCAAGAAATAAAGGCACCAATCACTGTTTTGTTAAGTGCCTTTAAATCAACTTTTACCAAATATAGAGACGATGCTCTAACTTCTAATGTGACTTCTTGGCCAATTACACCCAACTGTCTAGTAAAAACTAATTTTTGTTATATATTTTGTAATTTAGTAGTTTAAAATGCAGACTCGCAGCATAACCTTATCTTCTCTTCCTGAATACTGAGCAGCTCCCTCAGCTACTATAGCGGAGGAGGTAATGGGTGAGTCAGTGTGAGAGAGAGAGAGAGAGAGAGAGAGAGAGAGAGAGAGAGAGAGAGAGAGAGAGAGAGAGAGGGAGAGGGAGAGAGAGAGAGGATAATATTGCCCTAGTATTAGAGAAAGACACGTGGAGATGAATAGCCTCATTGATGGAGAAGGCTTGTTATGGTACATCTGTTTGGAAAAGCAGCTACGTTGGGTTCATATTTCAATAAATATTTGATGGGCGAGGACGGCTGTGTGTGTGTGTTTAGTAGTGGGGCTTTGGTTATTTATGTGTGTGGCTGTAAGAAGTTTGCATATCTATGAAGAGTCATTTGAAAGGGGTTTTAAATGAGGGAGAAGATCTCACTCCATCTCCCAAGTGGGGAAATCTTCTTTTCTGCCTCATTCTCTCTATCTCATCTATTATCCTCTTCACCGCTGTCCTTTCATCCATCTCGCAATCTATTGCTGGGAAAAGCTGAATAACGGGATGCATTGCGTAGATTCAGCAGCATCCGGGTCCACCAAGCTGATGTGAGAAAAGTTATTTTGTTGTTTTATTACTTCAGTCAACATAAATCAAACAGCGACAGCTTTCCACAATCGCTGCCCGGCTGCCGGCAAAACAACTGATTTAATTTAATCATTTAAGTCCAGCCGGCTACTTTATTATATTATTTTTTATTTCATCTCCAGTGTTTGAAAAAAAAGAAATATTAGCAAAATAATTGACGACAAAACACATTGAAAAATTGCACAGACGGGGGACATCCTCGTAAGACGGGCTACTTCAGAAAACACCGGTGGCAGCAACTGGCTACTCCATATCACTGTGGAAAGCTCTGCAACAGTGAGCAAAATACAGAATACCCAGCTATAAATGCCAAGTAGCTAGAACACATAAGATACCATCGCTCCATTGGCAACAAAAGTAGTCTGAGTGGATTGTGGTTGTCGTATCACTCATCTGAATGTGCCGTTTTCTGCTTTGATGGGTGATCTGTCTGTGCTCCTCTCTGGCTCCAACCAAGCTTTTCTCTTTAGGCCTGAAGTAGAGGTCTCCTGTATCGTAATCATTCATGGTTGTGGCCGGGGAAAAGCGACATCATCATTAATCGCCTGCAAGGCACCCAAAGCCTGACTCAGCACCTCTCGTCCCCCTGGTCTGAATTCAAAAGATTACCCCGACTATAGGCAGGCCTGGACTTTTTTTTGTGGGGGGATCAAGAAAAGCAACTTCACATAACTTTTATTATTGCTTTTTTTTTTAACCTGCTCACTCCTGTTCAGGATCACTGCACATTTTTGGTGAAAGACGGCAAGATTTAAGCTGAACACAGAGTATCAATACGTCACATTGACTTACATCAGACAGCGATTATCCACTTACTTAGGACCTAGACTGTGGAAGGAAACAAGGGGTGTCGTTTTATACTGGCATTGACGATAACTGTGCTATTTAAAAATGAAAAATTGACATCATGTTAATAATACACATATACTATTGTGTGAATAATCCAGCACCTCTGAAAGGTCACAGACTCTCTCTCTCTATACCTCCCTACACTCGCATTATGAGTGTAATTGACAAAATGCACAATAAACAAAGGTTAAAGATGAATTTGACTGAGCGATGCTTAAACCATATTCACACACAATCGTCTCTCGGTGCTGTGTCTGCAGAGCAACAGAAACTCCTGTGACTTGTTATTCAAGAGCACCTTGTACAACATGTTCAGTGTCCTTGGTGGAGATTCTGGAGGATCTTACGCATCACCAAGAATTGATTTACTAAGGGTGTCTCGATTTGTTTATGCCCAATTAACTATTCTGATATTGAAGGATGCGGAGGTGACATGTCAGCAATGCGCAACTAAAGCGGTTTTGAAAGATGAGCAGAAATGACAGATTGCTGACAGCTGTGGATAATGTACTGAGCCTGTACATCTGATGCTTTTAATGAGGCTATATATGCATGTTTTTAATTCATTACTTAAAATATGAGAATTTAAATGACTTCGTAATAGAGTTTTAAAGGCGAACAAATCTGTGAATTTCCGTTGGTTTGTGTTAAGGGCAGAACCCAGTTTGCAGTGAAAACAGAACAGCATGTACTGTACCTCACGAGAGACACAAATGTGTTGTTTTCTGCATTTCGATCAGATATAAATCAAACTTTCCACATTGTGTGTGTTCTGCTTAACAAACCTTAACTGTGATACAAGTATATCACTTGCTTTTATTCAAGTTGTACACAGTATGGAACACTTCTGAAGTCAAAATTATGACGGGGATTTTAATTTGAGATAAATTCTCAAGTTTCCTCTCGAAATAGGATTCCTTAGCAAGTTGGAAAGTGCAGACATACCATATTCTAAACTGTGCCACCTGTACTGCCGACAAGCTGATTAATTAGAGCAGTGGTTTTAGCTAAGTCTGGTGTAAAAGTGTGTGTGTGTTCTGTAGCATCAGTTTAGTCATTAGTCCATGGATGCTCTCACAGGAAACTGACATGACAGGACAATAACTCTTCCTCATGCTTGATTGGACATGGCAGGGATCTGCCAGTCTGCCTACAGTAGTGGAACAGGCAGGAAGGACAACCTCTGCTGTACTCTTAGAGTTAGTCAAGCATCTTTCAGCTCATTTATCTGTTTTTTTTACAGTAGTAGGTGTCTGTTTTTAGCAAAAAAAGCTCTGTAAACCACTCTGCACACTCACTACCTGTCCAGCATCACATAACAGACAAGGTAAAGAGCTACCTGGTGAACATAGTGGAGCATTTAGCAGCTACAGATAGATTCCTTAACCAATATGTTATAATCCACTGAAGTTAGGCCCAATACGAGCTGGATAACTCTTTGTTTGTGTTATCTTCGCTGTCATCTTGACTGTAAGGGACCCGGGAGGGACAACTCAGCGAAACTCTTCTTTGTTTGGGAGGAAAGAGGGAAACAGAGAGCTGCACTCTACTGAGTGCACTATTCAAGTTATTTATTTATTCTCTCCAGAGAGGATCCTCAGCTGGTTCGATTGTGGCTCAGTGGTAGAGCAGGGTCGTCCTTCAATCAGAGGATCGGCGGTTCGATCCCCGGCTCCGCTCGTCCATGTCGATGTGTCCTTGGGCAAGACACTTGGGCAGAGTCCTGATGGACAGGTGGCACCTTGCATGGTAGCAATGGCAAAAGGGCAATGACACTATAGACACTATAGTCAGCATGTTGTTGATTTTGTTAATGAGGTTGCAAAGGCAGGTGTGGAATTATTTAATAGAGGGACAGACTAAATGCTGTGTGTAGGGATGCATGTATATGACTGTACACACACACAAAAAATCTAATTCAAGCAGAGATTGTGTGTGTTGTTGACACAGCTAATGAGGCTAGCAAGCTAATAGCCTGCATTATGTGTAACACATACACACACACACACACACACACACACACACACACACACACACACACACACACACACACACACTCACACACATACGTCATCTCCATCCTGCAGTAAACCATTTGTAACTTTTTTTCCATTTTTTTTTCTCACTACTGCGTGCACTGATTTGATTCGTATTTTCCATTTAGTCCAAACAGTGTTGATGTTTCTTCATTAGTGTGTCTTCCTCTTGTCTTATTTCGATCTCCATCATTCTGTTATTGGGTTGTTTGTTCTCACGGCTGACTGGAAAGTACCATTAAAGGCCTGATGACCAGGTTTCCTCCTACGCACCTATTCACACACGGTGGGATGTCGACAGTGTCGGCACGTCCACCTCAAGGTCTGCGAAAAGGAAATTGAATTTCCTGTTGTGGAGAAATCAGAAGAACTGTCAAGCTGTCATGTTATTGTCTAAAGCAAAGCAGCATCCACCCACTTGTAAAAATGAAAGGCCTGATTGTTATTCACTTGACTGTCGGTATCCTTGACATCATCTTGCGTACACACTTTTTCATCCTCTACGGATTGAGATGTCCAACAAAATACAACTTTTAATATGATTACGGTGGAGTTGGATTACTAGCTGATCCTTATTCTTCATCCTTATTAACAGATGATCCAGGGTTCTTTACTGATCTTCTGTTTGGATTATAAAATCCTCTAATGGTTTAATACATGTGTTGGATTTAGCTTTTATGTGATTCCCTTTTTTTCTGTTTTTGCAGGAACCTTGGAAAGTCAGGACTCAGAGTATCTTGCTTAGGACTGGGTGAGTAGACTCTCAGCTTCACTACCCATAATGCCTTTCTCCCTCAGGCCTTACTTATCAGCAACAACACCAACTACATTGACTAAACAAATAATACAAAGAGAAAATAGACCATCTTAAATTACAACAACCTGTTTCTATTGTTTCATGTAGAACATGTGTAGATAAGTTTAGCCTTAAGTCATTTACACACTTTATTAAGTCACGTGTTAATCAGGTGGTGTGTGCGTGTGTGTGTGTGTGTGTGTGTGTGTGTGTGTGTGTGTGTGCGTGTGCGTGCGTGCTGTGGTTGCTGGTAAAAAAAATTTCACTTCTCATACAAGAGACTCAAACCCACTCCATTTCAGCTTCAATATATAGCATGAGAGTGGGTAGAAGACAACACACACACACACACACACACACACACACACACACACACACACACACACACACACACACACACAGTACTCTGTTGTTATTTGAGAGCTCTCCATGGTGACAGATATAGGTATGCTGCGTGTGTGTGTGTGTGTGTTTGTAGAAAAGTTACAGGATACAGGGCTTGAAACTGAACTGTTCAGAGTTTGATTGTTTCTTTAAAAAGATGTTGAACAGTCTTTTGATTGGCTGATCAACTCCTCAGAATCATCTTGATCGCAGGAAATGGAAACAAAATCTGGTGAAATAAATGTGACGAGGAAAACAGACTGATTGAACTTTACTGAACACTGATGATTTACATAATCACTGAAACGGCACACAGCTGAGTACTTACTGTATACAAACCAGATTTATTTGTTAATTATACACTTTTACACACATTTCTACAGAATTGTTTTCCCTTTGATAAGATGAGGTTCTTTGCATAAACCCAAGTTTGAAAAATCACGACTTAAATCCCAAACAAAAGACATACGAAGAGTTTTACTGCAAGTAGTTCTTCAGTATCTGTAGGATCCTCTGGATGAGATAAAACAGCGTCCTCATCGTTCTCTCTGCTCAGAGGCCCTCGGGGGCTCAGATCAGCCACCTTCCCTGTAAATCGGATCACAGCTTCCAGTTCTCACAGGACATGAGCCTTTTAGCCAGCTTAGAGAGGTCGACCTTCACCAGGATGTTTCACACAGCGCCCACAGCGCCCACAGACCATTCAGTCGCTGAGTTTTTAGTCAGCAGTGGCAGACGAGACGGGGGAAGTGATTTCCTGTCAAAGAAGATGATCGTGTTTTTTTTTGCTTTGGCTTTAGTTTTGACATGCTCTCTAGTCCTGTGCTTGATTATATGTCAACACTCCCAACTTAAAGCTTCCCTCTGGTCTTTCCAATAACACCTGTGCGTCTCCCCATAACTGCTACAGATCTACTAGTCACTCCACGGCTTCGTTCAGGCTGCAGGAGATATTTGTTTCTCAAATCAGATCTTGGTTAGACAGACCGTCTGCACTGTTATTTGCAAGTGATCAGAAAGAGTTTTTATCAAGAGAATTTAAGAGTATTTAAGAGAATTCATCACAACATTTGGCAAACAAGCGTAATATAAATCTGCACAGTTTTCGACTGTTTGACGAGCAGCCGTTCATCATCGTCCACTGCAGGTAACGCTAGCGATGCCATACGGAGTTTGATAATAAGAAAAACCTAAAACATGAAAGCTAATCGCTTAGCTAATTGTTTAGCTGCAAATGTATTTTAAAGATTTTAGAACTTTTTGTTTTGCTGCTCAAGAAAGACTATTTGTTTACATACAAGAATAATAAAGCATGTCGATTGTTTTCTTCATAAATTGTCTTTTTTCCTCACAAAATACCCAAAATAACCAATAAGAGTATTGATAAGGAACCGAACCGATAAGCAGTATCCATAAGACTAGTATCGATTCAAATCCTAACAACACCCATCTCTAGTTACAACATAACGACTCTGGTGACAAAGCTTTCCAACAAGGAAGCATTCGCCTTCGTAGCAGTCGTGCTGTCAAGTCATGGTGCAGAACTCCTTCGTCGCACCAGACAAACTCGGCGTCGGAGGACATTGCGATATTAAGGGGAAGCCGCAGAAACGGAAAGCAAAGTGAAAAGTGTCAACGCGTATTGTTCTTCTCTACGTTGTCCTCCATAGTGCTCTGCTAGTAGCAGCGTGGATTCTGCTCGGTATTTTCACACTTGGAGATGTGATTTGAGTGGCCAGGTTGTCTGGACTGAGACGCGTCGGTAGAGAACCGATTGGAATCGCATTTCAGACCACCTCCAAAAGATCTGATTTGCAAAAAAATAATTTTGTGTGTTTTTTTTGCTGCCCAGACTTTCTAAAATCAATCTGGATACAATCTGGAAATGCCAAAAGAAACCGGATTTGAGCTGGTAGTCTAAACAAGGCCTGGATTGTACTTCTGGTGACTAAGCTTCCTCATATTTACTGATCTCGTATGGCGGCGTCCTTCTTGCATGGATTTCAACTTGGCCAAACCTGATTACTCAGTTTACTCAGCCGCTCCGGCTTCTCTGTTTACCAGCTGATCTCAATCACCACATTTGGCACAAGATACCTCCTGTTTTAGCGTTGAGATAAATGCATCATTTGTGTAGCTTGACATCAAATATCACCAAATAGCACGGTGGTTCATTTCTGTTTTTGTTTTGACTTAAACAGGCCTGACCTGATTGGCATTTTAAAGTCCCCCTCCCCTCAAAGATGTGCTTTGCTTATTGATGGTTGACCTTCACTGTGCAGCACGATGTTTGTGAAAACCGCCAGTGTCAAACTCGTATGCACAGTTATCTGCTGCAGCGGGACAGTTCATCTGTGCTTTTTAGGAGAATTTTTAACTGGCAGATAGACACATTTTGTAGAATATCTATCGCAGGCACAACTTATAATTCAAAGCAGGGTATTTCCATTCATCCTAATTATGTGGAATTGATCTTTAATGTTTAATGGTTAACCTGAGAAATGCCAAAGTTGTGCTTTTTTTGTATGGTTCTAATTGTATTTCAGTTTTGCATTGCTTTACCCAGCACTGTATCGTTGAGTTGATGTTGACCTTTCAATATGAAAAGTGTCTGAGCTGGCTGAATAGATTTGTGAAGTTGAACCAAGAGGTGTCGGTGGTAGATTACATAGAGACAAAGCTTTTGTTTTTTCAGAGTGTAATGTCTCTGTCTCAGGGCCGGATCTGAGCGCCGCTGCCCCAGGTGGTTCACGGTAGACTGAGAGGTCTGACTCAATGGCTGAGCCTTCACGGTACAGAAAAGGTCATTATAATGCCAGCTGCCTGCCGCATGCTGCGCCCAGGGCGGACATGATGCTGGCAGGGGGAGAGGAGGAAGACGGAGGGCAAAGAGCAGGATGCTAAATGCTCTTTCACTGTTTAACTTGAAGGAACAGTGCCAAGATCGATGAGGATGTACTGTGTGTGTGTGTGTGTGTGTGTGTGTGTGTGTGTGTGTGTGTGTGCAGATATTCTCACAATCGTACCGTCATTATTTACAGAAGAATTCAGCAGAACCCACACACTTGTATGTATGACTGGAAAATGAACAAAACACGGGATTCAGTCATTTGTCTCTTGTTTGTCGCTGGTTGTGTGAAGCACAGCCGGGAGGAGACGTAACTGTCGCAGGATTCACACAAAAGCCAATCTGCAACAGCATGACGATGCCCCGAGGGAAACACCGTCTCACCTGCACTGGCTTCATTTATATCATAGTGTAATTGTTCTAAGACTCCTTTTTCACAACATTACATTACATTACAGTCATTTAGCAGACGCTTTCATCCAAAGCGACTTACAATAAGTGTATTCAAGAGAACTAGTCACCAGAAGACATAAGTGCATCTCCTTTTTTTAAACAAGCATCTTATAAGAGCATAAACCAGAGCATAAGTACAGTGCAGAAACAAACTAATACGAATACAATAAGTGCAACAAACTAATACGAATACAATAAGTGCTAAGTGGAAGGCTCAGGGAAGTACTTCTTGCTGCTGCTTGCTGTTCAGAATTCCCACATCCTATTCCTTCGCTTCATACACGGGAAGATGCGGCTTCAGAACATTAGATTAAAACAGACTTCAGTAAAAGTAGTTGTTTGTGGCGATTCCTGAAAATGTAATTTAGAGTGCTTTGCTCGCTGTATTACGGCTGCAACGTGGACTTGAGACCCAAGGCTGCTTTTACAACATTGAGACTAAGCTGGAAACCAAAATGCGTTTTAGATGAAAAACCCAAACGTTACGCAACAGTAAAGGAGCAGAGTGACCTTCATAGGGAGTGACTGGCTCACATCTACTTCACTTTGTTTCTACGAGGACAGTGATTGATTGCCGCAGTATTTAGGATGACCTTAAGCGTGCTCTTAAGCAAGGCAGTGATGGTGAAACTCTGACCTTTAATTGTGTACGAATTAATGCTAATTTAATCTTTATATAATGTGTTTTTTTTTCCTGTTGTCACTAATTTCTGATTTTGATCAATTCATTAAGAAAAAAAGTTGACAAAGTTTCAGTGCTGTGAATGAAATGAACCATTACCACTTAAATATGTTTAATGAGCTGCACAATATGAAATCAAATAATTTGTCAGAATCAGCCAGCAGCTGACTACCCATTTATAAGGCTCCAGTGAAGATAATCACATTCAGAGTTATTACTTTCCTCTGCTATAAACTTCTTCTGTTGATTTAAAATGTAAATAGTTTGAGTGTAAGATCTTTCTTTATTTTCAGTCTATTATAATGTTCAGTGTAGCAGATCATTTTCTAGTTGGCTGCATTTATTCACCGTTTTAAATGGGAGAAATAAATAAAATAAAATGTGTAGCCGAGGAATTAATACCAGTAATAAGTCAATATTCTGGGGGACTTTAGGGAGATGGTTTTCTTACTGATGCCGATTTTTTTGGGAGGGGTTTGGTTCATTTGCTATGTGCTATAGGAGAGAATCTGAACAGGCAGATTAATTAGTATTCCACACACACTGTCATTAGGGACAGAGTGCAGGACGAAGGGAGGGGTGATGAGATGTGAACAGAAAAAAAACGAGAGGAAATATGCGACTCCTGCCTTGGCAGGTTTGTATCTGTCCTGAGAGTCTCCACCTCTCTTACACTCTCTCTATGAACTGAGCTTTCTCTCTCATCCTCTCTGATCCATCTTCTCATCCCTCTTCATCAACTCCTCCCTTTAATGTCAGCACAGGAAGAGGAAAGATGAACATTGAGACAGTTAAGCAGAACAGAAATTGAACCAAGAGAAATAAATGCCTTCTTTCCTTTCTTCCTTTCCTTCTTGGTGTTGCTGTTTATTTTCACTCGCACTCACGACTCGCAATTTCCTCCTTTGTCTTTTTTTCTTCTGCTTTCTCTGCCTTTGTGCACATTGTTCTCCAAGGGCCCAGCTGCTGGTATGAGCAGCTTGTTATTTGGTTAAAAGAGGTTGGATAGAGGTTAGCTCTGTGCTCAGGCAAGATCAAGAGGGCACACACACACACACACACACACACACACACACAGTTTGCCGTACAGCAAGCAAAACACTTTTGACATTTCATTTTATCATGTATGAGAAAATGAAAGAACTGTTTTTGCTGTATTTGCTATATACAGCAACCTTGATATTAATAACAGTACTTTATAGCACTGTGCTGCGCCCTCGCACCCCTTTCCTCCAGCAGTTCACATTGAGAAACCAATACTTGGTCAATTCAATATCAGTTATTTTCACTCCACTAACAATAAAAAAAAAAAAATTCCCATTCCAGAATAGTACAATTTAATATCGGTTAACTTTATGCGCATCTGAAAATGTCACATTCTCTTTCCACAGAGTTAAAACCTCTCACCAGTTAAATGCAACTGAATTGATTTCAATAAAAAAACTGATAATCGCAGGAGAGAGGCCCGGATGGTGGATTCATTGATAACAGATAAAAGACTGAACGCAAGGAGCTATGCAGTGGCTTGACTTTGCTGTCAACACACACACACACACTCACACTGGTTCCAACGACGCTAATTGGTTGTGAAAATTGGAAAAACAGAGCGTTTGCATGTGCAAACCGGTTTAATTGGCTGACAAAATGAAAAAAGTCGATGCAGAAGTTTTGCGGTCAGCAGTATCTGAACCATAAGCAGTTCTTTATTCCCTCACACATGCCACACACTGTGTCCAGGTCCATATTTGCTCCTGCATGCTTGCTGCACTGCTGCGGTGCTATTGACTGATGAATTATTAAAGTGGTTCTCCCCCCGAAAATCCTCCGGGTTTGAAAAGAAAGCAAGAGGGTGGACCTCAGCATGTTTTCACTGTGTTTTTTTTTGCAGGGGAGAATCGGAGTGGACCAACACGTACTATACAGCTTCTTTCCCTCTACTTCTACACTTGCTTTCCTCTCATCCGTTTTCTCCTTTGACTTGTACTTTAACATCTACAGCTGTGTGGCTCAGCATCCTAATGCCATTACATGTCCTCGCAGCACTAAGGCGAGCAGACAACCTTTGAGTTACTTTGTCATCGCTTTCTTTTTTCAGTGCCCACTCTTCTTACCCTCGGTAAAGTAAAAGTCTAAGTGAATTGTGATGTTCACCTTGATTCCTCCTCAACAACATATTTCCGTGCTGTGTTACATTGTAAAGGGTTGTTATTGTTTTGTGAACTCCAGGTAGGCCGCTGCTGAAAGCGTAGACAAGACAGGAACAGATAGATGTAACAGTATAGACGAAGGCGATTGAAGTAGAATAGTCAATAGAACTTGAAGAAACTGTACAGGAGACGGGGGCATGCAACTGAACAGAAAATAGGTGCAAAGGATGGCGTGTGTGTGTGTGTGTGTGAGAGAGTTTTTTCCTTTGTGTTTGTGTCTATATTCTCTACAAAAATACAAGGTGCCATGCAGGATCTTCAATCTTTAACTCACACTGGCAAAATCAGTTTGCTCTGATCATTTCAAGGAAAGAAAGTGGTCTGTTAAAAAAACGTTCTTCTACCAAATGAGATTTAAATGGGTTTCTGCATTACAACACATATTCTAGAGACTTCAATTGAATGATAATGGGGCATCATAGTGTTGTAGTGTGTAGAACACATCGGCCACAGCATAACCAAAATCTCCTTGGTTCGATTTCAGCTTTCGCCACATGTTTCCGGTGTGATTACCAGCTGCGACAGCGCTGGTATTGTTTTCACCTTGTGTGTGTGTGTGTGTGTGCGTGCAAAATGTGATCCTGGAGCAACGTATCTTCATACAACGATTCGAATGATATCTTATGAAAAGTTACTCCTACATTTTTCGCACATTTTCCTACAAAAGCCAGCAACACATGTCAATTTCAGCTTGTCACATGCAAACAGTCTTTTAATAATAAACTTCTGTATCCACAGAAAACGACTCCGTTAGGTTTAGGAAAAAGGGTTGGGGGTAAGGGTTCCTCCGCCCCTCCTGCCTACGCTGTGTGGGCTATTGCGTTCTTTATACTGCCTCATTCATTATTATTTGGATAACACCTATGAATTACAGCACATTATTTTTCATATTTATAGCTTTGAATGCTGGACGAGACCAGTCTGCCTGGAGACACTATTTGGCATCATGCTGCTGTGATCCCATCACAAGATGGTCTTTAGTTTCATACTTTTGGCTATCAAATAGAGGCAAGACTGACAAAAACAATCACTATTATATGCGTGATTCATTCATTATTCATTAATAATTGATTTTAGCTCTTGGCATCGTTCGAAAAATGTGTCTGTTAGAAGATCACGCAGGTACAGTTTTCCATATATAAGCCAAGTCCACAACCAGTTAAGAGACGTAGAGCTCGAAAATGAGTCCAACAAAAGAATATGACTCATGCTTTCTATCTGTAGGCAGACAAGCTGAAAAATGCTGAAAAAGAGAGTTAGGAGGTCAGTCAAACTGAGACACGAGAGAGAAATGTTTCATCTAAATGTGTGCCATCTATCACGCTGCCAGGCATGCAGACTGGATTCAAGACTGAAGAATCGGGTTAAAAGGATTCACAGCAAAGCTGAAAAAAACTAAAAAACAAATGGCACCTCTTGCCAAATCTAAATCTCTGTCATCATTTTCCTCACTCCATGTTCTCCTCGTTTTCTTTTCCCTTCTTTCCTCCTTCTCTTCTGCCATGACCGGTTGGGCTCATGTCAGCTTTGCCTTGTTTCTTTCGACCTCTCGATCGAAGTGCTTGACGTGTGTCAATACACGGCAGAAATATCTCTATAATGGGAAAAATATTGCTGAGAGGAAAACATTGGGGGCAGTGAAGTGATTTGAAATCAAGTCAAACAATGGCCTCCCGGTTGTACCATTCATATAAATGTTACAACATCAGTTTCTTTGTCAGGAGTTCGTTTGAGTTTGACTGTTTTTCTTGAACGCCCTTCAGCTTTAAGAAAAAGTTAGATTTTTGTATTGTTGCATAGCAACGTCAAGTGCCACTTCCGGCGCTTTCCATTAGCAACTGCCAGTAAGAAAGAGAAAGAGCCGTTTGTCAGTTACAGGGACTTAATGTCCATCAAACGGAAAATGAAGTTGAACCTATAAGAGCGGTGGCCTTGACAGTAGAGCTCTGCTCTTCCTGAGCCGCTCGCTCTGAAACAAAGCTAGCGTTAGCCTCGACTTCATACTGGAGATACATTCATGTCCTCGTATAGGGAAACCTACACAGGCAAACTTTGCATGCATGCGACATCACGCACGTACTGTATAATCAGGGCAATTGGTAATGACTGTAGTGGAGGTGCAGTTGAGGCTTAATGTCCAAAAAGCAACTTTTCCCACCAGCGGTTACCGTTATTTCACCCACCTAGCTCTGCTGAAACAACTCCGATTACGATGCCGTTGGTGATGCATGTTGAGAACGGCAGCTTTCTGCTCCCTACTGAGTTAAGATAATATCATTATGCACCAACAGAGCCAATTCATCCGCAGGGTGTCATCTGTAAGGTAAACCTCAGTGGAGTTGATGGTGTTGCAATGTATGGCTCAATGAGCTCTGTTGTATCCTGACATCCTGTCTGTTGAAAGGAGTAGATGGTTAAGTGATGTTTCATTTGATTTATTAAACAATAATGCTGATAATAATAATAGTAAAAAAACTAATATTGCAAAATGTATGTATGCTCGCTGCAGAAAAGTAGCAGTTGAAGCATTTGAAATACTTGAAATGCTGACACGGTTCAAGTTGAATTGGCGGCCGAAATAGAAATATTCACAGAAGTTTAGTTAGCAGTTGAAGTGTAAGCACAGAGTAAAGTTGAAGTATCAGCTATTACATATGCTGTGTGTATAAATAATGTCAGCTCATTGGCTGGTATATCGTTATCAGAACTCTCACATATTGGCCTAAAAATTCCAGTCGCTGTCAGGCGATATCATACCGTATAAATAAAGTGTGATATATTCCATTTTCATTTGGCAAACAATGTCCTTGTCTCCCCTGCCAAATATATACTGCACTAAAACACCGACTATCTCATATCTTATCAGGCAGCCCAGGACACACATAAGCCATGCAGCATTTAAAGGTTTGCAGACATGTCTGTAAACAGTTTTGACATAATCTGAAACGTTTCCTGCCACAACAAAGCCTCATGCATAATTCAGAGAAAGAGTGTGCAGAGGATTTAGGGTCTCTTCTGGTTGAGGTGGCTGAGCTTTGTGTCTGGCTTATCAGCATTGTTTGCAGTGTAATTAGGAGCATGTTGTCAGATGTACACACACACACACACACACACACAAGGTCTTCCAAATATGCCAGTGAAAACAGAAACTCAAGGTGGCCTTGGTCAGATTTTTCTCTTGGGAACTTGACAGCCTCCCTCGTGTAGTGACACAGTCCAGGGATTACTGTAGTGGTGTTTATGCTAGGGTTACACACATATATGAATGTTTTCTAACGTTGAAATGTCCTTTTCTTCCATGCAGGTACATGGGTGACGTTTGGGGGACAGATAACAGACGAGGTATGATTCCTTTCCTTTATTTTGCATGCCTATTTAACCTTAACGGCCTCTTGCTTATTGATTGATGCATTTCGTTGTACTGTATATGCAGTAATGTAATACAGAGGGTTGGATGTATTGTGTATATAAACATGTACACCTGATGTCATGTTACCAGGTGTGTTGTGCAGAAAACCATTGGTATGGAACACAAAGTTTAAACAAGAACGTTCTTAACATCGGACAAACTACCTCTGTTGTCTCTTAAATACTAATTTACTTTGTAAGAACCTTATCTCTGTATCATGTGGGCTCAGGTCCGTTGATTTGGACAAAATATAAAATAATCTTGCTTGTGGGTGGAGTTTAATGTTTTCTTGATGTGAACACAGTGATACAACTCTAACGACAGACGGTCCCGAGGAAAAATGTCCCGAGCCACTTCCAACGCGTCAACTACTGACGCTTGGTCAGTGGCCCCAAGCATCAGGCTGTGACGCTCTAGTCAGTTTCAGCTCGTTACAGGCATACTGTCTTTTCAAAATAAACTTCCAACGTAGGTTGACTTGGTTTTTGGGTTGACTTGGTTAGGTTAAGGCAACAAAGCTACTTGATTAGGCTCAGGAAAGGTTTGTTGCTCTGACTGTCTAATAATGACGTAGATCTATTTACATTGGAGTTAGTTGAAAGCCAACCATTTTTGTGCCTCTTTTGTAATCTGAATGCAAGCTATGAAATTGACTAAACCATTAATAAGCAAATGATTCCTTCAGTGTGTCATCCTCGTTTTTTTCAGTTGTCCGTCTCACGCTCCTCTTTCAATGAATGTTTACACAGCTGTTGTCACAGTTAACCTTGATCGGACCATCAGCTGGCTGTCGAGCTCTAATACCTAAAGGCTCAATTAGCCAATAGCTTAGCTCCCTCACGTGACGTAATGACAGAGGTAAAATACTCAAACCGTCACCTCTAGAGCTCATTCATTAACTCGTCATATCTGTACACACACAGTATCGAATTCAAAGACCTCATCCACATTGTTGAAATCATGTGAATATTTTAGATAATGTTACGCTACGCTTTCTGTACTCAAACACCAAACTCTGCCCGGCCGACACTCGCGTCTTCACCGCTGGCAATAACAATAACAATCAGACTCCTGTCAATGGCAAAAACAAGATCTTTTAGTAGGCGCAAATGTCAGAATACGAGGTTGCCAGAAAAGCCAGAGTAGATCCCAGGAAATAGCTGAGCCCAATAGACCCTTTTCACAGCGGCCATTTTGACACGTCTTAGCAGGGTAAACACAGGTGTCATTGATCAATTTAATTATGGTCCCATTCTAATTAGTGTGTCACAGTCATTCTGGTGAGCCAGCATGCACAATACCAGGGCCCTGACCCACCTAAATGGAACAGGGTGATTAGCATAATTAACATAATTAATGTTATTAATTACACCAAACTTAATGAGCTTTAGAAGTGCCATTTCCCCCTACTGCCAGTGTTGATGCTAAGCTAAGCTAATCACCTGCAGGTTCTAGCTTAATGTGTATCATGCAGAGTAAGAGGACGGTTTCTCACTTAAAAATAAGGTTATTGAAAGGTGTATGTATACTAGTATCCCTCATCAAAGGGCTACTAAGTTTGTTTCACTTGTCTGGACAGCAACACATTCCCAGACAGACCGCTCACAAGAGTGACGGTGGGCTGCAAGTCAACATTACTCATTCAAAAAGGCCAAAAGTGGATCCATAAATCATGAAGTGAATTGAAGAAAGTGTGTCTTGTCGATTTTAACTTTGATGTAGGGAGTGTGGAGGGGAGGAGGCAGTGCAGCCATACAATCATCTCAAGGCTGTGTGGGTAGTATGTGGGAGGCTACCACGGCCTTGATTCTCAGGTTGTGAGAGATGAAACGTTTTTTGTTTTTTTTCTCTCTCTCACCACTGTTCTATGTATGGAAACCAAACCCTTTTGTGCCCCACAATAATACAAAGACAGAAGCCTGAAGCGTAGCCACCCATGTATTTCTGCAACTTAACAGTGACTCAGTGTTTTTCTGAAGGTGAGGGCAGAATTGCATGTGTATGAGTTTGTCCGTTACAGACTGACTGTCCTTTTACAAAGAATACCGCACCACTTGAAGGCCATTAGTAACATTCAGTTCAGCAATGCTTCATAATGAACACAAACGTCCTGACCTTGTAAATGTTGCTTTAAGCACTCCACGACAGCGATTGAACTTCCGTCTCATAAGACTCATCGGGAATGAGCAATCTGCAAAGGCCAGTCATCCGACTCCATCACCCTCGCCTCGGCTCTCTGTGACTTTCTGCTCGTCTGTGTCTCGTCGTCTGTCTTCATAAAGCTGTTCTCGGCATGTTCCTCACCTTGCCTCACCTTACCTGCAAAACATTTATTACCCACTGTGTTTGTCCCGACATTCTCTCCAATTTCCATTACCTTGCCCATCCAGCACTTGATCACTTTTTCCATTTTCTTCCAACTTTTTCTTTATCCGCCATCTATTTTCTTACCTCGGCAAAAAAAATCTCTTAGCCCCACCTTTCCTTCACTTTTATAGAAAATCACCCTCCACTGCCCCCAACAGTGGTGAAAGAGATTGTTTCCTGTATGTGCACTCGGCAGAGAGAGAGAGAGAGAGAGAGAGAGAGAGACCAGTTAGAGAAAGAACATGCTGTTCATTTTCTGTCGTCTTTTTCTCTCCTTAACTGACCTCTTCTGTCTCTGACCTCTCCATTGTCTAGCTCTGTCTGTTCATTCTTCTCAGTCCTTTACTTTCCTGCCTCACTGCCCATTCAACTGTCTCTGGAAGCAGTGGATTTGCATCTGATAATGATGAGATGTACTGGAGATAGTACTGGTTATACTTAGAATATTATTAGTTTTCTGTCACAGACCCCACATGGGAGCAGTCTACTGACTTTCACTTTTTAGTACCCATTTTGATTGACTTGTCATCCCTTTATTGTATTAATTTGGTATCTTCTTTAATCTTTAATTATGATTTATTGTCTTTATTTTACTTCTTTTATCACATCATTTTCTCTGCCTTTGTTTTATTACATCTAAATTCGTTTTGCATACTTGCTATATTACAGTACTTTGGTTGTTCCTTCAAAGTCACTAATTAAATAAATGATATCATTATTTTATCATCACACATAGGCTTGGACTGCTGCCCAGTCTGCACTGGTTGCAGATAGAAGAGATTATCTAATCCTTCTAGAAACAACACCTCCGCTGTCTGCCACCATTGAAACAGCAACACATCCACGCACACATGTAAACACAAACACACAAGCGCCACGTGTGAAAACACAACCTTCTGTCAGCACACGTTTAGGAACTCAACTCATGCACACACATAACTCCACAGGGAGATGATGGAAAATTCCCTTAAAGTCCCCTTGTTATAAAACTCACCACAGGGAAATTGGATTTCGGTCTGATGATTCATGGTCACCATGTCTGCAAAAATATGCACATATGCCACTAACACACTTATGTAAAGCACAAGCACTTATTAACTAAAGAAGAATGAGTTGACACCACCGTACATCATCTTTTTTAACAGATCCCACTTGCTGAATTAAGTTTGTACTTTAACAGACTTCCAGTACAAGCGCTGTTTGAGTATGTGCATTCTAGCAGGCTGCTCGAGTGTGCAGCTGCATCGTACATACGGTACTGCGCTCCCTGCAGCATTTACTGTCTTAACACATCCTTTGCAATATAGGGCACTCCTGTTAAACCTCTGTGCACAACTCGCTCTTCGGCTCTGCCATGTCTGCTGCACTGCTGTTCATGTAGCATTTCATAAGCCAGCCCAGCCTCCAACTGAGGGCTCTAGGGAGGGTTGTGCTCCAACAGAACCAGTAATACAATTTGCTATAGTTTTTAAATGTCATAGCTTTTCTGAGCGTCTGCGCTCAAAGTCTGCCATCATAGAGAGAGAGGGGAGGCGTGAAATCGTTTAAATGCACTCGGTTGTTCACATGAAAAGGGACAGAAATAGTGCAAAATGAGAGCTAGAGATCAAAGTTCAAACGTTGGATTGATTTCTAACATCAATAGACGTTGTAAAGGGAGGTTCCGAAGACATTTGAGCGCTCGGCAGGCAGTTCTGATTCAATATAGAACTCTGCACATATTCTACAATCACATAATAATCTATTTGTCGTGACCTGGCTGACTAAAAAAAGGGCTATATAAGGAAAAGTACAGTGCATTGTATTGGTTAGTAAATTATCTGTGTTCAGCAGAAGGTTTTGGTAAAACCCCAGAAGACGTGTTGGCTGTAAAGAGACAGAATCTAACTATAGCAGCTCTTTATCCCAGCTTTTAAAACATTCTAACAATTAAGTGTGATGGCACATTGGTTGTAGTCCTGGTTGTGAATTATTAGTGTTGTGTAGCCTGCGTCTCTGTCTTTTGTCCCTTTATTCACCTCTTGTATAGCTTAGAGAGTTTGCACCCCTACTGTATGTTGCTGTGGTGTTTTGTGTCTGTTCTATTGACTTACAGTTAAATACTCATTCTCTGAGGAAGGCCTCAGGCTGAAATGTGCCCGCATTGATATTTCAAAGAATGATGAAGCTTTGATGGTGTGCCATGTTTTACTTCATAGATAACGTTTTTTGGTAAACCTGGAACACCATAGCTGTTGAAACACAAATGTTTGTATTTAAGATATTGATAAGCTAAATGCTACAGCTCTTCCATGGATTTCTGTTTCGGCAGGCATCTTAAAAAATGTTTCAGCACACTGACATTTCTGTATCCTCTCTTCATGTGTGTGTGTGTGTGTGTGTCCTGATCTCTTGCCAGGTTGCAGAGCAGCTAATGACTATTGCCTATGAGAGTGGAATCAACCTGTTTGACACAGCTGAGGTCTACGCAGGCGGCAGGTAGGTGTCGAACCAAACCGACCTCTCACTTGTATTTTAGTTCAGTTTGGTGTGTTCAGGGGCCGACGTGTGGCTCCGCGATGTTTTTTAAAAAAATGTTTCATACATGCGGAGTCTAATTTGTTTCACTCATTTAGTGAACCGATAAACAACCAGTTGGTCTGGAGTGTCGTGCAATTTCAGAAAAAGTCTCCACGCTAGACATGCCCGATATTTGAGACTGGGTTGGTAAATTCACTTGGACCAACTGCTGTTAACGTGAGGTTGGATTCATTGTTTTTCTTGATTAATTATGTTTTTCTAGCTCCTTGAAGTAACCTGAGCCTGTGCCTTTGGATATTCTTTGAATATGAAGAAAAATGTACGACATTATTATTCATGCTGAACCTGAGGTTAATCTGTAGGATTAAAGGAATGCTTTGGGTTATTTGTGAGAACAAAGTGCTTTGCAGCTCCGAAAGGCTTACGCTGTGAACTAATTAGCAGAATCTGATATTTATTATTTATTCAAACCATCCGATGTCTGAGTCTGATGCAAACATGAGGAAAATCCTGCAAAAACACCTTTCCAGCCTGTCCTAGCTTTATCAGGGCAAGTGAGAAGATTTTCATTATTGGCTCAGCATTCAACGAATTTAAATTTGGAATTGGAGAAATTAAATTCCAGTGTCAGTGGGGTTTGATTTTTTTCACAGTTAAGACATCCACCAATAAGGAGTGATTTCCTTTTAGCTGTATCGTAACTTACCAGAATACATAAACAACAAAACAACAATAAAACCCAAATTCTGTCAAACACAGCCTCTGTCACTATAAGATGGCACTTGTGATGTAAAATGTTTAAACAATGTTTTTTTAATGCACCATCTTACTTATTTATGGACACGGGGGGGGAGTTTAGTTCGTTGACAATAGAGTTGATATTAGTGGAGCGAATGTTTATGAATTCAAACTGCAATTTAATAACACCACCTCATTTATATTGCCTTGCAGAGCCGAAGTCATTCTAGGAAACATTATCAAGAAGAAATGCTGGAGGTAATGGTGACGGACATGTTGTGAGAGACAAATACAATGTGTGTGTGCACGTTGCAAGAGGCAGCAAGAGAAGTGTGTGCGGGGCGTGTATGAAACAAAGACAAAGGGGATGGGAGCGAGAGATGGGTTTTTTTTTCATTTGGTGTCTTCAAATGCACGTGTTGTAAGTGTGTGTGAGAGACCGATATGTTTGATGTCAAAGTGATGCTGAGATCTGGACTACTATCTCTGCCTAGTCGTTTTTTTTGTATTGTTATTCAAATCTAACTATATTCCTTATTAGCAGTAATTTCTCTACACACACACACACACACACACACACACACACCTACACACACACATTCCATCACAGTACAGCAGCATGAAACTGTATAAAAGTCTGCCTGCAGGCATTTTTAGTTTCCTCAAATCTCAAATCTTCCCTTTACGGAGTTTTTCAAACATGCTCAGTCTTCAGCTCCGTCTATTATTGATCGACTGCGTAGGAAACAGAAAAGACAGACAGATCAATGGAAGTAACTGATATAGTACTAGGAAGTACCTGATGGGTCTTTATGTCGTCACTCATCATTGTGCAGCTTGAACTTGGAACAAACCTGACAACTAGCTCAAATCTATTCTGACTGGACAAAGCACACATGAAGATTGTTTCCTCCAACTTTTAGTCTTCGTACAGTGCCTTGTAAGCACAAACATGTTTAATATGCAGTGCAATTTGCACCGTAAAGGCCAAAAACGGCTCATACAGTCATAATTTATGTCCCTGCTCTAAGTGTCGTTATTGACATTTGACGCTGGTGCAGTAAACACTCGATGGACGTGGCATTTCAGTCCGAGTGTGATATATTCACACACATCAGTCCAACTTTGTCCCTTCGAGGGAAGGGGGACGTTCGGTCACATTAAACTGCTTCGGACTGGACATGAATGTACCTCGGTGAGAACAGATGATTATGGTTTGAACTCAACTACTAAGCAGAGAGAGCAGGATGAGCACTATAAACACATCCATGAAGTACAAAGCGTTATGTATCACTCGTTCGGCTGCATGTTTCTTCTGACTTTCTGTATCTTTCTCTGCTCTTTCTCAGGCGATCCAGTATGGTCATTACAACTAAACTCTACTGGGGAGGAAAGTAAGTAAGAAACTCTGATTTCCATGTCTGAAGGCAGATTGTGAGTGGTTGGTTAGGTTTTATTTATTTAGGAAGTCTCATTGATATCAAGGTCTGACCTGAGAACATTGCACAAGACAATTCAGTCACACAAAGCAGTCATCACACACAGACACACTAATTTGCACATCCACAAATATTGTTAAGAATATCAGTGAGTAAAACGTCAAAGTCCATCAGAGGAGCGGAGTTTCAGTCACACGAAAAACTACAACAATCTGTTCTCAAATCTATTGATGATCTGAGTGAGTAAGTACCCGTATAGTAAGTGGGATAATGTCGGGGTTCATTTTGCGACAGTGCATTATTTCTTACATATCTCTTGTTACATTCAGCATCCACTGTGCAAAGACGATAATAGTTCAGCCTCTCAACGATGAACTTTTTCTCTGTAACAACCTGAGCGACGTCCTGCCCCGTGCAGTAACCAGTACAACAACCAATGGAACAACCAAGTCCTCAGCTGAGTCTGGAGAAAGAAATAGAAGGATAAAGAAAAGTTTTACAGCACACACACACACACACACACACACACTTTAGCGAAGACTGTCCAACTGGGTCTGGAGATAAGGTTGAAGTTATTCCTGAGCATTCCTACATGTCTGTGAGGAAGGTTCAGTCCTTCACCTCTCCAGAGTTTGGTTGCTTAATGATGCTGAACAGTTGAAAGCTCACTGATTTACATAAAACAGCCCGATGCAAACTTTCTCATGTCATGTCCCCTAGCCGGGGTCAAAAAGTGATTTAAAAAGGACTTTCACTCTGCTTGGAAAGCTAGACGACTGATATTTAAAAGTTGATTAAGCACCAGAAAGTTCAGATAATATTTGAGTTATTTCGATGCCACAAACATCATCACACAAGAATAAAATGGTTCAAACACCCATTCATGCTGTCTATTCAGTCATTTACATCGTTGGTTACATGACGTTACACTTTACAAGAAGGTCAGAAGAGCACAGAAATAAGAACGTACTCTTTTCACAGCCTTGTCTGTGGGTAGAAATGTACTCCGGCAACAATGAACCCAAATAACCAAAAGACAAGTATTGAATTCATATTTACAATGTAGCTCATTGTTTGCTTTGTGTTTGTCCCATCAGAGCGGAGACGGAAAGAGGACTGTCCAGGAAACACATTATTGAAGGTAAAACATGCAAACACACACACACACACACACACACCAGATAAACAAACAAACAACTTTAAAAATGTTCACTAACGACAAACCTTCAATAAATGTTCTTCTCCACTGCTCGTCACTTCACCCTCCGCTATCTCCGCCTTTGCATCTCTCCGTGTCTCTCAGGTCTTAAAGGCTCTCTACAAAGGATGCAGTTGGAGTATGTAGATGTCGTCTTTGCCAACCGCCCTGACAGCAACACTCCCATGGAGGGTGAGTCATATTTCAGGGGACGTTTTGTGTTCCTGGTTACAGTGACCTCGATGTCCATGTGTTCTTCAGTGTAGCTTAAGTGAGGCAGCCAGTCCTGTATAATTAATTATCAAGAAGTTGTTTATTGGCATGCTTATTAGCAGTGCATGGGTTCCTCGTTAGTCATCGGAAATTAATTGTGTACTATTGCATTCCACAGGTAAAGCCCATTAACTGTGGGGTTTCTCTCAATGCCTTAATTAGTGCTCACAACTAATCAATACGGAAGTTGTACGTCAATTAGTCAGTTACTTTTGCTTTTTTTGTCCTCAGAATTCCAGCTCTCCTTCAGTGGGGCTTTTAAAATATATGTATTTAAGCTGTGTAGATAACTAGATAAATGACTGAAATATCATACCTACATTCCCCTTATTGAAGACAAACTAAAGTAATGAGACTTTATGTTTTAACTTTGATGTGACAGTTTGCATATGATTTCTATATCTAGGTCTAAATTGTGATATTGTGGAACATATTGTTTTCATAATTTAGAACAGTGTAGTATATGATGCCTTCAAACAAACACCTTGATTTTATTCTTCATAGATTTCTACTGTGCTTCAAACACAGTTTACTTTTCTCCACCATCTGCACTCACTGTTCATTTCCTATTTAATTCCTTCAACTATCTATCGCTCTTCCTTCCTTGAATTCGTTTTACCCTCCATCTTCTTCTCTCCCTTTTTATATTGGACGGAAATTGAGGCAACTAGTATTTAAATGTGAGCGCAGTGTGCACAATCACAGCGTGTTGCAGGAGCTGGGTGGAGATGAAGGCAGGAGTAACAAGAGACAGAACTGTTTCCTTTGCTTAGTACCGTGTTATTTCCTTCGACAGGATGGTATTAAGTAAGGCATCTGTGTTTGTTAATTATCATTTACAAAACTGAAAGGAAACTTAGAAGTCTTTCTCGGTTTTTTTGCAGGCCTACTTTTTCTGTGTTTCTAAGCTTTTTCTTTTCTTTTCATTGTTTTCTTCGACCTTCGTATCCCTCATATCGTGTCGTTTTCCCGAGTGCCAATTATGCAGAGTGAAATACAAGAGTCCTGCCACAGTCGAGGATCGCAGTATAATTGGAGTGAGCGCAGGGCGATTGATGAATAACCCTAAAGACGGTCCTAATCTGAGTTTTTGTTGGCCCTGACCGCTGCTCACACAGTCAGCAGCGTTGGAGCTAATTGCGTCATTATAAATGCGGCAGATGGAGTGTGATCGGAGGGTTTTTAGCATGTGAGCTTGTTAGTTTGTCCCTCGAGATGTTAGGGACGGGTGATGATCCGTCAGCAGGTAAGAGAGACTCGAGGAGACGGGTGGCTTCATCAGTTTGTGTGCTTTCAAGGCCAACATTTATCTCAGATTAGTCTCTCTTGTTGTCTTGCTTTTTCTGATGGCAAACCCATTCCTAAATGCCTACTTTCTCATTGTTTCTGTTTCACTCATCCTCTCTGTTTGACTGTTTTCTGGGTTTCATCCATCTCTCTCTCTCCCTCTCTGTGTCTCTCCTGAGGTATGGCTGTTGTTGATTCAGAAAATATTGCCCGCCTCCGGGAAAGTGAAATCTATTGTTCTTTATCCCTATCTTTGGTAGAAAATAAAGCAAGCAAACAAACAAAACACATTTTCTCACTCACTTTCTCTTTCAGTGCCAGCTCTGTTTTGTGCTTTCTCTATGTGGATTACATATCATGTGTGTTAGGATTCACCTCGTGGATATGATGAACACTGAAGAAAGAAGGATTTGGATTCTTATTTTGAATATCTTGCGGTTTCTTTTAGATAAAGTGTTTGACCTTTGGTGACATTTTTTCAGACAGTTTGCACGATTGACAAATTGACTGCAGTTTGACCTATAATTCTCTATTCTCACTCATTAAGCTTTAATAAGTCTATTGCATTTTAAAAAGAACTCTACTGAGTGAATAATGGCTTTAATTTATACATTGAATTTCCCTGAATCCTGTTAACTGCTTAAAGAGAAGAAGGAAACGGGGTGAGACATATTTTGTCTCTGCAAGGTTTTTACTTAGCCTCGAGGGCTCAACCGTTATGTTGAATGCATTTTGAATGCGCTTTGATCCAGCAGGGACGGATGTGTTTCGTTTGTGCCGAATTTAATTCAGGATTAATGTTGCTGCCTGTTACTAGCACTGCACAGGGTGGTTTCAATAAATAGATTGTTCACTGTTGATCCGACTGACTGATGCGATGTGGGCATGTGTATGTCTCTGCAGAGATTGTTCGGGCCATGACTTATGTGATCAACCAAGGAATGGCGATGTACTGGGGGACGTCTCGGTGGACGGCCATGGAGATCATGGTAAGACTTTGTTTGTCGTGACAAAACTGTTTGGTTTTGAACCTTAGTGAAGCAACGTTTTTAAACCACACATAAGGTGCAGAATAAATTACTTATTTAGTTATTACTAGTTGCTGTACTGCAGTTTTAAACTTTTCTCAGCTCGTCAGAATTAAGGAATGAAATGTTTTTTTTGTGATTCAATTTCAGGGGAAAGTTTCATGTTGCTTTGGCAGATTAGATTTCATATCCCACTGACTAGAACAACAGAAGATAGCCACTTTACTTGGATTCAAACCTTTTATTTGTTGATTCAATGATCCATAGAATGAAGTCTCAAGAAGCCATATTTACTCTAGTTATGTTCAGTACCCTAACATCATTAGGACCCATTCTTAGCAGCTCATTGTCTTGTTCCACCTTGGACACATTGCTTATGCATAGTCATGGATTTGAAAAAGTGATGAAAGGAGAAATGGAAGGAAAATTGGACTGTGTGTTTGAGGAGAACCAGTTTGTTTCTACGAGGTGTTCCCACAGAGGCACAGTGGTTTCCTCCATCTTTGTTTGCGCTTTCCGCCAGAAACACTCCGCCTCCCGTTTCAACTCTCGCTGCAGTAATGAATATATATACAAGGGGAGCATGAAGCCACACCAGAGGGTTATGGAATAAGCACACGTCTAAACTGACATTCAAGGACCTAACACCAATTCTCCCCTCTCTCATGTCACTCTCTGGGCTCTGTCTCACCCTCTCCTCCCCCTCTGAGCACAGCGCGATGTGTTGACACTCTGTCTCTGTGTTCTCAGTGAAAAGGAGCAGATATCTTTGTAGAACAAAAGCCCAGATGAAAGCCGTGTAATTTATAGCATCAATAATGAAAGGGCGCGGGGGGGGGGGTAAACGCATCTTCCCGGTGTACGACAAGGCAGGTGTAAAGTACACACACATACGCAGGCTCGAGGGGCATGTCATGGGGTTGCTGCACAGAAGGGCAACATGTAATTTGTAAGTTGAGTGATGGCACCGATGTTATCGTTGATAAATAGATCCCCCCCCCCCCCCCTCTTTTACTGCTCTCTCATCCTGACATTTGTCACAGCAGGAGACATACAAAATGAAAGAGTGGGGAGCGTTTAAAGAAGCAGCAAACCCAACGTGTTTGTGTGTGTGTGTGTGTGTGTGTGTGTGTGTGTGTGTGTGTGTGTGTGTGTGTGTGTGTGTGTGTGTGTGTGTGTTTTCTCTGGCATGTGTTCTTGAAGGACACATGGAAATCCAGATGAGAAGGTGTAGACTAGAGGGAAATTTGAATATGATGCCTCGGAGAGTTGTGATATTGAATATTGATTGGGTGACTTACTGTGAGCCCTTCATTTGAATTTGTACCACACTCCCACGAGCTGATGAACTCATCTCTCATCTCTTCCACCAAGAAAACCCATCGCTATCTATGGCTACCAAATGTTTGCTCTCTTCTACCCTCCTCGCTTTTATTCTCCCCAAAAAGAAAACAAATGCATTAGTGCGGGCATTACATTAAACGCTACATAGAAGGATGCTGCTGCAGTGAGTCGTGACAAACTAATTCTTTCCCCTTTTCTCTTTGCCCTCCTGTTTTTTTTTTTTTTTATCTCTAGGAGGCCTATTCAGTGGCAAGACAGTTTAATCTTATCCCTCCAGTGTGTGAGCAGGCAGAGTATCATCTCTTCCAGAGGGAGAAAGTAGAAGTGCAACTGCCTGAACTTTACCACAAGATAGGCAAGTATTCTTTGTGTTGTGTACTATTGTGGCGAATTAGCCAACCGATGGCCCGAGACAAGTTAGCACAAACGTCCTACGGTCAGAGCATCCGTCCGCTCAGTGTCTCATAGATGAGTTCAATTAATGAAACTAATTAAACCGATAAATAATCTCTGTAGTTATCTGTTGCTCATCCCCTCATCCCTTTTACATTTTCACTTTCCTGGCACTGTTCTCACACACTTTTTTTTTTCACACTTCTTCCTTCAACACATCTTACTAAAACTCCTGTTTAAACTCATTATGGTCCCCATGGTGACAGGAGTTGGAGCGATGACGTGGTCACCGTTGGCGTGCGGCATCATCACAGGAAAATATGAAAATGGCATTCCTGAATCTTCCAGGGCTTCCATGAAGGTATGCAAAACTTAACTTCACCATGATTATTGTCTATTATAACGCATACAATTGATCTGCTCTGTTCCAAAAGTAGAAGGAACATAACTTCTCTTTCCCTTCCTCCTTCGCTCACGCAATCTCTTTCCTCTCCTCTCCTCCCGCCAGTCGTATCAGTGGTTGAAGGAGAAAATAGTAAGTGAGGATGGAAGGAAGCAGCAGGCCAAGCTGAAAGAGCTCAACCACATTGCAGAGAAGCTGGGCTGCACTCTGCCTCAGCTGGCTGTTGGTAAGACTTCGTATTTTATAGCAAATACTGTGGAAGCAGCCGGAAGCAGGGCTTTGAAAACACAACTGCTCAGGGCTTTCAGACAGGAACGTTTTTTAACGCGAGACATCACCAAATCCTTTACACACAATGTCTGTGTTTGATTTTCCCTGCAGCTTATGGCGACAAACAGACTTCAATATCTATTTGTGCTTTCAGCTCCGATTAAATATCTGAGCTGCCTGGAAGGTAGAAGTGAATGTAATCAAACGTTTAAAAAAATCTGTGGTGTGCTTTGGAAAAAAAGGCTGACAGACATTTAAGGTTTGCAATTGGTAATGAATGGACGTACACAAACAAAAACCTTTGATGTGTAGGTAAATAAGATAAATTGTTGTGTACATCCAGGAAGAGCAAATAAAGGAAACGTCTAAAAGCTCAGTTTTATTTGTGTAATAATCAATAGTGCGCCATCAAGTGGGCTCTGTGGGAATATCAAGCTCTCTTTCTCTCTCCAGCGTGGTGTCTTAGAAATGAGGGAGTGAGCTCAGTTCTTCTGGGAACATCCAGCCCTGAGCAGCTCACTGAGAACCTCGGGGCCATACAGGTGAGAACATGCAGAAACACACACACAGCTGTTGTCGAGATACAAATCTCTTTATACATCTGGGTTTCCTTACTTTTCCCCCTTTTTTTTGCCTCACTGTATATTTCACATCCTTCCTGCCAGGCATGTTCAATTTATCATTCCCTCCTTTTTGCCCAGGTCCTTCCTAAGATGACATCTCATGTGGTGTCTGAAGTGGACCACATCTTGGGCAACAGGCCGTACAGTAAGAAGGACTACCGCTCTTAGACCAGGCGGGTGGACTCAGCCTTCCTACTCACCTACCTACTTAAGCATACTGCTACCATGGACCCACCGTTCAAATGTTCAAGTCCATGGTTCTCTCCTTGGGCCCCACTCAGCTCCAGCCCACTTCAGCCTGGAACAGACAGCCTTGCCCTGCACAGATCGGGTTCATCTCAGGTCCAGTCCAGCTCAGCCAAGAGACGCTTAACCAACTCAGCTTTTTGCAGCCTCAAAAACGCAAATCAAAACTTTGTCCCCCCCTTCCCCCCCCAACCAAGGTGTTTTCTTTCAGCGCCGGTCCATTTAACTATATCTATGCAGAGCTTAGTCTTACCCGTACCACATCTCGGTTCAGCTCCATCCAGGGGTCTCATCATTAAGACATTTAGAAATCAGATGGCAAGGCTTGCAGGAACATTGCAGGAACAATAGTTTGTGATACACATGCACACATATTTACACATACACAGTTTGAGCAGGACAGTATGAAAAGCAGTGCAGGAATATTTCAAGTAAAAGTGCCTTGCTCCAGGGCACCTTGATAGTAGTTGTTGAGGGAGACGGTAATGCTACTTATTCACTTTTCCGACCTACAATCCTCCCAGTGACTCAGACCCTCAGGTCTCAATCCTCCTCTCCAATGCCCCAGACTTCCACCCACAAGCTATTTAATTTGAGCACAAAATTCATACTGAGCACATATTTTATTCATGACAATCGCTGGTACCACAAGCTGAACACATCAATACAAGCACCTTAAGACTTGTGCGTTAAAAGGTAGCTTAGGAAAGTAGACACTGTTGCATGAACACCCCCCCCCCCCCCAGTCAGTCAGTGCTTTCATTTAATTGCTATGCAGTGCAGCGAACAAAATGAACATATGAGCTTCAATCATCTCACCTCTTGTGTCAGAGGCACTCACTCAAAACGTGGGGGGGGGGGGGGGGGGGGGGGGAATGTCTTTTATGAAATGTGAGGTTAAGCAGTGACAATGCTCATACTTCTTGAAAAGAGCTTCACGAATGAGGCCTCAGCAAACCAGTTCCCTGTTAGCTTGAATTAATCTTAAACTACCTACCAAATGTACTCAGTCCCATATTTAGTATAGCACAGAATAGTATTCAGTAGATATTATAGGCTGCGAATCCTGAGTATATTATCCGACAGGTGCATGTTTCTCCTGCTATAGTGTGCCTCTCGTTACTTTTCTACAAAGCACAGAATGAAACAGAAAGGAGCTTGATCAAAAAAATATACTGCAAGCTTGTCAACTGTTTGTGATCGCCTGTGAAGCAAAGGATTGTGGGGCATCAGTGGGATCGGGACTCTGTTAGGGGGGGAGAGAGAGGGAAGCATGTCGCCTCCGTGTGGTCTCTTTCAGGAACTGCTGTTCGGCTTCATTAGATTATAGAAAAGAGAAATATTGCTTTGCAAAAGAAGTGGACGACGTTTCTCTCGGTTTGCATTCATTTTGGAGACATTTGGCTCCGTTTGTTGCCTGTGAACTGAACCTGCAATGCTGATTGCCTCAATGAACCTGGCAGAAAATGACTTATAATCTATGTTATAAAAGGATGACTGACCTCCTGGCTGGTCGTGATTATAATATCTGCAAACATTGCTTATTAACGACACAAAGAGGCACATAGGCAAGGTTTTTGGAATGTGGCAAAGATTACAGTATTTATTCTAGAGTAGTTAATATATATAGAAATTTATTTTGACATTTTGAGATATTGTTTGGAGATCTATGGGGATGTTACGTGTACATAAAATGTTACGGCATACTTTGTAACATAAGCAAAAACCAGGAAGAAGCCTCTCGTGCATATGAGGACTTCACAGTACTGTATGGCAAATATATATAGATATGATGTAAATAGAGTTATTTTGTTGTTCCAGTGTTTGAGTCACTCTTCGTCCATCCTGACTTCACACTGTCACAGAATTCATTTCTGCCTCCTGAAAGATATTTCACAGAAGTATTTATAAGGAATAAAGGTACATTTTCTTTGTTTCTGCATCATGACGTCAGATTATGAAATCTGTATTAATAATGACAGAAGGAGCTTCTGTTCGATCTTAAGCATCGACCTTGAATCACTATCTCTGACCAGGTGGCTCAGCTCTCACAGCTCGTGTCGCCTTCGTGCGTCGTCGTTCTGGATCTTTTTTTTTTCATCTGGAAAACAAGCCATCGCAGCGATCATCAGAAATGTTGGCCTGGTTTCAGTTGAGTCACTGTCTTGTCATCGGTGTACATTTGTTGACTTGTAGCTCAAACACCCACCAGATTTTGAATCAAAGGAAATTTCAGCCTATATAGATATTTTCCAGAAATGCTGTTACACGTATTAAAACGAAGCATCAGTGAGCAGTGTTTGGCTACCGGTTTACTTTAAGAAGTCTGGCCTCGGATAAGGAATAGACTTTCTTCTGACTCTTTGCATTGAAGAAGGGTGACCTGACCTCCTCTTGGTCATCATTGTAAAGCAAACGACCAGCAATTTACTAACAGAAAACATCCAGAAAAGCATTTGTATTGCTCTTTTCCCATAAAAAACTTGACTCTCCTTCTCAAAATATGTGCAAAAAGTGGTTTATATACTAAAATAGTAATCGGTAAACTGTCTGTAACTCCTGGTGTCTACTAATGTGTACTTTCAGTTTGGTTGCAAGTCAACAAGCTGCTTCTCAGTTTGAATCAGTGACCATGTTGGACCGCGGCCTGCCGGTGTGTGTGGAGACTTCTCCACCCGACAGAGTGCCTTGACTTGAGTCCCACTACAGGAAAACTAAATCAGGGATGTCTTTCATTACGAGTTGTTCAATGCTGTCCGACAAATAAAAGTGAGAATAGAACAATAGGTATGCAGATTCTTGTATTATTAGGTTGCCTAATCTACACTATATATTAACTATTACCTCATTTGGACAAAAGCTTTTGAAAACAAAGCAGTAAGACCCTCATGGCACCGTTTAGGGTCTAATGATACAAAGCGGCAGTACATGGCAACCAACTGGTTTCTTACATTGCTGTGTTTTTACACACAACCACAGATGCTACAGCGACAAGATGCTACAGCGACAAGATGCAGCGTGCGGCAGCTGTGCAGATGTGTAGCTGTGCTTTAGAACGTAACCGCCTTGAAACAATTAGAAGAAAAAACTTCTTATTTCTCCGATTCACTGCTTTGTTCTCGTCGCTCCCTCTCTTCTTCTTTCACTCTCTCCCTTGTTGCACCAGGAATGAGAGGCCAGCTTTGGGATGCTGTGCAAACAGCCACAGACAATGCCGCATAGTATACCTTTTAAAATAAAGAAAACGACTACTAGAATTGTCATCCTTGTCCACTTAGTCCTTCCCTACAGTGTGTTAACGGTGTACGGCTATGGCTTTGTTCCATCTTGGCCTTCGTTTCGGCTGTTTCCACCAAATTAATGTTATGGGAACAGTGAAGTCAAAGAGAGGTGAAAGTGATTGTCTTTGGTATCTTCTCCTTCAACCAGCCTTCTGCTTCATGATGCATCAGTTTGTCCTCAGAGAGTCTTCAACAGCTCAACAGAGGGAAACAAGCAATACAATATTCATTTGGGTACTAATGTAATGCATTGATAATGGAGGGAATCTGGCCTTGTTTGTGAGAATAGAGACTTTTTCGTCAAAATGGAACAAAGCTAGAAACTGAGCTGTGGCTGAGCTCTGATTCACATGAAGAGTCCTGCAGTGTGACACGTCATCTTCAACCCAAGATTTCCTGTTCTGGTATGAAGCCAACCTACATTAATTCTCATCAAAATGTCAAGTAATCTACTCTGCAGATTTTCTACAACATGTAAACTTATAGATGGAAAAGACTTGACATCGAGTTTGTTTTGTTAAAGTGTTAAATCATCAGCGTATCTGTTTGTTTTCTCTGTAAATAGTCTATATAAAGTGTGATTCTAATTAAATGCATTGCCAATGGAAACGTCAGCGTCTCACTTTCGTCCAACTATTTTTTAAACGGGTTACTAAACATAATAAATAAATATATAATAAATATAAGGGCTCTCAAGCTTACTGAATGGTACACACAATTAACAGAGAGGAAAAGTATACCTGGTTGCTTTATTTGTTACAAAAAACAGAAGACAGACATTTGATCATGAATTTCATGAAGTTGAAATGCGATATTTCGGTCCTTGAAACCCCGTTCCTAACTCAAGTGAAAAACAATATTGTGTATACCCATCTTTAACCCACTTCCTCCCCTCCTAAACAAACCCACCCCTCCAGCTTTTATTCCCCTTTTCTCCCTCCTTTACTTGGAGCCTGTGGACAGCAGAGCGATGAGTCCTGAGGAGGCACTGATGGACAGAATGTAGTTGCTGGAAAAAAAGTAGGTTAAGGCAAAAACTTCAGAGCGTTTAACTCGGAAAGATCAGAGTTGAAAGGAATTAGTGTGGAAATGTGCAAAATCTGCGTGAAGTGTATGACAACAAAACCACTTCACTGCACTAATGCCATTTTAAGACAAATGTTTAACGCGTCCAATCCCAGACGTTAATATGCTGACGGCTCGTACATTGTGATTAAAAGGATACACAGAGGGGTTGAAGTTCCTGAGCAAGAAGAAGGAGGCGATGATGACGAGCACCAGGAAGAGAGTGTTGTTGTAGAAGATGGAGAAGGTGGTGGCCTCGTAGTCGGCGACCTCATTCTTCTTCCACAGGATCCTAAACAGACAGAAAAATAACTTTCACGGTCATGTAAAAACATACAAAGATACAGTACGAGTCTCAGAGGCACTGCAGACTCGCACTGAATCAACAGGCTTTTCAGTAACAACGCGGAGAGACATTTAAACGTGAACCCACGTTCACAATATGATGCACGTCTCACCTCTCGTCTTTCTCCTTGCGGGACATCTTACGGTTGTCTGCCTCAGACAACTTCCTGGTTACCTCCTTGGAGACGGCATCCTCGCGTTTCTGGGCAACTCTGGAGGATGAGGAGAGAACGGTCACAAATATTTAGTATCCGGGAAATAATTTAGTTGAGCCAGATTTATAAAAACAAGTACTTTGGCGCACAGCAGTTCCCCACTAATTGGTCTTCTATGGTACTTTGTTTACCAAATGTATTAACAGTGTTATTACATACAAAATATCCCCCTATTCTGTGCTTATCAATTTAAAAGTCATCTGTACCAGCAATGTGATGGTAACATGAGTGGACCCCCGATCCAACTAATGTACTCGTGCAGGAAAGAGAAACTTCAGATGCAGAGTAGTGTGTTTCTGCTTCTTACTTGTGTTTGAGGACAAACTTGACGTTCTTGTAGGCAAAGGCCACCAGGTAGGTGCTGACCAGAGTCATCACAGCGTACAGAACTGCGGACTGGACAAGGTCCATGTGCCAAATCCTCCAAAACAGCCCTAGAAAGATGGATTCAATCAATAATGGCCACATATGCAGCATGTTGATGGAATACATGTCATAATCCAGGTGTTCTAAACCTAAAGTCACCACACTGACAGGGTTAGCACTCACAGTAACCTACTTTTAGCCTATCACAGTCATTCGTATTGATAAGCTTGTATTATTATGCCTTTCTGCCTTTAAACGTATACGTGCTACTTAAGTTAATTCAAAGTACTCTTGACAATCTCATCATTAAATCGTGTTTTTCCTAAATGACTCCTCCAGTTTAAGCAGTGGTAGCAGTTAGCATCAGCTAGCTGCTCCAGCTTCTCTCTGGTACTCACAGATGGGGATGGCAGAGACGATGAGTGCGTTTCCGTAGAAGAGAGCGGTGGACTTCGCTGAGAGGTTTCTGCTGAAGTCCTGGAGGAGAAGATCTTCCTCTGACTGCTGCTTGCTGCTGCCTTTGGGAGCCATGTCTGCGGATTGACCGGTCTGTCTGCTGCTCAGCTCGGGACACAAGAGGACTGACACGTCGGAGTATGAGGAGAAGAGGGACGCGTCAGCATAAACCCGGAAATACACTGGCTTTCTTCTTCTTCGTCTTTATTTCAGGCATTGCCGCGTATTGCTGCCCTCCACAGGAAAACAAGGGCACTGCACCTGTAACGCTTCATCACTGGACTGTTTAGTTCACAAGATACAACCCCATGTTTCCTCACTTTCCTCTTGGTTATAGTTCTGATTTTTTGTTGTTATTTGGTTAAATCTTTGCACTACTGTTTAGTTAGTTAATTTAATATTATTTTATTTTATTGTATGTATTGTGCATTTGATATTTGCATTTGATATTTAATATTTTTACTTTTTACTTACAAAAAAGCTGTTTCATAGCCCTATAATACAAGAGTCTACAGGTTTTTTCTCTTCTCCATGCACCTTATAAGTAGCCTCAGTAAAGTTGTGACACAAACCCTCATTCTGCCTCTAACATTTACAGTCTGTAGATAGCAGCTGGATGTTTTACCTTTGTTTAGATGTGTTGTCCTTGTTCTAAAGATGTACAGTAGGCCTATGCCTATTTCTGTGTGTATGAGCAACGGAAAACCAGATTTTCACATATTTGCAAATTCTGATTTACTCTAATGCAATGAAGTTGACTGGACTTTTATTTGGTGGATTACTCTAAAACAATGTGTAAAAACTTGGCAACTTATCCTCTGCCCTTATCAAGAAAGGAGTACAGGGAAAACATGGTAGCACCACCTGCTAGTTTATGCAAAACTAACTGAAAATGTGATCAATTCAGTTCTTGTTTTACTGTTCTTTTAGTTTGGAAAACTGCTTTCAACCAACTCAAACTGGAGAAAGAAATAATTTAAACTAATTAGCATGTTTTATACAGTAAATCTTAAAACCCGCGCAAAGAAAATGTTTTTATGCACTTTGGATGAACTGGCCCTTTAAAAATATGTATGTTATATTACTTAATTAGAACTGCCATCTGCTTCCCAACCTGTCTCTTTCAAATTTTTTCCAATTTTTTTATTGTGCATTTTTGTGAACAGTTACATCAATGCGTGTGCTATAGATAGTGAAACAGAGGTTGTAATTCTGCCATAACCGGATGTTCAAGAGCAAGAACTAAAGTAAAAAAATAACAGAAACACACAATGGTAAGAAAAGAAGATAGATAAATAAGAATAAAATAAACTTAAAAGGTATGTAAGAGAGAAACGGGTGAAAATGGGGGATATGTGTGAGGAGAAATCAAGAGAAAATACAATGCTTACCTTCTAACCAAACTACACAAACAACAACAAAAAGGTTTTGAAACATCAAAAGGGCTGTTTCTCTTTTCTGCAGAGTTCTTACTTCTGCATGAATCATGCTCAGTGCCCCACCACATCCCATACCATTACAGTCACATCAGCACATTTATTAACATGCCATGTCTTTATTACTGAATAAATACTTTTTTACATTTCCTCCTTCCTATTTGGAAACTCCACTCCAAAAATACTTCTTCATTTCAGCATTTAATGAAATAAAACCCTAAAAACCAGATACTGCAATATAAAAAAATCATATTTCTGTGATGGTTTGAAGAGTAAACGTTCTACAAGAGCTACTGCAGCAGAGTTCAAGAGTTTACATTTCGCCCACTAGAGGTCAACATCTACATGTCTGTACATGTCAGTTTAACTGACGCACACTTCCGGAGCGCCTGGGAACGAGTGCAGCAGTAGATCTGCAGGTTGTAAATCACAAGGATTATAAACAATCAAGAAGAGTAAGGTCATGACCTCATGCTGCTTATAGCACCAGAGAAAAATGCATTTATTCAGTGTTTTAGCATTTTGTTAAAGAGCAGTTACACAATGTAGAGAGGTGGCTACCATTCAGGAGGAAGAGATTTGAGTTAACAGACAATCAGCTAAAGTTTGGACTGACTTGAGAAACTTTTTAGAGACTAAAGGGATTAAGTGAAGACCATCTCTCCCAAAAGCACAACAAAAAAATAAAATCTCCATAAACAGTAATGAGACTTCTGTCCACCCTACGGGCCCACATACCTCATGCCTGCTGTGGAACGTCTGCTTTTAAGTGCACACACACTTTATTCAAGGTGCTATTTAAAGCTCCTCCTCCACACACATCCTCATCTGACAAACATGCCACACTCTGTGGTGTGCATGAGAGTGTGACCGTGCAGATTCATGACCCATTAGTGGAGCACGAGCATCTGCAAAAGTCCCCCTCTCTTCCTTATCTCGTCCTCCAAGCCTGTCACATGCCTGCCGCCGGAGACATTTCGGGACAGCGGAAAAACCAGACAGATATTTCGGCCTGCTGCTGCTGCCGCTGCAGTGCTTAACCGCCCGCTGAGCTGTTCTCTTTCTCTCTCTGTGCGTGACACTGAGTGCATGGGCTTGTGTGTATGTGTGTGTATGTGTGTGTGTGTGTGTGTGTGTGTGTGTGTGTGTGTGTGTGTGTTAGAATGCAATGCAGACAGGCAGGTTTGCGTGATGTCCATGTCTTTAAATGGGGATAGAGCTTTGGGATTAACCGTGCACTTCAGGGGTGCATGAAGGAGGCAAAAGAGGAGGAGAGAGGGGGAGGAGGTGAAGCCAAAAGGCCTGCCAACACAATGCCAGACAAGGCTGGTGATCTCTCTCTCTCTCTCTCTCTCTCTCTCTCTCTCTCTCTCTCTCTCTCTCGCTCTCTCTCTCATGTGTAAGTGCATAAACTTGCCAGATTACATTGGCTTTGGTGGTACCAGAGACATAACCACAGGGGCAAACACACATACTGATCATCAACAGCCAACAGGGAATGAGGGAAACACACACCACACACACACACACACACACACAGTGGACTGCTCCAGGACATTGTGTCTAGCAGTGCTGGTATGTTTTATCTCACTCCGATCGTACCCTTAGGAGCATTTATGACAGATCATCATAGTGACAAATTATTTTGGAGTTATCTCACCTGCCCAAAGCTAATCTCTTGGAGCCCTACATCTCTAACATTTGCATGCCACAACATTGTATGTGTGTGTGTGTGTGTGTGTGTGTGTGTGTGTGTAAAGATAGTACTATTGTGCCATCGGCTCTCCAAGGCTATGAGATCAACATGAATCTAGTAGCACGTAATATTCATCAGTGTTAATGTCTCTCCAACTTCATAATCACAGAGACAAGAATCTGATGAAGTGATTCATTTAAATGAGTCCAGTCCTTTTTGGATTTGAGAAGGTATCTCGAACAAAAGTGGTTACAGAATGAAGTCCTTTTCCACAATGTTGGATACTATGGAAGTCCCCTGCCACTGCAAAAATAATTCACATTGAAGTATGACTGAGCAGGCGTGTGGTCACACAACATCCTCTGGCTTCTGATGGTTCAAAGAGGAACGCCGTTTATTAATCTTTTATCACTGACATGTGGCATGAGTTCTTAAGTTGGAAGGCTCAGAGAGAGACTTTATAGATTTCTTCCTTTTCCTCGAAAAACGTTGGTTTCTTAGTTTTCTATGAAACGATTCCAAAGAAAGGGAGCGGTCCAAAACACAGCTTTCTTCTGCAAACTACTGAAAAGATGTTTGAGCATGTGACTAAAGGGAATTGTCATAATATGCACAATTACTTCTCCGTTGTGTATTTTTCAAAGAACTTATATCTCGTATAATGTACTATTTTTAGTGAAACAATCAAATCAAATGTGTTTGAAGTGTACTTCTGGCTAGTAAAGTCATCTTTTTACAGCAAATTTGATCTAATGTGCTTTGCAGAGTTAGCAATAAACAGAAATAAAATAGATGAAGCTGAAAACAAAATGCCATGCACACACACTTACAGTAGATTAATATCATGCTTTGTTACGTAAAACAATAACTCCACAGTTAACAGTCAATTGGCAAAGGGCCAGTCACCAGCGTTTAAAGCCGCCAAATTTCGGGGCTAAATCAACTGGTGGGCTTTGACAGGTGAATTTGCATCATGGACCAATAGTCGACTGTCTTTACAGTCCTAACTCAAAAATAGAGGAAGCTATAGTTAATCGTGTTGCACTGTTCCTCTTTTGTCTGCAGATAATGAGACAGCAGTTGACGCACGGAACCAATAGGAATAATCTGTGTGAATTTATTGTCCAGTCAGCGACAAAAAAAAACTCTTTATTGCATGAAATGATGAGAACAAAATGCCGAGGATCAGTAAACAACACTGAGCACAGGAAATGGAAATAAGCCCAGTGAGCTGACCACCTCTACAATGTTCACGGCTTGCTCGTGTGTTAGCTGTTAGCCCACCAGCTACAGGCAAGACCCCGAGAACAGCGCTGGGCTTTGAAGACGATTTTAACAGTGGCCTAAGCGTGGAGTTACAATTTCATCAGTTCAACACTCCCAGTTCCCTCGTCTAAAAGTCACTGGCTTTTTGGTTTTTGAAACTATTTTAGATATTATCATTGTTACGCAACAGCAGTAGTTTGGCTGATGTTATTCCTTTCAGATTTAAGAGTTCCTTTGGAAAAAATAAATATGCAAGGGGACAGAACCTTGATATATATATATATATATATATATATATATCCTTGAGTCAGGGTGAGAGATGAATGTAGAGGTTGTAAAATGAATGGATTAGAGGAGGAGAGGACAGACAGACAGACAGAAGCACCTGTGTGATGGCACTGGAGGCGCCGTTCAACAGTTTCAGGGTCTGGTGACATCTCTTCTGTCATATCCTGCAGGGAGGGATTGTATTCGTCCAACACAATATGCACCCAGCCTCTCCACCCCCACCCTTTCAACATACATTTGCTCAAATGGTTGCGTGTGCTTCTCCAGTCCTATCTCCTTCATGTCCTGTGATTTATGTCCCCCCTTCGGCTAACAGGCATGGAGGAGAACGTGATATGGTAGAGCTGGAGGGATGGAAGGGATAGAGGTGAAGGGTGGGGATCCCTCAGAGAGATGAAGGGAGGAAAAGGAGTGAAATATTTGTCTTTTCAAAGGATGCCAGACATGTGTTTACACTTTCTGCCCACTTTCACCATGAATAGTTTCCTCACCCTCGGGGTTGTGCGCTTGCACGTGAACCTGCATGCGAGCATATGACTGTGTGTACATGTGTGTGAGAGAGAGAGAGATTGCGGAACCCCGGAGACCAAACTCCAAACTTTGATCTATTTTCACCATCCCCTTTCCTCATCAATGGAAGGAAAATGTGTAGGAGTTACAACTATAAAATGTGTGCGTGCCATGATACACACACATGCACACACACACACACACACACAAAAACAAGATTATTTGCTTGTTTTTCTTTTTTTCAATATCAAATTCTGAAATCTATATTCATCCCAATTACTTTTTTTAAAGGTGGAGATATTTGGTTTAGGATTTTTTTGTGACCAGACTTCTGTGTCTGTGCCGATACAGCCTGTTCCAAGTATCGTTTTGCTCCACTTCATGACATCGAAGCCTATTTCTGGAATATTCCAAAGTGAAACACTGTAAAAAGAAAAAGGTTGTTTCATTTGCAGATTCTTAAAAAAAACCTACATGAATCTCTTTTGTATCTGTTGATTTTTTTTTTTCTTCTTTTGCCATGTGTTTGTGTTTCCCAACTGATGATGACTACGTCGGCGTGTGAGAGTTACGCTGTAGGTGCGGAGGTGTAGCTGCGGTTTTAGATAAACATTACTTATCGGGTCAGCTGGACCCGGGCGTTGAGATTCTTAACTATCCGGACTACGATGACACAGGCTTGGCTTCCACTGGCAGAGTTATGGTGACCCTTCAGGGAGAGCTCGGTCCCAAAACAAACGCTGCCGTGGTTCATTCCTTCCCAGCAACAAACCCCAGATTTCACAGTGTGCTCATAGAAAAACAAATAGATAAGATTGTACTGCTCTGTTCTAATGTGTAGATACAGGCAGAATGCACCACGAGCACGGTTGTCTGCATGCAAGGCAGTTTGCTGTCGAATGAATTACATGGGAATTTATATCCTTCAGCAGATCTAATAATGAGAACGCTGTGCGCAGGTCATTGTGTGTGTGTGTGTGTGTGAGTGTTTAGTCAATGTGCAGGGACATGAAGGCTAACCTGCTGCCAACTTGGCTTGTCTAAGAAGCAGAGAGAGAGCAGAAGATGTTGACATTTTGGCAGCGGAGAGAAGCTGCTGTCCCATCTGCATCTGAAAGGTCACCGCGGTGGGTTTTTGGAGCACAGTATGTGTGCCATTGTGTAAATGTGTGTGTGTGTGTGTGTGTGTGTGTGTGTGTGTGTGTGTGTGTGTGTGTGTGTGTGTGTGTGTCCCTGTGCCTGCCAACAGCAATGTGTTTAATGTGTGTGTCTTTCTCATCAAATACAGTGTGAAAAGAGCAGAGGAGAGCTGTAAACAAAGATGCTGGAAGTGTTGGGCACAGCACAAACAGAGTAGTAGGAGTCCGCCCCCCGCCTCTCTCTCTCTCTCTCACAAACACACACACACATACATTCACACACACACACACATTTTTGCTTTGAAGATGTTTATAGGAGCTACATAGGAACAAACATTTGAACATTTCTGCGAAAGGAATACTGTGACATTTTGAGGAATTCTGTCTTACCAACTTATAGTTAAATGAAGTTTAGATCAGGTCTGACATAGCCTAACGTAGCACAACCACTGCTAACTCATCAAAACTGTCTTATTTTCACTGTGTTAATACTGTAGTTGTGGTTAATGTGGTTGTAAACAGTTTACACATCCAGTAGACACAAAAGTCATGTTTAGGGTGACCAAACAGATCTAATTCCAGTATTCATTTTTCTTTTACCTTTGTTTTGGTCTCCACCAACTTCGGCCATGTTCACCAGCTGGTCGCTAACTTTGTCTGTTTGCTGTTTGGTGCTGGACAGCTAGTGTCCTGCGTTTTTTTCCTGTTGTGGCTGAAAATGATGCGGATGCGATTGGTGACAGTCAACCAAACAGTGAAACAAAACAATGTGCTGAAAGACGCAAAAAGGGCTCCACAAGCTGAGGAGAAATGCAGAGTTGAGAGACTGATTTCACATTAACACTTATTCATTTGAAATGTTGTTAACATATATATCAATACAGCTTTAAGCTGGTCACCATTAGTTCCAAGTGTCAACCCCTTTGTTTGTAAATTAAACTTCCTTATTCTTCTGAATTAGAGTAAAAATAATTTTTTTTAGCTAGTCACTAACTAATGGCTTAATTAAAGAGGAGAAGCAAGTCTGGACATTGCGGACAATGACCAGAGGAACTGGCTTCTTGCAGAGACGTTTGTGCTGGCCATGAATAACAAACACTTGCGAGGTCGACTGGGGAGTGAGTTGTGTCAAATGACAGGAAGGGGTACAAACCTTGTAAGCACAAACCTGCAGTAAGGATGTGGTGGTAATGTTCACTTCGGAACAATGTATTTCAACTGTCACCTCAAGTGTGCTTGAAGACGTTGATCTGAAAGTTTGGCAGTTGATCCGCTGCCGTGGAAGCAGCTGCTCGGAGCTACGGACAAAAATGTGTTCAGTGCCTTCCTGTCATAGTTGCGACCTGAGTCTGCTCTGTTTGTATGGTCAACTAAGTACTTCACGGCCTGGTGGTTACGGGTCACTTGTGATCTGAGCCTCAGATTCACACAGAACAATGCAGATTCCATCCTAGTCATGTAACCAAAGACCAGCTGTTCACAGTCTCAGAGATAATACATGAATAATGAGAGCTCAGCTAATTGTGTCCGCACGTTTTATAGATCTGTAAAAGGCAAAGATGTCCCGGGAGAAGTATGTGTGGCGTGTGGAGAGCCAAGAGTTTAGCCGTTCTTTATGCACTTGGTGTGAGAGTTGCATTCGTGGCATTAAGTCAAGCTTTTTAAAGCTGGGTGTCAGATGTAACTGTTTATGATGTTCATAGATGACATATCAAGATGCCAGAAAGGTTTGGAAAGTGTCCAGTCTAGTGACATTACATTAGCATCTCTGTTGTGTGCAGATGATATTGTCCTTTTTGGACTCATTGGACGCCACAGTGCAACTATTTGCCTATTTATTTTAAATGTGAGACTGTGATCTTTCACTTAAATAGAAGCGACTACTTCCAAAAGGTCCCCGTCAGGTGGAGCTTTACCAAAATGAGGGAGCAGTGGTGAGAAGGGACTGAATGGTGCCTGTTATACCTCCGAAGATTAAGCATCTCAGTGAATTAAATGTTTACTGAGTGGATGCGGTGGGATTGTTTGACTGTGTGCGCACACAGCTGTGCTGCTTCATACATCCTGCACATGTGTATACACTAACGCATGCCTCTGTGAACATCCCTGGTGTGTTTGTTTGCGTCTTTGGATGTGTAAAACTCACCATATGGGGCGCATGAGGGATCAGACGGTGTGGTTGGAGAACATGTGTGAGATAACAGAAGGAATTCTTCTTGGATATACTGCATGTCTGACCTACTCCGTATAAAACCCAGGATCAAAGCTGGAGGGCTTCTGCTGCTGCAGACTGTCTGGTTCTACTACACATAGCAGCTGATTTTGATTTAGCAGATAGATATTTTTCGATTGTGTTAGTTTTTGTCATATTTTCAAAATTCACTTTGATTGTTGTTTGTCGTCTGTCCCTGTTTTATGAGTCCTTTTTTTTTTTTTACTTACTTTTTTTAATGGACAATTCATCAACACAGTTTTATGTTCAGTGGCGTTGCAGGAAGTGTTGTGACACCTACACACTGCCGCAAATGTGGAGACTTGAGTCATAAGAGGCCCAGCAGTCAATGTTGGATTTTTTAACCGCACTGACGTATGTTATTATATTTCCTATCATTAACTATACATCAACCATAATATACAATAAAATATATATATATATATCAGCTGCAATACACCAGAAAATACATATATCAGCCTTCATGAGCAGCACTGCTGCTGCATGATGTAAGTAAAAGATCTATCTCTGAGAAGTCATGTGTCACCATCCAAATAGCCTCCACATTATTTTACGGTTTAGTCAACCATGTATGTTCACAACAGAAACTCTTGCACATGTGCTTCACAGCTTGACTGATACAACTCCAATAACTAGTATTTAGTGAGACAGACTTTTTCAAACTTGCTTTCTGCTAATATTTGCTGGACCAAAGCTGGTTTACTATTCATGTTCTACCTTTAGCTTAAGAGGATAGGATTCAGAGGACGAGTTCACGTTTTAAAATCCAACATTTCAAAGCTACACTGATAAATAAATATTCAAACCACAGCTGTCGTGCTTGACCAGGAGAATGCCATTTTAGATGATGTCACAGTTTAAGCATCTAATTAAAAAATCATGTCTTGAAGACCTTTATGACAAAATGTGATATTCATAATTTGAAAGAAAAAAAAACAGTAAATGACATCACTTTAAACTATGAGTCACTTGAATCACACAAACTCTGCTCTTTTAAGAGATTATGTCACTGGATTGTTCGTTTTCTCACTAATCTATTTCATGTGGCATCTTGTTTTGTTCCAAAAAGTAAAATAAGCTTTTTCTAAAATCTCAACAAAAGGAATGTATTTGTTGTATTTATATTACTTTTGTTCCGCTGGCTGGATGTTTAACACTGTTAAACTGTCTGTTCAATCAGTCCGTCTGTGTGTCTGTCAAAACAAGGTCAAAGATATGAATGACGTCCTGGTCCCCTGACATGCAGCTGACATGCACTGTTCGCATGCGTATTTGTGTATTTTGCATGTGAAACACCACCTATGGCGAACGTGTGTGTGTGTGTCAAGAAGGAATTGTGTGCAGAGGCCACTGATGGCATGGTAATAAAAAACATATTTGCATGATGCTCTGCATGTATGCATGTCAGACTGTGAATGTGGAAGTACTTTGTTTGCTGGTGTGCGTGTCACTTTGATCATATGTTCAAGGTGCACGTGTGAGTTAATGTCCAATTCCCTGGGAGAGGCTGGCATACTTGCATGAGAGAGTGTAAATGCGTGTGTGTTTGTGTGTGCCACTGGGTGAGGCAGGGGCCAAGGTCTTATGAGAAGAGTGCTGTGCGTGCTCGCATGTAGGGGGGGGGGGGGGGGAGAGGGGAACAAATGTGATAGTGAAAGGGATGCTAAATGAGGAGTGGACAGGGTGGGCAGGAAATGTGTGAGTGCTAGTGTGTGTGTTTACATGTGTGAACCGCTGTCCTAATGAAATGTGAAAGCCCTCCAAGTCACCTCTGCCCTCCCCCTGCTGTACTGAATCCCGTCGGGCACTCTATCCCCCTCTGTCTCTCTCACACACACACACACACACACACACATACAGACACACACATTTTCTCTCATTCTCTCTTTCACACATAAACAGACATGCGTGCACAGCTCGTGTTAACATGGAAGCGTTAGCGTGGAAAGAGGTCTTCTCTCTGTCTTCTCTATCCCATGTGAGACGAGGCTCTCCCTGGGCATGTTGAGAGTACAGCTGGCAGTCCGGGAGCCTCCAGACACACACACACACACACATGTACATGCATGCAGACAGAGGCACGCTAGGCAGTAGGTCATGGAGCCGCTGGCGTGAAGGATAGACGGTTCTGACACCAGAAAAGCAGACAGCCTCCCTGACATGCACTGGGGAGCATTATTAGGATAACAATGGCGTGTTTCACTCTGACTCTGTGTGTATGTGTGTGAGTGTGTTTCTGCATGTGTGTGTGGATAGGTTTAAGTAATGCTGTATGACAACGACATGCTCCAGAATGTGTGTGAGTGAAAGTATAACAAAATACTAAAAGACCTCTTTGCTAGTGTTTAACTAAGAGCATGCAAATTGAACATTCCCCTACTGTAACCCCTCCCCAAAACAGCAATTGTGCACTGGATTATTCCAAATGTTGAAATAGTAAAGATGGAACTGCACTGAACGTTAGCGGTTCTGTCCGCAACCCCACACAACCCCAGCCAAACTCATCATCTGAGAGAGGGTTATGTTCACTAGACAGAGGCCTTGTTTTGAAATGTAAAGTGAAACATATTAATTGAGAATACAAACCATGAAGTAAAAAAGTCTTGCATTATTGTCCAAGTATGTAAAATAGGGAGCAAATCAGGAATATGTTATGTAACAGTCTCATCTTACAATTTTCCTCATCATACTTATAATTCTAAGACTAACTTTACACTGCAATACAACGTACAAACCCATTTATTTTGAGTGAAGACTTTTCTGTGAGAGCCAGTGAATTAATTCAAAAGATAAGTGGTGTTCCTTATAGAGCAATGAGTTGGGTATTTTAAAAGACAAGTGAGTGAGTGTGTGAAGAAAAACAAGGCAATAAAGAGAGCAACAGTGAATAATCTGTTTTTTACTATTTCTTGTAAAGTTCTAATGAATCAATCAGGATCAGAGGGACTCCTGGCATGCCCCTGAAGGTTCTGCGACATTTCCATCAATTTTGTGAATGACTAGCTGTGTTGGTGGTGAGATCCGGGGTTTTGGGCCCAATGGTCCAACATAGTGCAAAGGTGTGTGTATTTCTACTGTAGTTGACTTGTTCGGGAGGGTGGGGTGGGATGAACCCGTTAGTTCTCATGTTGGCTTTATCTGCCACACGTAGGCAACACAGACACTGATGTGTGCACAGACACATGGAAACACACACACACACACACACACACTTGCAGCTGTGTTCCAGATGGGTCCGTGGTCCTCCAGTGAATCATACAATATGACTTAACCGTTGCACAAAGCCGGTAGCAAGCAGCACATTTTCCATATTACCACCTCCTCCCTACTGCTGCGTTAACTCCCACCCCTGTCTGTACTTCAGTTTCCCTCTCTCACATGTACTCCCCTTTATCTGCTCGACTGTTTCATACTTTCTCTATCCGCCGTTATCTCACTTTTCTCTGGTTTCAATCATGGAAATGTATTTGCTTATGCTGTCAAATATGAAACTAAAGCCAGCGTGCAGTTGGCTTAGCTTTGTATGAAGACTGGAACTGACAGCCCCTCTAAAGTTCACTAATTAACATGTTAGATGTTGTTTATTTAAAGTGCTACGTACGGGACTATTTCTCAGCCAGGTGCAGTGACTTTCTGGTGGCTTTACTGGAACCAGGCAACCTCACGATGACGACAAGACTACAGGAAGTCACAGCGCCCAGAGCCAAGAAAGTCATAACCAGCATAACCAGCCACATAATCACAAATCGTTGCTTTCGCACTTCACCACCAGCTTCATATATGGACAGATATGAGAGTAGTACCGGTCTTCTCATCTAACTGTCAGCAAGAAAGGGAATAAGTGCGCTTTCCAAAATGTGGAACTATACCTTTAATTTGTGTGTCTGTGTTTGAGAGAGAGAGAGAGAGAGAGAGAGAGAGAGAGAGAGAGAGAGAGAGAGAGAGAGAGAGAGAGAGAGAGAGAGAGAGAGAGAGGTGTGGTACTTTCAAGTGTAACAGAAAGAAACAGTCCAACTGGTCCGGATTAGTACTGTGTATAATTTATTTCTGGGAAGACTGAATAGGCTCATATCCACATGTTTAGAGTGCACACTCCCTAGCGTTGGTCGTGCATGTGTGTGTGTGGGTCGCGGACGTTTTAGAATGTTCGTCCTTTACAGGAACTGAGTCACTCAATATCTTTTTTTACACAATCTTTTCCTTCTGCCTCTCCCCCATGCAGCAGGTGTATGAAAGCACAAGGCCAGGAGGTGGAGCTAAAGTCTTCATATTTCTCAATCAGGAGCACAAACAAGTGTAGTAATATTATTAATGAAACGATAGCTTGTGGCTCCCTGTAGATACATTTTATCTTGTTTTGCTTCCTTTCAAGAGGAGGTGAGAGATCAGGGTCAGATAGAGAGCTGGTATGGGTTCAGAGTCTTGCTCAAGGACACCTCAGCAGGGAGTGTGTTTATCCTCAGAAGGTCATGAACTGTGGATGGAGGACGACTTGTTGTCCATTATACCACCCTGCTGCCTACACATCCTGGACTTTGTGTCATAAAAGAAGATTTGCCCTTTTGCTTTCTCTCTCTGCTGCTCTACTCCCCTTCCGATTCCGCCTCTCCTCTCGTGCCACTCTGCCCTTTTGCCAGGAAATGAGGTGATTGACTCCATTTCACACCATGCGGCAACACAAAGGCAACTGCTGTACACAAGCTTCCTCTGGAGAACGGTCGGGGGATAAAGTTCACCCTCTGTGTGAGTCGGTTATCCTACAACTCACACACAAACAAGCTGGTGAGTGCACACTTGTGGATTTAGCGTCTGCAAATCATGTACACATATGCACAAGCTCATACAAACCTTTCACCTTTAGCTCCGTTACTCATAGCTCATTTCTGACACTTATTGCTGCTTTATTTCATAATGCTGCGGTTGCCATGCAAGCAGGAACACATACAGAACAATGTACAGAACAATCCCTGTGTGTGTGTGTGCTTGTCAGTACCCTATGGTGAATCCACAGAGTCAGAGGGGAAGTAATAAATGAATGCTCTGTCCTGGCAACAAGCTGTTTTCCTGTCAACATTGCCGTTTCTGTGCATGAGGGTGTATGTGGGACAAAACTGTTTTTCCAGTCAGGAAATGGTGGATTCTTTCTATCATCCCTCCTTCAGTCAATATACTTGAAATCTTGACACTAGCCAACAGCCCTCCAGCTTGCTTTCACATAGTTTTTTTTCTTCTGCTTCTCTCTCCATTCTTCTGAGGCCTTTGTAAACGTGTCATTTGGAGTGATGGATGGTCAGCGAGGGAGGATAAGGAAACATAATATGACAGGATAAGTAGAAGAAAGGGGTATCACAGATCAGTGGGAGTGGGAGAGACGGACGAGACAGACAGAAGAGGACATGATAACAGAGTTTGTGGAAGGAAAAATAAGTTTAAAGCCGCACTGGTGGACGCTACAGCCAGTAGACTTCATTGCATCATATGATATGAAAGTTACAGCCAGAAAAAACAATATCTTGTGTAAAACGTTGACATTGTGGCCTGATTTTGGCATAGGAGGAAAGCATCTGAAGTGCCCAGAATAGAAAGGATTCCTCCTCTTTGTAGCGTGAGTACACTTGTAAATTTCACTAGATTTTTAAAGGTTCTGTGAAATGTGACTCGACGGTGGCGCTGCTTGAGAGGTCGGGAAGTTATCAAAGTATTAGTGTTCCTGCTCATGAGATCATAGATATCCACAGTAAATTTGGTGATTATCAGGCCAGTAGTATCTGAGATCATTTGCAATCGACTAAAGTATTGATTAAGACAGATGAAAGGTCAATGGGTCAGAAAAAGTCACTGGGAATCAGCCTTTGGGGACAAAACATACTTCATGTATTTCATGGCAATCTTGCTCTTGAACAAAGTTTTTTGGCAGATGTGCGGATGGACAGATGGACCAAACGATTGACACTGAAACCTTTAGACCCACTGGTAGCAATCAGACAGCAATACCGATCAATATTAAGACTCTGGGGAGAACCAGCGTGTCCGGGGGAGAAAAAATGGCCCATAAAATTAAAGTGGCATTCAAGGTCCTCTTTCGAAACAGGATTAAATATGTTTCATATAACCAAATATCAGATTACACGTCTCACAGTTAGTTACAGTCACATACTGAGTAACATGTGGCAGTAACAGATGCCCCAACTGTAACATGTATAGAGATGCCAGCAAAGCAACATTTACCACTTCCTCAACAAAAAGAGATCTTATATGTCCTCTTTTCTCTCTTTTTGCTGGAACTTCAAGTTTCTGTGGTTAAAACCTGCACGCCAGGGGCGGTACTGGTCACCATGGCAATGATGGCACCACTCGGTCGAGTTCATTCCCAGGTCAACCGGCTTTACAGCGTCTTACACACAGCAGTGATGGCTGACTTCAGGCCAGGAACAGGCTACAGACTCAAAAACTGACTTTTAGTTTCATGTCCTCAAATTAGATTTCTAGCAAAGATATTCATAACTGCATTTTACCCCTTGAGCTGAGGGACAACAACAGAACAAGTTTCATATTCAAAAGCCACTAATCATACCAACAGCGTATTATCTCATACTGAGTGGATTCCTGTAGCCTGAGCATGATACAGTAATGTGGGGGACAAATACTGAGAAGATGAAATGAAAACAGGAGAAAGTTCAGTAACGACGAGAAAGCATATGACTCTTAGCCAATTTAGACATTAAAGTATGTCATTCAAATATCACACTGATAAATTAATAAATGATTCAGTTTAAAAACAATAAAGTATTTCTATCAGCAGTTAAATGGGTCTTTAAACAACATGAAATCATTGCACAACCAGCTTGTATAACATGTGCTACAACCAAACATGGGAGCAAAACAGGGACGGAGAATGAAAACCAAAACCTCCCCCCCCCCCCACCCCTCTCACACCCAACACACACAAACACTCACATATCACATGCACACAAGAGCGCTGTAGCAAACCATTAGTTAAGTCATCTTCTCCAGAAATGATCAGAAGGTTTAGAGAGAGAGAGAGAGAGAGAGAGAGAGAGAGAGAGAGAGAGAGATGGTTCCCGAGGCTTGATAGGGTGAAACACGGTGCAGCGTCTGACAGAGAAAGGAAAATAGCAGATCACACCACTCTGAGGGAATGTGACGGCCGCGTCATGCTCGGGTCAAAGTTAAGCTTGGGACATCAGCTGAGGAGGGAAAGGGAAAGGCAACATGCTGTCATGTAAACAGAAACTTAAAGGAATCATTAACTAGCTGTAATATGTGACTGGAAACAGGGATTCTACTTCAAAACACACAGAAACCACACAAACACAAGCCCTGTAAACAGTAACCGACATTGATGGCATAACTGAGTAAAGACACAACGGTGCGGTAGATAATGCTGCTGCTGATGGTCCCTGCAAATAACAACACTTATTTTGAACTTAACAAGAGGGGAAGTAGAAGATTTAGAGGAGGAGGATATGGGAGTTATCTGAGGCATTTTGCCACTGCAAACCTGCTGGGCTGGTTTCTGGGTCATTAAAATTCCTCTTCTGCTCTCCTCACTTCTCCTCTCTGAAGCCACAGTTTCTGCCCCGAGCGACATGCTGGCTCATGTCCACCTGCAGGGCCTCACCTCCTCTCCTGCCCCGTCAGTCTTTCTCTCTGTTATCTCCCCGCTGCAGAGCAAACTGCTTTCCCTGTGAGTCAGGAAGACAAATTCCCCCGGAAGTTTTCTCTCTTGTGTTCTTCTGGCTGCCTTGTGTTTCCCTCTTTGTCACCCCCTTTCTTTCTTTTTTCCACATCCACATGTGATCGCAATAAAGTCTCCTTGACGGCACAGATATTAGTCATCCCTCATCTTTGTCTTCTTTCACTCCCTTCCAAATTTCTTTTTTGGTTCTCTTCAACTCACCTTCCCCTCCCCGGTGTCTGCTCCCTCTTTGTCCACTGAAGCGTGTAAGGCGGTATTCTCTGGGGTGTCACTTGTGCTCAAATCTGAGATGATGAAGCAAACAAAGTAAACGTCAAACCTGCCCAGACTCCTTACCACTTGTTTAGGCGTCCCCTCCTGCCAACAACAACAGCAACCTCAACAAAAACAGCCATGACCTGACTGAAATATGTTCAGGCAACCGGAGTACCCGAGCACTTCCAAATGTCACCTACACAACAGAGAAAACAACAAGTGCCACAAAAACTGCCACGAGAAGCATGTTGAAATTAATTTGGCAAGTAGCTCCAGTACTTGAGGCTTATTGTACGTGATGATTGAGGATTACCGGTAACAGCAATCTGTTTATGTAACACAACTAAGGCTGCCATGATTATCGTGGCCAAAAGAATTCACGATAATGATATTATCCCGATATCGATAGAAGATTTGAAAAAAAGAAAATAGTTTTTTTGTTTGTTTATTGTTTGATTTGTCTCTCTTTTTCGGCAAATTAATTCTCTAAAAACGAGTGTAGGGCGGTGGAGAGAGAGTCTGTCACCATAACTGTACTATAACATGATTTAAGAGGCACTGGGTTATTTACACAATACTACCATATGTGTATTACTTAAACGATATCCATATTTCATTGTTTAAATATCACAGAAAATACCGGTATAACGCAACACACTAAACACAACATGAGCTATTTATTTGTATCAACACAACAAGTCTATGTATATGACAAAGACCTTAAATCATTAAGACTGCAAACAAAATTGCGTCAGCGCATCCATGTGCCAGCTAACTTAACTTGATATTCATTTATATAATATATATATATATATATATGTATACGTGAAACATTTAGGTCTAACTGGATATTGAAACATCAACATGACAAAAATGAAAGTCAGGATAAAAGCCAGGATATCTTGGACTGCTGCTTCAATGTTTGCTATTCTTTTTAAAAAATGTGTATTTTGCAAATCTTTGAAAGTGCATAAATAAATCACTGGAGAATCATTTAATGTTTGCTGCATCAACACCTTCAACAAACCATCGAAAATGAACTATGAACTAACCACAGCCGCCACTGGACATAATGTATTGGGGTTACACAAACAATTATTGAAGCCAATCCCTTTGTGATATATGAGTAAGGTGTAAGGTGTGTGTCTATCCATCCAATAAACAATACGTGTGCTGTGTGATTCAGTCCAATCAGACAATTCAAAAAGGCTGTATCGTCCAGAATGTTAAATAAATGTGTTACCGTCTGTGACTGCTAAAGAGACAATAACTTCCCTTTATATTTACAACTGTGTAATCCCCAAAACTGCCCACTACTCTTTGACGAATGGCAGGCACACAGGACCTGCTGACCCACAGCACACATGAACAACCACACACAAGCTCACACTCCCTCCCGGGCTAATCTCCTACACTGCCCCCCCCCCCCCTCTAAGAGCCAGAGCTTGCCTTTGATCAGCATACATTGTCAAGGCACACTGGGTGACCTGGCTGTGTGTGTGAGGGAGGCAGAAGTTTGGTGGGGGCGGGAGGTCCTAACCTGAAGTGCCGGATATTGTTACGCTACTTCCTGCCCTCTAAGCCCTGACCCGGGGAAGCATGGCCAAAGAGCCTTTTGTTTAGCTGACCCTCAACCTCTCTTCTGCCCCTCCCCGTCTCCCTTTCCCCCCTTTCCCCCCTTTTCTTTCTTCTTGACCTCTTTTCCCTCTCTCCTTGAACCTCAAACATACACTAATGCCAAACTCTTGGAATAGATCATCAAAGAGACCACCAAAGCACACGCTCACACCAACACACACACACACACACACACACTCTCTCTCTCTCTTTCTCTCTCTCTCTCTTTCTCTCTTACAGACACACATGCATTCCTGTTATGTTGCCATAGCAGCAGAGATCCCTGATACTAAGCTTTGAACCTGTATGTGAGTAGGTCATTCTCACCTCTAGGGGTCTACTCAGACAGATGTGATCTGACACTGAGACGGTTCCTTCTAAAGGTTAATGTGTGATTAGAAGCTTGGAAAGTCTTAAGAAAGGGTAGCATGCATTACCGGGACATGTTAGTGTCGGAAAAGATAAAAAAACAAAACAAGTCAATGATCAGCACTAGCAGCGTGGCGTCTGGGATGGTAACTGCAGTCTGTCTATCTGACAGTTGATTAGTCCACCACTTTGGTCCGGATGGAAATATCTCAGCAACTATTAGACGGATGACAGACATTCATGGTGGTCAGAGGAGGAATCCTAATGACATGCTTATCCTCTAGCTTTTCATGTAGCACCATCATCAGGTCAAAATGTTTCTTTGTTCAAGACTAATATTTTTGACAAAATTCCTGCAAAAACGTCATTCCCATCAGCCTCAGCTGTACTTTGTTTTTCGTGCTTATTAGCAAATGTAAGCATGCTAAACTAAGATGGTGAACATGTGAAGCAATATACCTGCTAAACACCAGCATGTTAGCATTGTCATTGTGAGCATTGTTAGCATGCTGATGTTAGCATTTAGCTCAAGGCACCGCTGGGCCTCAGTCTTGCTTAACCTGATGTACAAAAATATAACATTAAAGTCACATGACTTTACATTACCACCACTAAGCTAAAGGGGGACTAGTGTTCTCCTTTAATAGTCTTACTCAGCCACTTGTTAGCTCTAGCATTTTTTAAGACAAGTAAAAACTTACGAGAGGGGTAATGACATAATTTATGAATCTATTAAACTTATGTTAACCGCAGACTTTATTTAAGGCATCGAAACCAAAAACCTATTAAAAAAACGCATTGACGTCGAGATAAGGGAACCGAAATGCTGACTAATTTCTGGGTTTCAGACTCATTCCTGCAGCGCTCTATAGCACTTTCAGAGTAACATTAATACATATTTAAAACTGAGACTGAGTTAATGCGGTTTACTCACATCTAAAGCTCTTTACTGTAATGTTGCTGTAAGATAGTTAATGTCTGCAATCTGATGCACTGGCCCCTGTGCTGACATCACATGCAGGAATGCATTAGCTAAACCTCATGCGCACACATGCACACACTACATCTAGATGGTATTTTAGGATTCCACTCAGTCTACTTAGCATGCTTGTCAAAGCTCTTCAAGTTATTTCAGGTAATAATATACTGTTGTCAGAGAGAGACTAATGTACAGGTAGCCTGACTGGTTAGATCACAAGGAGAATGATGTCTGTGTGTGTTGTATTTCAGAACGAAAGGATAATGAGAGTGTGTGTCTGTGACAGTAGTGTGCAGACAGATGAAGGACGGTTCAATAGATGTGAGAAATTCTTTTTGCCACTTTATACTGCAGCCGTGAAGGGATCCTCACAGTGGGTTAGTACCACCACCACATTCCCTCCGCCCCATTAACATCCCATTCAACCATTTTAGTCACCATCATCATCTCATTACCCTTAAGAATTCACCCTTTGTGCCTTTTTGACTTTAGATTTTGCTGCTCACTGAAATGCATATATTTCTAACAGAATGCATCTTTCTCCCTGGTGTTTCCAGTTTTGTTTGCATGTGTGCAGTTGTAACACAATACACAAAGAGAAGACGCAGAACCATTTCAGTTATTTTAGTCACTGATCACCTGAGATACCTCTGGGTCTTCTTTCATCATTTGAGGAAAGTTGTGCAACAAAATGTAAACATAAATTGGCAGAGAAATAGACAATGTACATCAGGTCTATCTGGGTACAGGCAGGATGCAGGTCGCTCATTAGTGATGCTTCACATCTCTCTGTGAAACTCTGTTTGCTTTTGAATCTCATTAATTCAGATTGTTTGACAGTTTGTTGACTGTCTAGATGGAAATAAGGTTCACGTTGCATGATATTCAAAGCAGGTGTTTGGATTTCAGTGAATCAATGACCCAGAAATACAGCAACAGTGTTTTAATGTTGTGTTTAGCCCTACTACTTTTGTCACAATGCCACTTTGACTTGTGCATATCTCTTTTAATTTTCCATGTGTTTTGTTCTGTCTTTGGCTGGAGTAAAAGAGTGGGAAAATGAATCATTATATATATACAACTACCCCTCATTTAGCATTATTGAATGGATTTTCCCAGTATTCATGTGGCAATTTCAGTCTTTTATTTGCATGGTGTTTCATCTCTTGCACAAAATAATTAGTCGTGAAAAATAAATGGCCTTGGCACAGCTCAAAGGTGGTATAAGATTTACACAGAACCAGTTTCAATCTGAAAGAATGGAACAAGCTTAGTCGCTGACTCACAAAATAAAGCACCTGCTATGGGCGTTGGAAGTTATACATATCTGGAACTTTAGTCATATAAAGTCAATAGTCTCAGCAGGTAACTCACACTGCACTCTGTTTTATCAGTGAAGCCTGACAGTATTCAGATAATTCACTTACTAACAAAAATGTACACATACTGCATCACAAGTCCTGCATTCAAAATGTTACTTGAGTAAAGGTTAAGTACAATAAGCAGCAAAATGTACTTAAAGTACTAACTATGCAAATTGGTATAATGTGTGAGAAAATGCGTTATATTCCACTTGTAAAACCTACACAACACATAGCTGTGTGAAGCCCATTGAAATGCACATGAAAGAGACAAAATGACTGGCCATAATGACAATAATTATACAACAAGACTTTCATCGTTGTTTATGGCACCCACGGGTTCCACAGCCAATCCAACACCAATTACCTCAATCAAATGTATTTTTATGTTTCCACGCTGTGAAACCCTTTTGTGCGTAAAACAGGCGTGTCAAGGCTGAAGGCCTGTTACCAGTGTTAACTGATCTGCCTCCAGTAATTGTGTCATGTGAACAGATAAGATTCAGAGGGTGGGGGCTGAAACACGGCACCTTTACCCTGCCACTTAAAAAGACCCACCCAAATGTCCTTTCATGTGCTTTGGGTTGGTCGAATAACTGACAAACTTTAATGTTAGTATCAGTAGTAGTTCCTGTTCCTGCGAGCATCCACCCTACTGCTCTGACCTTTGACCTCCTTTTCAGAACAGAAATGTAGGGACTGATGCATCAGTACGTTTTTACTGTGAGTTTACCTAGTTTTGCCAAATACATACTGCAATAATTCTCCCAGTACAGATGCTGACACGCTTCATGGAACATTGTGTTCAATCTCCAGTGATACGTTGAAAGTTCTTCTGTAATGTTTCTATTAAGCTTCATGACAGCACTTCCCAGATGTATGGAAGGCTACTTGTTGTTTCATGTGTTGAGATCACTCACTGACTTTAGTAAGGCAACAAGCGAGCTGAAGTTGGCAGGCAGGTATCTCTTTTATAGGGCGTCCTCTGAGACAAGTCAAAACTTGAACAATAGGACGTCGTTATGCATGTCAGCCAGGGAGGAATGCTGGAGATCCGTCGGTATGCAACCAGGCAATTACTCTCATATACGTCAGCTCTCCCATGTCTTCAGCAGCAAGCCTGCAATTTCCCAATTACTAACCTTTATTGGAACTGCTTTGACGGCATAGCGTTTGCCTGGAAGATGGTTGCGCACTTCTGTGTTGATCTCTGATCTCTTGAACCGCAGCCTATGGAAAAATAAATAATTTACAAACTGTGCCGAGATCTGTCGGTGGTGTGTGGGTGTTAAAATGGTTTGCATGTAAATAGCTGTGGCACACCAGGGTTGCTCTTTTCACCTTTGTCATTAAAGTTTAGGGGGTTAATAGGCAGAGATGTTAAAAGGTGTGGGTGCTTAAACGGCATTGAGGGGGAGATTAATAGGTAATTAATCTCATAAATAACATATTAGATGTGGCGTTTCCTCCATAGTGACTCCCACAGAGATCCTGAGGGGGAAATGAGGGTGACTTTAATTTCCTGTTATTTCCCTTTCTAGATCAATAGGAAAAAGTACAAGACGGAGTGTTTCATCTTACTGTTGTCTCCAGAGAAACTGTACACTAAACCTTAATGGGTTAAATACTTGATTGAGTTTTTGGATGTTCTTATAAAGAATTGTTTTAAAAATCTGTCTCTAATTCCTGTTGAAAGGGAATAATAGAGCACAGCTTGTACCTTTGAATCCACTCATCTAATGTCGCATTGCATAAAGTTATAACTCAAGCCAAGAATGTAACGTAATATACAAGAATCCCTAAATTGTTTTTGTTATAATCTGATGTATACGACTACGTGGTTGGTTTGCATTTTGTCTGCTTAGAGACCAGCCCTTTTGTGAAATCCTCTCTTTAGAAACTGTTGGGTTGAGCAGGCTTGTCTGCACACAACGAAACTTGATCCGGAAGGCAGTGCAGCACAGCAGGTTCCTCCTAAAAAACTACTTCTGGTAAAACAGGGAGGAGAGGGAAGCTGACTCAATGCACTGTCAGTAAACATTTCACTCCTCTCTATGGAAATGTGACCGATGAAGTGCACAGGACATTGAGGCCATACACCAAGAAACTAATAACTACTAAGCATGAGAAAATGACTCATTCTCTTGTGCTTTTGGTGTAATTACAATGATGTCTCAACAAGTTTCATGCTTAGTCTCATGTGAAATGATCTGCTGTGATCCATTCAAATGCTTCCAATGCAGTTCAACTTCTTTACAAGACCTGTCATGAGAGGAGTAATAATCATATTCACACATAACATAACATATTTCTTGTGTGCAATGAACTCATGTTTGAGGCGGATTATTACACTGCATTTCTAGGAATATAACCGCTGTACCGACGCTCAAACTTCACATGAGTATTTACAGTACATTTAATGATAATAATATGGTTCACTATATTTCAGATGCCTATTGTACTTTTTACTCTACGACATGTACCGGTAGTTACTTTGTAGATTCAGATTTTTCTTACAGAAGATTTTTTTTTACAGAAATTGAAAAAATGTTTGGGTAGGAGCGCTTCGTGGACTCAAATAGACTTGTTTGAGGTGGTCTTTGGATAAAGATACATGTAAACACAAAAATCACATGAAAACCCCAAAGCACTCTCTTTGTAAACAATTAAAATGCCTTTATTGAAATGTAATGTTAGACCTAAGAGCAAACTCTGACACGCTTTGGCATCGAACCTTCGTCAGGGAGCCACAGTTTGCGTGTGAGTTTTCTTTTAGGTCTAACATGGCATTACAATAAAGACATTTTAAGTGTTTAAAAACAGAGGTTCATGGAGTTTTCTTATCATACATTGTTATTGTTTAAACCACTAAAATTAGCTCAAACTTGACCAACTGCAACATTAAAATGCTGATCACCACTTTCTTATATGACGTCCTTTATAAGCGGTATCTAATGGTTTTATTAATGTTCATGAAATCATTTATTTGGATGATTATAAAATAATCACAGCCCAAAATAGACTATTTTGTTTTTTCCAGGTTGTAAAACAATCCATTTGGTGGGTGAATAGTCCTTTGTAAGGATCCCCACAGTATTTTTTATTTAACTAAATCCAAATTACCAACCAGACAAAGCAGGCTACTGCCCTGGGGCCCCAGACCCCCGAGGGGCACCCAACACCAAAAAGTAGGCCTTCAACTAAGAAGGGTCTTGCATTATTAAGCTACCTAATCATGTGAACCCGCCTTGAGGGGTCCTGTGTCATTAGACCCTATTTCCTTTAGCTCAAACTAACTCACAAATGGAAAACTTATAAACGTGTTGTACTGGTCCAGTATAGTAGCCACTGGTTGTTTAAAGGTTCTTTGTGTGAACTGTATTTAATAGGAACTTTGTGACCGTGTGCATACACACAACACACTAAAGGATCAATGGGTTCACGATACAGTTTCTAAAATGTATCTGGCAACATTATACAAAGTATAATAATACTTTGCAAATGTAAAAATAAATGCAAGTGTTTTACTTGAAGTGGCGTGTGTTGATTTAATAGGCTGCAACTTTTACTTAATGAAATTATCTAAATTATTCTTGCTGGTCTGCCTTAATGGTTGTATAATAATGTCATTTATTGTCTTTAATCCCTACTTTCGGAGGCCGACAAAGCCCCCCGAGGGACGACACAACCCCCATGCAGCTTCCTCCGATCACCACCAGACGACTCCCTCTTTCCCTCCCCCCTCCCGTCTTTGAAGCGAAGCCCCGCCTGTGACCAGGTTACGGGGCGGGGCCTGGTTGTGCGGAGCCGGGAGGCAGGCAGAGCTCGCCACAGCTGTGCTTCGCCCTTTGTCGGTCTCTGCTCCTCGCCTGCGCCTTTTCTATCCGGTAGAAGGATACAAAGAGAGGGGGGACAGACAGCATGAAATAGAGACAGAGCATGAGAGCGGCGGGGGCAGCAGAGGGACACGAGAAAACCTAACCGGACTACAGTCTAGTCCAGACACGGATACTAATATCTCCAGACTGGATACGGAGCTCCGCCGATGTACGCACTGGATTTTACCCACCAAAGAGTGTCGAGACCAGGGGGAGAGGGGCGGACTTTATCGCGCAGGTAGGGGTGTTTTTTTGTCGTCTCGTTGTGTCAAGAAAGAAATGTAGCGAGGGTCTTTTTTCCCCCCGAAACCGGCTCCGTGGAAAGCTTGCACTGCTAAAAATCACCCTGCCTGCCTACTGCAGTGCTTCTCCGGTTGGTTTTTAAAGCGTTTCAACTCCGCAGCCCGCACCGCTCCGGGTCTGCTGCAAGAAACGTTTGTTAACGAGAGGAGAGCCGTTGTCGCGAGGCGGGCGAAATTACAGCTCCGGGGAGCTCTCGCCGTGTTTCTTTTGTCGCTGCTCCGCCGCAGTGCCTTGTATGTGTGTGTTTTTTTTTTTTTTTTTAACGTGTCGACAGTAGCCTACGTGCAAACTTGCTCGCGTAACGATGTGAAAGCGGCACGTAGACGGCAGCGGCCGCGTATCGGACTCCCGTGATCAAAATATATAGTCCCGGGAGAGAGAGAGAGGGGTTTTGTTACAGTGATGATTTTATCGCTCCTGCTCGGGGACGCAGCTGTAATTGCACGCATGACGTTAGTGAGAGCCCAAAGACGCACAAGAGTAAAAAAGCGGAATACGGTCCGATTATATATTCTCATTTTTTATAAAAAAAATTAATCTGAAACTGGTGACTCAGTTAAAGTCTCTACAGCAGGATTAGGTAGGCTACTAGTTTTTTTTCCGCTTCGATAACTGGATGCAAGCAGCTGAACCCGTCTCCTTTCCAAACGAGATTCATTATCGGCCTAACGAGCTGTAACAATCATTTATGTGTTTATAATAGTCTGTTTCAGCTGATCGTTATTGCAGCTCTTGCTGTGTTATTCATGTTAGGGCCTATTTGTGTTTAATTATTCCTGCAGGGTCATTATGAGATCAGACCATTTTTTGTCAGAGATGTTAAACAGGTTTCGTTTCAGCAGATGAAACGAGGGGGTTCCTTCCCATGAAAGGAAAGATGACTTTCCACAGTTATTTTTACAGCGTAATAGCTCGTCCAACCTATTAATCATATGGCTTTATGGATGACGGGGTGACTTCACCTTTTAAACTAAGATTATAGGATTATAGGTGTTATCTGATGACTACATCTTTATTTTGTTTCTCTTTCTTTCTCCCAGGACTGTCGGGGTTTTAGGAGGGCATCATGGATAAAACTTTGCACATTCTCCAGAAATCCACAGACGGTGTACCGACTGGGATCTCCCTGGATATGAGTTTAAATATGGACGAAGGGGAAGACTTCACGGAACAGCGGATAGTGGGTCTCCCGGACAAAATACCTCTGGTGAAACCCTTTTTCAAAAAGAAGCAGAGGAAATTGGACGCCAAATGCCTCCACCGCGCCCTGGAGGACCCCATACTGACCACTTTACTGAGCACGGATGCGCTGGTCTCCGGGGATGGGGTGTTTGTTCCCCGGAGCCAGCCGGGCAGGACTCCGGGCAACCTGTGCGCGGCGGTCGTGGTGAAACAGAACTGTATGGGCCAAGTGTGTCTCAAAGACCCGGCAGCCGCTGGAGACACCGCGGCTGGGGCCGGAGTACCGGGGCTGTTGACCCGAGACGGTGATGTGGAAATAGCCGATACTACTGCGGAGCTGGAGGAGACTGAGCGGCGAGGGGAGCGACTCAAGATCGCGGATCCTACTACCCCCGATAGCCGCTGCTTTCAGCCCAAACCTGGCCTCAGGGTGGCCGGCACCACGGTGACAATAACGGCCCCCGGCAGAGATATACCTCCCACAGTTGCACCCCAGGCTCTCCACCAGGAGGGGAGCATCAAAAGCAATGACCTCTTAACCTCTGGGTCTAAAAACCCTCCAGTCAAAGACTGCACCGGTGTCCCGGGCCCCCTTCTCCTCCTCCTGCAGCCTGACAAAGGAGTGCTATTTCAGGATAAAAGTGAAGAGGCCTCCTTGGACTTGGTTTTTGAGCTGCTCACACAGCTCCAGTATCACACACACCAGTCGGACTCGGTGGACATTTGCGTGGATTTCCTCCAAGGGCTGTGTGTGTACGGCAATGACTGTGCCCACCACCACACTGTCCTGCCCTACTACTGGCAGATCCGCAGGAGCAGTAATCAGACGTGGCAGAGCATAGCAGACGACTCCCAGGAACAGCTGGAGAGACTGTACTGCAACCCGGACAATGAGCAAGTCAGGCTCAAGTTTCAGTAAGTATCCCTCTCTAGGGTTTGAGCGGTATTATCCGTTAATCGTGTACACTGTATGCCCTCTAGTTAGATACAGGATCTTACTGTACGGGGAAGCGGTAACAGAGCGTTTCTGTTTTAGATCTGTAGCTACCTGTGGTCAACATGGGGGTCAATTCACTTTCAATTTAAAAGAGGAACTGGAAACATTTTTCATGCACTTATGGTAGGGTATCGGTTTCCAACATTTCTGTTTATTCTAGACAACAAGACTTAAATGTAATTTATAATACTTCTGAAATAAAGATGTCAAAACAGACCTTTTAATAACCTCACAGAAACCCGTACTTGCTGGATCGATACAGTACACTGCACCCACGCCAGTGTATTGTAGTGTCCTAAGTACTGCTGAAAAGGGGTCCATTGATTAGTTACATTGTCACCATGTCACAAGTACCTATGAATTAACAAACATTTGACTCTTGTGACACGGCAACAATGGCGCAGTAAGCCGATATGCTGCTTGTGAATGATAAGCACCTCTCGTTCGCCAGTGTTGGAAACGGTAGACCTCGGCCTGAGCTTCCTCTTTGGTTTCACCACCACTGACAAACTGAAAGCTTTTGACTCCACAGCTGTTCTGTGCATGTGTGGCTCATGGACCGCAGCCAAGTGAATGTGCCTGTTATTTTCACAGTTCCTAATGCCATCAATGTGGTTTATTAATGCCTGTGTGAAAGCGTGTGTGTCAGTCCTTTTTTTTTATCTCCTGCGTTGGTGTGTTTTGGCCTTCACGTGTCTTCTCGTTAATGTGCACCTGACGCGCATCTTTATTTGAACTATCATATCAGCTATTGTGCCCTCGTGTAGTCACAGGACTCCATATCCCAGCCCTGGTATTGGTTATCTATTTCCTGGATTCCCCCCCCCCCTGCTCCAAAACTCACCCTGTGATTGTCCAGAGCTCCGTCCAAATTATGGCAGAAAGCTGTGAACTTCCATGACCCCCAGTTGCCTTGTGCGGTCACTGACACAGACGCACTTGGCAGCTTCTCATCTTCCCTCGGTCATAGACATGCACACTACTGTGTACACACACACACACACACACACACACTGCTTGGCACGCAGACGCTCACACGAATAGGCTGCACAGAGGAGCTCAGTGGCTTGTAGTCCTCACACGCACGCCTTTTAGCAGACAGAGATAAACCTTTTTTTCACTCTCTCACACACCCACATAGATACACACACACATGCGAGCACTTGGCAAGCCCCAGTGGGGTGACATAAAGGAGCATGCACCGCTTCCTGTGAAACGGTACTGTATGCAGGCACATTCACACGGACACTCACGCACAAGGAGTATGTACACATGGCCGCTGTTCACCTCGCTCTGAGCACAGGTCGCTTATTGTTTGTTCTGTTTACTGAATCTGTTTCACCCCATGATGTCATGTTCATGAAAGATCCTGCCAGCAAACTGGTCTTTTTATGGGTCTGACTTTTTTTTTTTTTTTTTTAGCTCTGTACCGTGTCCACAATCACAGTTCGTTGAACTTGTCAACGTTTTTTTTTGTTTGGACCAACTTTCCAAAACCCAAGATATTCAGTTTACTATCATGTAAATAAAAAGAAGGAGCAAATCCTCAACAGTTGAGAAGCTGCAACTAGAGAATGTTTCCTGTTTTTGTTTGAGAAATTACTTTTGGTTCATCGATTATCAAAATGAGCCGACTCACTATTTTAGCCTGTTGTTTTTTTTTTATAACATTTACAGTTACAGTCATCGTCAAGCAATTGAACTGTTATCCCAAAGTCAGCGCACACGCAGAGAGTCATTGTTTAATTAAGGTGGAGCTGACACGTCTTTAAGGCAACTTAAGCTGTCGACGACCACGTTCAAACCTATTTTATGTTCACTTCAAGTGTGACCTCATAATGTAATCAGGGAATTTGAACAGTCATTGTCATATTATCGTCCGAGTCGGGTTAAAAGTGCAGTCTGTGTAAAAACACTCAATGACACAGAATTATGCCGTTATACCCTCAACCACGTCCACATCATCGGGTCTTTCATGATTAACGGAGCCCTTTGAGCGGCCATGTGTGTTTGTCTTTGTTTATGTCTGTGTTGACACTACACACACACACACACACACACACACACAGGTTTGTGTACAAAGATTTGTATGCGTTTGACTTGTTGACTCATGTTTTCAACTGAAACTCTATGCAAAGTGCATATTGCTCCACAAGCAGGACATGCACCTGGTGGTGTCAACCCAAATTCTTCAGAGGCCCGTTTAGTGTGTCAGACAGGGCCACCTGGCTCACTTGACTACAACTCCTCTAGATCATTTGACATATATATATATATATATATATATATTTTTTTTTTTACTTTACACATTGAGAAAAGTTTTGTCATGTGCACTGAACATTTTGCCCAACAACTTGTCTATTTGTGGTCTGATTAGCTCACAGGCTATTACAGTTGTTTCTTTTGATTTTCTATGCGATACATTTTACAGGTTGACTCTGATATATTCTCTGGTAATTAGTCTTTTGACACATTTGGTCACAAGCTAGATAATCACTGAATTCACACTGGTTTTCACTTAATTCCACAGTTCTATTCACTGTCAACACGTTATATAAATATATATATATATATTTCACCTGTAAGGTGTCAAACACATTCTCCTCATGGCTATTCTTTATCATAACCCTCCTTGCTGCTGCTTCTGGAGAGCATTTCTACTTTTTTTTCCCCAACCACCCACGACATAAACCTCTCAAGAATGTGTTTTTAAACTATTTCTAACCCTGACCCTAAAAACAGGTTTGACTGTATGAGAATGGTAGAGTGAGAATGTAAAGCACAAATAACACTCGCACGTTTGTAGGTTTTTGTTTTTTAGTGGCCATGCATTCACTTCCACAGTAAGAAAACACTGGCTAATTCCTGGTTTAAAAAAAGCGTTTTTAAGTGTTGTCTCCTAATCCCATGTTTATTTACCCCACAGGTTAGTACTTAAACTAGACGGTTGAGCTGCCTCGGGTGTATGCGAAAGTTGTGGAATTGGTATCTTGATGCTGGCTCAACTCAGTATTGGTTTGGGGCTCATGAGATCTGATCAGGTGATGAGAGACAAACCGGAAAGTCAGTAAACTGCTCACACTGTTGTGGTTATTCAGCACTCAGCTCAGTCATTTACTCGTGTGTGTGTGTGTGTGTGTGTGTGTGTGTGTGTGTGTGTGTGTGTGTGTGTGTGAGAGGGCTCTTTTGATACTGTTCTTTAGAGACGCAGTCCAGCCTGTCTTTTCATGCACGCAAGTACACACACACAGGGCATCACTGTGGTTACCACAGCCAAATGATAACATTGTTAGCGATCTAAAGAGCAGCAGATGACTTAACAAGCTTTACTGTCGGTATGGCAACACAGGCCTGGTTTTAACTATCTGCCGTCTGTGTGTGTGTGTGTGTGTGCAGCGGACAGAAAACGTACGAGCATTTTTGTGTGTCTGATTATGTCCCGTGCGGCCTATTGTAGCTTATGTGAGTGTGTGCTCTGCGCTGAGCTGTTCCCGTGTGTGTGTGTGTGTCTGTATGATCCATAGCACAGGTTAATCCCATCCATATGATAAACGGGAATTGAAGTCTGGCTAATCCGCCTTAGTCATGAACTCAGCAGTAAGGAGGAATGTCACAGTCATCGCTTCTAAAAGTTATACTGTGATAATCTTCGGCCGTACACTTGCTTGTTAGCAGGTTTATGCTGCGCTGTAGTGTGTCTGTGTGTGTGTGATTTACAGGAAAATGGACATTCTCAACCAAATCTCCTATGAGGTCGTCAATTTCCTGTATTATCTATCGGAGACTTGGATAAAACGTTGTTCTGATTTTTACGTTACCATGAGGAAGCACATATTTTTCATACATGCGTGTGTGTGTGTGTGTGTGTGTGTGCGTGTGTGTGTGTGTGTGTGTGTGTGTGTGTGTGTGTGTGTGTGTGTGTGTGTGTGTGTGTGTGTGTGTGTGTGTGTGTGTGTGTGTGTGTGTGTGTGTGTGTGTGTGTGTGTGTGTGTGTGTGTGTGTGTGTGTGTGTGTGTGTGTGTGTGTGTGTGTGTGTGTGTGTGTGTGTGTGTGTGTGAATGATTGAGAGAGACTCTTTTATAAGCCTGCCCTGTCATTAACTGCCATAAAGAGTTACGGAGCACTGAGGGCAGAGCGACCTGACACCATGGTGTGTATGTAGGTGTGTGTGTGTGTGTGTTGATATCGCGGGGGATTCCATGTTACCTCATTGTGTCACGAATCAAAGAAAATCAAGGACGGTTGTGTCTATGAGAGCTTGTTTGCGTGTGGTGATTGTGCGTGTGTGAAAAGAGGCGGTGTCAAGATAATCAGACTGTGTGTGTGTGTGTGTGGCTATAACGTGTCAGGCAGTCCATGCCATGAATCAGTCGGGCGGGGTCTGGGTCGCTGTGCCTCTTATTACTCAGAGTCTGCCTTCATCCTTCCATCTTTTTTTTTTTGTATTTCCTCCCCTCCGCTTCCTCCTTTTTCCTTACTGAATCCTTCGTCCTGTACATTTCTTTGTCCCACCCCTCTTTTACTCCCTCTCTCTCTGTCTTTGTACCCCTTTTTTCATTCCTCAATAGTCCCTCGGGGTCCTAAAGAGGTGTAGGAGATATGGAAATGTGTTTTATTTTTTTATGTAAAATTCAGTTATCCTCCCATATCTCTTTGCTGGCGCTTTCACGTTTTGTACCTTCAGAAGAGTTGAAGGGTTAAAGGACTTAGAGAGAGGACAACCTGCACTGTTAGCTTAATGAGGTGCGGTAGAGGAGGACAGGTACGCACTCTTAACAGGAACAATCCAGGACGCGCAGGAGATGCCCGTGGACATTTGTTCCTGTTCTCTTTGTGTGACTCCATGTTGTTCACAGCCTTAAGAGCAACAAAAAACAATCAAATGAAGCACATTTGAATAGATAACTGGGAAGTGAATAGCTCCGACATGAGGAAATAACACTTACCCATGACATCAAGGTTGTGTGTGTGTGTGTGTGTGTGTGTGTGTGTGTGTGTGTGTGTGTGTGTGAAGAAGACTTCGTCAGCAGATTTGGTTGACTGACTGACTTATCAAGGCGTGACTGGATGAAGTTTGAGCGTGTGTACATGAGTCTGTCAAAAGAGTGTGTGTGTGTGTGTGTGTGCGCGTAAATGAGTGAGCTCTCATGTATTTTTTTTCTAGCCTGTGACGTTCACAATAGCATGACTGATGCTGGTATGCGGGTCCTTGTGTGTGCAGCCGTGAGAAAGTTCGAAGCGGTGTGTGTGTGTGTGTGTGTGTGTGTGTGTGTGTGTGTGTGTGTGTGTGTGTGTGTGCTAAAGGCAGTGTGGGGGATTAACAGCCATTTTGACAGTGCTGTGAGTTTTCTTAACCTTTATTTATCCAGGGAAAGGTTCTGCTGAAACTACTTTTTCTTTTCTCCAGCAACACCCTGCTCCCATATCCAGCACTGATCCACACACCTGGGAGCTGCCTGCTACAGGAACAGAGCCGGCTTGGTGCATTTTTATTCCACGTCCTTGCTCCGGGGCCTTCTTCTTTCACCTTTACCATTCAAACACCCCTCCCTATGCAGCAGTTGGGTTTTCCGTTTCAACGTCTTCAAAGTCTTTTCCCTGTAAAACTAAAACTGCTCTTTCAATTTGCATTTTCTGTTGACTTTCGAGCGTGTACCTTTGCACAAGCTGGAACCGCCCGACATTCGCTCTTGAAAGTGTCGACCTTGCCAGAAGTGGGCGTGCCTTGCGACTCTTTCCAACTTTTGATTGGCCTCCACTTTGAAAGCACCGAATCTCAGTGCACTTAATTTAACCGGTGGAATTTTATTTTTAGAACAGCACAAACTAGTCTGGGAGCGAGGGAGGGGAAAGGACTCAGTGAAAGGCTTTGAAAATCATTGACTGACCTTTCTGGAGAGCTGTCTTCTGTGTGTGTGTGTGTGTGTGTGTGTGTGTGTGTGTGTGTGTGTGAGAGAGAGAGAATGTAAGAGAGAGAGAGATCGAGGTGATCAGTGGGGTGGGGGAGGCTTCTTGTAAATGCAACAATTAAGTTCACATAACCTCCTCATAATAAAACCTGAAAATGTGTGTGTGCAATGTGCATCATAAGTCAGTCTGAACACACACACACACACACACACACACACATATATAGAGAAGCTCTTGTCATCATAACCTATCGCTGCAGGCAGAAACTGTTCTGTACTGAGAGACGGAGACCATAAAAGAGAGAGAGAGAGAGAGAGAACGCCAGGCAGGTGCATCTTTCTTTTTCAGACATGAAGTACAGAGAAACGAAAAGAAGGAGTGAAACAGGGAACAGAGCAGAGAGATGACGGAACAAATGAATAGAACAAAGTGAACAGGGGAGAACAGGGGTGAAGTAAAGGATGTACTGTTTTCACAGTGCATTTGTTTCTGTTACATTTTCAGTTGATTGCCTTGCCTTCTGTATCCCCGTCTTTTCTTGTAGCGCCTGTTTCCATCGTCCTTTCTCTTCAGATTCTCTGTTCTTGCTGTTCTGCCTTTGATATTCAAATTACATTTTAGCTTAAAATTGAAACCGCAATTTATTTTATTTTTTTTTTGTTTCTTGAATGCTTGAATGCAGTTCAGAGAGAAATAACTCGTGGACATCTGCATTGTGCATCTGCCTGGTCTTTCTGGTAAACTGGAGACCTGATAATCGGTGACTCACTCCTCGGTTACTGTTTTGTTTCTGCACGTGTTCAGTGGCTGAATTCCTATTTCACTTCCTCTTGTAGGGTTGCAGTCACAGCGTGACTTAGCAGAAACACAGCCTGTGAATACTGTATATGTAATTAGTATTTGTGTCAGTTTTCCGGTTTTGTTTTTGGAAATGGACTCAGCAGCTCTCATTATCACCTTCCTGACCGAAACTGGTGTGTGCGTGCGTGCGTGCGTGCGTGCGTGCGTGCGTGTGTGTGTGTGCTTGTAACTCCAGTGACCAGTAATTGCACTTACAGCAGATGAAACTATATACTTGCATACAGTGTACCTATTATAAAATGAGGTTTCACTTCTCCGGGCTGTTGAACAATAACTCGGCAGGTCCACACACACACCCAGCTTCTCTGTGTTTTAGATCTATAACATCTATAATGTAATTCATGTGCTTTATTTAGAACAAACCTGAGGCACCCACGTTACCAGAACACGACCCCTGCTTTACACACAGACACACGCACACACACACACACACACACACACACACGCATTTCCAGACAGACACACTGCACTCGCCGATGTCTAACCTTTGACATGACATCCAATTAGTTTCCCGGCATAAATCAATGAACCCATTAACACTGTCAGGCTATGTGCATCCTTTGTATGTTGCAAAACTTGCATGTGTCTCTTGTGTGTATGTGGTGGATATGCATATGTGTGAGGCTGTGTGTCTGTGTGTGTGTGTGTGTGTGTGTGTGTGTGTGTGTGTGTCTGCCTCTGTCGGGCTATCTTCCATGGCATAGCGTGCCAGTCTATGATGCCCACATTTATGTGAGTGGTATGTCTGACCCAGAAAGGATTTGCCAGAGGCCTTATGGAGGACTAATGCAGAGAGACTGATGCACACACACACACACACACACTGGGGTTTGTCCCACGCTTGTCGAGACAGAGAGGGGTTAAGGGAGGTTGTATGCACATGATAAGATTAGGCTATGCGTTTCTAACATTTATTTACTCAGCAGATGCTAACACTTTGCGGATGCTAACACATTAGACACGTGTTCATTGTTCTAGCTGAACCGGACTGACAAAAGGCCAAATCAGTTTTGCAAAAATGAGAGTCAAAGCTTTGCTCACTTTCATTTTGAGAGTGAGATGAAAGGAACGATACCACTCCTCGTGGCTGTACGCTAAATATGAAGCTACAGCCAACAGCTTGTTGACTCAGCTTAGCATGAAGGCTGGAAACAGCTAACCTGGCTCTGTCCAAAGGTAGCTATACATGTCCCCCTATTAGAAACCCAAAAGCTCACTTATAAACACATTTTATTCAATATTAACGAAGCTAAGTTAGTCAGCTATACCACAAAGTAAAACAGCAGAAACAGCACATTCCATGGCAGTCTTGCTTGTGTCATTCTGGTTTAAATCTTGACAGAGTAAAGTAAAAGTAAAGTTCAAACATTAAAAATCAATGTGTGAATCATCACACGAGTGAAATGTATGTTTTCCGTGTGTGTGTAAATGTAATGATTTGGTCATATTTGTCTTTCTATTCTTAGTTGACATGTAAGTCATGTGGTTGACGCTGTCACCCTGCGTGACTCATACTGAGTGAGCAGTTAGAGGTTTGGTCGTCTTGCTCCGGGGCACTTCGGTTAAATTAAGGTTTCATGGAATTGTAAACTGTGACCATAAAGGTCACCGTGCCACAGCCACATGTTAGCCGACCGTGCCAGTGTACTTTGTTTTTTCCCCCGCTGACTGCAGAAGTTTCTTCTTCCTAACGATGTTTTTTCAACTTTTTGTTCCAGGGGTCGTGTGTTTTCCCTCGACTTCGGGGCGATGCGAGTGTGTGACCTGGAATTTGACCGCGTCCGACGACTGACCACTCCCGCCAGCCCTCTACCCATGCCCGCGCCCACAACGAACCCGAACCCCACCCCCAGCTGTCACACGGTGTGGAAGTACTACTGCAGAGACAACTTTGGCTGGAGGGAATACTCCGAGGTGAGCCACTCAGTGCAGTTATGCATGTGTGTTTGTCTGCGTGTACGCTCTAGTAACATGAGGCCAGACGCATTAACTTTGCCCACACCGATCGATCGTCTAGCCACTGTGATGGGATCAATTGAGACACACACATGTATACACACACACACACACACACACACACACCTAAACACCCCTTGTGACACAGCTCTCCCCCAGCAGTTTATTTCACCACATCAGTAAAGAGTGACTGTTTTTCTATCTGTTTTTCTAACACTGTTTTGTGTTTCATGATGATGTCGTTATTAGCTCCGCTTTCTGTTATCTGAACATTGTACCACACTTCACTGACATTTCCCTCTCCAGACTCCCCCCTTCCTCTTTCCACAGTTGAATGAAAATGCAGAACAGTCAACTGGATAAAAAACGATAAACGATTGAGTCTAATCGCATCTTTCTCTTCCTCTTCCTTCTCCCCTTTCCTTCTTTCTCTTCCACCTCTTCTGCTCCTCAGCCGGTGGTGAAGCTCATAGAGGAGGCCAGTTCGAGGGGTCTTAAGGAGGTGCGATTCATTACGCTCCAGAACCAGTATATCCTCAACATCAGGGAGGGCTTCCAGCAGAACGCCGTCTTCGGGTTCAGGCGTCAGATCAAGAAGCGGCCCACGTTCATGTCCTCTGTGATGCTTACACCCCTCCTACAGTAAGTAAAGACATTTAACACTTGTCACCATCCCCGCTGCTCTTAACTTACGGATTTACGGACACGTAGAGGTCCCGCCTGGACGTGACCAATCCAGAGTTGTTTGTTTAGCCATAACGGTGCGGCTATACGGCTCACGTAATCGGACTGCCGGTCGGCCCACTCATCAGTCGACAGTTGTATTGTCAATAGCATGCTAACACGCTAAACTAAGATGGTGGACGTGCTAAACGTTGTACCTGTTGGACGTTATTGTGAGCTGACATTAGGCTGTAGACTCTTCAATCATCTCATTGAATAAAGGACCAACAAGCTCATTTTCAAACATGTTTGGTGCTGTTGAAGTGGAAGCTATTTAGATGCAAAAGATTATTGTTTCTGAGACGTCTTTTAACCTCCGTGAAGGATTGGAAAATATTCTGATGAATATCAGGGTTTAGCGGCTAGTTAAAAGCAAATGTCAGGAACAGTCAGTCCTCAGTTGATCGTTTAGTTCTCACATCTCAACCTTGTTTGGGAACATTTCGTGTTTTGGATAGGAAGCAACATTTAGTATACGAATGAAGTCCTCGATTATTCATTAAGTTCCTGGCAACGTGCACATTAACACACACACACAGGCACAAAGTTGACTCTTCAGTGTGTGATACACTGTCTTCCTGTGGCTCTATGTGTTCTGTTTGGAGACAGACAAGCACACAGAGGTCGGTACACAGTGCTAATGTCACACTTGGGGCTGAATACTCAAAATCCTCTGAACCACATTCGCCTTTAATCCGTTCCAATACTGTTGCACATTGCTAGCCTGAGCCGCACTTAAAACCCCATGTTAACACTTGAGTTTTGGCAAATCAAACCGAGTTACCGGGACACAGGAGCTGACCAGAGCAGAATGAAGACAAACGGATAATAGACGACGAGGCAAATGAGAGCATATGAGGCAGAGTGGGGGGAGCGGACAGATAAAGAAATGAATTTGAATTGGTCTGTAATCTTTTTTTGTCTGATAGCGAGTGAGGAAATCTGTGAATGAGATGAGATCTGTTCACTTTCTTCTTGAGGATTTCAGGAATCTTCATCTTTCAGCTGCCATTTTCTCTTCATAGCAGTGAAGTGATCTGCCTCGCTGCACTCGCCTCAATGATATTCCTAGAACAAGTGATACCAGATTGGAAACAAGTGGAGTCATCTCACCCTATTTGCAGAATGTTTCACTTCCGTCTTGCCAGTGTCCCGGACAGAGCGGACGCTAGTACGAGCTGTTCCTGAATGGCCTTGACAGTCAAGAGGAGACGAGATGGAGAGCATGAGATGGAGGAAATTAGATGGAGGACAGAGGGAATGAGGGGAGAGAGAGAGAGAGAGAGAGAGAGAGAGAGAGAGAGAGAGAGAGAGAGAGAGGTGGCGAGCGAGATAGAGAGCACAGTGAGAGGAAGTGAGAGCGGTCCAAATGGTTTCCAGACTGGTTGCACAGCAGAGCAGAGTGAAAAGAGTGTGAAATGTGACTGTGGGAAGCTGGAATCTTTTGGATCGAGGGATTTGTTCCTGGGACTTTTTCATCCGGTTGTTGTTGTTGGGGTGTGTGTGTGTGTGTGTGTGTGTGTGTGTGTGTGTGTGTGTGTGTGTGTGTGTGTGTGTGTATGTGTGTGTGCTTCGATTAATCACTCTGCGGGACAAAAATGTGATCACACACAGTCACATTATGGGAACAAAAAGCAGGCGAATTGTTAAAATCTTAGCATTACATTTAGTGTTCCAGGAGAGTGACTGCAGGTCAATGCAGTGTCCTTCAAAGTGACCAAAAACAAGTGTGTGTCGGGAACAATCTGTGCTAGGCTTAGAAGTTGAGGTCATTAGCTTGATTGGCACTCTCCCTTGCTCCCTCCCTCCCTCCCGTCCTCTCTCCCTCTCCTTCTGTCATCCCTCTCTCCGGATGATGTTATTTTCAGCCATCTTTCCCTCCCCCCCGTTATCAGTCCTAATCTTTCTCCTTTTCTTTCTTTTCTTCTCTCTCCTCAACTCCCACCACTCTCTCGTTGCATGTCCCCTTTTTTCATTTCACACTTGTTTACGGCAGCAGGCTGTGCTGTGATCTCCTCAAAAGCTCACATGGGGGAATAGAGAGAGACATCGATTGCGGGGAGAGATCGAGGCCGGAGAGGCATGATGAGAGAAAAATAAATGAGAAAAGCTGTCTCCCTGACTCCGGAGTCGCACTGATCACAGTCTCTTGACGACACACACACACACACTCTCTTATGGCTGATAGGGCTAACAGCATTTACACTTAGAGAGCAATAACTTGACAGCCAAACCACTGTTATTGACTGAAATGCCAGACACAATAGCTTTTTTTGTCGCCTTCATGACAGCTCTGCAATTGGCCTTTTATTTTGTATTCTTCCCTCTCTCTCGGTCTCGTTCCTGTCAGTCCCTCACTCTGCCTCCCCGTTGTCTTGTTTAGTGTCTGGGTTTCATTTTCGCGCTGCCCTGCTGTTTTTGTTTGGTCGGTGGCGGCTGACGGCTGCTGTGGAGCTCCTCCGCTCAGCAGCACAAGTGATGTCATTGTTGACAGTTGGTGGAATAGGATTTTGGAAGGCCTGTCGGTTCATCGCAGCGGTTCGTTTTTTTTACGTTAGGATGCAGCTTCGATCGGAAACACGTGGGAAAGGAAGCTGTAGGAAGGAGTAGAGATGGGTAGCGGGCTGGGATGTAGTTTAGAAATTGTGCGTGTGCTCCACGTCTCATCACTACAGATGCTGCTTCAGTTGTTGGTAGTTGATTTCCAGTAGAATTGTGTCTGCTGTAAACGATCCCTCCATTTAAACCATGTATAATATTCTACATGTATGTAGACGTGTATCATTGTTGGTTATCAGATGTCACATTTTTGCATGCGAGGTTGACATGTTGAGCACTGACTTAAAACTTCTTGACTCCAGTTTGCAATGCCAGCAAAAGTCATTTGTAATAATTAATTGGAAGTGTACTCAACAATTGTCACCCTCCATTGTTTCTAACACCTTTTCTTTCTCTCTCTCTTTCTCTCTAGGACTTTGGGCGGCCTCTCTTCATCCCCCCTCCCCTGTTCCTCCTCCTCCTTGTCCATGGATCTCACTCTGTCACATCCCCTCTCGCCGACCACCACCAACCCACCCAGCCTTTTCCCAGAAACATGGTTGCCCATGACTATGAGCCAGGACTTCCTGCAGGTGCCGGTGTCACGTGAAGACCGCAGCTACCGGACGGTGTACAGCCTTTTCCACAAGACGGTGTCGGAGACCAAGTTTAGGATCCTCAAGATCCAGCGTGTGCAGAACCCGTTCCTCTGGGAGAAGTACAAGAGGTGAGCCACTTCCTCATTGCTGGAGATATATCCTCTGTTAATCTTTTAAACATCTTTCAAACTAAACAGAGGTTAACATTCCAGACGGGGTCAGATAGTTTGCTGTCGTCAAGGTTTGAATGACTTTTCCCTTCACATGCTGTGTGGTGCAAGTGGCACAGTGGCATTTGTGATTGTGAAGATAGTATTTAGCTTACAAGCATACAGAAATAAGTCTTTTATCTTTATATTTAGAGGGTATTATGAACCCAACGTGGTGATAAAGTTGTACCAGAATGTTAGCATGGTGTGGTTTCTGCTATATTATTTGGTGTCTCATTCGCCCTAGCTTCACATTTGCTGTTGTGGCACAGAATGTATTGTTCATCTTTTTACCCAGAGTTCTGTTGTTGACTTCAAACTATCTGACACAGCTGCGTATTTACTTGCAGACAGAAACATGAATAAGAACATCTCTTAACAACAAACAGGATGAATGAGAAACAATGTGAGAAGAGGGAGGCAAAAAAAAAAAAAAAAAAAAAAAAAGGGTCAACTGGGACCAGCTGTGTGGGACTTCGTGAGAACGAGTCGGCGGTGGTGTGTGAACACGGCGGATGGAGAGATGTTTGGTGATCATGGTGTTCCTGTCGCAAACACACAGTGGGCTAACCACTGCTGTTAGAGGAGGGGGGGGGGGGGCGCGTTCTATCAGCTGTGACAGTTATAACTCTCCCACACTGACTGGTACCACACGGTTTCACAATGACTGACAGTGTATGTGTGTGTGTGTGTGTGTGTGTCATTAACTCTGAAAGTGATACCCCCCCTCCCTCTCTTTCCTCTTCCCACACTCGGGTTATGACAGGGAAGCAATTACTGCTTCTTTGCGTGTCGGTGTCTCTGTGCGTGTGTGTGTCTCTGTGCGTGTCTGTATCTCTGTGTGTGTGTGTGTGTGTGTGTGTGTGTGTGTGTGTGTGTGTGTATTGGCTGGTTGCTCATATCAAAGGAAGTCATCCTAAAATTGGATAGTAGGAAATTTAAGTGTGTGTGTGTGCATGCTTGGATGCATCAAAGTCTGTCTGTGTCAAACCACAGGCAACGGGGTCATGCGAGGTCACGCCCGGGTCACAGCCTCTCTGGCTCGAGGCGCTTTCACCTCTGCATGCCCGATTGATCCGCTCACATCAAACGAGTTGCGTGTGTGTGTGTGTTGCTCATGAAACGGATTAGGCCCAATGTTCTTAACCGGTTTAGAGCAAACAAGGCTGTGATCACAACGTTTCAACAATAGAAATAGCAGGACTTCTCACAGCTGTTTACCAATTCTCTCACAGTGCATCGGCCTAGTCGAATAAAGAACAATAAGAATGAAGAGTACGGGATTTGTTTATGACTTTATTATATTTAAAGTTAAAATCAACAAATCTCACCGTCTGTCCCTTTGTGCTCCAACAGGAAGAAGGAGTACATGTCGCGGCGTATGTCAGAGATGGACCGGCTGCTGAGCGAGCGCCACCTCTTCCACGGCACCTCGGCCGACGTGGTGGAGGGCATCTGCAAGCACAACTTCGACCCCCGAGTCTGCGGCAAACACGCCACCATGTTTGGCCAGGGCTCCTACTTTGCCCGCAAGGCAGTCTACTCCCACAACTTCTCCAAGCGCTCGCCCAAAGGAGTCCACTGCATGTTCCTGGCCAAAGTCCTCACTGGCAGGTGTGTGTGTGGGCGCAGTAGTTAACAAGTTGATCGTGGGGAAACATTTCTGTGTCTATGGTTATGGATGGGATTTTTCATGTCTCATGTTGCAACTTCATCACTGCAAAAAAAATAAAAAATACACTGCAAAAAATGCCTTATTAGGGGTTGGTGATATGGATTACATGTTTTATCGTAGTATTTGTAAATTTTATATTACAATATTGATGTAAATTGTGATATAGTAAAAAATAATTCCATTCCATTATAGATAAAACCCAGATGGGTTTTGTGGTTTCTGTCAGTGGTATATCTTAGTTGGGACATCCTGCTTTGGTTAGAAGTTAGGGCTTCATGTTACCAGTTTTATTTGGGTTCCATCTTTTACTGTCCCCATATGAGCTGTTGTTCCCTCCAGCACATACCTCTGCATAAACAACAGCACTCTCTGACGCTATCACTATCACGCTCTCAGTGCTTTCAAAAATATATTTACAAAACACATCGGCATTCATTTGGATCATGGAAATCCCGAGGTTCTTTTCCATAAGCCATCATTCAGTCATGCTTTGCGTCATGTGACTCCCATTCCCTCCACAATGCAAGTCAAATGTAGAGCCACACATGTAAAATGGCTGATTTGGCTGAAGCCATCATACATCACCAGTTTTTGTTATGGCGCAGCAGACCGCGGTGAGGATGGTGTGGAAACACGCTACACGTACCCCAATGTGTTCAATGTGTTCAATGTGTTCCACGCCACAGACGGGGACATTGCTTCCAGACCAGACCAGGCCAGGGCTATAGACCAATAAAGAAGCTATCTGTACAGTGTGGTTAACTCTCCTGTCTGAAGCCGTATCTGGCACATACGCTGTGTAACGTCTCTACCCATCCCCTTTGTCTGTAGCTGAAGATGTTCTCATTTTAATATGTTTTATTTATGACCCCAGAGAAAGTGGAACAAACACTGATGGATTACAGGTCTTTAGAGTTTGACATGAATATTTGAGAGAGGAAAGACACTGGTTACAATGCACTTTCATTTTATATACGGCATATGCTGATATTATTAAAGGAGGAGCAGCAATCTTGTTATTATAGTCTTCTTTGACATTGTAAATTCTTCTTCTGTAACTCCAGACTTGCAGAACTGAATTAAAATCTGTTGAATAATGAAAAATATAAAGACCGTTTCTTTCCAGTTTACACTCAGTTTAACTATGTATAGTCCGGACCACATTACTAACCTTGTCTCTGTTCTATTTATTATATTACCAGGTTTACTGTAGGAAATCCCTCCATGCGGCGACCTCCACCCATCAACCTCCGTGACCCCTCCAGTGACCTTTATGACTCCTGTGTGGACAACTGGGTGGACCCCCAGATCTATGTCATCTTCAACGATGACCAGAGCTACCCCTACTTTATCATTCACTACGAGGAGGTACCCAGCACTGTCGCCGTCTGAGCCCCTGGATCAGACCTGGGGTCTGCCGGTATTTGCAAACTCATAGTTTGTTTTAGTCTGTGAAGGTGCCAGATGTGTGGAGTTTGCCACTTAAGGTGAAAAAAAGGAACAGTTTAGGCCAATAACGAGCTGAAATCTAGACTCACTTTGCCAGACTGAACTTCACCCATCTGCTGCTCCGAACAGGTTAAAACAGTCTTAAGAGATGTTTGCAAATACTAAATGATTTAAGTCTGCAGTCGGCTGGATCCAACCAGACTGGACCGCAGCAAAGAACAACAGACTGGTCTAGACCGGATTAAACTGGACAAAACTGGACCAGCAAAGGACAACACCCGTTTCATCCAGTGTTCAGAGGTGGAAGACAACGGACATCAACAGCTGCGACTACAACTGACTTGACTGGACTCGTGTACCACGCTTTGTTATCTAGTAGGATCAGGAGCCTAGTGATGATCACAACAGGATTTTATCTACCTTTATTGATCTGGAGCAGATGCAGGAGAAACCAAACCGAGTCCTCTTATCGTTTTGACTTAGTCGTATGGCTGTACATGGACTCAGTTCCACACCAGGACAAATGCTGTGGTAGACCGTTAGCGTCCTGCCAGTACTTTGAATGACCAACTGGCCGTATTTTGTTCTGAGGGAAGCAGCAACCAACCAATCAGACGCTTCCATAGAGAAACCATGGCGACACTGATCCCCGTCATTCTCTTACAAAAATCATCGTGTTTACCCAGCCTCCGGCCCGAACAGGGTTTGTTTGTTTTTTTCAAGTTTTTGTGCTGCGTGTTTGAATCTTTTTAATTTAGTGCAAATGAATCTTGTGGCCTCTTCAAACAGACAAATGGACGTGAGTTTCAGCGGGACTTTTACAAAAGGACATCAACAGAAAACCTCCCGGCAGAGGTTTCACATGAAGCCAGTGCTGTGCCCGGTTGGCGTTTTTGCCTTTGCGCCCACCACTTTAGTCCCTTGCGGGGGATTGAAGAGTGTACAGTTTCACGCTGAGACTCGGCGGCGCTGTAGCGTTTCGTCAACAAATCCCCCCCCCCCCCCCCCTGAAACTCATCTCTCTTGGACCGCTCTCTCTCTCTCTGAGAGACAGTAGACATGTTTTAATGAGACAAACTGTACAGACGTTCTCTTTGTTTATATTTGAACTGTGTGCCTTTTGTTCATAAACAAATTTATTTATGTTAGTTTAATGTAACATTGATTAAATAAAGAATCTAAAAGAGAAAAAAAAAGACCAATTGGTGAACTTGTGCTTTATTTAAATCGGTTGGTTACGACGCTGTAACCTCCACATTCCTGTGAACATTAGACCAATCGGTACCCTCTCAAGGTGTTGTCTGTAGAGGGAGCAAAAGGAGACTTCATTCACTACAAACTTATTCAGAGAATGCATACATATATCTATTGTGATCCCAGTTGTTTCTGAAAAGAGTGAGCTGAGAAGAGTGATACCAATCACCAAACCGCTGCTCTCAATATGAGCTACGTGATAGTTTACAGTCAGCGGTTTTGAGGCGTTGGTGTGATTATTTGTTCTCTGGGTCTGGGTCCAGTGGTATTAAAGGCAGAACAGAATTTGCCCGTGCTCAGCCCTCCCTCTGTCTGCCACCTCCCCGGGCTCTCCTTCCCCCACATCCTCAGCCCAAGTGTATTATTTGAGCGCCATGTCTAATGCGGTCCAGAGGGAAGCTGGCGGAGGTAGCTGTCTATCCCAGCCCAGAGACGGCACACATGGGGCTCAGCTGAAGAACACAACCCCCGTCCCTCCTCTTCCTCCTCCGCAGCTCATTCTCTTCTGTATCTTTCACCTCATCTCTTGTCTTTCTGTCCTATAATCCTTTTATTTGACCTTCCTTTCTCTCAATCTGCCTTGTTCTCATTTGCAATTTTTATTTGTTTCCAGAGACAAAGCGACCATTGTGAACATCAATGAAATCAGGTCCCACTAATTTATTTAAATTTTTTCATTATTTTTGTGAATTTGGGCATTAATGGACTGGACTGGAAACGGGGGACACAGCCAGCTCTCTCAAAAAGACAATCTGATACATCTCTCCATATGTTCTATATATATCCTGTTTCTTTAAATTGTGCAATAACCAAAGTCTATAAAAAACTATTTGTGGTTTTGTGCAGAACTATGTTTTGGCTATAGACTCAATGACTTCCTGGAATCTCTGCTAGTTCTCTCAAAAAAAGTTCCTACTCGTAACCCAAACTATTCCTTTAATGTGCACATGGTGTTTAGTTTCTAAGCGTATTAATCGATATGTTTAAATTGGATTACTTTTAGACCAACAAAATAATAAAATAAATGCATGTAGAGGGCTCAATCTAACAGTGAACAAAACAAACAAGATATGGATAAAACCAAATAATACAAAAATAAATCTCTTTTGTTATATCTATTATCTATTATCTGAGAGTGGTGTGTGTGTGTGTGTGTTGGAGGATTATATCTAAAATCCTGGCTTCGGCCCCGTTTATTTCAAAGTCATACTTGTTGACCCTCGTGACAACAATTGTGAGCAATAAAACGGAAAAATGTATCTAAATTATATAAAATTCACATGAAAAGTACATTTTAAACACAGCATCTCAGTGATTGACAGCCTATATGTAAGTGTCTATGTTATCTTTAGCACTCGTCCATCAGCACATTCTTCTGCACAATTTCCTTCCTTTTCTCTGCAAGTGACTCCCCCCTTGGTTGCCCCCTCAGCCCCGCTCTCTGCTCGGCCTTTGGGTCACTGTGTCGTGTAAGACTGCCGTGCTGAGCTTTGCTTTTTGGCAGGGGAGGGGAGAGGGGAGGGAGGGAGGGGAGGTTGGATTGGGATAAAGAGAGGGAGGAGGAGTTATTTTGCTCTCTTCGTGCCTCCTCGTTGATCTGCGTGCCTGTCTGCTCTTCTCGTGTGCATGCAAGATCGCGCAGGTTGCCCTCTACTTGCCCCCATCTCGCTCTATCTCCCGTCTCTCTCGCCCTTGCCTAGCTTCTCTCTCTTAATCTCTCTTACAGCCTTTCGTTCTCTTTCCACTTTTTTCAATCTCTTTTCCCAACCTGTCCAAACCAAACTCTCATCCGCTCTTAGCAGTTTAAAATCCTTTTGCCCTCAATGATTCAAAGCCCCCCCCCCCCCCCCTCTCTCTCTCTCTGTCGCTCTGTGAGTCATGCAGCGGGCATTGGGTAGGTTCGTTTGCTTGACTGCCCTTCAGGAATTGCTGCTGGCACACAGAGAGCACGACTTTGTAGACCTGCTGGCTGGGGTTAGAAGAAGGAGAGGAGGAGGAGGACAGCAGGAGAAGATGTTGAGAGAGGAGAGAGGAGATAGGAGATGAGAGAAACAACGGGAAGGAGAAAAAAAGAAGAAGAAGAGGGACAGAGGAGGGATGAGGTTGCAGAAAGGACGACTGTGTGTGAGAGAGAAAGATAAAGGCATGTGGAGAGTGAAGTATAGCCTTCATAAAAGCAACGACAGAACTTTGAATTATTCAAAGCAGTCAGGATTATTGTGTGTGTGTGTGTGTGTGTGTGTGTGTTTACGTCTGACGTTGCGCCATCTAAAGTACGACTGAAGGGAGACCAGGCTTCTAAAACAGATTCAAAATCATTTTGGATGCATTCATAATTCATTTGGGTCTCATTGTGCATTAAGTTCAAATGTGTATCTAGACGCGCACACACACACACACACACACACACACACACACACACACACAGTTTGACATCAGTTTGAATCAAGTTTATTAAACTTTCCGATCTAAATTATTCAGTGTGTAAAATGGGGTTTTCCTTTGTAGAGAAATGAGACGGTTAAATACCCCGACACTAATTTGTAACATGCAGTTTTGCAATGATTGAGCGTGTGAAAAATTGCCTTTTCACTCAAGGGTTGTACTCGTCTTGTAGAGTTATTTTCACATCTAATTTGGGATGAAACGCAGCAGAATATTACTTTTGTTAATCTGATGCACATACTGAGGAACATATTACTTCTGTGTGAAGTAATATGTTCCTCAGTATGTGCAGCAGATACAACTACCTGGTGACTGTGTTTCCCCCCCCCAAAAAAGACACGACACACTTTTGAGAACTTTTTTTGTAATCTGCTCTGGTGTACTTTTTAATAATATGATGCGATCTTTGCTGTAGTTTTAAACACTCTGCTCTCGTCTGCTCAACCGAAACTCTCCACACACACACGCAGGTTTCATGCTGCAGCCCCTAACCTTCCGACATAAGCCTCGTCATATTGCTCTAATATCTCCCTCGCTCACACACATGCCGACATGCTTGCAGACACGCACGCAGGAGCTTGCATACATGTGTTTATTTTTCAGACTCACACTTGCTCATGTATCTGGAAATGTCTAAAGCTTTGGACTGTATTAACCCCCATAGCTTGTTCGTATTCGCTCACACGCATGCACGGATAAACACTCTTAACATACATGCACATATGTATGCACAAAGATACACAGACACACACACACACTTCCTGCATTAAGCCCAGGTTCATATTGCTCCAACGATGCCCAGCTGCAACCAATGAACATTCCAGTTTTGTTTCCCTCCCCTCCCTCTCTATCATTTCAAAATTCAGCTCTAAGCCTTTAAGAGAGCCAGCAGCCAAATATGGTCAGGCTTGTGTCATGAACTTTGCACGACCTTCTAAAGCGGCATCGAGATCGTGACCTTTAAGACCCTGCCTGAGGCTGAGCTTAGGCACCATCCCGCATGATCACGGAAAGAAGTCAGATGTGCGGTGTGTGCGTCTATATGCACGCTGTCGTGGGTGAGTCCGAGAGAGAGAGAGAGAGAGTTCATGACCACCAAATGTTTCTGACCATTTAGCGGCTTGTTTTACTGTTTGTGCACCCTCGGTTTATGGCTTCCTAATTCTCTCCAGCAGTTATTTTTGTGGTCTTTTTTTTTCTTTCTCATTTGCCATTTGATTGCTTCTCCTTAGTGCTGGAAGAGATTTAGGAAACAGGAATGGACAGTAAAGTGTATATATTTACGTCTTTTCTCATGAGACTTGATGGGAAGAGAGAGGATGGAAATCTCCCAACGGTGTTTGATGGGACTGCATCTTGTTTTTGCCACCTGAAGCCACAAACAAATAGTAGGTAACACTGGCGCGCGTGCCAAGATGTGGCCTGAGGTGGATACCATAATGATACCAAAGATCCTCTGAGCCGCCTGATGTTTCCTTCTCAGGTATTCCCCTTGTGGCAAGCAATGTCATGATGACGCATGGAAGTATACCAAACACGAGCGGTTAGGAAAAAAATCCACCTGCGTCCAAAAAAAATAAATAAATACTAGTCTGTCTCTGTGCTTGATCTGAGCAGGTACAAAATGAAGGCCCCTTTTTCTCTCTGGCTGAGCTCCACCAGTGCTGCTGTCTTCTCCCGTTTATCTAATTAGGGTTCAGAGGACTTGAGTGCGGCAGGGAGGAGGAACAGGAGACAGGAGACGAGGAGGAGGAGGAGGGACAAAGAGACTTCAGGAACAGGCCTATCAGGAGCCTGAACAGGCGGGAAGATTGAACTAATTAGTTTGGTGTGCTGGTCTGCACCGTCAGGAAGCGTGGAGGGTGGAGGCCATGTCTGCAGTGTTACACCTACTGAAGGATTCTTGTTGCCCTGGTTTACAGTCCCGGTAAGTCCACCAATGACTTTAAATCAGGGATTCATAGGAACATACGAAGATTAAATCAAAAAAAATACACCAGCAGAGAAATGTAATCACTAATCTCTGGCTCTAAAGTTAATTCCAAAACCCCTAGTCTTAAAATGTGAGCAATGCTAGTGTATTTGATGGTTGTGTTAGTTATAATCCTAGTTAACTCTGCTGTGAGCAGTGTCTACATGTCTCTGCAAGAATTTTCTCATTAAACAGAAACATTAAGGCTCTAAAGAACTCGCTTCTTAACTGACAAAGTAGCGAGCCTGTTTTACAACATGTTGCTACAGTGTGTGTGTGTGTGTGTGTGTGTGTGTGTGTGTGTGTGTTGCTCAATAGTAATGTATAACCGATGCTGATGGGACTCTGGGATGGCCCATAAGAAACAACACCATTTGGAGTCATTTTGGGACTGCAACACAGGGAACACACCAAGAGTATTGCAGCTTTATTCTGCTTCAGTGTGCCATGACCTGTCCAGAACAACCGCTAACTGTTGCCATTAGCAAAGAGGGAGTTCACACAAGCAATTATTAGCAACATGTCTGTTGGGATCAGCTCCAGCCCCCTCACAAGCCCTCCGAAGAATAAGCGGGTACAGCTGATGGATGGATAGAAGTTTGATTATGGAATGGGGAAAAAAGCTCCTTGATACAAATGTGGATCATCATGTTTTAATGAATGAATGCGAGGCAGTGCAATGGATCGTACATACTGTAGATGAATACATTCTTAATTTCAGCAGGAAAACGGGTTGAATGATATATGATTTTGATCACTAATGCATTGTGGAAGATGAACCTAATGATTCATAATCTCTAACTTCAGTGTGTGTTATTGTCACAAGTTCTGCTCCATCTTGTGGGTGTATTTGTATTCTTTAGGATCCACCATTAGTTGATACTCTTCCTGATGTGATGCTTGGAGTTTGCATCTGCCCCCGGGATGTGTCCCTGAGCGCTCCTTGAAAGCCAAAGGTACGTAAAGCTGTACAAATGGTGGCATGAATTAGTTAGTTTGTTTTTAATTGCCGGCGCGTTTCGCTCAATTAGCCCATCTGTATGTATGTGCATCCTGTTTGGCATACCGATATATACTTCCAATTAAAAGCGTAGAGTATAGGTTGTTGCTACTCCCAAGGAAACGGCATTCCTTTCTCTGCCAAAGTGTTGAAATGCGTGAGAATCGGGTGGCTTCTGCTCACAGCAGTCGAACCATGTATAATGTGGCCCTTCAAGGAACAAAGACAGGAAAGATGGCTTCTAATCAAAGACTTATTCAGGAGCCTTCGACGTACTCGTGCAGGGTTGCGTGTGAACGTCGCAGTCTGCACATTTATTTGTTTGTATCTCTATGTATGTTCATGTTCCGGCCGTGTGTTCGGAGTTCAAAAGGTGAACTGTGCCATATGGAGCTTGCGTGCGTGCAGGCTCATGTATGCCAGTATGCATGCAAACCGAGCCTCGTCTGTGCCGAGTTCAAAAGGTTAGCCGTGCCACAGGGCTGTGGATCCTGCCTTAATAATTGAGGCTTAACAAGCACAGGTTAAAACATCATGATCCTCTATCTCAGGCAGTCAATGCACAGACATAAGAGCAGCAAAAAGGGCTTGTTTGTCCAAAATCAATTATTCACCAGTTCATGTACCCAATGGGAAGCCCAGCTCCTTTCTCCTTCCGCTTTAGTAGTTGTTACTGGGAACTTTTGTTCATTTTTTTTACATCTTTTTTTAATAAGTAGTTCTTCTTAGTAGAAGGAACAAACACACCTGCCCACTCACCTATTAGTCACAAGCGGACAAAAAAAAAAAAAACCTCACCATCAATCTCCCCACATCTCTCTTTCAAGGAAGGTGTGATATTTCTCTCAGGCAAACTAGAAAACTAGGTTGCTGATATCACTTTCGACTCACGACTTCTTTTTTTTTTTTATCTCCTGTGTTGCATATTTAACACTGAGACATAAAACAGCCGGACAAATCTGAGGGATTACAAAAACAGTAAATGCCAGTTATAACATTTCAAATCTCGATCTAGTTCTCCTTTCAGGACATGACCATATTAGGCACCAGCATCCCCTTTACGTGTTTGACAATACAATGAGTAGGTATTGTGTGTTTTGTGCGAGCTGGATTACGTCTAATGAATGACATTACTTAGAACCGTCTAGTCTGACTTTGAAAGGCATTTTGTCTCACGCCCTGTTTTGAAGTGGAGCTCTTCTCACAGGAAGGTAGACTTTCTTTTGAATATATTTTAGATTATCTATTATCTCACTCTCTCTGACCCTCTCTCTCCCTCCTTGCCAGTTTCTAGACTATTATTTTTATAAGTTTAGGAAGTGGACATGAATATTTGTATTGTTGTGTTTAATATCTTATTGATATTATATAATTTATATCCGTTTGAATATAAAAACAAACAGCCATGCTTCATTATGTGGCTTCTAATCTGAAATACAGTTTGAATTTGTCATTACCTTACGTGTGAAAGTAAACTGTAATCTGACTCCATTGGAAATTGGGTTACTAATGTTACTAATTATTAGTATGTAATTGAGATGGTCCTACCCAACCTATGGATGTATTGTTAGTAGTAATATACATCCATGACCCAACCCTGATTGTCATTTAAATGAACACTATGTTGCTGCTTCCAGTGTTATAGCGTGAGAGTGTGTGTGTGTGTGTGTGTGTGTGTGTGTGTGTGTGTGTGTGTGTGTGTGTGTGTGTGTGTGTGTGTGTGTGTGTGTGTGTGTGTGTGTGTGTGTGTGTGTGTGTGTGTGTGTGTGGGTGTGTGTGTGTGGGTGTGTGTGGGCAGTGCAAACAGGCTCACACAATGCAAATGTTCAGCACAGCTGGCAACACCTCAGCTCTCCGGCTCGCGCACTGTGCCAGTGCTCATTCCCATGGCAACATTATCAAAAGTTCAACAGCCATGTGGCAGCTGTCCTACGTGTTCCAGCGAAATGGCCATTCAAATGTGGATTTGAATAAATGTGCTCATCCTATCCATTCAAATTGTAATGTGTGGATCCGTGGCTGAGAACACAGTGTGCAGAGAGGGAACAGCATGCGACAGAAGAGAGCAGCCTGGTCTCTCTGGGTGTTCAGTAAGCCTACATCTGGGGATTTAGAGTCAGGGAGGAGTAGAAGGAGGGAGGAGGCAGGAAAGGGTGAGGGCCAGCAGGGGCTCATTCCCAGTGTATACAGGTGGAATTAATGGGAAGCAACAGGAAAAGGCTGAATGTGTGCACACCTCCCTAAGGCCTTAAGGATTATAGCTCGAGCACACACACACTCACACACAGGCTTTTCTCAAATACTCGCTCAGTCTTGCAAATCTCATCGTTACTCAGATGCTCATACATGGGCAATCTACGCACAGACGCTTGTTTTTTGCTTCTCTCACACCCAGAACATTATATTTCCCTTCCACTCCTTATTTACTGAGGCGTATGTACACCTTTAACAATTAAATTACAGGATGACTAAATTCTAGCTGCTGCCAAAAGACGACTGGTTATGAATCAGCGCACCCATCCTTTTTCTTCCCCACTCTCTGTACTGCAGTGTTTCTAACATAATGTCCTGGGAACTCAAAATGTGTCTGGCCGCTCCCAACGAGATAAATGAACTTGAATGTCTTTTTCATCCATCCAAGTCAGCAATTGGGGCTAAATGTGTGAGAGCCTATTCTTGTCCTCGAATGGAACAGAAGCTCCTCTGCTCCAAGAACCACTGTGTCCACACTGGCAGTTTTATTTGAACAGCATATTTTATTACAAATAAAGTCTGTGTGGTTTAAATCCGCATCAAGTTTCCTGTTTCCTCAATCATTGGTTTGAAACGGAGTCTATGACAGCGCATCCGACGAACGTTATATGCGGACGTACCGATTACAGTCAATAATCGGATCAAGATAATAGTTTGATTAAAGCATTTACATGCTTCACAATGAGCTAGTTGGCCCAGTTACATTGTATTGCATCTGTTTCTGCATTTATATGAGAACATACTCCCCCTGCCAAAGCATTAGCTAATCTAGTCCAAATGAACAAGTCTTATCTAAAATAAATGGAATCCAACAGTAACAGTAACAGTAACAGTCCCAGTCCCAGTATCAGCTTCTGTCACACATTTCTTATTAGACTATGAAGTGCTGTCTACATTGGATGCATGGATTCAACGTGTTGAACACCCAGAATAGCAACATAGCTAGAAATGCATTGTCCAAAAAAATCACCAGAACAACTAAAAGAGTTATCTTTGATGTTCTATTTATTAGTAAATATGACATGTAATCAATGGGATAGTATAACTGATAGAAGGATGGGGGGCATTTAGATCATTTTATTATTAGTTAATCCCAATAATCTGAATAAAACTATGTGAACACATGCTGTAGCATGTTCAGTCAGGAACACTCTCATCATAGATTTGAACCATTTATTGCAACAAATGGAAATACAGTTAAACTTGGCGCTGATGGCTCCGCTCTTTGAATGCTCCCCGGATTAGCCAGCAGCTACCAAGCCAAGACGGGGAGCACCGAGCAATAACCCCCAAGGGTTTACAGGAATGAGCCAGAAGTACATTTTTAAAATACATTTCAACCATTGGCCATGAAAGATGAACTCTGAACTAGAAAAGGGCTGGAGGCTGGGGTGGAGGAGGCAAAGCTTCACCAGCAGTATGGTCTGTAACAGCGTAGGTGTAGAATGAATCAGTGAGGAGGGAGTCATATTTAAAGAAACCTCCTTGAAGTGAGAGTGGGCTGTGATTGGTGCGTGGCCGATTGGAAGCTATGATTCAATTGGCTGGCTGTCAGCTGGTTACGGCTGGGGGCGGATGACTTCCGTGTCCTGCATGAACTAACGCGATGCTTCATTAAGAACATGACTTGTTTTTTGAAGTAAAGAGGACGTCACTTTGTGGTTGTCTGCTTATAACCATTTCACATTTAAAGACGCATGTATTCCACCAAAAAGACCAAACCTAATATTATATACATGATGTTATACATGTTAAATAGCACCAATAGCTTACTTGATTTACGTAACTACATTTTTGTACAATGTCATCCAAATTGAACCAGGCTGAACCATTTGAACCAGTTTTAGCCAAATAACCATCAAACCAATGTTTGCCAGGCTGCTTTCTTTCTTTCTTTCTTTTGTCTCTCTCCCCATGTATCCCCCTAATAGATTACAGAGAGGGAAGGGAATGCAGAATGGTGACAAGCAGGAGGAAAACTCATCTTATCAAAACCATTTTGTTCCCCATCATCCCGGCCAGTGTGCAGGTAAAATAGAAAACAGCTCTTTGTGTCAGAGAGAAAATACTGGTGGTGCAGGAAGCAGTGCGTTGAGGAAAATGATAATGAGCAAACGGAAAGAAAGGGGGTAAAAAAAAAAAAAAGGAAAGTACGGAATATAGAAAGAAATAAGTCACCGTTTCCTGTCCTGTGGGGAGTATGCTGGAGGAAGAGTGGGCACCATTGTGGGAGTAGGAGCGGGTGTGGTGTGTGTGTGAGAGTGTGTGAGGCATGCGTACGTGCAGCGTGGTGTGTGTGAGCCTTGGTGGAGGTGGGGACGAAAGAACAGGATGCACGGCCCTTAAGGAATGTATGCAGCCTGGTGGCACGTCTGTGAAACTCATCCCTCCCTCCCTCCGGTGCGCCACTTTCCTTTCTCCCTCTTTCCTTCCCTCAGCCTCCTCTCCGCTGTCCCTTCCCTCCCTGTACAGGACAGCAGTCACACACAGTCAGCGAGAGAGGGGAGATCTGTACGCTGAGATAGTGAGGGAAATTAAAGGCGAGCGGACGGGTATGAAAGAGACTGGCGACGGGCAGAGGGGGGGAGAGAAAGGGCCTTTGGGACATTGAAAAAAGGTCAGAGAGAGATTGCCTTTGAAGGGAGAGTGATAGAGAGATGAGACAACTGCAGTGAGCGAGACTCACTCCCATTATTACTTTGAGCTCTCAAACTCTCCCCTCTGCACCGGCGGAAGTTTTCCTGCTGTACGTCACATCTTGCTGCCCTAGCATGAGTCACATACTGCGGGATCTCAGGGGAGCCCTGCAAATGACTGCAGCTTGCAGCTCACGACTTCAAGGGTTGCCCTGGTGACCTTCGTGACGCCTCTCCTCCGCCTGCATATATATATATATACGCTGCAGAATCTCTTGAAAGTGGAAGTTAAAAAAGTATTTCGCCTGACTTTGTAGTTGTACCGTTTACCTTACACCTGCACTTTCATCTCGTAACTCACTCTTATGTATCAGGCCGGATCTTATTTTTTTGACAAGCAGCCTTGGGCATGTTTCCTTCCCATTCATTGCGTTCACATTCTTTTCCCATGTAAAAACTCTGCCTTCTCCATTTCACTCTCGCACCCCTACCCGTTCCCATACGCCCCCCCCCCCCCCCCTTCACACACACACAAAAAAACCAGCTGCTCTCCATTCGTCCTGATTATCGTGGAGACCAGAACAGACCAGACCATGTAACAGAAAAGCACAGACTGCACTTTATTTACTGTGCTGCATGCTGCTTAGCTCCGGCTGGCTAACTAGCCACAGCAGGCCTGCATTCCAGCCTTCTGCAGTCAGCTTGCAAAACTGTGTACCATACTTTGGAATTTGTAGCCAAAGTGACTCACCTTTCATGTATCCATCCAATGCTGTAATGAGCTGGATGGTTGCATTTTTAGCCAAATTTACATTAAACATTCAACATTTTATGATTGTAAACTGAATATCTTTGGGTTTCGGACTGTTCGTCGGACAGAACAAGACATTTGAAGACGTCAACTCTGGCTTTTGGAAAATTGTGATTTGTCTTCATTTTGTGACATTATTAACTAAACAATAAATCGATTCATCGAGAAAATAAACAACAAACAAATCAACTTCTAAATGCTTTAAATGTAAATGTAGCACAAGACTTTTTCAGTCTGTCACTGATAGCTGAAAGCCAGAGGCTGCTGCTGTCACTGAAAGAAGGCCAGTAATAATCTGACAGCCTGGATCTGTCATTTGTCGGTGGTGTAGTTTTGTAAATGTTTGTTGTTGTTTATTTTCTCTCGTAACCACGACAACAAACCATGGGGACGTCATGGTCCCCAATCGTCTGATATTGTTTTAGCAGTCAAGATGTCCTGGCTGATTGAAAACTGCACACACACACACGCACACACACACTGTAGTTTGACATGGTGCTAAGGGGGGTTTACAGGATAATGGTGGGTCAGGGGCTACGGGGTCTGGTTCTCTGGGAAGTATCCAACACACGCCCTAAACCAGGCAGATGGAGAGCGAGAAATACCAGACCTCGAGGAACAGATCCTTGTATTCACTGGGGACACGTTACCTGTTCTGCTCTGTTTCTATTCCAAACTTCTTCCGCGGAGGACGGTGGGAGTTTCAGGTCATTTTCACTGACTCAGTCTTAAGCTGTTTGTACTTACTAGCCGAGGGATGTTTACTGCCAAACACAGCTGCTCGGTAAGGTGGTGGAGATTGTGGGATACAATGGAAAGCAGCATGAAGGGCAGGATACACATTTTCATTACTGCATAGCCTGTTAGGCTCTAATGGCAAAATGACAATACTTTGCTTTTGTATGTATTTCTTTTTTTTTTTGACGTGTATTTTTCATTATATTTTGGTTAGCGAGTCAAATATATCTGTCAGTTCATCATATCCAGTTCAGTGTCTGTAGAAATAATAAAGGTAGTATTGTGTTAGCATATACTGCCCATTAAATCCTTCAAAATGTGACTCCTTTGTTCCCTTGTTTCAAATTCAGGTTCTGCACATGACAGATAACAGCCTGGCTCTGCTCCATTGTCTTTTCTTTTCTTTGACAATGGAAGTTGCCCTTCAACCAGATGTACCAAATCAAGCCCGCAAGGGCATAACAGCTTTGCGGTTACTATTCTGTCGCTGACCCTGACATCTGGCTTCTTGGGGCTGTGGAGCTTAAAGCAAGAGTTGACATTTTGAGAAACGTCATTAATTGTTTTCTTTCCAAGCGTTAGATGGGAAGATCAACACCACATTTGTCCATTAAATATAAATAGATATATATTATATCTTGTTTGTTTAATCCGCACAAGAACAAAAAGTGTTTACCAGAAAACCAGCTGGGACTTCAGGAAGTAACAGATCTTGACAAAGAAATAGTTTAACACTTTAAACTGCATCGTGTCCTTTTTACATTACGTGTTTTGTATGAAATAAAATAAGCAAGATGTAATGTCTTATTTATTGAGCTTTGGAGGGGCTGTTAGGTGGACTTTGTTCTTCAGACAGAGCCAGGCTAGTTGTTTATCCAGGTTCCAGGTTTCATGCTAAGCTAAGCTATCCTAAGCTGCTGCCTGTATTGGTATAGCCTATTTACCGGACAGATCGGTATCGTCAATGAGCGTATTTCCCACAAAGTTGATCTGTTCCTTTTTAAAATGATCACATTATTACTTTTAGCCAAAGCAACATACTAAATCTGGCCCCAAACCTGGACAATAGTGAGCACACAGTTCAACTGCTTCCTGAGAACACGAAGCTCACAGATGAGACGTATCGGCACGATCAGCCTACGTCTGCTGCTTGACAGGTGAAAGCGGGCGGGAGAGCCGTGGGTGTCGTTCACTCGAGAGGTGAGATGAAAAGCCCAGGACGATGTCATTCTCCATCCTCCCTCTGTTCCGATTTCTGCTCCTGCGTTGGTGTGAGTCCGCTCTCATCTCCAAGGGCAAACAAAAAGAGAAACGGCAGCAGGTTGTCAGGGCAACGCAGGAGCCACACACACACACACACACACGCATGCAGGTGATGCAGTTAGCTTTGAGACGTGTGCTGTGAATACGTCACCGTAGTTCTGTTTAAAGCACGAGTGAGAGTTTGTAGGCTGGAGCTGAGCAACCGCTCACGACTTCAGCTGATGAGTGGGAATCTAAAGTTGGCAGCATCTTACAAGCTTTATTTGTACAATGAACGTATCTTTAGTCTCACAGCTAGTGTCCTACTTTAACAGACTTTGGAGAGGATGTATTAGTCTACATGCAAAATAGTATTTAGATTGAGATCATCGTGATGTAACTTTGTGTGTTTCTCATGAGTTCCCTGAGACGATACTGTAGGATTTTTTCGAATGACCAATGCTTTCTATTCTAACTAACAAGGCGTTTATCATCATGTTGCGCCTCCTCTTAACCTCTAAGGAACGTGTCTTTGATAATCTGTTCTCTCTCTCTCTCTTTGTCTTTATTTCTTTCTCATGTGTCATTCATGTGTTGTTCTCCCCCCCCCGAGAGCCCCGAGATAGTTTTAATGGCTGGGCGTGCCCACGCTTCACATGCAAATGTGGGAGAAGTAACGACCAGACAAAATCAAGAGAAAAGATTCAAAACAAATGCCTAATTAGTAGCTGGGGATTCAAATGGAGCCAACAACACCACAGCCAATATAACAAAACATTTTTGAAGATGGGGAGTTGAGAGTGATATAAATGTCAGGTTTGAAAGATGCGTACAGAGAAAGCATACATGGCTGACAAAGGGGATTTAGTGTGTGTGTGCGTGTGAAAGCCATTGTGCACATCTGTGTAGTCAGCCTTTTTTTTTTTCCTTACGTGTGTCTAGCTGTATGTGTTAATTAACTACGATATGCAGAGAGCATTACCGAAGGGGAAATAGATCTGGAACAGCTCAAATGCAACCGCCTTGCTCAACCATGCAGGAGATCAGACTGACGCTGTCAAGTTCAGCTCTCGCTTGCAGATTAAATGATCAAAAGGATTATAATCTGATTTTGGATCGCAGCCTGGGATGAATTTAGGATTCATTTGCTAGATGTTCTACAAAGAATTGATTAAGCAGGTATAGACAGGCAAATACGGAGAGACAGAAGGGTGAAATAAACCCTGAACCTATTTGCTTATAAGAAAGCAATTTGTCTTTTTCACTCCCAAGTTTTTTTTCTGTAATGTATTAAGAGAGGAAATGCTACGCCTGAATGTTGGCATCCCCACCAGGGTCAACAACAGACAAAACAATATGAGTACCGAAATTAAAATGGATAACTTTGTATATAAGCAGGCGGCCAAATCCCTTAACGCCCTCCAAGATCCCAATCCTAATAAACTCTCCCGTGGTCTCTGCCAAGTCTAATTTGGTCACTCTGCTTCTGTTTCTGCACAGAACAATCTTGATTAAGATACACACCCCTCCAAAGGGCCTGACCAACTCCTTATCTTACAGCACGGAAGTGAGGAAGGAACCATCAACACTGACACAAAGGGTGGGCCACTTGCGATGTGAGCCGGCCATGTTTTGGTTTTTGCAGTTTCTCATTAGCTATGGAGTCTAGAATTTGACTTATTTATTTTTTTCTGCACACTGAGCATTACGACATACAAAAGCGTGTGATGAGAGAAGAATCTGCTCAGAATTTATGCTACGTGCAAGGAACAAACAATGAATGCTATAAACACTATTTATTGACCCAGGCTTCAAATTGCATGCATGAATACCAAAACACATGTATTGCACATGTATCACTGCTGAAGCCAGAATATGGTGGAAAATACACCTAAAATAAAGTAATTCTACCTACTTTTCTATTTTCAGAATACAGCAAACTCACACATTTTTGTCTGACATAAAGTGCATAACCTAGTACATAATAATAAATCAATACTGTATGACTTAAATGCAAAGGATCCACCTGCTCACAGGCATATTAATATAATAAATATTAAAAGACTAAATAATAATAATAATAATTAAGCACCACAATTATCCAGGTTCAGTAACTCAACATTTCTGAAAAGAGACATTGCTGTTTAGATGAACTAGTTATAGGCAACTCACACCAAAAAACAAATCTAGATTGATAAATAGCACTACAGGTAGGACTCATCCCCCCCCCCAGGTTAAAACACTTTTAGCTCTGTTAGAACTGTTCCCATTGTTTGCACTGTTAGGATATATTCTCTGAATATAGTGAGCACCTTTAATGAATGACAAGTGAAAGAGAAGAAGTAAAAGAGGACGTGGGAAAGAGGATGTAAAAATGTGGGACAAGTGGTGCTCCTGTGTTGCACATCTCTTCCCTTCAGCAGGGGTGGTCCTCTGGCTAGATAACTCCAGCCAGACAGCCGTGGGTGATAGAGATCAGATTGAGATGACAGACTGGAGAGCTGCCCAGAAACACACACACACACACACACACACACACACACACGCACACACACACACACACACACACACACACACACACACACGCGCACACACACAAAGTAATGAGGAGGAAATTAAAAAGGCATTCTGTAGAAAGAAAAGAAAAAAAATCAGCATTTTTGTTTGTCTAGTTTGAGGAAAAGAAGTGAGTGAAAACAGAAGGTTGGAAGTTCTTTGTTCTATCAAACAAACACGTCAACTTCCCAGAACTGTTTGGTGAACCTGCAACAAATAGCTTATCCTCAGTGTATCTTTTACAGTTGATTATACTTTATCTTAAAGAAGAAAAACACTTCTTCATGTTGTAAAGGGGGCTCTTTTTACTTATGATTGGATTGGGTTGGAATATCTGGCACAATTCTAGACTGGTTTAGGTTAAACCTAACAGATTGACATGTTACTGATGAGGCGGCTGTTGCTCAGAGGTAGAGCGGGTCCTCTTCTAATTGGAAGATTGGCATTCAATCACTGGTCCCTTCGCATGTTGAAGTCTCCTTGGGCAAGATGCTGAAACCCAAATTGCTCCCAAAGGCTTTACCATCTGTGTGTGAGTGTGTGTGAACTACATAAATGTAGTTTCCACTGCTACGCAGAAAACATACACTTCTTCATTTCTCACTTGAGGATCTGAGAATTTTGAAACCAATCACAATTTTGAAGCACACATTCAGCACACTGTTAAAATTGGGCTTTTTCCACTAAAAAACAAAAACATTGCAGCCTGAATCCTGACCAAAGCTAAACTGAGTGCAGGGCAGAAGCAAGATATCTGATTTACTTAACGTGTCTGCTATTGCCATTTGTTGGCCTGACTGCGCCTCCCCTCATTGATCAGCCCACGTCAACAATATTCACGTAGCCTGCTAACCAAACCATGCAGAACAGCTAAGTGTGAGGGCCAAACAAAACGTTAAAGAGGAAAAAGACATCAAAGAGGCAGGGAATTTCAAATGTATACAGAAAATAGGTATTCTTCACTTCTGTAAACAGCTGCTCTGCTAAAGCAGCTGCTAGCAATGAGACTGCACCTGCACAGTTTGCGTCAAGTTCTTGAGAGTAATGGACTTAAGACAACATTTCCGAAATGTTTATGTTGCACTGAGAATTTTTTTTAACATCGCCTGTCTCAAATTTTGTGGGTGAGAAGTTGTTTCCATTTAAAAAAACGAGTTCAAAATGATCTGAGGACTACAATGTCACAGAGAGGAATTTCTGCACTTTCCCTCCTGGCCATCGAACCGGATTTTGAAGATATTGTGCACCAGTTTGCATATTCAAAGTCAAAGACAGTGGAGCAGAAACCGCCGATCCTGCTGACAGACTAAAAACATGCAGCTCAGATTGGAATTTACAAGCAGGGGATATGCATGTAGATGCTCTGTACTTAACTCCACCTATCCGTGAGTATCTGTCCATGCTTGTGTGTGTGTGTGTGTGTGTGTGTGACGTGTGAGAGGCTCTATCCACGAGGTCATTGTCTCTGAGTCCAGACGGCTCCGACTCAGGTTCACTAATCTGCCTTAATTATGTCTCACAGCCAGCTCACTCACAGTCACACACATACATTGACTCCCTGTCTCCTTCACGCCTTCTCCGTTTTCCCTCTCTTTCTCTCTTTTTTCTCTGGAGACCAGAGTCTTGGTCGCCTCAGGATGGCTATCAGTGCATGTGTGTGTGTGTGTGTGTGTGTATGACACAGTGTTACCCATGCAATGGCGCTACTACACTGCCAACACACAGCTCACAGGACTCCTTTCACAGCTTCAGGGAGAAAAAACAGACTCAAATGCCTTCGTGACTTGCCATATAGTAAAAGGGGTTTCCACTACGAGAGTCATCCGCTGCACGCATCACACCCATCTCCCCCGTCCTGCCACTGTCACACATATCTTCCTTGTGCTTTATCAGCCGCCACACCAAACATTGAGTGATCCAATGATTTGTTGAATAACTGCTGTTTTAGCCATCTTTCCTATAGGTAGTAACATTATACTCACCAAATGAATGACTGAGATCTGGAAATGCAACAACATCACTAAAGGAGGTAAAATAGGGCAAGAAACATGAGCAGTCAAGACGATCATACAGGTTGGAAACAAATCCCCGGAACTGATTTTGGAAGAGAACACTAAAATGAATTATTACCCAAACTGTAAACATCCATCAGGCTTTACCTCCAAATAAATTACTTTAGATAATCTGACTAAATTGTTGGCTTGTCTGATCATCTAACTGCTCCAGTTTCTTGCATAGGAATACTATATCTCAACAATTACTTGGCCCGTCCAATGAAGAAGAGACCCACGCTGGTATGAACCAGAACGATCCTAAACTCAGAAATATAATGCCAGATGAATATGTTTTATTTGTTACTTCCTATGTCCCTATTTCTCTTTCCTTCTCCTATTTTCTCCACTGTGTAGCACTCATTATATTATTACACATTACCCTAGCGTTTCTGCATAATAGTAGGAAATTATCATCATAATAAAAAATAATGACCATGGGGTTCATTTGATGCTCAACAGCTGAGCCGGCAATTTACATCCTTATTGTTTTCACAAACCGCTCTGAAACCACTCCCTCTGCATGACTTGTTGTTGTTATGTGAACACATAAAATGTTTATCTTTGGTTTTGCCACCAAAAAATACAATTTCATTGTACAATAAATCTAAAACTAGAAAATAGTTACACTACCGCAGGGGCGGAAACTGTAATCACCATTTGTGTGGTGCTTTTCACTCGGTTGCAAGGCACATGTTCATTTTTGCTATACAGCATTAAACATGTTAAATAAAAGCTTAATATGGTTGTGCCAGTTTTATTTAGTTGTTATTTAATAAAGTGTTTTCATATCAGATTCTGCTTTACATGACATTCTGCTCACTGCCATTGACACTGACACTCCTCCATAAAATAATCTATTAAAAACATGTCGCCTTTTTGACTTTATTGTTAAGTCTTTTCATGGAAGTTTGTAAAATACATTTTCAGTTGTGTTTAAACAGCAGACTGTCCCTGAATGCACTTTCTATAATAGTACATCTATTTAAATCCTCAGGCATAATGGCATTCTGAATTGTGGTCGGTACTCATTTAAATTGCAGTGATATACGTTGAAGTGAACTCTATTTAACCCATAGTAATTTATTCAGAAGGCAGGTTGGCCTTACAGGACAAACCTGTTTCTTTTCAAAGGAACTTTGTGGGGCCTTCGGCCTGTATGTCAGTGTGTGTGTGAACCCCACTGAGCTCATTAAACTGTTAATATCGCTGTCTTCCTCTTCACAAAACCTGAAATCTCACAAGATATTGCATGCTCAATGGCTGAGACACACAGCACTGCACATACACACACACACACACACACGCGCACACACACACGCACACACAGAAACACTCACATACGCAACCACAAAGCCTGGCAAAGCTTTTCTGACTAAGTGCGTGCCTGACTGCTTGCTTAAACACACACACACACACACACGCTCACACACAGACGTACACACACACGGCTGCAGCACAGCGCTCTTATTTAAACTGATGTGAGTGCTGTCACGACATCCGACTAGTCCTATTTGTTCCACAGAAGCCTTGGCGTGAGAGAGCAGGGTCACCCCACTGGCTCTCATGCAAATCCATTCAGCACACACACGCGCACACACACACTCACAGACACACACACACACTCACAGACACACACACACGCGCGCACACACTTAATGGTCCTGCAGATAAGCAAAAAGACAGAGAGACAGACAGGCAGGCATGCAGAGAGCCGTGTAGAGATTCAAGCAGAGAGAGACAGAGTGGACAGTAAAACCATTGGGCAGAGAGGCGAACAAACTGAAAGACAGACAGACAGCAAATAATAATAAAACATTATGAAATTGACAGTTATCCTGAGCTACTCCACTTAATAGTGGCCTGGTCTCAGGGGGGGAAAGGTGGATGTGCTTGTTTGTATTTCTTTAAACCAATCACAAACGTAGTAAGCGCAGCTAAGCCACAGGATGAAGCGGCCACGCCCATGCAAAATAGATAGGTGAGATAGGGGAAGGGGAGGAGAATGCCATGTGTAATACTATGTCTAATACCCATAGTCTAAATCTGGTGAGTCGGACTATTAGTGGCCCCAAATGGTAGCAAGAGGTTTTGAGTGGTTTCTTATAGATTCAAGTTTTTTTGCATTTATTATTTGATGTTATTATTTTAGATGTTGTTGCATAATAGCTACAAATATAATTTTTTCAGATTTGTGTGTTTCCGCATGAGAGGCATGCTCTTACATTTATTGGGCATTCACACAAGCCAAGTGACAAATTGGCTGGCATCTGTGTGAATGAGCAAATCAGTGGTCTACAAATTCTTTCGGGAATTAGGATCAGGAGGTTACACACAGTGACGCAACATAACAGGTGGACGAGACTTAGATTCAGACGGAGTGGACAGGGCTTGTAAGTGGAGCATGGCGTGCACAAGAGGATCATTTTGGTGTCACCAAAAGAAATACCAAGGAAAACAGCTCACAATCCGACGAGCGCAGGGAAAGAGGATGAGTGAGTGTAGAAGTGCTTGTGTCACAAAAGTTATATCATAATACAGAAAAAAGTAATACCTTTTAATTCCAAAGTGTGTGTGTGTGTGTGTGTGTGTGTGTGTGTGTGTGTTCTGAGTGCTTGCGTTCTCCCTTTTTATCGTCGGTCACAGTTGTGTCTGTGGAGTGCTGGTGCTGCACTATCTTGTGGGGATTTTGGTGAGTTAAACCTGCATGGTTGGGCATTGGATTTGTCCCGCATAGCCTAGCCCAAATATGTCAAGCGTGACAATATTAGTCATTTCATGCCAAAAAAAGAATAGTGGGTCATATTCACCCCTCCTCTCCCTCTTAAATCCGTGCATGCACACACAGACACACGCACTTTCGCCCGTCGCCCCTCCCCCTCCCGGCCCCCTCCTTCTCCTTCCCCTCTCTCTCTCTCTTACACACACAGGCACGCAAGCACACACACACTCAGCATGCTTCATTATACACTTGCCCACACAGCATAGCGTGCCGGAAACAGACTCAATAGATGCCAAGCTCCCGGTCCCTGCAGGCTCAGTGCCCCTAAAACACTGGATGCACCTTCCCAAATTAGGTTAATTCGCTTTTGCCACAGAGAATGCCCAAAATACAGTCTAGTGGTCCCACAAACCATTATGATGGAGAAATAATTAGATTATTTTTGGGATGAAATTTCAGCTCCCATCAACTATTAACCTGGCTGTAATCAGATATATGCAATCAGACTATTCCGAAAGTAGGTTAGACGTTTAAAAAAAACATTCAGTAATGTATGTGTCACAAAGAGAGCTCTGATCAACTTTACACATGCCGAAATTATTCTATTGTCTATTGTCCATTGTGGTCCAGTTCAGTGCTGCTTTGTGTACGGCGCTGCATTACAGTAAATGCCTGCTACTGCTCTTTTTCCTATGCCCTTATCACAAGGGGTATTTGAGGATATGACCGGTTTCAGAAAGGGGAGTGAGACAGAAAAGAGGAGGGTGAGTGGAGGCAGGGGGATACAGAGAGAGGGCTTGTCTTCCCTCTACTCTCTTTGGCACAGTATGGTGCAAGGCTTGATTACTGTTTCTGCCTGAATCCATTTTTCCCCCTTTCACCAATTTCTTTTTTTGTGCTGTGGAGGCAGATAAACAGGCACGGAAGGTAGGCTAGACTTGAGTGGGCGAGTGCAATTTGCATCAGAGCAACTGAGTCTGCACGATTCAGTGACAGGTCCAGAAATAGCATGAACATGCATCGCAAATGTAATCATAGCAAAGAGTTCTCTCTCCCTCTCTGTAATGGTGGGCGGGTGACATTAGCCCAGATTAAGACACAGGTTTGCTTTGGTCAGCCACAGAGAAATGAGGGCAATTATATCATATAAAAAGGCAAAAAATGTCTGTCCAAAGACATTTACAAACCAACCCTGCCAGCCCTGCGGGAATGTCTGGCCGTTATTTCAAATTACTTCTGAGGCAATGAATTAAATGCACACAACCCAAACAGAGCATGCAGTGTGACCTATGCATGCAAGCAGGCAGAGCTCAGCTGATGTGACTTCAATTGCTTATTCATTCTCTATTATTACAAACTAAAATAATTATGTGTACTTTAAAGGCAAACTTATTCTCACAAATTGTATTTGAGTCAGCTTTTTTTTTGTGTGCGCTTCTGGGAAGGCTCTGACATTTTAGAAATTATACTTGTCAGCCATTTACATAGAACTACATCATAAATATAATAAGTTACATGAGACGATCAATATCAGTTTCATCTTCTTGTATCTTACTGTAATGACTCCCCTCATCTCATCTGTTAACTATGTTGTTGCAAGTCATGTTGCCACAGGAATGCCACTTGCCTGTTCATGTCAATCAGGGCCCTTCCTGCCATGCTATGTCTCTGGCTGCCAAAGCATAACATTGAAGTGATGAACATTACCAACTGATGATTCCATCCCCTAGGACTGACAGTGGTTGAGGTGGTCATGGCAAGGCTTAACTTGCTCAAGATGCCAACTTCCTCACCAATGGTTGATGAAAATAGAAAAGTTTCTGAGGTCTAAAGATGGTCCAGGGTTAAGATGGCCTGTTAGTAGGGGGCCATATCCTCCTCTAATAGGATATCATTTGTATTTGCTATAAAAAAACTGAATTGAATAACTTAACAACATATTATATGTGGTTATTTGTGCACGAGACACAAATCAACGCTCATATTAAATTCATTATAATGCTTTTATTTTGGTAGGAAAATAAACTTCCTGTGCTAAATCCCGCTGACTTGATACTGGACGTTCCACACTGCGTGGCTCGACTGCGTCGTAGCCATAACAACCGCCAAAGCACACGGATCGTGTCAGGAAAAAGTCAGTCAAACATTTTAGTAATTCAATGATTTGTTTCCTACTTCACTCCGTAAGAGACTGTTGACTATGGGTAGGTAAAGGTTTGTTGTGTTTACACATTGATACAAGTCCAAACGAAAAGCTTCATTCGTGCCTAATTGCGGCGGTAAACGCTACTTTACGAGAGTCCGCACTGATTTGTTAACAGTCTTTGAGATTAGCGTCATTTCATTTCCGACTCAGTTTCTTTTATTTGTTTGTCCCTCTTTTACTAAACAAACAGCAATGCAGATGATACATCATGTTTACTGTGCCTGCGTCTGCACAAACCTGCACTTTAGACACAATGCACATCGCAATTAAACTAATGTAGGGCCTTCATTACAATGTTTCTGTCATTTAATAATGAGTACATGTAACTATTCAACTCCATTGTAATATAGATGATATGTAATCTCTGCAATGTATAGCTTACATTAAGACAATTAAATCTGCTTTCTAAGGATATATGTATAGGCCTACACGCCATTCACCCACAGTTTGCAATGTTATCCATGTGGTGTGCATGCATGTATTTGGAAAAGATAATTGAAAAAAAATCAAATAATACTATAACAAAACGTCATGCTTCTCCCCTTAAATAAACAATTGTCTTGTGGATCAATGAAATCTAACTATTTCAACCCCATCTGCTTCCTTCAGGATGGGGGGGGGTTGGGGACATTTCTTCATCTTGTGTCCTCCCTTCCAGAGTAGCCGAATGTTTTTTTTCTCCCTTCAGTGCTACTGAACTACGGGCCCTTATGAGTCTATATGTTCGTGCATGTTTCCTCTCGCGATTTAGGCATGCGTCCATGCAGAATAGATGAGTTTATGAACAGCTTGCCTCTCTCACATTAGACTGATTAATAGTTCAAATCAGGGCTAAAACGGACAAAATGTCACGGGGGAACAGTTGTCGTGCAGAATCAGCTCTTTATATCTGCGGCCATCCAAAAGGATAGGCCTGCTTAATGCTGTCACAGGGCGTTACTAATTTATCTGTGTTGTGTGAGCCAGTGATTGAGGATCTCCGCCGTGTTTTAAATACAGAGCCTAGAGACAGTAGGGGGGGGGGGGCAATCAGGCTATTAGCGTGCGTGAGCATGAAGCTCTTTGACTCGGCAGGGTTTTATATATCTGCACTGGTGTGTGAGTGTGGAAGAGACCGAGGGATGTACACGTGCTTGTTTACATGCTAGTTCTTGAATTATTGGTTTGTGTGTCAAGTTAAACCTGCCTGGCTTTGCATGAGTTCTTAGATTGGATGTGCATCTGTCTGTGTGCTGTGTGGCCAAATCCTTGTGTGTTTTGTGCTGTACATTTTCCTGCGTGTTCTCTCACTCTATTTCCCTCGCATGGCCTGTGAGGGCATTTAATGTCTGGCATGCAGGCGTGCACAGGGAACCATCTGATAGGAGAGACCTTTGGCCCTAAATTGGCCAGAGGTATTTAATCTGAGGTCAAGTGTTGAGTTGGCGTGATGCTTTTCCCCTCACTAATGGTGCACTGATAGATAAACGCCCTGAGAGCTTGCACACACACACACACACACAGCTATAGACAGACAGAGGCTGCGTTAAGGCTCTCACTGTTCTCCTCGCACGACCTCACTGGCCACTATTGCACAACATGGGATAGCTGGACTTTCCTTGGTTTGCAACTAAGAGGCTGAGCACGGCACAGGGTACACAAATACAAAATGTTCTTGTACTGTTTGACTGATTTTGTGGATATATAACAACCTTGAAGGTTGAATCAGTCCTTGTTAAACCTTGTGTCACCCTGCAGTGGAAGACGAGCTAATATATGATGTAAGTCAAAATACCCGTAGCTGTAAAATGCAATAATCTACAGTCTATAAGCTTAATGCCATAAGCTTGATTGATTAATCTATTGAATAGATTGTACGGCAAATGGGTTTAATATGGTGGACATCACGCTAAGGGATTTGCCCTTACATTACCTCAGAGGCTAAGTGCTATTCATCAGTTTAAAAGTGCCACGCACTTGTATCCTGAAAAGAGTCACGTTTTCCTGGGTAACATTGGGAAGAACACATTGTTTTAGGATGGTTGTAGAAATACTTCAGGATTATATTTATTTTAGAGTGATTAGGAGGCATGTTTCCCTTTTACACACATTCTACTTTGTCCTGAGGCTGCTACTGTTAGTCATTGTGTTCTAACTTGAAAGGGGCTGGATTGTATACAAGTTAATTACAGAGAAAAGAGAAAACACAGGGAATCACCCCACAAGAGCTCAGTTCAAGAACTAAGAGATAGAAGAAAATAATACCTCTGAAACAAGATCGTGTTTCTCCCTTAAAAGCTTAAAGTCGGGATGAAATTAAAAAAAGCCTTTTTAACTAACTTCAACAATCAATGCAAAAAATATATATTTTTTGTATATTCATATCAAATCCAATCTTTCTGTAAAACAAAATATGATGTGTGTTTACTTTTGCTAGTACTGACCACTTTCAACCAATTATATAATTTGAATGAATTCCTTCTTGTAACTTTACACCGGTTCAAATATTCCTTTTCATATGGGAATACGTCCCAGTACAGAACTAAAGATGTAAGATGATAGTACAGAAGCTAAAGATGCTCTAACTTCCGTTTCACTGGGACTTTAATGTTTCTACATTAGTTTGCAGTAGAGATAAAGCAATTTTGTCAATATATCAACTACTTGATGATCAACTAATACCAAGTATGAGGTTTAATTCATTATCAATTAATCATTTATAAAGCGACACATTCCAAACATTCAATCGTATAGATCTTCATTGTAAATTGATTATTTTGTGCTGTCTCCCCAGGCTTTGGGAATTTGTGAAGTTTTGTTCATATTTCTGACTTTGTATAGACACGATTATTATTCCATTCATTAAAAAGCTAAATAGACAGATTAATCAGCATTAAAAATATCCATAACACACACCAAATACCATTTCCAGTATAACTAATCCTGCTGGTTTTCTTGTGTCCAGGAGACGAGGAAAGATCTATGGAGGCGGAGCAGGACGGAGAGAAGGACATGAAGATGGTTCTTCAGTGTCCTCCGATCTACCCGCTGCCTGAAGAGATAAAAAAGGTAGGCAGTTCATGTTTCTGAAACCCGATGGCAGGTACTTGTATATTTTCTATTTGAAGTTATATCTGACCACCAAGACTCTCCTCCCAGTGGAACATATACATATAAAATCATGTTCAGCACACACACACACACACACCTACACACACACACACACACACACATTCACGTTGGAACCGTACTGTTACCTTTCAAAGCATGCATGTTAATGAAAGACCATATTGCCACAACATATGTCGCTAACAAATGGGATTTTTTTTACAACCCAGAAATACAAAATGCATATGTTACATCCTGATGAGCGTTTCAACACTGCTCTCTCTCATTATGCTGCAGTAATCCATATGATTTGAACACGAAATGGGACAATGTCCCCTCTTTTAATCTTCCATCTGTTTTAAGATAAAGCACTTAGGAAGTAACATGGCAATGATGGCGTGTTGCTTTATATGCTTGTCAATGTCAGGTGGCAGTTACATATTGCCATATGATATACCATATGGTATGAATATAAATTAGCAGGGAATATGGCTTCCTTTGAATGGAAAGCATACAGGGTCTCTATTGCCAGTTAAAGCAGTGTATTGACCACGTTTTCCTCTTTTTTTTTCCACGCTGACACAAAATCATTTTTCACATTAAACTATTTTGAAAAGGTTCTTTTTATATGCCCTTTACATAAGAAAATGTTCAGAGCACACACAAAGCAAAGTCATTAGACTAAGAAAATGTTTTGGCCAATAGTTGTAACCAGTAGTTTATCTTCCCATTCGGACTGTCACAAAACAAGTTTAGAGTTTGTTCTACCGTGGTCCTCAATTTCTCATGTCTTTGGGGGAACCCAGCCAACATGGCATCACTTACAATAGTACCTTTGTATATATCATCTCTTCCACATTAGACCTGCAGAATAAACAAACGGAGCAGCTGGCTGGGCATGAGAGGGACCTCTGTGATTGCTTTACCTGTAGCTCTCCAAAAGGCTCGGAAGGCTTTTACAATCTTTCCACTCCACGTTGCTCGTGCTGTCAGACTTTGCTGTAGCAATGTCTTTTCCCAGCTCTCACTATTTACAGAAACACAATGGTATCATAACCAATAATAATAATAATCTGGATGTATCCTTTAATATGCTTAGCTCTACTGTACAATATCAGTTACAGTTGGTCTTTTGTGACCAAGTCAACATAGCAGGACATAGAGCAGCAAGTTCACAAGGGTAAGATTACTCAATGGATCAATGAGGCTGCTCTCTGTGCTCTGCACTCTCTTCCTGTCTCTCTCGGTTCCCGTGTCTGTCGCTCTCGAGTAATTTGTGGAATTTCCCATTAAGGCCAGTAGATGGCCGTGAACAATACACCCTCTGGTATTATCTGAGGGTGGCCTTTCCATGCCCAAGTACAGACAAAATCCCCCCAGCCTTCCCTGAAAGTCTCCTACAAACACATCACAGTGCACACACACACCTACACACACACACACACACACACACACACACACACAGTCCATTCCCCCATTTGTCCATCTATCTCTCTGCCTGCTCATGGCCAACAGACTCACATGGGAATCCATTTTATTTATTGCTTTCTGTGGTGGCCATCCATCTCTCCCCAGATTGTGTATGTGCATCCGTTTCAGTGCTTCTGTTTGTGACTTGTCACAAGGGGCATGTGATAACCAGACACAGAGCACAGGAGAGAGAGCGAGAGAGAGCGAGAGAGAGAGAGACAATAACAAAGAACGAGAGAGGGAGGGAGACATTTTGATCATAGCCCATCTGGTTCAGTCACGGGACCTACCCTCCCTCCCTTCTTTTCCTCCCCCTGTCATCCACTCAGATTCCAATAGGTCCATCAAATAGAGGATGTTCTGGGCTTAGCCCCCCGCTGAGTACACTTCAGCACCATTTATTGGAGGAGGCTTAGGTGGCTGGGGCGAGCGGAGAACAAAAAACAACAGAGGCAGTGTGCGTTGCAGGCGCAAAGCTGTGGGCAGCACCATGTGCACTAGTCGGCGTGGGAGGCAAAGAGGAGGTGGTGTACTAACAGGCCCATTTAAGTGCTGTTAATCCTGGTGTGCTGGGAGAGGGCTGGCACCAAGGTTTAATGGTGGGCTGCTGAGAAGGAGAGCGCTGCGGTTACACACAAACACCATGCCTCCCACCCACACACTCGGGCACAGAAACACACATACTTGCACTGAACTTTCTTGCCGAGAGTATGTTTGTTGTGTATACAAACACGGGGATGCAGCTCAGATACAGCTACAGGTACACACACACACAAAATACACCGACTCATACGTTACAGGACAGTGACGTAAATGACGTTAGACAGGAAGTGACACCACCCACTACTAACATGAGTTTCCTTTTTATGTGTTTTCTCCCACATTTAAAAAAAAACATGCAAGTTGGGTTGATTGAAAAACAGATTTCCTGTTGTGTAGGAATCTGTGTTGGACATGCAGCATCTGGTCTGGCAGTCTGTCCATGGCATCTCCCTTTTGTCCGGTGCATGCTGGGACAGTGCAGCGAGCGTTAATCCTATTTATGCTGCGTCCCATTTGAGCTGGGAAGTCAGAATTTGGAACCGCCTGAAGTCTGATTTTTGAAAGTCGTTCTAACCCCCACCGTCCCTGACCTCAAAATCCAAGATGGCTGCTCCTCGCATGCTGTTTATTAGCATGTCTGTCTTATTTGTGTCCCATTAAATCAGTCATACATACAGTACTGTCCAAATTCAATCTGTGGACATGTTGCTACGTTCTTTGTACGTTATAATGCGTTATTATCAACGCATCATTAGTAACTCCCCACTCTCGAGGTGTTTCACGTAGATTAGTTTGAAACTTGACAGTGACATCCATTGTTCCACATTTCACATCGTAAATATAAGCATATGTCCCAGTTTGTTTCCTGTTGCAGTGTATGTGAATGACATAAGCTGACAGGAAGTAAACACTTCTCCACGGTCTTCTGGCTACTCACTGGCTCAGTTATTTTGAGTGAGGTTCAAGTGAGAGTAGGGAATGGTTTGATTCTTTTGTTACATATTTCTGCAGAGCTAAATAAACCACTCTCTGCCACGTACCAGTTTTTGCAAGGGAACTGAAACTAATGCAGTATTATATTTTATTGTAAATATGCTGAGATGGTGTTTTTCAGTTTCACCCTGCGTCCGCTTCCCCTCAGTCCCAGTCTCTATCTTTCTCAAGGGCACATTATCACCCATTATTCAGGGACCAGAGAGCGTGACTCCTTCCTTTCACTTAATTGTCTTTGAATTGAAAATCCACTCAAACCTGCTTCTCCAAGCAGGTGGTCAGACTAAAAATAGCACTGCATTAAAAAAAAAAAAACAGAGAAAGGGCTGCGTTGGCGTGTTGCTACAGGTACCAGTGAGAAGATGGAATATGATCCAGTTTGATTAAAACATCCATTAATTAGAAAGTTCATCAGATAACACCTCTCAGAAGGTTATAATACTGTGAGACAGAGAACGTATGATAGCAGAAATCACAAAGTAAAACAGTAGAAACGAAGTATCCTACCTGGATTTTGTGCTTCATTTGTGCTTCAAAATCCTACATTTTTAGTGGGAGACCCCTGCCATACTAATGCAATGACATAGTGCCCTTGCTGGTCTGTACACAGCATAATCCCTTGTCTGTTGCCACCACCAACACTCAAACAACACTGTTTACCCCTTCCTTAGTTGGCAGGATTTTTCTCCCAAGTCGTCAAAGTGACACTTTTGCGAGCAGTGTTCTAGTCCAATTGTGGCTCAAGGATGAGTTGTTTTCAGCGCAGCGCCGAGCAGAGTACACCGCAGTCTTTTTATTCAGCAGCTGAGCACCTCTTGTTCTCTACAAGGCCCTGAAACTACCTATTGACTTCTCAAGTGTCACAGTCTGAGGAGCTCAAACACACAGTGGAACAGGACAAGACGTTCACCTCCAAGAGCGAGGGACGCACAGGGAGAGGAAGCAAGAATAGCAAATAGAGAAAGACGGAGACACGAGGGACAATACCCTCTGTTAACTTCTCAAATGTTGTGGTCTGTAAAGAGCTCCGAAACACAATGCAACGGGACAAGACGTTCACTTTCGAGATAATTGGAGAGCGAGTGCAGAGCGCGGGAGACAGAAAGAGAACAGGGAGCATCTCAGTGCGTGTGCAGGAGAGATATGTGACTTTCCTGTTTCATTTCCATCCGAGGGAGAGAATCAAGACCAGAGAGACCAAAAATGAAGACACTTTCCGTCACACACACACATTCATAAAAAATACACATGCAAGCAAACAAACGCATCCAGCTCTCTCCTTTATGCTATTTATCTTTTTTTTCTGTTTCATTTCATAACACCAGACATTCACATTACCAACACAACAGGAGATTTTAGACACAACATTGGTATCTAAAAAGAGCCTCGTTGACCTACCCCTCTCCACACATACACATACACATACACACGCGCTGCACGTCATGGCACGCATTCACTACCTGTCTGACTCTACTTTCATTCATAATTGAGGTGCCGAGTTTGGTTAGCCAGTGCATTCACATTTCAGCCCGAGGCTGCCATCCCTACTACAGTGTCTCGGCAACTTGGTACTTTTCCTTCCATCTCACTCCCTCTTTCTATATGCAGTATAGCACTGCATAGCTCTACACGCAGAGTGCACTGGATGTGTCACCATAGGACCTGCAGTACTGACTGCCTGGCTGACTGCTGTCTAAAGTGTCAACTGTAGGTAAAACTTACACTTAGTGTTTGTGCACGCACGCTCCCCACTTTGTGAGACCCTGGGAGTGAGGACATTTGTGTAGTGTAATAGGAGAACATTTAAGACTCGATGTAATGTCCACACAATCTGCGTTGCGAAAGCAGCACGTTAGCAGAGCAGCAGCAGCAGCTCCAGTCCTTCATCTTCGTCTACACAGGATGTGTGCAGGCACAGCACTGAGTGCAGGTAGCATGCGCTCTTGGCAGCGCTCAGAGCCCGGCACTTCATCACTGTATTTGGGCCTTAAAGCAGCAGAAAATAGACTTGAAGCACGAAAAACGGCGTTTGATTGTTGTCACGTGCACAAGCAACAACGCTGGCTCTTATGAGGCCTTTGTATACAGACAGCTGTGCAGGCGCATGAGATGCATGGCTGAAAACACCTCCTGTGTAAACAAGCCTTTGATATTTTGTTTAGATTGAGTTTAGGGGGGGGGGGGGGGGGTGCGGGTGCATTGTGCAACAGCAGGATATGAAGTAATTAACAAAAATTAATGAACTAGAAAAGCAATTTCATTTTATCACACTCAAACAATAAATGTGGATCAGACAGTGGTCTCTCCTTTGCTCTGCACGCTTCACTTTTACAGTTCAATGTTTACCTTTTCCTGCACTGAAGGCAGACACGCCATCACATCTGACTTGTTTAATAAATGCAACGGTCACCGTTTCACATGGAGGGTAACTGGTGTACAGAGACAGACCTGTTGATGTGATCAGCTGTGATCAGAGCTCATGCTTTGACCACACTGCCCTCTGTATGTTGATAGCACAGGTACAAAAGGGTCTAGGCCTCACTCGTCATCACTCAAGTTGATGCAATTGACGCCCGTCATCTCTTTATCCAACCGCTTCACCTGCTTTTCTTCTATTAGTTTACAAATTAAAATCAAACTTTTGGTTTGCTTTTGGTTGCATCTGTAGGAAATTGTTTTATACAAACACACTTGAACTAAAGTCATTCTCCACTCACTCGAGTTATACAGTCCATTTTAACAGAAACAAGTTGAATCCCTTTCTTGGTACATCCTGAAGTTCCCTCAGGGGATCAATAAAGGCTTATTTTATTTGAGAAGAGATTGGAACTTTTTAAAGCATTTATTGTAAGAACAGAACAATATTGCAGGGCAGCAGTATACATACATTTGAGATGTCTTCATGTAATCTGCTATACGGTAGTAGGCTACAGTGTGTTCTTTCGGACACCTCACAGGAGACTCGGTTGTTGAAGTTACAACACTGAAACTCTCTCATCACCAGTGTTTTTCTTCTTACTAAAACCTGACACTTAGATGATGACTGCAGCGTTCTCTCACTGTTCATCAATGTAAAGGTGTAAATCAAAGTCCTGACTTGCCTCTTTGGTGTCTTTCCGTGCCTCTGACTGTTGACTGTCCAAGCGATGGCTCTCAACTGCTCTTACTCTTCTTCTCCGCCCATCCATTTTTAATGTGAGCATGGCAAGTCTTCTGGAGGAAGAGAGGAGACTAGAGACAAGCCACATGTCCCAGTGAGGGACACCGTGCTCCACATCGCTCCTTTTCTCTTCTGTCTCTTCTCTCGCTGTCTGTCTCGCCTTCTTTCTACATCGTTCCCTCAGTTCTCCTTTCCTTGAATAATGGCTAGTTTTAAACCAGACTTCCCTTTGTTTTCTTGAAACAGAAGACCTCAGAAGGTGTATGGATAATGGTCGCACATCTTTACGTCGGACTTGTTCCCTTTCTCCTTCCCTCTTTTCTTTTCAGCAGGGCTGGGCGATATGGCAAAAAGCTTCTATCATAATATATTTGATCCCGATAACGATATCAATATAGCATGAGTTCTGGTAATTCCAATAATTCAATATAGTCTATATGAAATAACCACTTGTATACTTGTGTGTATATTAAATACTTGAAATATGATGAATACTGAATATTTTATCATTTTATCAAGAACTTTAGTGCGAAATAATCTGAGAAATTTGAGTTAGTATATACTTATTACGGTTTCATCACGATTCCATAGAAAGACGATAAATTATCATATTGAGTTATTGCCCGGTCCTAATTTTTAGTCTGTTTTCCTAAATCTTGGAGAAGAGAGAGAGATTAAGAGAGAGGGAGCGAGGTCATCAGGTGATTGCTGATCTGCATTAATGACTGAGAGACAAGCGGGGGGGATTATTGTGCAATATTGTCACAGGTGTTGTCTGGAGCCTGGAATTACGAAGTGACAATATTACACGATAATCCAAAAGGGTCATTGCAAGGTCCCTGTTGCTGTTATGAAGCTGTTGCCATGCCAACCATTGTGGCAGTTGTTTTTGAAAAGGATAATCGAGTGTTCAGACATTCAATCCCTGAACAGAAAATGATTGTCAGTGTTTGTTGTTCGCTGCCCTCGTCGTGTTAACGTCATATACCTCAGGTTACGACTGAGTTTGATCGCAGAAGAAGTATCTCCAGCGTTGAATAAGGAAAACTCAGTATGTTGTTCTGATTCTAAACAAGTCGCAGAGAAAGAAATTCATAGTGAAGAGGCAAAGAATTTCCTCAATGGACCATTATCCTTGACATTCACAAAGACGTATTGCAAGAGGTGCAACTATCTCTTTTTGAAAATAAATGTACTATCATGTCTTGCTAGCATGCTGACAGCGTTCACCCCTTGTACATTTCCAGAGCTCAATACAACTAGTCTCGGCATGTTTGGTGGGCGCTTTTAAAAGTCATTCAAGGAAAACCTCAATAGGTGATGTAGAGTTTGAGAGTGGGTACAACGGAAAGGTAATACACCACTTAAAAAAAATGATCTTATACCCAACAGTGCAAGAGGACAGGATTTTCTTGTAAACATTAAATTAAAAATAACTGCCTCACATTTAAAAGGTGGCCTTCTGTCTCGTAAAGCTTGAGATATTTGCACAATCAAACTGAATAAGATGGTCTTAATAAGCGTCTGAAGCTCCTTTGCCTAATGCACTTGAGCACAGAGTTAAACACTGCAGGCGACGGCACTTGTTTCCTCTTGCTTAAGAGGGTTAAATGAGGTTGCCTTTTGCTTCGCTCCGCTGATTGTCATCTAGTCAGACAGAATGTCATTCCACCTGGTTTAAGCTGCAAATGAAGAACACAAAAGTAGGATGAATGTTAAGAAGGTATTAGTTCACTGACAAACTTGACAGCGGCGAAAAAACACACAACACACCCAGATAGACAGGCAGACAGACGCGCGCACACACACACACATTTCAGCCAGTGTTACCTCCTCTGGCCTCTCCTGGCTTACTGTGCCGTGCTGTGTCGTGCCGAGCCGTGTGTTGTGATGCGTGATCTAGTGGGGCTAACGGAAGCACATGTGTTGTCTGCTAACTCTGATTAATGTAACAGACTATACTCCCCCTTCTCTCTCTGGCTTATTCTTTTTTTTCACTGGCCGCCCTGCTGTCCTGGCTTCACCTCTTACATGTATGTCTGCACTTAGTCTGTGTTTCAATCCTGTGCCCTAAGAGGCCAGAGTCATTAAATTATAATACAGTTCCTCTCGGTATATATAGTGCTTTGCAGTCTATGGATTCTGTGGAGTCTATGGAGTAAACAATGTAGCCTAAAATGGTACAAAACGTTATTGCAGGGCTCAGGACAGTAATGTCAAAGAGTCTTCTATATTATCATTCAGCTTTTTGAGGAGCTATGGTAACATTATACGCCCAGTTAAGGGGGCATACAGTGCAGACGGAGTAACTGTATACATGGAGGAAACAGTAATCATGCAGTGGGTCATTTAGTCTAAAGTTACTGGCATAACGTTTTGTAATTTAAGGTATGTTGTGTCATTTTTGTGAAATGTAATTCAAAATCTTCCCAGAGGTCAGATATGTCGACCATATTGCATACTCCCCTTTTTTTACTCTTTCATCTAAACAGGTCATATATTAGCAAGCTGTCAGTTGTGTCAGTTGGTTCAGTTAGCTATGCAGCAGGGATTTATGGCAGTTAGGTGTAAGTATTTAGTAGTAATAAATAAAACAAATAAATCAAATTCAAGCAGGTTTTATGATTAAGTCTCAAGGCATCACAGCCTCTCAACACTCTCACTATCTATCGCCGTAGGAGCTAACAGAAAGTATTGCAACATTTATGTATTTGCAGCATTATGAATTTGGTGTCTGAGGCGACACTGCGTTATTTTCGGTGTTGCTCTTGGCAGATAAATTAGGCCTCACTTTCCAGTGCCCCTGATAATAACTGTAAAAAGCTACCTGGCTGCCGCGGGCGAAGTCGGTAGTCAGCTCTGAAGACGTATGACATTAAGACAAGAGGGCTGATTGGTTGACTCCCACCAAACCCCATCACACACGCACAACAAAATGGACACAGTCAGTCTTCTGCCAGCTTCCCTCCAGGCTAGTTGTTTGTTGTTGTGTGTGCCGTGCCGTACCATGCCGTGCCGCGCTGTGCCTCGCCCTGTGTTTGAATGTGATGTGATGCGTGGCCAAGTGCTGGTCGAGGCAGCCATAGGTGATTCTTTCCCTACCACTGCCCTTTCCCCGCTTCCACGCAAAGGAGCAAGTGAGGTAGACGGGGAAGGAAAGAGAGGATAATGTAACGGGAAGACAGCCAGTCAGCCGGCAAACATGCAACCCCGGATTATACGAGGGGGTATGAACCCTCACTTTATTATACTCCCAAATTTCCATTACCCCCATGGCTCAACCGCCCCTCCTTTTCTACACTTTGTCTGCTCTGCTGACTTCGTCCTGACTTTTGTTTCGACAGTGGCTGATCATTTCAACCTCTGCTGTCTGCATGCACACATGTGTCGTGTGCGAGTGATGGACTGTGGATTCCTCTACGCTACTCTTTCATTCAGTCACACACAACCCACAAACGGGCCATCTCACACACTTTGATTCATCCACTCAACAGTACAGTATGCCCCTGATCTGTCTGCCCCCTCCCTCCTGTCCTCTGCATACTCGCACGCCTCTGCCCCCTCCTCTTGCACTTCCCTCTATCCCTTGTGACCGCTACTACCCCTCCCTATTTCCTCCTCCACACACACACACAGATACACACACATGCACACCCAGATGAACAGGCATAGAAACATATTCATTCTCAAAGACACGTGCGCCGTGCCGTGGTCAAGGAACTTATACAAACACACGATATTCACACACATGCCCACATCTACACTCAAGCACTCGCTCATGAACACACACTCGTCATGTGATGTGTAGTGCGCCATGGGGTCCAGATGAGTGGAATCTCAGTGTTGGCTCTCGCTACACTGAGCACCACAGGGGGTCTTTATCGTCGCAAAAATCAACAAAGCCACAGTCACGAAGCGCTGTCTCGATCACACACACACACAAACACACACGCGAGAATGTGTGCACACGTACTATGTGCTCAGACATCACGCACACACAGGCAACACACACAAAAAATAAAAATAAAAAATACAGTCACACGAAGTGACAAAAGCTCACAAAAACGTTCTCGTTTTGACACGCAAAGACAAGAGCACAGCTGGACAATGTTCTCAGTGGACACACACTCCACAAGCTCTCACGCACTGTCGCAGTCCGAAAAAAAGAAAATAATTTAGGAAAATTAGGGGAAAAACAAGGATAAGTCCCTGAACAACTTAATCCCTTCTTAAATGCTTGCGTGATCTATGATTTCACAGACAGGGAGAGAAGCGGGATGAAGTGCCAGCTAAGCAGATGGAAAGGAGAAAGCATTTGTTAGATTGAAAGTGGGAGGGAGAAAGAATTTGAAAGAGAACGAGTTTAGAAGGATCCAGGTATGATGCCAGGCAGCACTCCTGCCTTTGTTTTTTTCTTTCTAAATCTGCCTCCCATCATCATATCACTTGATTAAACCTAATCCTAATGCCTCTAATCCTCCAAGCACCAAAAAAATAAAAAAATGCCTAAGTGCCTTTTACCCCTCCATAACATCTCTCAATAGATATTAGTGTGCACTGGATTGTGCCTCTACATACAGTATTTTTGTGACTGTGTGTTGTGAGCGTGGGCTGTAGTTTTTCTAGTCTGCCTGCTTTCCAAAATGACTCAAGGGTTTTTCAGATACTGAGGATGAGAGAAAATAAATAGTTTAGTCTGTTTGTGGAGATCTGTTGGGGCCTGCTGTCTACAATACTCAGTTTCTGCCTGCTTTGAATTGCCTGCATGATGTCCCGCCTTTATTAAAAGAGTTCCTATCTTTTAAATGCAATTAAGAGACAAATATGATTTTGTTTTTTTTGTTGTTGTCAGATTTTGGCTAGGCTAATATATTGACTGATCTGTTGGCCGTTAAGTACCAAAAAACTTTCAGTACAGAAGCCAAAGAAATGTGATGCGAGGTCATTTTTAAATCCACAAAGAAACACCGGAAATATTGTCGGCTTTGAAAACAAGGTAAATTGTAACACAAAGGAAAAAGGGAAAGAGGAGCTGCTTGATGCAGAAGAGTGAGACGAATGAATCTGATTGTAGAGCAAAAAACTCACAATCATAGCCTTTTTATTTGCCTTTAGTGGCTGATTTTGTTGTCAAGAAAGAAACTGCTCATAATATAGCTCTTCCAGCTTCTAGCTTGCATTTCACAACATACTACCACGAACGTAGCGGAAGAAAGTTGGGAAATTTCTTCATCCTTTTAATACGTCTTGTCTGCATGCCGGCCTTGTCTCCGCTCTCAGTACATGAGACAATGAGCGCAGACATTTTCACACAGACACACACGCAGACAGTCAGGGAGTTAAAAAGGCATCACGTAAATTAATTATGTTTCTCGTCCTGGCAAGACACCAGCCACCCACAACATGCCCCCACCCTGTCGCCCCCCACCTGCACCCCCTGCACCACTCCACCCCTCCTAAATGTTTCACATCAGGCGAGAGGTAATAGCCTCATGTTTAATTGATGGAGCATGGAGGCAATGTGGTGATAACATGGACTGTTGAGGGGGTCCGAGTCACAAAATGCCCACTCACGCACACACACACACACACACAGAGAGCAGTCTTGGTACCTGTTAGGTGCAGACACAGGCTGGAGGTTCAGTTACAGTAAGAGGTGGATGATTCAGTGTCGGCGCTCTGTGGTTAACGACGTCTACGTCACTGATGTACCCTGAGGCATTATTCATGTTTTGCATAGTTACATACAGCATGTTGACTTCATAATGAACTCTTTTGTAATATATATATATATATATATATTTATTAACTCTATATAAATAATAATGATTATTACCAGATGAATGTGGTTCGAGTAAAAGCTGTGTGTGTGTCTTAATATTTTTAAACCGCTTATGGCAACAGACCAGCATGCTAATGGAGTCAATCAGGAGACAGAATGAAAGAGAGATAAGAGAGACACGAGGGGATCCATAGAAGTGTTGTGTGTGCACTAGAGGACAAAGCGTTTTTTGTGTGTAGGAGAGAAGCATCTATTGGCTGCTGGCATGAAACATTTAAAGGACAACAAGATTTTTCCTCCTCTCCCTCAGTCTGTCTCTCTTTTTCTATCACCTCCATGTTTCATTCAAACCATCCTTGTCTCTCTCCTCTCAGGTATTTTTTGCAAGCGTGTGTAGTAGTAGTAGTCGTGTGTGTGTGTGTGTGTGTGTGTGTGTGTGTGTGTGTGAGAGCGAGCGTGTGGAGGGGTTAGTTTTGTGGTTTGAGTGCTAAGTGAACGTGTCAGTGCCCAGGGCAAGGGGTCTCCCCAAGGGGCCAAACTCAGTCACGGGAGCACACATCCACTGGTGGCACAGACCATCTGCCCTCAGGGCATGTGTATGTGTGTGTTGAGAGTGAGCGATTGTGTGAGTCTCCTGTCTGTCTCAAGATGCCTATGTGAGTAAATTTGCCTTTGTATGTGTCTGTCGACGTCTATTTCTTTTGTTTGTACCCGCGTACATGTTTGCACTTGCATCAATGTGGGTTTTAATGTGTGCGTATCTGTTTGTCGCTCGGTGCGTCTTTGGGTGTGTGTGTGTGTGTCTGTGCCTTTCATCTGCCCCTTTGTGTGCAAACTGTGCTTTTGACTGTGTTGGTGCTGGTTTGTATGAGTGTGAGAAAGCGTGCCTCTTTGTGTGTGTTTGCGTGTGCGTGTATGTGTTAAGCCATATTAATGCATGATTCAGCCCTCAGGCCACTTTAACATTGTCTATTGCCCCCTTGTTTGTCTGTCTTCATGACTACATCTCTCACATAAAGAACGTGCACACCCAAATTTACATGCATAAGCATTTTTGGGATAAAATTCAACCCCCACTCACAAGCACACACACACACACTTAGTAGTTTTAGCTGTATCTGCGCCTGCAGGAACCATGAGGACATCTGCACAGTAAACACTAAAACCCCTTGAGCCCCAGTCCCAAATATTGCTCAGACTTGCACGCACTTATGCTCTTTCTGGCCCTCTCTCTGTCTGTGTCTCTCACTCACTCACACATGTACATACTCACACTGCAAACAGATAATAGCCCATATTCTCCAGAGTTCATTCTGTGGCAACACAATGTAATGCATTGTTGTGCTCTGGAGTTTTTTCCCCCACCCACTCTAATACACTCCCTCTCCGACCTCTCTGTCCCATTTTTCTTCTGTCCATCTCTAGACCTTTGTCAGGGCAAATGTCTGGCACGGGGGGGGGAATCCAACACCTTCAGGGAGATCATTAGCAGCACATCTTTGCTTTTTTGTACAAGCATCCAAATACATATAGGAAAGACATGAGCATAAAACTGTACGCTTTTTGGACCTTTGATGACGATGTTGGATCCCTTGTATCAAACATTGGTCTTTATTAATATCTATAGAAGCGTGTACTAGCTTGTAATCTTCAGGATTGGCAATGTTGGTTGGTCAGACGGTCGGTCTGCCACTTTGATCCAGACCATAGACTGTATATGAAGATGGACGACATGACAGCTCTCCAAAAGTGAACCCGAAACATCTCAATCACCCTCTGGTGTCTGGCTGCAGTATAGGTTCCCTCCATGTTAGTGGATGGGACATGGGCCAAACTAAAAAGTGAAAGTACACTTCAAAAAAGGTTGTCCCAAAACTAGTTTCTGTCATTTTAGGTAGTTCTTATCATGCAGATGTATGTTCAAGTGTTCATTTTTTTTCCTGTAAGTTTGGTGTAAATTCGTTATTTGATGCTATAAAAATGTTGTGAGACATCATGATTGACAGCTGTGATTGACAGCTGCTCCGAGAGAAGTGGTCTCTGAGCCGTAAGCTCGGGAATTGTACGAGTGAGGAGATGTCATTTTAATTTTCCATAACCGTCACCAGTCTGTGGAATAGAACATGTGTCAATTTGATCATAAATGTAGTGAAAGACATATTATGGTTAGTTATTGTGTCTTTCTAGCCAAACAGCTACCGGGGTGCTAACTTAGCAGCTAGGTGGCTCACGCTAACAAGCCGCGGCTCCGTTCTTGATTAGCGCTATGCTAATTGGCAAATTAACATTGTAAACATTACTGCTAGCATTGCTGGAGACCGTTACTCTTGCTATTATTTGCTTGCATTGCATCAAAGTACCTCATTTAGAAGAGCACTGCTCTTCTTGTGAAGTCTCATTCCTGCTGTCTTTCTGTCTGTCAAGGCTGCTAGAAGACAGACTCCCGTTGTCCCGAAGACATGAGACGGACATAATCTGCACCTTGACCTGACATGGATAGACAAGATGCTAACACCAAGCAAGAAGGCGCTGTGATAGGTCGGAAAAGAGAAAGTTAGATGTGACTGATGGAGAGACTGAGAGAGGGAAGCTCTATCATCTTGGCGTCACCTGTCAGTCATTTGTCACGTCAAAAGCCCTTTCAAGTGTTGCTGTGCATTTTATCTGTCGTTCTCGTCTACCACACTGTCATTCTCTTTGAATTCTCCCTGTATATATACCATATAGAAGAAGGACACAAGAGAGGCAGAGAGAAAGAGGGATGGCAAGAATTCTTTCAATGAAACCCAGTTCAGTGTCTTTCAGGAAGAAGCAGGAGCTGCCATTCTTTTGATCTCTGTCCTTCGACTTGGCTGTCTTTTTATCATTTAGGCTCTCAGCATTTGTTGTTGTTTAGGTTTAGTTGTAGACCACCACAAAGGACAAGACAAAGGAACATCCAAACGCTATTTGAAAGTCATTTTATTTTCAACAGTAGTAACATTTGAACAGAAATATGCATTATTTGAATTGTGCTGATACAGTAAACACCATAGGTTTGACCCTGCTTTGACTCTTCGAATGTTTAACCGTTTCTTATTCTGTCTGCTTTCCTCTCTTATCCTCTTTTGAAGGAGGACTTAAACAGGAAGCGTTCAATCAAACACCTCGCCTTGCGCCAAAGGGGAAAGGTCTTGGATCAGATTAGTTAGTTAATTTTCAAAGCATGAATGTTCACATGGATGTCTGTTTAAGAGATATGCTCATTATAAAATGGCAAGTCTGGTCTGAATGTGACACTGGGGAGAATGAAAAGCTTTAGCTTTCACTCTGGTCGTTAGTTTTTTTTAGATGTTTTGATCACACTCGCACTAAGTGGATGGCCAAATGGACAAAGGCAATCATATGGCCTCTGTTCCTTAAGCAGCAATAATTAAATGATCTGTTCTGTTCCCCGTTGTCTTCCCATCAATGTCAGCTTTGTTTCTGTTTCTTTCACCTTGTTTACATCATGGAACAATCTATTTTGGAGCTTTCTGTCAGGGGAGCTGTCAGCATGTCATCCAAATATCAGCTGCCTCTCTGCCACATATCATCATGAAGATGAAAGCTCGGGGATGTGATCTTATCCCTCATAAGCCTAAAAGAAGTGACAACAGCTTGGAGAGAATCCACTGACACGCACAGAGAAAGACAGATAATTTTGGGAGATGTTTTTCTTCTAACAGACAGCAGTAAAAACAATATCTGAAGGAGGATTAGAGTATCTGTGTTCCCGTGCTTTGAACTACCGATGGATGAAAAGATGTTTTTGACACCAGTGGTTGCAACAGATTGTGATGGATAATGGGGCCTGTAGTTGTCACTCTAAATGTTTTTATAGACAGCTTTGATACTACAGTTGTAAAGGCCCCATACAGTAAAGCATGCAAAAGTGAATGCTATTTCTAGACTCATCCTCATTTTCATTCCCTGAAAAAACAAATCAAGATATAGCTGCATGTTTATTTATACATTGATTTATATAATATACAGCACACTTAAAATGTGTTTTTGATTATAAAGGTAATATATTATATTATGCTAGAGAAAGGCTCATAATTGTGTCCCATATTTGCAACAATACTTGCCTGAGATGTTTTTGGGGGATTATAGAGAATCAGACTAGCGCACAAGATTTACAGTACATGTTTTTTGTGATGATTTTCTAATTTATTTTCTTTATATAAGTCTAGACTACCCTCATTTGCACTTTTTGCATGCAGTTAATGCCTTGTTACAAACATGACAATAATCACTCTGTCTTTACCATTCATTGACTTATTTTACACTATTTATTTAATTAATAGCTTCTTACTTAAGGCTTCTTAAACATTTTGGCATGACAAATATTCAGGTACAATTCATAACATAAAAAACAAACTGCATTCCATTGAGGTGAGCCATTTCCAGGGTCCTGGTATTTTGCGCACTGGCTCATAAAAAAGGTTTATAGTGTGCTAACCAACAGGCTGTGGTAAAGGTTTGAAGACTTGATTAGAAACCAATCATACACTTAGAAGGTATATTTTTACTTGCATGTATCAAACCCCGTTTTAGTCTGTTGTGCGACAATATAGCCTATTTTAGTCCATTTGGTTTTATGTCCATTTTCTCTAATCAGCTAACTAATGGGCTTTGACTTTTTAAAAATTTGTTTTAAATTTCCTAAAAACATTTTCAATCATCTTTTAACTATAAGAAATAAAGATTGATTTCAAATAGTTCCACACCCCAGTCGAAATTTTGCAACAATTGAGTCAGAGTCTTTACATTTTAGACGTTTTGTTAGTTAATAGTTGTACTTCTGTAGTCACGTTCAAATAATATTGTTATCATTTTAATCAAATTGTGTGTATTTTACCCTCAGATGGAGCGCAGTGAGACGGTGTGTCGCTACTGCGGTGTGAGCTACCTCATTTTCCACGAGTTCCATCAGCTCCACACCCGACTGGCTCAGTTGGAGGAAGAGCTCCAGGGACTGAGAGAGAAGAGCACCCAGAGAGAGAAGGCCCAGCGAGAGGCACTGGAGCTGGGCCGGTTGGAGTGGGAGAAAGCATTTCACCTGGAGGTGCAGAGACGGACAGAGGAGAAGGAGAAAAGCACAAGAGAAGAGCTAGAAGAGCGGCACAAAGACGCAGAGAGAGCTCTGAGAGAGGAGTTTGAACAAACGTGCGATGTGGAGAGGCAAAAGATAAAAGACGAGTGTCAGAAAATCGGTGAAGAAAAGGAGAGCCAATTTAGAAGAGAGCTGGGAGAGCTACAGGCGGAGACACTGAGGAAGCAGCGAGAAGAGCTGGAGAGGACGACTGAGGAGAGAGAGAAAGTTCTGAGTGACGCACTTCAAAAGGCCAATAAAAATTTAGAGGAATTAAGAAAATATCTCCAACAGCTGGAAGAGAGGTGAGGTTTGTATGTGTTTGTCTGTACTTCCCGTCCCTGGAGTGAAATGATCTCTAATGCCAGGCTTCATGTCGGCAATTATCCTGTGAGTCACGCTGCTAACACAAAAACACACTCTCAGACAAATCCGAGATATATCCCACTAGCTGGTGTGTGTGTGTGTGTGTGTGTGGGACTCTCTGACACAGACCTTGCTGTTTAATTATATGTTCCACTGTCATCTTCAACGCCTCCGTCATCCAGTACCTAGAAAAGGAGAAATGGATATATGGGGCTTGGTAAAATGTCATCTGAGGAAACTCGTACTGATTAAATCCCAAGTGATTCAATTTGATTTCTGTGAAACAAGACAATATTTATTAGGCTTGTTTACTGGAATTGTTTTGCTCAACAACACAGGCACATGCACTCTGTTGTAAGCAGGGTCTGACTGATTATGGGAGGAAATAGTGTGTTAGTGAACACAATGCTCGACAAACATCCTGCTCATATTATCAGAGAATTGAAAATATCTTTGTTGCTTGTATTTAGTAGAACCGCAGCAAAACTAGACCACATTGCTGCATTTTCACTATCAATCAATGTCCAGAAATGATACATGAGGGGCCAGAGGATCGACAACAGTTTCACAATGAAACAAGAAAGTATATCTTATAGGACATCCTTCCTTGTAATAAATGCTAACTTGTTTCTGCTCAGCCCGTAGTTCTTCTGCAGATGTGCGTTAGCTGCTTGCCGTTTGTAAACGCACCTCTAGTGGTAGCCCTTGTTAAAAGCTCTCATACTAGTAGCAGCCTGGGAGTGGTGTTAGATGGCATCATGTGCAATGCAATCCTGGTTGTTGTAGGGTTTTCACCCAAGGCGTAATAGGCAACAGCAGGTGTTCGGTGGTGATACTACTTTTTAAGAAAGTACTTTTGTTTTGGTCTCATGCACACCTGTGAACTAATTAAAAGACTCATGAACAGCCGACCTAGACACAGTGCCTGGAGCTGGTCGCCAGTGATGTCATTTAATTACACAGTGACATGAAAGATGTTGTGAAACGCGATTGTAGTCAAAGTTTTGCACATATTTCAAAATTGTATTATATCAACCTAATGTCTTATTCCTCAAAGAAAAACATTTTACAAAAAAAAACCTTTCCAACAAACGTACTTGACCAATACAAATGGTAACGTATGACATGATCACAGGATGATGAAAGGAAATAAGTTAGATATTCAGTATGTATACATGTACTATATAGTAGGTTCTCAGCCACGAGCCCAATGTTTGGGAGGAAAGTACAACGGCATGTGAAGGATGACACACAAAAAAAAATTGGGACAGCAGTCTTCTTAATGCCTTATGACTTGGGGCTTCATATAACATCAAAAGTACACCACGGAGGCTTACAGCAACTCTATAAAGACATTTGGCATCCTTATTAATAAGGTATGTAAACCCAAGGTTTTTTGTTATCTATATAGGTTTTAGAGACACCTTATCGATTGATTGCTGTGAATTTATTTGTGATACAGTGTGTGACAGACCATTTTATTGGCTTCTTGGTCTGCTTCCTTTTATGTGTTCTTTATTGGTGGCTGTATATATATATATATATATATATATATATACGGGTGCAGCACTTTCCTTGCCATCATTTATTGCTATTTCTCTCCCCCTACATATGTTCTGTATTTCAGCTGAATGCAACAAGTTCAGTCATATTCGCTGGGGGCTATTCTAGGATATATACGTAGTGTTATAAATAAGTGTAATATCATAGATATCTATTCATCTCACTTATAAACGTCAGAGCTTCTTTATACAGCAAAAGCATAAAAGCAATACATCCCATTTAGTTTCGGTTGTGTTGTGTTTTACTTGTTCCGCTTAGTACGCCCAATTTCAGAAGAAGTTACAAAAGCGCTTGTAAAGCTACCCACACTCAGTGACATGTGGTGCACACACACACACACACACACACACACACACATGCAGGTGGTAAAAATCGTTTTGCAGGTGGTTTGCATAGTTACTATTCCTCATCGCTGGTAGAATTCATAAGCTACCAATTTCTAAATTGACCTTTTCATACACTGTTAAAAATAAATAAATGGAGTGGAATTCCTACATGTGTACCATGTGCACCCATGTGCTTTTCTCCTCTCATTTTTAGTCCTTCCTCCTGTGCTGGTTATTAGAGCTAGACTGATACATTGGCGGGGCTGAAGCACAATAAACAATCTCGTAGAGAACTGAGGCGAGGTGGCTGGTATATACGCTAATAAGAGCTAAAGAGAGAAAAGAAGTGCAAAATCACTCTCCATTTATTACAAATTCTGAGCAAAACCACAGGTCCTTTTTGAAAAGAAAAGGGGACCAGTTTAGTTTCAAGTGTATGAATATTCCTTCATTTAAACACATTCAAATAACACAAAGATGAAATACAGCAACATTTTAGTGCTGAATGCAAGAGTTCTTATTGACATAGGCCTAACTTGTCACGATTAAAAGCAGTTGAATTTGATGCAGCCTACATTCAAAATACAACATGAGTAATAGTGACAGCAAATATATTGGTATGTATGAATGTTGGGCAATATATAACAAAAAATTACAGTGCAAAAATGGGCTCAAACATCCAGTAAGGATTGGTTCATAGTGGATACTTTGCGTGTACTGTACAGCCGGTATGCTCATATGGCTAGCTGGGGGTTTCAGGTTGTCCGTATGTTGTTATGTGTATGGTAGACTGGTGAGCCAATCCACTATCTGCTCTAATGTAAGCTGATTATCTCTTACATACACTGCCTCTTTATTGAGCCAAAAACACACGCACACACAAACACACACACACACAGTTGTGCTCTGGAACCTTGGGGCCAAGCGTGGGTCAGGAGGTCACAGTTCAGTCAGATAACGATGCACGACACAGTGATGTGTGAGAGGCCAGCATGGACTAACAGCAGTGGACTCCCTCTCCTGCTCTTTCGCTCTTCATTCGTTTATTTTATCTTTGCCTTTCTTTAATGTTCCGTCTCTGATCTGCCATCTCAGATGCTTTTTTCATCATTTGCCTTATTTCTCTGCATATATCTCAATGCTCATTTGCTTTCAAGTATGCAGTATTTCTCTTTTTTTTCATTTGAATGTATCCATCTTATTATGATTATAAACCAACTCGCTCTTTATACTCTTTTGCTCTTCTCTTCTTTCTCTCTGTCGAGCCTCGAACGCTCACACCAGCAATTTGCCATAACTTTGCTGCAAATGTACACCTTCACCCACACAGGTGGTAATGAACAGATTAAAAGAGTGAGGGAGAGGAGAGGAGAAAGATAGCATGCGAGTGGGAGTTAATGAGGATGTTCTGAATGGCTGGCTACACAGCAGGAGTATGACTTTGTTATGTGAGATGCCTTTATGATTGACAGCCCTTCCCCCCCCTTCCTTTCTGCGAGACTTAATAGAGCTTTTGTTGGGAGATTATGTAATTTACCATAAAAGAACAATAGATTTTTTAAAATGAGGGACGTTAAGGTTTCTAGCCAGCAGGATACTTTTTTTTTCTGATGCTGTTTTTGGACTTGTACCAGTTCTTTAGAGAGCCTGGTAATGACCTACGCCCGCACATACAACTACAACAAAACCCCCCCACACACACACACACACACAGGTTGTCCTGCTTTCTTCTGAGATAGCTGTTTGATCCTGTGTTAGTCTGACAGGACGAGAGGAGTGGTTGTGGTGTGTGTGTGTGTGTGTGTGTGTGTGGGGGGAGGGTGCAGCGGGAGAGCCTAACTGGTAGCTCGATAACAACACACTCTCCATACAAACCTAACCTGATTAAAATGTCACGTGTCAGACAGCGTGTGTTCGTGACACGAGCGTTTCAGAGAGTGTTTGCGTGTGGATGACAGGTGGATGACAGAAGAAAGCAAGGGGAGAAGGGTAGTAATGTGCAGAGTGCAATTAAAATGCCACCTGCTAGACAAGTTCAAACACAGACGAGCAGGAGATATGTTGATCTGCTGAAGAGAAAGGAAGGTGAAGGGAAGGAGAGAGCGATGAGAGAAATAGACATATTCACGTCTTATTAAGAGTTTGCCAGTTTTTGTAAATGCCGTTTACGTCAACCTCCCAGTCGTTATTTTGACTTTGATATGGCATTCAACTTGATGTCAAAGTTTGTCGGAGGCAAATAGACAAGATTGTCTCACGTTGTCCATCAATCTAAATAATAACACTGAGACAGTAATGCGATGCGACTACTAACTGGTAAATGAACACTATTATTTGCCCTCACATGTGCAAAACTCAACATTACTATTCAACCAGGGTGTGAATTATGCACATTCACAAATAGGAACACTGGCAATTGTCAAACTTTGGAGCAAATACTGAAATAAAAAATGGAAATAAGGAAATGTAAGGGGATTAAACCAGGAACTGGACCATAAAAGTAATCTAACTGCCTGGTGATGAAGGCATGTATTAGTTGTTTCTAGGTCAACTGTAGACAAGAGATCTCTTTAGGTCAGAGTCTATGACTACTCCCAGATTCCTGCGCAAAGCACACCCTGTCTACACAGAACATTCTGTCGTCCACCACAAATATGCTTTTATTTGAATCAATACAGGACTGACGCTGCTGCAGTTCCACTGGCGATGTGCCGCTCTTGCCACACTATGATACACCTGTTGTTTCAAGGTGTCGAGACGCATTTGATCAGCATTTCATATCATTATGCTGTTCACCTCATTTTCTCGTTGTTGCTACAGGCTGTGAACATTAATTAAGTTGCCACTCAAAACAGTTTTTGCCCTCTCAGCCAATAAAAACGTGATTACAGAGTGTAGTTACTCGTAATCGTTAAAAAGCTAAATCTAAATCAATTTTATTCAGACTTTGATGAGTGGATTCGGCATACACTTGTCGAGGTTTAATCCCGGCTTGTCGTCACAGTTTGAGCCTTCCTAAATGCACCCATTTGGTACTCTTTCTCTTTCTGTCTCTCTGTTTAGATTAGTTGTTGGGTAATGCCAGCCCCTAGGTAGAAGACACTGATAAACAGGATAGAGAGTTCATCTAACTGGAGACAGGTTGAAACATATCATGCAACTTGTGCACATGCTTATCGCATCGAGAGACATGTCTGGGAATTTAATACACTCTGTTTGCTCTCCTCGGCAGCTGGTCTGTCTCGATCCAAACAGTTACTCTGAGTGTGAGTCTGTTTGCGTCTGTACCTGACTGTGTCTGTGTGTGTAATGCATATTCATTTGTGTGAGTGTGCATGCACACACACACACACACACCTGACCTGGGGCTGGATTGTAACAGTGATAAGAAGACTTGCCGGTGTGTGAGAGTGGAAGTGAAGTAGACACAAATGGATGACAAATAGAAAGGCATCCATTTGTAACAAGGAAGTGCTTCATGGCAAATTAGTTTTGTACTGATGTGGTTTTATTTTAATATCTGGTTTCCATGAGCAACCCCAGAAACAATACACAAATCACCGTACTCTCTCTCCCTCTGTGTGTGTGTGTGTGTGTGTGTTAGGTAATATGTAAAGTCTACCAGAGTCAAACAGCCGTCAAAGCCAGCATGTGAGGTATTAGCACAGATCCAACTTCAAGTTCACATTACCACATCAAACGTGCCCCCATTTCAGTTGCGCTGGAGGAGAACTCTCCCTGGCAGACGATGACCTCTATTCATTCAATGTTACTGAAGAGCTCATGACAACAAGATAAACAATAACAACTTTATTAATGAGTGTGTGTCAAGAGCACACACACACACACACACACACACACACAGACACACAATATGACAAAGCTTATTTGGTAATCAACATGTCGGAGCAGTAGCATAGCAACCCAGCCACACAAATGACACACAAAGACGCTTTTCTGAATTTTAATTACAATTGACAAGCTGGAGCACAGATGCACTCTCATATCCTTCGAGTTTATTCAGTTAGCCATAATATGATATCATTGTTACTGCGTGTACTTTGTGTGTGCCGGTATGCTGTTTTGATGATCACTATCATTGTTATGGCATCCCTGACATGGTTACCAGATAACTTGAAAACAAAATATATATACACACAGGTGTCGCACTACACACGCACAGAACACTTGTACATACACTGTGTATGAGCTAGTGTGTGTTAGTGTGTGTGTGTGTGTGTGTATCACGTTCTATTTGTGCTCCTTTATGGTCACAGTAAAATGGCTTTTAGCTTTGCCATCGCTGCCATTTTGTTGATCAAAACAGTCTTTTTAACTCACACACACACATGCGCGCACACACAGTGGGCGAACAGATGACACTTTGATACGGGTAATTATGGGTCATCTTTTATGTCACTTCTAATGCTGACAGGAAATGCCAGCACAAATACACACTCGTATGAATATGCGAGCACATTTACACTGACATGCACTCGTTCGTTATCACTTACGTAATAGAAATAGTAATAGATCTGCATCAACCAGTGCCAAAGGGCCCGGGAACAGTACATGTTTGACATAAACTTGTGTTACAGCTCCAATGTGTGATCAGTGTTGAGAGATGGTCTCTTGTGGCTGAACAAGGAATTGCACCAAATTAGTTTGGGCTGTTTTTGAAGGCATGCCACTGATGATTCCCAGTGCGGTTGTGCTTCTAGAAAAATGATAACAGATGAAGCAGCAAAATGTTGTTGTACAAATTGATACTCATACAGTAAACTAGTGAAACAATTTAAGCAAAAGAATGTCACATATAATTAAAGCCAGGAAAGCAAAAAGGGGCCTTAAAGCTATATTTGTTTTTTTAGATGTTTGGCTTTTTGACTTGCAAAAGGGGAAGGATGTCCTACAGTTAATTGTAATATTTCAATCAACCTTTTAGCATGGTACTGAAACCAGGATAAACAAGCATAATGTCACAGGACATTTTGTACACAGCCGTAGGCTGAAAATAAGCCTTCTAGCTTTGTAACATTGACCTTCAGTCCAAATCTCTGAAAATACGAAGGAGCACAAAACTGGTAAACCCTTTGACACATACACACCCCAGAAGAGAAAACATTTGACTCGGTAGGTCAGGATAACACTGCGGCTGGCAGATCAGTGTTGTTGTGAGAGCATGACTTTGCGCACACGCGCGCGTGTGTGTGTTTGTGCGCGCGTATGACATGTCCTGATGAGGCAGTTGATTTGGGCTGCTGGTGGGGGGTACTCTAATCCGGCACGCACTCACTGGCACTACACTACCTAGTTATTCCACTGACAGCCACCGCCCTGGGAACAGGAGCTCAAGCTCACGCACACACAAACCACACACAGATTCAGATACAAAAATACACACGAAATTCACACACACATTCACACAAACACACCCCTCTCGAGGCAATGTTCTTTCTGATCTCGCTTTGGGCCTGGTGGGGACAGATGGATGAACAGTGGGAGTCTGGGCTGCCATGTCTCAAAAAGCAAAGGCATGCACGCACAGATACATATATCTTACACGCACATACACACACACACACACACACACACACACACACACACACACACACACACACACACACACACACACACACACACACACACACACAGGATCGCCCTATAACTTGGTCAGAAAGTGGCATACATATAAACAGACAGGCTAAAATGCTCATGGAATAGTCTAACTTGGTCTGTCTCAATCACACACACACACACACAAAATGCTCAGCCCATTCTCACCCCACACTGCTCTCAGTTTATCACACATATGGAGAGAAAACATGTTTTTCTTTTTTGTTACCTTTATTAAAGGTTAGACAAAAGAACTGTCTATTGCAAATACAAATCTTGTTAAGTTCAGGCCTGAATAGCAGCATAGATATATTACACGAATGAGCACAGGACATACTATTAAAAAAAACGTTTATTACAAGTGTCACATACACACAGGTACATACATGAAACCTGACCTCTGTATTTAACCCAACCTAAGCGTCCTAACCTCTGTTAGATTTCACAAACCAGTAAACAACTAAAACAGCATGAGGAAAGACTGCTGCTCTGTGCATTGATGATCATTCTTCACCGTTAGGAACAATACAATACACCCACTTCACAACAGCCACTCCCAATACGATGGTAATGAATAGTGCAATAAGCATGTTATTGGCAGAGAGGAGCCGCGAGGCTGATTGTACCACCGCTTAGAAAACTAGTACTAGACAACATGTACCGAGAAGGTTTAACCTCGTAATAGTAGCAAAAAGATGTTTCTTCCCATCGTTATACAAACAATGGCGCCGTCGGTCTATATGGAAGAGAATCTTATGTTCCCGGATATTTTCCTCGCACAGGGCCTCCGAATAACTTTGCCACACATTTGTTTCTAAAGTCTTGCCAATCATGGCAGGATCACTGCATCTCATTCAAATGATACACTTCTTGATTAAACTTTGACGGTCATGATTGTTACCTGTCTGGTTTTAGTCTCCATTTGTCTAGCCTGCTTCTTGTCATGGTTACTGCTCATCGTGTTTATTCTTCTCTCTTTCTCTCTCTGTCTGGCTGTCAGTGCTTATTTGTGGTGTTTTAGGAAAGAACAGGATGTGTTGTTTCTGTTTATGTCTCTGGTTTGATTGCTGGAATTTGTCTGTCAGATTTGATGGCTCCTGTCTGGAATCAATCAGGCTGAAAGGCAATGCAGAGTACGGGGTCCGTCGCAATACCCCTACTTGCGGTACTTGCGAGTGGTCAGGAGCATAAACTTGAACTTCTTCGTGTCCTTAGATTATTGTTGGCCATATCTCATGGACACGTTGCGGCCAACGACTGGACTGGGGTGGTACAGGAGACCTTATTGAATCAGGGATACTAGCGTGGGTTAAATGTGCTGCGTGTTGCTAATTTTCAGGTGTGGGCTACTTTTGTGACTCATGAATATGCACTTCAGTGCTTAACACTGCGACTGTTAAGCACTGAGTCCCTAACTCTATTAAGATTGTATGTCTGTACCTCCACACTACTCTCAAAATCTGTAGCACTCTGAGAGTAATCCACTTTCCTCTTCTTTATCTAATTTGCACCTCAATTCTATTAATTCTTTGCCTTTATGCATTGCTTACTCTACTCATTCAAATCATAATTTATTATGTATTGAATTATCCGAAACTAGATAACATCTCTCTTTATATCAATTACCTCTGAGGAACATTTCAATTTTTCATCTCATTCCATTTCATCACGATCATCCTCTGCTTTCTATCATTAAAGTTGCATCATCTATAAGCTCATTTAACCCCATGGGAGTGCAGTTCCATTACATTAGGCTTAGGTTATCCAATGAGTGAATATTGCTCACGGCTCTTGGCTCTTCATCCTCATTCTTCAACTGTCGTCTTCTTCTTCCTCGACAGACTGGCAAAAGAGGCTTGCACGAAGGAGGAGGCAGAGCAGTTACTCGAAAAAGAGAGGAGGCAAGGTGAAGTTCTCAGGTAAGGAAACGACCAGAGTGAAAAGAGACAAAGAAAGATGCAGTGACATGAGAAAGTGGGGGACTGGTGACGCGATCATGTTTGGTAAAGCCGAAGTAGGATGGAAATATATTAAACAAAAACAAAAGATGAAAAAAACAAAAGAAAGTATTGGTCTGTATCACCATGATTGGCTGTCAGCTGCATGACCAGATGCACGGCAGGAAGGCCAGGGCAGATGGGAAACAACTGTGTGAGATGATAGAGAGGAAAACAATAAAAGAGGGAATGGAAAAACAGAGGAGGGAAAGTTAATTCAGCTGACCCTCTGGTTATTTCCTGGAAATAAAGAGAGAGATTGAAAAAAGACGTGATAGGAGTGGAGGTGAAGAGAGTGGGAGGGAAGGAGAAGATGAGACGTCAGGGGAAAAAAAAGTTTTTTCAATCAGGGGCCACTGACATTGAAAGCTGCTAAATGAGTAAACCATCGGGTGAGGAAACGCGTGCAATCTCTCTCCTTTTTTTCCACTATCTTAGCCTTATCATCGTTGACAGATCTGGCTCATATCTGTTCCTCCATTTGGTGCTGTCAGCCTTATGATTTATGTCATCTGACATTATAAAACGGGCTCTCGTGACAAGCAGTGCGTGCTCTCTTCCACTCTGCATGCACACACACACACACACACACACACACACACACACACACACACACACACACACACACACACACACTCACTCACTCAGGCACCGGGGAGGAGCTCGAAGTCTTCCCTCTCATCCCGTCTCGTCTTGGACTCCGTTCATTTTTGATCACCTTAAGCCACAAACTCTGAATGAGAAAAACAACAACCACTCAACCCCGCTGAGCTCTCAAAAACCATCACGTCACTTTGCACGCAAGACCCAGCCATGTTCATAGCGTTTGTCTATGACTGTGTCTACAGGCTTGTGTGTGTGTTTCTGCAGGTGTGTGTGTGTGTGTGTAACTGTGCCCCCTGTGACTGCAAGGTATCCATGGGCCTCACGTGTGTATGTGTGCACCCACCTGTGTGTGTGTGTGTGTGTGTGTGTGTGTGTGTGTGTGTGTGTGTGTGTGTGTGTGTGTGTGTGTGTGTGTAAGAAAATAGGAAACTGTTCAGTGTGCTCTCGCCCACATGTTCCTTTAAAAGTGTTCTTGGAATAACAGAATGTTCTATTCCAGCACTCTAGTTTCCCTCATCCACGCTTTGCATGGGTTTGTGACTTGATTGAACATGTGTGTGTGTGTATATGCACGTGTGTGTGTGTGTGTGTGTGTGTGTGTGTGTGTGTGTGTGTGTGTGTGTGTGTGTGAGCTGAGCTAGTGATCTTTCTTGTTGCTCAAAGTGCTTTTCGTCTGAGCATATATCCTTGAGAGTCAGAGAGAGGGAGGAGAGAGAGAGTGCTGTAAAACATGGCTGTGCCCTTTTTTAAGGACATGGTGGTTACATCAGTCCTCCGTTTCCCTCTCTCCGTCTCTTTAAGTCACCTATTTCATTTATTTTACTGTATGTCCTGCTTTCCTTTTCTGTATATTAATTATATTTTTTTCTTTCTTCTCGTCATTCATTCCCTGCATCTGTGGAAGTCCATAAATTACAAAATAACTCAAAACAATTCAAGCGCTGTTTAGTCTGAGAGTCATTTGAGAGTGTTCAGCCGCAAATTTGTAATATTTTTTTTATTTTTTGTTGTGACAATAACAAGGGGAATTTTGTAACTACATTTTCAAAATCATTTAATAATAATAATTTAGCTGCTTAATCTTTACTTACACATAGTTACACATATTCGCACCAGGGAGCAGTAACCATAGTCTCCTGCTGTTATGCACTAATAAACTCAACTGGAGCATATGGGGATTTATATGGAAGCCCATTCCCGCAAGCAAAAAAAAAAATTAGATCACTAAAAAAAAAAATACAAAAAAAAAATAAGATCACAGAAAAAAAAATAGTAACTTAAAAAAGAAAAAAAAAATTCACAAAATAAATAATAATAATTCTAATAATTTTTTTTTTTTTTTATTTTACTTTTTTTCCACCAGCAAAAAAAACCAAAAAACTTTTGGTGCATCCATCTGTAACCATAACACTGACCAGATTTTTCCAGTTGCTATAGAAAGTCGAAATTATGAGATACTTTAACACAACAGTCATAGAAGCAGCTATGACATATGAATGGATTGTGAGTACATTGAAGACTTCTTTAAAACGCGGCTTTACAAACACATGAAATACAGATGATGTTTCACATGGATTGTACTGAGCAAACACACCCTTGAATAGAATGTTAAGCAAGAAGCAGCTCTGGAGTATAAAGAATGAAACCAATGTGGCTGAGGTGGCGACCAATAAACTATGGAATTCCATTCACGCCAGCAAAAAATAAATAAATAAGATCACCAAAAAAAAAAATAATAATGAATTCACAAAAAAGAAAAAAGAAAAAAATGAATTCACAAAAAAATAAATAATAATAATTAATTCACAAAAAAATAAATATTTTTTTTTTTTTACTTTTTCTCTGTCAGCAAAAAAGAAAAAAAAAAAAGATGTTTCCAGTTGCTGTTTATTGGTCGCCACCTCAGCCACATTGGTTTCATTCTTTATACTCCAGAGCTGCTTCTTGCTTAACATTCTATTCAAGGGTGCGTTTGCTCAGTACAATCCATGTGAAACATCATCTGTATTTCATGTGTTGTAAAGCCACGTTTTAAAGAAGTCTTCAATGTACTCACAACCATTCATATGTCATAGCTGCTTCTATGACTGTTGTGTTAAAGTATCTCATAATTTCGACTTTCTATAGCAACTGGAAAAATCTGGTCAGTGTTATGGTTACAGATGGATGCACCAAAATGTATTTATTTTTTTTTTAATTTTTTAAAAATAAAAAAAATTAAAAAATTATTAGAATTATTATTTTTTTTTTTTTGTGAATTACATATTTTTTTTTTTTTTTTAAGTTACTATTTTTTTTTTTTTTTTTTTTTAGTGATCTTATTTTTTTTTTTTTGCTGGCAGGAATGGGCTTCCATAGATTTAAGTGTCAAAGTATTTTGTTTAGGACGGAGAGAGATTGGCTCGAAGAATTTCCCCATCAGTTTGAGCACTTGTAAACAGATCCCTATAGCTATTAGCTGTACTGTCTAAATATTTATGTGACAACTCCCATAAAATGTTCAGACATTTTTTGGCATCTGTGACGTAGCAATGAAGTGCTGTCAATTTATGGAGACAAAATGGTGAAATGCTCTGTGTTTGTGTGTGTCAGAGGAGCATTTGTGCGGCAGCAGCAGGCCCTGCGAGCGACTCTCTCCGTGCTCCGATCCTCTGGCAGTGAGCTCGCAGATGTACGGGGTTTCCTCAGCCAGCTGACAGGGGTCTGGCAGGCCTTCAGATCTCAGATACTGCAGCACAGCGCACAGGTGTTCTCAGGTAAACACATATGCACATTGACGCACTTACACACACCAACTAAAGCTTCACATTTGAACACAGTTTGAACAGATAGAGTGAGAAACAGCGATTTAGATGATGTATGAGGGTAGGACAGCAAAACAGAGAGTGTGTATTAACACAGAGCTGGAGCGGACATAAAAGAGAAATATTGGAAAAAAGGAGGAAAGAGGGTTGAGCAAATAATCTCTCAGCAGGAGTTAATATTAGTTTAACTGTGGTATGGACTCTTTTAGTTCTGAGAGCAGCAGTCACAGTGGATTTATGTGTAGATGTGTGTTTACAGTCACTACTCAAACTTAAAGATCATTTAGGAGGGAAGGAATGTGTTCGTGTTTATGGGTATATGTGTGTAAATGCTGTAAACTGCTGAAACTCTTACCATACATTTTAAAGAGAAAAGCAGGAGGAGCAGAACTGCAGAGTGCATTTGTGTGTGTGTGTGTGTGTGTGTGTGTGTGTGTGTGTGTGTGTGTGTGTGTGTGTGTGTGTGTGTGTGTGTGTGTGTGTGTGTGTGTGTGTGTGTGTGTGTGTGTGTGTGTGTGTGTGTGTGTGTGTGTGTGTGTGTGTGTGTGTGTGTGTGTGTGTGTGTGTGTGTGTGTGTGTGTGTTTATCGTTGACAGTAAATACCCGAAGGAGAGCTAACCTCCGGCTCACCTCATGGGTGGGTCTTTTTCTCTTTTCTGCATGTTCCCAACAGCTGCCAAGGATGTGTGTGTGTGTGTGTGTGTGTGTGTGTGTGTGTGTGTGTGTGTGTTTCAGAGGGACAGAGGGAGGGAACAAGGGAGAATTTGATAGAGGAAGAGGAAGATAAAGAAAACAGTCTGCTGTTGGTATTGATGCCGTGTGAGTATGTGTTTGTTCAGTGACGTGAGCATGAAAGGCAGCTGCTGCACGAACCAACACATGCAATAAAATACACACCCAGGAATGCGCACACAAACACACACACATACGCATGCATGTAAGGAAACATGCACACAATACAAATGATCACAGAAACCCATATTTTCTCCCAAACTAATCATCACATTCAGACACGCACACTCAGCAACTTACAGCAAATTAGGGGTCACATCAAACTTTATCTTGTTGTATGCTGTGCAGTGTTCTACATTTAGTTGTCTCGTATAGTGTGTCTTGTCTCCCAAAATAACTATTTGTTGCACAGGCAAATGAAATGCAGATGATGATGTGAATGATATAAAAATCTACCGTTTTATTACCGAGGTAAAAGAAAAGGATGTTTTTGTAGAAACTAGCCTGGATGCGCGCCAGTTTGTGGAGCTTCTCAACTCCAAAAAGAGCAAATCTTTAATTTACCATAAATATAAAAAATTACAAAGTAGATTTTTCGCCTCAAAAATTCTTGGAAATTAATTTAAAAAGCAGATGAAAATTGTAAACAACTAACCGTTGTTTGTTTGTTTGTTTCTCTGCTGCTTTGGTGCTCGGCCCTCGGGTATCTTTGGACTGGGTAGCCTGCTTTCAGACTATGGGAACAAAGATGTGAGCTGTTGTGGTCCTCCTATGCCTGTCTAGTTTGTAGCGCCGGTGAGATAGCTAAGCCAACATTAGCATTTAGCAGACGACTGGGAAGCCTGTAAGTGGATAGCCAATCAGAGACAGAGTAGGAGCGGGTCTTCCAGCGAGGCATTTAATCTGTAATCAGAGATTTTTACACAGCCCCTGACTTTTTATGGATGAAGTTGATAGATTTGCTTATTTCTCTGCAGCAATCCAAGTTATCCAAGTTCCACGTTAGATAAATTAAAGTATATATAAATAAATACAATTGTAAATATATGAATTGATGTCTGAATAAATTAATTAAGCAATCAATAAATCAAATGCTCTGACAAAAAAAAGAAAACAAAACAGGTATTTGTCGCTGTCCCAGGACTGTAATAATTGTTATGATCATTTTTGGGGAGTGTCTTTGGAGGGAGGCCTGAAGGGACGAGCAGTCAATGTTGCCGACTTGGCAACTTTCTTGCTAAATGTAGGGACTTTTGGAGATAGTACTGTTAGCTACTGTCTTTGGAAAAGAGTTGACAGCACTGGGCTGGATTTGTCAGTTGGATCATTTTCAAAATCTAGCGTACTCTTGCTAGACACTCGAGATGAACAAAGTTGCCTTTAATAGTTTTATTAGTGAGCCATATGTCCGTGGAAATGAGCCTGAACTTTGCCAGAATTTGTAAGAAGCTTTTCATCTCGTTGGACTGATTTGCAGACCTCTACAAAGCACACACACCTTAGCCAGTCACCTGTATAAGACTCCAGACTGATATGGGCGTTAGCTCACAGTTAAACTGTGCTACCTGTCTGTCAGCGTTTTGTGGTTAGCGTCAAACAGCAGAAGAAAAAACAAGGAAAGGGGGAAAGACAGTGAGAAACATAAGGAGGTTGCCTAATGTGAACAGACGAATGTGGTTTATGGTTTGGTGGAGAAGAAGAGGGTGGAAACGAGAGAACAACCTCAAGCGATGTGGAATTTTACAGAGAGCAAGACAAAGACGAGCACTGAGGGCGGAGGGAGATGAAAACATAATTCATCCGTGATCATTTTGTGCAGATGTCAGCAGCTGACAACTTGATTTGAAGCTGACTGACAGAGAATTTGGAAAGTGTGGGAGTTTTCATTCAACATGCTGGAAAAGAGGATAGAGGGTTGACAGGGAAATCAAGGTTAAAAAGCAATGACTAAGTGTGACTAAGGGTGTATGAATCTGTCTGTATGTGTATGTGTGTGTGTGTGTGTGTATGACCGATCCCTGAACCGCAGCCATCTGCCAACACCCTGGGCTATCCTTAGACTATATGGTGTCTATTTCCTAGGAAACTTTGTGTGTGTGTGTGTGTGTGTGTGTGTGTGTGTGTAGGTGTGTGTGTGTGTGTGTGTGTGTGTTGATAGTGACAGCAGCAATATAAAAACATCAAATTTGTTCTCAGCAATGTTTCCATCTCCTCCCTGTCCAGCACTGTCTCCACATCTGTCTGTCACCGTCTGTTAGCCATGTAGTATGACTATACTATGTCATACCATATATACTGTTGTCAAGAGAGCTATTACGTGAATGTTCGATTAAGAAATCTATCTGTTGCAACATGCATAAATCATTAAAAGATTTATGCACTGCATTAGAAATAAACTCAATCCCCGACATACACGCATCAGCTGGAGTACAGTTTGTGGTTTAGAAGCTGGTATTGCTTTTATTACACATAATGAACTATGCAGACTCCCAACAATGTTTGCGGTACCCAACCACTTAAGAATGTGATATTATAGTTACGTAGACCTCCAATGCGTAGCTGTTTGTGTGTTAATAGGACCCTGTAGTATCACATGGTCCTTATTTATACTTTACGCCTTATGAATGGCCTCATACACTGTAAATACCAGCATATCTGGAGGTGCTGGGTGTGTCTGTGTGCTTTTGTTGGTTGGAGAGAGAATATGTGACCAATTACTGTGAATTGCGTTGTTAAAATGCAATTATTTCATGTTATTGCAGAACACAGTATTTGTGAGTGAAAATATGTATCAGTTGTGTGGTACTGTGTTTCTCCCCTACTTTAAATCTATTTACAGTAATATCGTTACCCATGAAAAACTGGCCAATGATATTAGAGAATCTTTTTTTCTAATTTATGAAGTTGTGCAGAAGTCTTGGCAAAAACTGCCTGTTCTTTTCACATTTTATGTAATTCTGAGATAATTTCACTTTCAGTATCACCTACATCAAGTTTTCTTGTAGATTGCTCATACAGTGACCTTTTCTTCTTACAGTTGTGTTAAGGCCCAAACGCACTGAAAGCAATAAATGACGCATCAATTGAGGCAGATTGATGCTGCTATGGCGCACTGCAGGCATCCGGTTTGAAATGCCAACACCACAGAGCCAGCAGTATTTTAGGAAAAGGTTGCCATTTAGGCAACATTTTTGTATATTACAGAAACCCATTAACACCATATCTATAGCCCATAGTCACTAAAGTAAATATTGGAGCCGTTTTCACAAGCCACATATCTTACAAACATTCTGACTTTAAAATTGGAAGAATCGGGGGAACATTTACGTTTTTCGAAACCTAGCTGTGTAAATGTCGAATGGAAAGATTCAGTTGTTTGTGTTGATGATTTGCCATAAATATCTGAAGCTTCTCTTAACTCCAAACCTTCCCCGGTCAGGACTGGTCAATATGTCAAAGAGGAGGAAAGTACTAGTGTTTGTACAACTAGTTTTTTATCTAGTTTGTCATTTCTGCCGTCTACTGCAGCACTGCAACAACCTGCCCACTAACAATACTGTAAAACGCTTACAGTACCTTGATGGCCAGGTGCCAGTAAGTTGCTGTGATATTTACAACCACATCTTGTTACACTGTGTGTGTGTCTGTGTGTGTGTGTGTGTGTGTGTGTGTGTGTGTGTGTGTGTGTGTGTGTGTGTGTGTGTGTGTGTGTGTGTGTCTGTGTGTCTGTGTGTGAGCATTGTGACACACAATAGAAGCACTGCAGACAAAGTCAGTCAGGCCTGTTTGCTTTCATTGCAAAGTCTTTCTGCTCCATCAAGTATTTATACAACCATTTCTGTTTGGATGTGTCCATTACTGTTTGTGTTTTTGTGCTACTTGTGTGTCTTTCTGCAAGTGGCCCTTTCGCCATCAGTTATTGTGTGTTCCGTATTATTATTGTGAGTCTGTGTAAGTTTCTGAGTGTCTCTGTGTTTGTGTGCGTGTGTGTGCGTGTGTGTTGCTTTACCCTGGCGAACCTTGTCATGTCACAGTGACCAGAAAGCAATTATCGGTGTATTGCCGCTTTGAGGAGGACCTCCTACACTTCCCTCTTCCTGCGGAGAGACGGAGAGAGAGAGCAAGAGGGAGCGAGGGCAAGAGAGGAGGAATAAAAACAAAGCCACAGAAAGAGAGGAAGAAATAGCTGAAGAAAGACTGAGAGGAGAGAGACGGTGAAGAGATGGATGAAGGAGAGAAAAACAGTGCGAGAGAGAGAGAGAATGTTAGGAAAACAAAGACTTGGAGGAGGAAAATGTCAGGCTGACATTGCTGGATCGGTTTGAGAGCCGTCCAGAGTCACAGCCACTGTGCCCTGCGTTACGCTCAAATGGACCCCCACAGGCAACTCTCTCAGTGTAGATTGGACACACACACACACACTCACAACTACCAAAACATAACGCGTCTTTGACACACTCCACTACCCACACTACTTGCCTATCGGCCATACAAACAGCTAGTCAGACACCCACACAGAGTTTTTGTCTGTTGGCTTTTTTTTTTCTTCTTCTTTATAAAACAGCAAGGACTCAACCTGCAGCGCGTGGATCACCATGACCTGAGGAGCGCTTGAACCTCTTGGTTACAAGGCAGCATGGACGTGTGTCTTTAAAGCAGCACAGTTCCATTGTCACACCTTTAGGGGCTTCCCCCCCCCCCACACAGAATTGTGTCATGACGTTCAGACGTTCCTCAAAGCCACGTTTGCCAGAATAAAAAGCATAGTTTGTTTTGTTTTATGCATTGTTTGTAGTCAAATATGTCTGCACGCGGAGTGATCCATTAAAACTACAGAAGAAGAAGCACCTTTCTCTCCACAGAACTATAGTGCAGCCGTGCATCATTGGTTATCAGACGCTGAATATGCCGATCGTGATTGTTCTCATTTTATGTTTCTCACTTCTACTTGAAGACAGTTGTGTGCATAACAAAAGTGGTGTTTTTCAGAAAACAGTGGCGTGCCTCGAGTTATTCGCCACTCAGACTTGGAGCTTAAGTGCTTTTCTCTTGCGTGATATCCACTGCTGCCTTGAGCTGCTGGCCGGACATCAGGCCTAAATATTGCAGTTAAGCATTTCTTCCAGGTCTATTCTTTTTTTTTAATAAATGCATCTACCAGCCTGGAAGTTGTTATGTAAATTTGAATTTGCCGAGCAAAATGACACTCCCTATACCTTTGCAGGATCACAGCAGGTTCAGATTCAAGCACATGAGCCATATACAGCCTACAACATGCTCACTCAGATCAGGTGTCTTCTTATTCAAAATGTTTCCAAGAATTCATGTTCTAGTCCTACTATGTTTATTACTAGCTTACGAATTATTTTATTTTGTATTTATTTTGTATTGTATGTCATTGCTGTATACGCATTGTATCATAACTGACAAGGTGAATGTGGACAGACAGTGAAGGGAGGAAACGGTAGCAATACAGCAGCTACTTTGTGTCAGACACACAACAACAAAGACTGCCAGACTTTGGTGTACAGTTTCATGGTTTCCCTTGAACACAAACTCCCTCGTACTCCCTTCTTCTCAACACTGTCCCCTCCTTCTGCTCCCCCCCCCATCTTTCTCATTTTCAACTGCTTCTTTGTGTCTCAATTTACCACCTTTGGTTTTCTTTTCAATACTGTATTTCTCACTCTTCCTCCTCACCTCTTGTTTGAGATACTCTCATGTTTCTGTCTGGAACTTCTGTCCTTCTTTTGTTCCCCCTCCTCCGGCTCTTGTTTTGTTCCTCCTTCCAATCTTGTCACTCTCGTAGATAGATTCATTTGGTGTAGTAACAGTGTGGTAGAAAACTCTACTCTACCTGTCTTTCTCTTTCTGTAAATCATACAGTTTAACAGCCTCTGGTGACAAGCTTTGAGACGGCGTTCTATGCAGACAAGCTTTTTAATCCGTGTATGTGTGTGTGTGTGTGTGTGTGTGTATGTGTGTGTGTGTGTGTGTGTGTGTGTTTGTTTGTACAGTGCTCAGAGAGGAGCTGAAGCATTCCAGTGCGGAGTTACAGAAAATGAGAGAAGAGAAAGAGCTCCTAACTCAGCAGCTGATGTAAGTGTCTACACGTATGTGGTAAAAGCATGCACATGCACAGATGGGGATGCAGGTGGATTTTGGTATGTGGAATGTCCCGGGTGAAGAGAAGGTCACCGCAGGGCTTGGCGCTGTATAACTTTCCTCTACCAATCGAAACCTTCTAAACAGCCCCACTTGCACCGCCCAAACCAGGAAATGCTCACGTTCCACATACCGGGCCTGCTAAGCTGCAACAACAGAGGATTTGACTTGTATACACTCACACAAAGGTCTAGTCAGGGGTTTAGGACTTCAGAAAAAAATATGCCCCTGTGGCTTTTGAAAATATGCTGATGACGAAGCTCTATCAGTTCAAACATTTTGCTGCTCTTTTGACATTTGTTGTTTTCTCTTTTTACCTGGACCTGCAGACACGCACACACACACACACACACACACACACACACACACACACACACACACACACACACACACACCACACACAATGTGTAATTTGTCCAATGGTTTGGTTTATGACTAAATACCATCAAAACGAATGACATTCCCATTGTCTCAGCTGTACTTTGTTTGGTACCAGATTAGCAAACATTAGAAATGCTAAAGAGCAAAACTAAGAACATGGTAAACATTATACCTGCTAAACATCAGCCTGTTAGCATTTCCATTGTGGCCAATGTACTTCTTAACCACAGAAGTACTTACTCCATGGACACTGTATGCAGTGTTTTCCTTGTAGCATCTACTGTTATCACAAGCACCATAAAACGGTCACTGTTTAGGTGACTGTGAAGTTTTGCCGTCCATTAAAAAACTTCTTTTTTTTCACTCTACAGGAATTCCAAATAGATAAATTATTCCATATTTGGTCATCTCCTGACTCTAGTTTGCACAGGACGGTGGCGACTTTTACAAGTGTTTGCACACATCCCACATTCTGAGTTCTAGTGTTATTTTTAAGCAGCAGTGGATGCTTTTTGGTCTTGTGTTAGTGACTTTCATAATATTTGACAAATGATCCACTTTGAAAGTGCACACACAGGCGCACACACACATGGGCAAACGCCCACAGAAACACCCGCAAAAGTAGACAAAAACACAAACATCCCCCTTTACACACAGGGAGTAAATGTTAAATGTTGCTGCTATCTGAATATCAGCACATTAAAGGACTACTTGACCTGACAGACTGCAGATGAAGCACTCATTTGCTCTCTAATGTTTCCTCCTCCTCCTTCTATAACCTCATCGGCCTCTCTCTCGCTCTCTCCCAAATGTTTTTTGTCAAGAATCTATGTTTTTGACCTTTAGAAATGTCAATTTAAAGTGCTCAGTTATGCCACACAAATTGTCCATGCCACTTTGTGCATGTATCAAACACAAATATGACTTTGTGTGCGCATGTGTATGGTTATGTGTGTATGGTTATGTGTTTATGGAATGTGCACGTCAGGGATGCAATACAGGGATCAGGGCTGAGACAGAGAGGATGGAGGGGGTGTTTGCAGTCGCACGCGACCCACCCAGACATATGGACATATGCTATAGGGAGAATCAGCCTTAAGGCCATGCATGAGGTGTGTGTGGAGGAGGAGAAGGCGAGTGAACTCAAGGCTCAGTGTGTGTGTGTGTGTGTGTCTGTCTGTCTGTCTGTCTGTCTGTCTGTCTGTCTGTCTGTCTGTCTGTCTGTCTGTCTGTCTGTCTGTCTGTCTGTCTGTCTGTCTGTCTGTGTGTGTGTGTGTGTGTGTGTGTGTGTGTGTGTGTGTGTGTGTGTGTGTGTGTGTGTGTGTGTGTGTGTGTGTGTGTGTGTGTGTATCCTTTATGTCTCACCATGCATCATATCAGCTCCAGAGCTTCACAAACCCGTGATGCTCACTTGAGATCCAAGAACAAAAAGTACCAGCTTGTTTATGTGCTAGAGGTGTTGCCATGACAACTGCCCAACCCTTGACCCCCCCCTCCCTACCCCCACCTCCATCAAACATCAGCGTTAGGTTTCTCTGGCGCCAGCTGCATTGCCTTGGAAACTCACATACACATATATTTCAGGGGCGGTATAAGGACAGTGAGAGGTGGAATCCTTGTGATCCTATAATGCAATCTGATCAGCACGCCAGAGAGACTCTCAAGGGCAGATTGTTTACACACTTACACACTCTTCAGGATCTTCTAGCTTCTTCTGAATCTTCCTGTACTCACACTATGCATGGACTTCCTTCGCATGTGAATAGTGCTGGTTGTCATGCTTGTACGATGTGATGATCAGCTTACCTGACTTCCAACTCATACCATTGGCCACTGAACAAGTCCATAGAAGTGATGTGCAGTTACAGTGTGCGGTTTCCCCCTCGGGCACTTTGACAGCGTTTGTCAAATAGGATCACAGAGAGCGCCGCAAACCCCCTCCTGTAACGTCTGGATGACACGTATGTCAAAGGTGTTTGGGAAGCTTCCTGCTGCATCCAGATTGGCAGGAGACGTTGAGCTCATCCTTTCATCAGAGGATGAACACGTGGATCATCCAACACAGAAAGCAGGCCAGGTTGAAAGGATGGATTAGAGGGAAGAGAGGAACAGATGAAAGATGGGATGGATGCTCTGAGCAAGGGAGGAGAGATGAAAGAGTGGATGATGGAATGAGTGAAGGTCAAGAGAGAAAGAGCAAAGGATTCATGTGATTGATGTGATACAGCTTGTTTTTATAAGGCGGATGCACGCGCAGGGCGAACGAGTATATTAAAGTGTGTGTGTGTGTGTGTGTGTGTGCACTGTGTGGTTCTGTGCCTGTCTTGACTGTTGGCAGTAAAATAACTATTGATCCCAGGGTGTATCCAAGGACCTCATTTCCTACAAGATCTTGCTCTGCCATTTGCCTGACCCACACACACTGACACTTTTCTCTCCCTCCGTCACCTCCGTCTTCTGTTTATCACATATTAGATGAAATCAATCACAGCCCTTCAGGAAGGGGGACGCCTTTTTCCTCTTTTTTTTTTACTCGGAGGAAAAAACAACAACTCATCCCTCTTGTTTCTCTCTCTCTCTCTCTCTTTCCCTCTGGGCTCTGTTATCATGTGAGCACATGCCGCACAATAAATGGTATTTTCCTGAAATGCAAAGAGGCTTTTCCCTCTCATGTGGTTGTTTGTTTTTTTTGGTGACTTGCCATTCACCACGGTGGGAGGAGACACTCGGCAGGGTGTCACGGGTACAGTACAATTTCAGTGTCAAGATTCACCATGTTCTTCGCCGTCTGCCACCCGTCACCACCCGTCTGCCACCCGTCTGCTCAGACTAGATCACAGCAAACTATGCTCAGTTTTTTTCACTTTCATTTGTGGAGGCACACCCTCATGTTTTGCTTGTCTGTTTTTACTTTTGTGATACTTTGTTTGACCAGCTGGCACATCTAATTACATAAAATGTATATATTTTTATTCTCAAAATGACCAAGAAGGCAGAGTGAAGATAATGTTTGATTATTATCCACAACACCTATTTAACTCTCCACAGCCAGGCGGCAGGTATGCGTTCCATCTGCAGTCTGTAATTTGAGAAAAGCGTGTTGTCATGCTGTCCACTGTGGTCTTACGAAACCAGCTAACTTTTTTCCCTCCTTCAACACATAGCTCTGACTGTTTATGATTCATAAGTCCACATAGTTTCTTAGTTTATGCTGTGCAAGCTATTACAAGTGGAGACGGTGGAGTCCTCAGGTCATATTGAACATAACCTGACACGCCAGATGGTTTGTTACACAGAACCATCTACAACCGTCATTATAAACTGTATAAAATATACGTGGCAGGTAATTGGATGAACCATCTGTCAATCAAACTCTTACCAAAGTCAGTTGGAAGAAAAGCAAAAACATCTTTATCATAGAGAAAAGCCTTCAGTGACAGACTCATCATTCAAGAAGAAGGGAGTCGAGAACAGCTCGGTGTCTTTCTCAATGAGAGAAAAATATTGAAAGCGCTGACTGAGTTCTGTCATGAGAGACGTTATCACGGACACATATTTCCCCTTTTTTAACAGCCTCGCCTCCGCTCTCTTGCACCTTGGCACACGCCATAGAGGCCATTCTTTTGCGCTCGCCTTTCATAGCCGGAGCCCTATCTGTTATAACTCCACACAGCTTCAGTCCCATCTTGTCAATTGCATCTGACACAGCTTCAAACATGTCCTTACCCGTTGTTGTGCTCTTTAGACTCCTAAGATCAAGCGGCTCCTCCGTAATGCAAAAATGATCGTCAACTCCCCGCAAAAAAAAAAAATGAACAGCTGTGCGGTGTCTGTAGCATCTGTGCTCTCATCACATGCGATCGAGTAAAAATCAAAAGCACAAGTTTTATCTGACACTTGATGTTTCAGGTTAGCTGACGAGTCTTCGATTCGCCGCACAACTGGGTTCCTGGACACGCTAACGTTGTTGAATTCCTGCATTTATTCCGGCCACATTATACCTGTGACTTTAGTGAGGCACTGTTTTATGAAGTCACCACCTGAGAGAGGTTTCCCATGGCGGGCAATGAGTTCAGCTACCTCGTAGCTGCTATTGTGGCTTTCTTCTTGTGTTTTGTTAGCACGGAAAAAATACTGTCGTTGAGCGAGCTGGCTAGCTGCCATTTGCTTAATCTCACCTTGTTTCCATGTGCACACCGGGTACCCCTCATGCCTGCAGCCACATTATACCCAATGTGCTCCGCTACTCCTTCGGTGCACTGTGCACTTGACTGCACTTTGAACCCTGCGCCTTACAGTAATTCACAAAAAACAACACCTCCTGTTTTACATTTCTCTGAACTCCCTTCTCACCTCTGAAAAAAGAAAAATAAGTCAGGAACAGGAGACCAGCGGATAAAGAATATTGGAAACAGCACCCAGAAGTCAGATATCATGTGGTCTCTGAACGTGAAGACAGAAAGACGAGGGTTACAAACAGTATGCTGTAAACAGGCAGAATTTAGGAGCACTCAGGGGGCTGCTCTAAATCACCAGCTGTGACAGCACGGGAGGAAAAGAGGGTTAAAAAAAATAGAACAAGAGAGAGAGAGATGAAATGCACATGGAGATGTGTGATGAGAGGTACAAAGAGAGGCTGACAACTGGTGCCAGACAGCTGAGAGTGTATTACCCTGATTGTGTTTGTGTGCGCTTATGCCTGTGCTTCTGTCTGTCTGCGGCTATTGCACTATTCGTTTTTTGTAAAATACTTCCAAATATCCTTATATGTACAGTAGCTTTCAGCATCATGTTGTTTAGTTCTACACTTTTAAAGGAACAAAAGCCAACCAGCCTGCCGGTATCTGGTGTGATGCAGATATGATAAATTATTGACGGAGCGACGAGCTGCACTGGATGCTTTACTGAATCCACTTTAGTAAAATGTACAAATAATTCCACACAGTTGCCAGAAATGTCCGTTGTAGATTGGCAGTGAAAACAGGCTGTCTGCCTGTGAGCTCAGACGTGCGAGCCCTCTCACTCTGTATCCTCGTTGCGTGTGGCTGCAAGGTCACAGGGCTAGACAGCCAGCTACACACACACACACACACACACACACACACACACACACAAACACATTAACTGATCATGCCGCCAGAGAGGGGATTAGGCTGGGAAGCCGACAGGGTTGGGAGGGTTAGGGTAAAGTCTCTCTGTGTGTGTGTATGTGTGTGTATGTGTGTGTGCGTGTGCGTGTGTGTGTGTGTATTTGTGTGTGTGCACAGGAGGCGGGAGTACCACATACTGTCATGGCACGCAGAATTAGAATTAAAACTGATTTCCAATTTACTTTCTCAAGAGCGAGGCAGCAGCTGCACATGGAGGACGAGGTGATTTCAAAAACACAGCCGCACACACATGCTCGCAGCTTATTTGAATTTAACAACAATAAAATCTAAACGACTTGTGGAAAGCTGCTCAGTTGTAAAATGGCAACCATTTTGTACGCCAAAAAGAGTCATGATGTACTTTCTTGAACTTTTGATGATCCCAGAGGGAGAATTCAAAGTCAAGCTTCTTCCACACAGAGATTCAAGCGTAGGAGTAGAAAGAATAGGAGTTGTATGGATTTGTTATCTTGCTCAAGTACTTTTCAATGGCACTTGAAAATGTAAAATCTTACCCTGGGAGTACATATTATATTTCCACCTACCTGATTGTAAAATGTGGGAACAATTAACATGAATTACATTAAAAGAGGAGAGGATTATTGTATTTCCAGCTATGTCGGTGGTCTACCTTGGTCTTAAACGTTCTGATTCAACAAATGGGAAAGATTGAGTGACCATGCTTTCCACTTTGTGTCAAAAGGGAGCAGAGGAGACAGAGTGAGGAGAAGCTGTCCCAACAGAAAGACTCTGAGAACCAGCACAAGGAAAAACTACTCCGGTATGCTGAGCTCTCTTCTTTCTTTTTCTCTGCACACCGACAGACCACGTGATAAATGCCCATCTTTTCCCTTCTCCAACTTTCCCACAATCCCTGTACTTATCCCACTCATTGTCCTCCAAATCATCCTCTTCCTCTGCTTCATTTCTCTTCCTCCACCTCCTTCCTCCCAGAGAGAGGTGGGGATATTAGTGTCAGCTGCGATCTGCTCTTGGGTCAGTTGAGGAGATCTTAGGCTCCATAAAGTGCCAGTGACACTGCAGAGAGCCTCGTGTGAGGATGGTGAAACAGATGGAAGCACTCCTGAGTTGGCGTGGAGTCATGTTTCTTACACACACACACACACACACACACACACACACACACACACACACACACTATCATCTGTGCACAGAGGCATGCACATATTATAGATATGCAGAGACACTTCTATCGGACTGCATCACACTAATACGCAGGCAGACACATGTGTGCACACACCCAACCCACATGTGTCCACCCACAGACAGACATATACACATGGAGCCTCTCATCTTTCCGTGCAGGCGTTGGATGTATGCGGGGTGTGCCTTTTTTCACATGGTATCTGCTGGTATTCTTTTTCTAAGCCATCGGCAGCCTGGTGTGTTCAATTACACTGTACAATTTATTTCCCTTCCCACACAGCAGTCTCTGATCTCACCCTCTGGCTCCTATACAGCTCAACACATGATAGCACTCCACTGGGGGGGGGGGTGGAGGCTATTTCAGTAGGGATGGGGAGGTTGGGGGCAGGGAGGCGCCCCCCCCCATAGCTCAGAGAAAATGTAACAGGAGACAACAATTTCGCCAAATTGTCCAAGATTGGAGACTACCGGTGCCTAAGGATAATGTTTATGTGGCCTACTAGCTTTGGTTTCTGAAGAGAAATCAATAACTAGATGCTATCTAGTAGTTGCTGCTTTATGTTGAATGGGTGTTGTGAATATGTCCAGTTTCACTTAGTTCAAATTTGTTGAAATGGCTTTTCATTAACTGATTGTCATTAACTTAATTGATCATTAAAACTGATTGTCATTTATATTGCCAAGCTTTCCTCTGACTGGAGAGATTAGTTGAGAAAACACGTCTTCATGTGTCCATTATTGTCTCCTTTGTCTTTTAATTAATAATTAAATGTACAGTAAAGTATCAGTGCATGAGGGCTTATTCCCAGTAGGCCTACTGCTTGACTTGCCAAAGTTCACTGTCAGAATAATACTACAATGTTTGGGCCTTGAGCTGTGTGGAAAAGCTTGCCTGTGTGTTTCAATACACAGAATAAACAGAAAAGGTGTTTGAATTTCGGGTTTGACCCAGTTTTGGTGTGTTTGTGTGTGTCAACCACAAGGCTAAAAGGAGCCTGATAAGGTTAGAGAATAAACGGCTTCCCTCTTATGTAACAGACTTGCTCTGACGCTTACTCTCACCTGTTGACCTATCAGTATAGAGTTACTGTTGGCCTGCAGGTGTGTGTGTGTGTGTGTGTGTGTGTTTGTATTGTTATTCAAAACATGCACAGACATACTGTATAAACATGCAGATGAAAATGTTTCCTCCTAGAAACAGCAGCTATGTGTGTTTGTGTGCTCATCTTCTGCATCCCTTCAACAGGTTATTAAAAGAGGAGTTGGAGGAGAAACACGAGAGGTGGTTGTCATGCCAACGCAGGTGTGACATCATGCAGGAGCAGCTGTCGTCATACTGCGCAGCTGAAGAGGAAGTGACACGACGGAGGGAAGCTCTGGAGAAGGTCCAGCAGGAAACGAGAGAGCTGAGGAGAGAAAGGTTCACGATTGTGTTATCTGTCCCGTCCCGCTCTGTTTCCTCTCTCATCACAGACTCTCACTACCGTTTTCTATTGCACTCTGTTCCATTCACAAATATTTTATACATCTAATTCTGAATCTTTCAAGTATGACCTAAAAAAATTCAGAAACAAATTTTGAACCTTGAAATGTGTGTGATGAGTTGACTTGTACTGGTCCCTCTCAAAGCTAGTCAGAAGCCCCCTAATGTTAAATATTTACAACCCGTTTGTGTCTGAGAGCACACGGGGTGAGTACAGGCAGGAGTCCTGTGTATGTGCTGTTGTCAATGCAAAACCAAAGGCCCACGTCTTTCTCTAAGTGCAGGATGGGTGGATCTAATAGAGTGTTGGGAGCTGTGCCCACTCTCTTATGTAAGGTGTTACCTCTCCCTGTGTGGTCAGCTCACTCTGCCCAGCACACTGCTCAATAACCTGGCATTTACAGCTGTTTATCCAGGTCTCCAGGTCAATACCTTTATCTTTTTGGACTCCATGTCCCTTGCGGCGCTATTTGGAGATAAAGTTGGACAGTTAACAAAGCTCAGGGGTGTTATATCGTGCCTCATTTCCTCTTATCGGAAACTTTTGAACTTAGTACTATTTGAAACTATTGAAAATTAACATTTTTCAAATTTTTCTAGCTAAGATGGGATAAAAACAACATTATCTCCATTATCTTACACTCGTTTAAGAGCGGAGGAAAACTGTTCTCAGCTTGGTGCAACTACAGTTTTCCGATTATCAAATGAAGTTTCTGCATCCTTTATTATATTCCCCCCCCCCCAAAAGATACACCTAACATATCTTTTCATATCGTTTTGTCTCGATAACTCATGAAGATAAATATAAATAAAGGGAATATCAAGAACCCTTTTATGCTAAATGTTGGAGTGAGTATATGCGTGTGTCTTTCCATGCAGGACCTGAGAGGTCATCTCCATGCTGGGGCTCATAAGTTACAGTGAAGTAACATCAATACATGATGCATATAATTAAACATATCCTTCATCTGTTCCTCTAGTTCGATATGAATATTTGAATAAATATCAATGGCTTGGTCGGACACAAAGAGACACCCAAGTCTGTTTGTCTGCGGCATTATCAACTGAACTGAATTCAGTTGTTTGAGATCTAATGGTCAGTGTGTGTGTGTGTGTGTGTGTGTGTGTGTTGGTGGATATGGTATATTTGCACTTTTCACCTGATTACACACCAGCATTATGAGGACGTAGATGGTATAGGCGGACCATGCCGAGGTCCGCATAAAACAAAGAGTGTAAACGCCTTATAAGTGTCTAAATAACATACCCTCTCTTTTTCGGGGAAAGTCCTTTTTTACCACCTGACCTGATTTCTGTGTATCCCAGTGTATAGAACAGCGCTGCGTAGTGGCTTGACCATGCAGTGCAGTTTCATACACATTTTGATACACACGGTTAAAATTTCGCGGGCTGCCTTGTGATTGGCTGGTTTTCCCGCGGGGGAGGGACGTTGGAGGGACGTCGGTGGGACGTCGGAGGGGCGTCGGAGGGGACGTAATGACGTCAGTCCATGGAGCTCAGACTGGCCAGTTTATGCCTGTGGGAGGTAGCTAGTGAGAATTCAAGTCCACGCCCCCCTCAGCTCTTTAAACACGGAGACAGGCATGGAACACAAGTGTATGGACTCATGCAGGATTAAGCACCACCAGGTAAGCATTTATATTTGTAAGTATAAAACGGAGCTAGCTGCAGGTGACTCGGTTAAAACTGGAGGAGATGAGACAGTGTGAGGTGAGCTATGATGGCATGCTTTGTCATTGTTAAGGCCAGTGTCGAGCCACATGGTGTGTTAAGCTAACGTTAGCTAGCTAGCGGTAGCTAGCGAGCGAACGAGCTAACGTTAGCTAGCTAGCGAACGAGCTAACGTTCGCTAGCTAGCGAACGAGCTAACGGTAGCTAGCTAGCGGACGAGCTAGCGGTAGCGAACACACTATGTGGCTTGACACAAATTAAAAGGTTAGCGTTAGCATGCCATCGTAGCTTACATCAGACTGTCTCATCTCCTCCAGTCTTGACCGGATCACCTGCAGCTAGCTCCCTTAGCCGCTAGCGCTACCCTTAAAGCTAATGTTGATAGTGTGTTTACTGTGTTTACTGTGTCCCTGCAGAGAGGATGAGGAGAGGGATCTAGACAGTTTTGGAAGAAACAAACGAAGCAAGGGACTTACTTAACTTCTACAGTTAATCTTAGATAGTCTAAAGATATTCTTAAAATGTAAACCTGTGAAGCAGTGTCAAATAAAAATATGAATGGAGCAGTTATGCATTTTCTTAATATTTTATCCCAGTATGTTACTGGTTTAAATGGCTATAGAATGTTTTCTGATGACGCATGTTCTATAAATGAAGATAATAATCCTGACAACCATCTTCTTTGGTAATTTCAGCAAAAAAATATGCAACAGTGAAGATGCATAAATCCAAAGGATGATGCCAAATTTTGCATTGATACTGGAGGTGACAAAGTGGGACTTGACGTCAAATACATCAATGCCTTTAAAGGTAAGTTGAATGTTCTGATTTTGTAATCATGATTAAAGTATGAATAAACTTAACCGATTTGGAAAAGGAGAATTTCTGTTAGAATATAGAGGTGAACTAATAAGCCAGCAAGAATGTGAGAGGAGACTGAGACTTTACCACGACTGCCTTAAGGTGTTCATGTTCGAGTTCCAATTTAATGGAAAACTATGGTGATGCATATTATGTCAATGCATAGTCTAATTAAATTAAATGACACATTGCCTTTGATTTTACATTTTTTGACATTGTTAGTTGATAGGGGGGGGGGGGGATGCTGATACATACAAATATCAAAGTTTCTGCTGTATTGATTATTCAGTTTTTACTTGATCCCGTTGGTTTGATGTTTTTAATATCTTCAGAAATCTGAAGGAAAGTCTTCGGAGGGGGAGCATGGTGAGGGTCCACCCACATCAGAGCCTTCTAAGAGTACTCAAAAGGTGTCGGCAAGTCAGCGGCAAGAAAAGAGATCTCCAGGTGCATCAACTAGTCTGCTCAAAAGATACGAAAGGGTAAGTCATATTCGTTTTTTATGTTTTAAAAGGTTTGAAGCTACATATAACTGAACTTTCAAGTCCGATTCAGAGGGCTACGATGCGATTATGAAACGATTATTGATTCCTCTTTATGCATTAACATTTTTCTATACATGATTTATTTTTTCTCACTGACTATCTGATGATGATTCATAATTAAAAAACAGATTAATTTAGTTCTATTATCTTTTTTTAATTTAATATTAGTAACAAACGGAAGAGATGTGTCAAATGGAGGGTTACATTTCCAAGCTTTGCAAAGAGAACCAACAATAAAATCGGACCTGTAGCAGCATCCTCGTAGTAAAAACACAGAATTCAGCATGTTCTGAATCATTTGACATAAAAAGCTGCTGTTATTCACAAAATAATAATAAAGACTTTCCTTTAATAACAAATCCCTTTGTTATAGGCAATGAGCGTTCAGCTCTTAAATAACGCTTTGTGGAACAGTTGACACAAACTATACATACATCGATAAAGTGCACGTTTATCCACAATATTCTGTGGCAATGGATGTCACGCATAGTTTGTTACAACCATCCTACCCGCTTTCCTCAGTGATTCCATGACTTCAGCTTACGTGTGGTTGCAGAGTATCGCTGTGTCTGTAAAAACATTGAGATGAACGCTGTATTTTGGTTCCAACGTGTTCAACATAGCTCGAAAGTTCTGATTTGCTTTGCCCTTTCCGAGTTGGTCGGAGGAAGAAGATAAATGCTTCCATATGTTAGCTTTTAAGCCATGGGGGTACCGGTCGGATTGTATCCATATTCGGCTGCTCAAGCTCAGCCACCCTCACAAAAACGCTGCTGGTATTTAGCCTCGTTTAGAACGTAATCAAGACGCAAATGTATTACGTCTGTTGCATTCAGGGGCAGCGGTGAGGAACGGACATCCCAGGGTCACAGGTTTATCATAACGTTGACAATTTAGTTTTCTGCATCTAGTCATTCTTTCAAGAGAGAATCGCGATGCATCTAATAATCAATTTTTCTTTCCTCCAACCCTACTACATATGGGTGTAAGGTGTCAACAAATTTAACTTTTCCATCCCATGTAATCTTTTGATGTTGCTGGAGTTGTGCAAAATTACACAAGGCTGAAATTGACAACTGGACAGTTATTTGTTTGTAGTAAACTTAGCCTTTTCAGTCAGGTATATGGTTTTGATTTTGAATTTTGGTCTATATCTTCCAAAATGATCTAGTTATATTCAAAACAAAGTTTTCCTCTCATTCTTTTTGTCAACAGTAGGATGGTTCTCTCATTCAAACCACAAATATTCTCTGTAATGGTCCTGGAGTTGGATGATCTCCATTGCTAGATCATCCTATTAACACCCTGATAGATTGCAATACACGATGCGATTGCCAGTGGTGGCGGGCGTATTCTTTGTGTTTTGGAATAGAAGGGGGACTTATGCAAGAAATGTTGCTGTAAGTTATTGATGATGATAATAATTTCAATGACCTTCTGGGCCCGAGCGAGGACCATTTGGGGTTCGAGCGAGACAGTTTAGCGAAGAGAGCGTCGTAGAATGCACTTTTCAGAAACAAATATAATTTGTTATATACCGACTTAAGGAAGAAATTCTGGGCAACTTAATCATGTAAACCATTTTACACACTGCAAACACAATTATACACAAACTAATATAATCAACAAGAAGAGTTACCACAATATCACGTATTTTTCGCCATGACTCGGCGAGCCATGCACTCCGGAGAGCTCTTCTAACAAAAGGCTAACGGCTAACACGGACAACCAAGAGAGCAAAAAGCACGAGCATTCGACACAGAGTCCAGCGATATTGTCAGAATTTCTCTCCGTGAAACCATTACGATACGATTACGATACAAGCAACACAACACCAAGCCGCTCCACCGCAGAAAAAGCCAAAATGCACCTTACTTTGAGATGATTCATGAAGAAAAGGTAGAATATTCTGTTTTCCATGCTAAAATACACTGTTGCTATGTATTTCCTGTCTTTTTTCAACTGTTTCCTGGAGAAAGGGGGGTCAGACAAGCTTGGGGGACCGTGCTTGGGGGACGGAATTTCAGTTTCGGCGAATCAGTTTTTATGCTGGGTTACGCGCGGCGCATTTATGATTTTTACTGGCTAACGATTCTGTCAACACCAGCTTACACCCAGTGGTTTCCTGACACCCTTCCGCATCTAACAAGGTGTCATAGTCTGGAATTGACCAATCAGAAGCTGAGATACAGCTCCATACACACATGAAGCCTGCAGTCAGATGAGGATGGAGCCATGATTTACAGGCTATGAGAGCATCTGAAAGTTCAAAATGATGCCAAACTGCTGTATTTGGATAGATTGAACACTATTAGTGATAAAACAAGTGAAATATATAGTTATATAGTATATAAAAGTACAATGGAACAGGCTGGAACAGCTGGTTCCAAAATGACAATTCTGCCTGACCTCTCTGTACTCAAACCTCTCTAACTTTGTCCTGCTTCACTTTATCAAAGCCACATTTTTTTAGGGTCAGCACTGCCTCATTTCAAGACATAATACCAATAAAAGTGCCTTTTTTTCAGACGAATCTGAAAATTTTCAATTTGAGCTGTGTGCCATCTTCATTTGCTATTAACCAGTAACATATACACAATATTTACCCATCTGAACAAATCTCACAAGTGTTATGTTTTATAACATCAAAATTATTAAAATAGACCTTGTAGTTACAGAATTAGTCTTTTTAGTATGGGTATGCTATTTTTGAGCAGAGGCCTAAAAATAGGACTAGGGTTTAAAAGGTAATATTCTGAATAAAGCTTTGAAATGTTCGGTACAGCCCAATTTATTAGATATAGGTTATATCTACAACCAGACGGTGTGTGTGTCGGTGGCAAGTGTCAATTATATGCGGGGCATCGCGCCGTGAAACTATGACGGGGAAAATTCAATATAGCCTAATAACAATAATTATGATAATAATAATAGTAATAATTTAATACACTCTAGGGAAGTGAGCCAAATGTAGTTTTACACTGGCAAAGGCATCGGCAATAGGTGTTCGCTCTCACCTTCATCATTCCCTGATATAATCATCTATTATTACAACACTTGATGGTACATTCCCAGATCCTCTCTATTCATTTTCCCTTTCCTCCCCTTTTTATCTGCTACAGATGATGACAGAGTGAGCTGATTGAGACTGCTCAGAGTGACGAGACTGACAAGATTGAGACCTCTGTGGATGGCCTGAATCAAACATGTCCACAACTTGGTCCCCTCAACAGGGTTGAAAAGGTAAACGAAGTCTAAAATTAAGTTTAATTACATTCCTTGTGAAAAAACATTAAATCATGTTTCATTTGTGTGTGTGTGTGTGCGCAGTTGCCTCATATGGTGTATAGGGACAGTGGTATGTAAGGACATTAGACATTCAGAATTATAATCAGAATCGACATTCTCTAAATGTACTGTGTGTGTGTGTGTGTGTAGTTGCCTCTTATGGTGTATAGGGACAGTGGTATGTAAGGACATTAGACATTCAGAATTAGAATCAGAATCGACATTCTCTAAATGTACTTGGTGTGTGTGTGTGTGTGTGTAGTTGCCTCTTGTGGTTTATAGGGACAGTGGTATGTGAGGACATGAGACATTGTCTAAATCTACCAATATGTTGATGGTGTGTGTGCAGCTGCCTGTGTGTTATATGTTTTATAGGGACAGCCGTCTCATTAAATGCTTTTCCAAGTGTAAGTCAGTATTGTGTGTGTATCAAGCACTTTGGTTTTTAAGAATATTTACACAACCTGCATGTGATCTGTATGTCTGTTTAACTTATCAATCGTAGCTTATATAAGAACTATAAAGGCAAAAACACAGTCATAACTTCCACATAATGTTGCACAAGAAGCACCCAGTCTTCAAGATATATATGATAATACCTTTTTTGCAGGGTCTTGATAAGGAAATGCCCCTGGAAACTTGTGGGGCCACAAATTAGTTAGGTTCAAAACTAAGTTTTAGCAACAGTAGGATTGTTTCTCTCATTAAAACCCAAAATATTCTCTGTAATGGTACATTTCCAGTTTCTCTCTATTCATTGTGCTTCTCCTTTTTTATCTGCTACAGATGATAACTGAGAGTGAGCTGATTGAGACTGCTGAGAGTGATGGGACTGACAAGATTGAGACCTCTGTGGATGGCCTGAATAAAACATGTCCACAACTTGGTCCCCTCAACAGGGTTGAAAAGGTAAACAAAGTCTAAAATTAAGTTTAATTACATTACTTGTGAAAAAACATTAAATCATGTTTCATTTGTGTGTGTGTGTGCGCAGTTGCCTCATATGGTGTATAGGGACAGTGGTATGTAAGGACATTAGACATTCAGAATTATAATCAGAATCGACAGTCTCTAAATCTACTTGGTGTGTGTGTGTGTGTGTGTAGTTGCCTCATATGGTGTATAGGGACAGTGGTATGTAAGGACATTAGACATTCAGAATTAGAATCGACATTCTATAAATCTACTTGGTGTGTGTGTGTGTGTGTAGTTGCCTCTTATGGTGTATAGGAACAGTGGTATGTGAGGACATGAGACAGTCTAAATCTACCAATATGTTGATAGTGTGTGTGTACAGCTGCCTGTGTGTCATATGTTTTATAGGGACAGCCGTCTCATTAAATGCTTTTCCAAGTGTAAGTCAGTATTGTGTGTGTATCAAGCACTTTGGTTTTTAAGAATAATACACAACCTGCATGTGATCTGTATGTCTGTTTAACTTATCAATCGTAGCTTATATAAGAACTATAAAGGCAAAAACACAGTCATAACTTCCACATAATGTTACACAAGAAGCACCCAGTCTTCAAGATATATATGATAATACCTTTTTTGCAGGGTCTTGATAAGGAAATGCCCCTGGAAACTTGTGGGGCCACAAATTAGTTAGGTTCAAAACAAAGTTTTAGCAACAGTAGGATTGTTTCTCTCATTAAAACCCAAAATATTCTCTGTAATGGTACATTTCCAGTTTCTCTCTATTCATTGTGCTTCTCCTTTTTTATCTGCTACAGATGATAACTGAGAGTGATGGGACTGACAAGATTGAGACCTCTGTGGATGGCCTGAATAAAACATGTCCACAACTTGGTCCCCTCAACAGGGTTGAAAAGGTAAACAAAGTCTAAAATTAAGTTTAATTACATTACTTGTGAAAAAACATTAAATCATGTTTCATTTGTGTGTGTGTGTGCGCAGTTGCCTCATATGGTGTATAGGGACAGTGGTATGTAAGGACATTAGACATTCAGAATTATAATCAGAATCAACAGTCTCTAAATCTACTTGGTGTGTGTGTGTGTGTGTGTGTAGTTGCCTCATATGGTGTATAGGGACAGTGGTATGTAAGGACATTAGACATTCAGAATTAGAATCGACATTCTATAAATCTACTTGGTGTGTGTGTGTGTGTGTAGTTGCCTCTTATGGTGTATAGGAACAGTGGTATGTGAGGACATGAGACAGTCTAAATCTACCAATATGTTGATAGTGTGTGTGTGTACAGCTGCCTGTGTGTCATATGTTTTATAGGGACAGCCGTCTCATTAAATGCTTTTCCAAGTGTAAGTCAGTATTGTGTGTGTATCAAGCACTTTGGTTTTTAAGAATATTTACACAACCTGCATGTTATCTGTACGTCGGTTTAACTTATCAATCATAGCTTATATAAGAACTATAAAGGCAAAAACAGAGTCATAACTTCCACATAATGTTACACAAGAAGCACCCAGTCTTCAAGATATATATGATAATACCTTTTTTGCAGGGTCTTGATAAGGAAATGCCCCTGGAAACTTGTGGGGCCACAAATTAGTTAGGTTCAAAACAAAGTTTTAGCAACAGTAGGATTGTTTCTCTCATTAAAACCCCAAATATTCTCTGTAATGGTACATTTCCAGTTTCTCTCTATTCATTGTGCTTCTCATTTTTTATCTGCTACAGATGACTGAGAGTGAGCAAATGGAGAGAGCTGAGAGTGACTGGACTGTCAAGATTGAGACAGCTGAGAATGACCCAAATAAAAAAGATGCTGGGTCCAGAAGACGGACAAAGAAAGCGTGGTCCAAGGCTGAGGTTGCAGCGGTAATGCGGCACTTCAAATATCACATTCATGAAGGTCACCTGGCCACCAAGAACGAATGCAGTCACTGCAAGTTGGTGGAAGGACCAGTCTTGGAACAAAGAACTGTGCAAAATGTCAGAGACTTCGTTCGGAATCGGGGAACAGCTGTAAAAAGACAGTCACAGAAGCTGTAAACAAACATTTGTTTTTATTTTATTTTTTTGGCAAGAAAGTTAATGTTCATATGTTCTCTTTTGCATTGTGTATGTTCTACTCATCTCTCTGTGTGTATCTCTCTCTCTCGCTGTCTTTGTGTCCCTCTGTGTCTCTCTCGCTGTCTTTGTGTCCCTCTGTCTGTCTCTCTCTCGCTGTCTTTGTGTCTCTGTCTGTCTCTCTCTCGCTGTCTTTGTGTCTCTGTCTGTCTCTCTCTCGCTGTCTTTGTGTCTCTGTCTGTGTCTGTCTCTCGCTGTCTTTGTGTCCCTCTCTCGCTGTCTTTGTGTCTCTGTCTGTCTCTCTCTCGCTGTGTCTCTGTCTGTCTCTCGCTGTCTTTGTGTGTCTCTGTCTGTCTCTCGCTGTCTTTGTGTCCCTCTGTGTCTCTCTCTGTCTGTCTCGCTGTCTTTATGTCTCTCTGTGTCTCTCTCTCTCGCTGTGTCTCTGTCTCGCTCTCTGTCTCTCTCTCTCTTTCTCTTCGGTTGTTTGTATGTCAAACAAGAGTTGTGTACAAAACAAATTTAGTCTGGTTCCTCGTTGCCTGAGTTTCAACTTAATAAACTTGACTGAATGATAAAGCGCCCCAGCTCTTTGTTGTTTTTTTCATGTTAAATGAAAGCCAGAGATTGAAGCCAGGTTGTTCAGGCACTCGCTGATTCTCTCTGTGTAGATAGATATATCTACACACATACTGTCTCACTCTGGAGGGGGCCAACTTGCATGCCTCCAATTTGGTCATCCATTAAGATTAATTTTGATATTAAATTGACTGTTCCAGTAATGCTGTGTCCTGTCAGGTTAGTGTATTTATGTTAATGAGGAGGGCGGGATCATTGTCCCTTTAAAGACCCAACAGTGTTTTTTTGGTCCTTATAAGTCACACTTTTGTCAAAATAGAACTGTCTGCCTATACCACAATATAATTAGGTTGCTGTGTATGAAGTTGCGTAGGTTGTATCTGAAATCTAAAGTGAGCTGAATTTTTTTCAGATTTTTTGAAGTGTTTTAATCTAACTGCCAAAGCTGTGAGACCTCAGGAAAGGGTAGTCCATCCAAACCACAACCGGGCCTGTATGGCGAAAAAGTCCACCTATTACATATCCACCTGTATGTGTGTGTGTGTGCGTGTGTGTGTGTGTGTGTGTGTGTGTGTGTGTGTGTGTGGGGGTGTCTAAATGTTCTTTCTTCAGATGTTCAGAGAGGCTCAGAGGAAAAGGCTGGATCACTGACTTGATTGTACTCACTTTATGTTCTGACCACAAGTACTCACACATACGCACACATGAACACGCGCACACATTCCAAGACTTTTCCTTGCCTTCGTTATAAAGTCAAGGGATTTGACCACTTCCACTGACCTCCAGTGACCCATGAAAAAGGACACGCTGTTCCCTTAAAGGGTCTTCCTTGCACACTCGCACACAGATTTATACTACATTTATACACTTTATGCTCCTGTGCTTCCTCTTGCCAAGTCTCCAATATTAATCCCATCCAATTCCATCTTTGTCCCCTTCTAACCCCTGTTATCTCATTCACACACACACACACACACATACACACACACAAACACACACTGACTCCACCCTTTGTGCAACGCCAAACTGTCACTGCACATCGCACAGTACTGCATGATCTAACCAGAAACAAGCGTCATCTCTCCACCCCGGGACCCGTTTATGCAATATGTTTATAAATGTGGTCGATTGTTCAGTAGATTTAAAATACATACTGTACATCACTTGTCTAATAGGCCTTTTGCCGGTTAATAAGGGTTTAGGCCTTAAAACGTGTTTATCTCCAGGAGGCTGCGGAGATGGAACATATAGCTTTATTCCCCCTTCATACCCGTCATAATGTTTAATTTTGCTCATAATGTTTAATTTAGCTGTAATCAGTTGTCAGGTGACTATAATATAAAATTAAATATTAAATATAGGTAATTAAAGGAAAATAATTAACACTGTATCCTTTTGAAATATAAACCCTGTTGCAAAATAAAAAGAGTACATACAGAATGAAATACTGTGATGATTTATTTCGCACTCCCCAGTTATGAGCAAAATCTGTCATCCAAAACTGATGTCTTCAAATGAGAGGCATTTATATAATACTAAAGTCAAAACAAATTTAAATCAAGGACAATTTACTGCTACTGAAGAAAGTCACTCGGTCACAATATAATTTTCCCCATTGTCTCTATATTGGCTGCAGTTTTGAATCTTATAATGTGGACCAATGCAGATGTTGATGAAAACCAGTTGTCATTGAAAAGACAAGTTACCAGCAGACAATGGTCTCCCCAGGGCAGAGCAGTGGGATTGTGGGGATGGGAATGAAGTGAATACATATGAGTGGAAAGGGATGAAGGAAGGAATAGAGGGAGGCAAAGAGAAAATAATGATGTACAGGGAGGAGGATAGTGAGACGCATGAAGGGAGGAAGGGAAGGAAGGAGGCTGGGAGAGAGGGTTAGAGGCAAGGGGTTGAGGGATTGTTGTAGGGAGGAGGGATGGAGACCATGACTGTGGTTGCAGTGGTTACTTCACACACTGTCTGGCTGTCGCATGCACACAGCCTGGGTCACAGGGGCCGCACACAATCTACGCACACATATGAAACATGACAGCTTGCCCTTGATTCGGTATAACTGACACAAAGTTAGAAACAGAGAGACAGAGCGAGAGAGGAAGAGAGGGGGGGAAAAGAATGAAAGTGGCAAAAAGTGGAGACAGTAAAAGATTTAAAAGTCAAGAGAGGTCAGGAGTATCTGTGCAGTTCCTCATCCATCTGTTAAATGTGAGAGGACTTGTTTCAAGTGGTTTCAAGCAGCGGAGGAATGTTTTCGTGACAGAAATTATGATCCCTAAAAAACTCTCCCTTCTGTCTTTCCCCATAGAGAGAAGTGGTTTAATGCCTTAGCCTTTACACAATTAGGCTAATAAAAGACTGTGAAAGATGAATGTCAGCAGCACATCTATAGAATACCTCCTTCAGTTTACCACTTTCAAACAGCTCTTTGTTCTCTCTTCTGCTTTTTGTAGTGGAAAGTATTATATCATACTTGTCTGGGTTTTTACTTTTATTGTGGCTTTCGGTCCTTTTTGATCACTTGTCATAAATTGCCATTTGCTGTGAATTCATATGCCAAATTTTTTACAAGGCAGTCCCGTTCCTGCCTTGAAAGCGTGGCGAGTGTGAGGAGATTCTTGACTTCTTAATCATCTTTCCAGGTGGAGAGTTTATGTCTCATAGAGGCTGTATGAGGTGATGTCAGGGAAGATTCCTGTTGATCTACGTTGTTGATTCAAACACAATAAAAAAATGTTTAAAATTGCCCTCGAGCTTTGCTGTAGGAATCGGATAGTATTTGGAGTAGAGTCAGCTTTCTGTGTGTGTGTGTGCGTGTGCGTGTGCGTGTGCAGATGCAGATTATATCAGCATAAAGTGGGAAAATGGAATGTGCCTTTTGATGAGGTAGCAGCCGCTCACACTGCACACGCACCCACACACTGCACACACTGCGCATATACACACTCGCCTGTCCTTAAAAGCAGCCTGGCGTGTGAGTGAATGAGAGAGTGCTCCCAGATTTTCCCATCATTCCTCCCTGTAATCCCCCCAGACCTCCTTCTGAGGGCTGAATTTGCACGCTCACGCTCCCCGGGGGGTCGCACACACGCATAGACACACATGCCAACAACCACACACATGTGCACATGCAGGCTTAAAGTTGATTTTAAAACTTCTACCTTTGCAGGGGTCTGCTTTTTTTGATAATCAGGGAACCAGAATTATATATGACAGCGTGATACAAACACGCATGCATCAGCAGTTTGTTATACATTAGGCTACAGCTTCATAAAACATCAAATCCTCACTTCCAGTGGGTTTTTCACCAGCTACGACTTAACTGCAAAACCCTTAAAGAGTCTGCGCTTTGGACACAAAGAAAGGACAAAAATCGCCATTATCTCAGTCGTGTAAAGTAGAAATGTCCCGAGCCGTTCCTAAGTATCTGTGTCTGGGGCTGACCCAAAAACATCCCCAGTGTAGAGGCATCCGTGCCACATAGCTATCCCAAACCTATCTTATCAGAAATGTTATTATACTGGTGGATAGTTTCATAATGCTTGTTTTAAAGCTTATATCTCCTCTCTGAATCCCATCTTTAACAAGGCTGGGACACATTAAATGAGCTTCAGGAGTCAGATCTTGGCATCAAACTTGCAACTCTTGGGAAGCATTCATGCATGGCTCTCTGTCTGCATCTATTTTTGTGCTTGTGTGTGTGTGTGTGTGTGTGTGTGTGTGTGTGTGTGTGTGTGTGTATGGTGAGTAGGCTGATGTGATTAGCCAGAGCCAGTGGAGTGAATAATATTGTGTCTGCCCCGAGTAGGAAGAGATGGAATGTAGCTGCTGCTCTTCATTATACAGCAGATCATCCACCACACTATCAGATATACACAGAGTCAAGTGTGCTTGTACACACACACACACACACACACACACACACACACACACACACACACACACACAGCTCTCACACGTTTCTTATACAGATGGGCCCACTTACTCACACAAAGGGCTGTAACGCAGTGGCTGTATGACATAGGAATTTGCACATATATTGAAATGGTCTCATGTCATCCGCCTTTGCAGCCAACTCTAACTGTTTAAATATTGGTAGTAAACATAATGTCTTAACTTATCTGGGGCTGGATTAAGATCCATGCTGCTTCACATCTTATCAGCCAGACCAGCTGCTGAAATGACACATTACGTTTGGATTTGGATCAGCAAATCAATGAAAATTCCCCCTGCTATGTCAACTCTGTCTCACTCGTTCTCTCTTTCTTTTGCAGATGTTTCTTTTCCTTCATCATCTCCCTCTCTCTTTTTCCCCCCAGGGACTGTTGGGAGTGCTCTTGTTAAAAAAAATGATTTATGCAACCAGACATGCTGAGAGGATCATCAAAAAATAAGCATGTGCAAATATTATCAGAGCTTTTTGGATTGTGAGGAAATAGATGTGATGTTGGCTCACTTATCTATTCAACTGCAGAAAGTGCTGCACGGACAAAATGGTTAATGCAATCCTGCGTGTGTGGTTTGTGTATGAGTGAGAGCATTTTACACGTCCGTCACTCACTGACTGTCATATCTGCCTGTGTCACTGCATGTTCTCTTTTAAAAGGTGTGCAGGTCTGTTTCTCTGACTTTTGAAGTTGGTGTCAGAATGTATGCATCTGTTATGTGTTGTTGTTGTTGTTGTTGAATTTCCTCCATCTGAAAGGGTATTTGTAAAACTCCAGTCGATAAAGCTGCCAGTGACTAGGAGCATGCTATTTTGCTCTCATGTGGGAATCTTAAGGCATTAACAGCAGAGGGGTAATGGTTTTAGAAGCAGATGGAAGACTGGCAGCTGCTGTATCATGTAAGGGAAGGAGTTATTAGGGCAATTACTCTTTGAACATGCTTTCAGATGTTGCTGTTGGCTGATGCTACATTAAGATGTTGTCAGATTCAGTTTAGTTTTGATTGTACATTTTGTGTAATGTAAGGGTCCAGTGTGTCGGATTTAGGGGGATTTAATGGCAGAAATGGAGTCTAATATTCTAAAATAAATTCTGTACTGTGTATCACCTGAAACTAAGAATCGTGTTTTTGTCAGCTTAGAATGAGCATTTTACATCTACATACTGTAGGGAGCGGGTCCTTTTCCATGGAGTCCGCCATGCTGCTACTGCCATGTTTCTAATAGCTCGGAATGAACAAACCGAACACTGGCTCTAGAGGGGGCCTGTCACGTTTTTTTTCGTTACCGGGAGGCCATTGTAGGTTTTCAATGCGCTTGGAAAGAGAGAGGTGATCTTATCTGCAACCTCACCGAGCTAAAATGCCATTCAATTGCTTTCCTTTAAGTTATAAGTACAGGACAGTACTTTCATGTGAATGACTGAATGCTGCAGTATACGTGTATGTTGCCCTGAGTATTCATATATGTTCCTTGTGTGTGTGTGTGTTTACAGGGAGATATTGATAGAGTCCCATGGCAGAGCCCTGACCAAGATGGAAGAAGACTGCAGACAGCAAATGCACTCAAAGGTAATTATTTCCCCATACTAACAACATTACTGCTGATTACATATAACCACGGTAATATAAACAATGACAAACAAACAGTAGGTTTGCCCTAAGCCAGTTTGTAGGTTTGGTATCTGTGCTGATCCAGGCGTTTTATTTTATGGCAGTATCTGCTCTATAATAACCATTTGGCTCCTTTAAAAAAAGGAAACGCGAGACATTGTGAGCAAGTTAACGGCTGCCCAACATATTTCAATTGCCTGCTAATTTTGATTTAGACTATTACAGGAACGGTACACAATGCTGCTGAATTATCTAAAGAAAATAATTAAACGTGACGCAGACATCCAAGATTTTACAATTTGAATTGAATTGTTTAGAATAACTGGATATTGGTTACACGGTCTATAGATGCAACATTGTAATTATGTTTGATGAACTTAAATAGATCCAAACATTACTCATACGCTCAGTGACTTTGGGTGTATCAGTTCATGTCTGGCAGGCATTTAGTTCCAGTCTGTTGAAGTAAAATAGACGCTAGGACGGCATCCAAGCCATTGTCACAGTTCAGAGGAGTTTAACAGGGAGGATTCTGACACACGCAATGTGGATAAGATTATGAGGCTCCAAGACCACCAGTCTGTTTGACACCAGATAAACTGAAAACACACACACACACACATACACAAACACACAAAATCAATCTGTCTTTTATTAGTAAAACAGTGAGCGTAGTGTCTCTTGCACTGTCTGCCTCTCTGGCTGCAACAGTGACTGAGGTTTAGTTGAATGTCTAAACAAAAAGGACATTTCGCCCCCAAAAAAAGAGAAAAGATTATCATAAATCACTTCTGTCTCATGTCGGTATTTTGTTTTTGTCTTGTTAACTTTTTTTTTTCTTTTCAAATTCTTCTTAGTATTAGAACAACATTGTTGCTTTACATTGAACAGCGCTATGCGTTTTCACCAGGATCAGATTACTGGTTTTACAATTGAAGACCATGATATTGGAGGATGAGGACAATTGCTCCATTTATCAGATTATATTGTTGAATGTAATTGTTGTGAATAGAACAGGAGAGTAGAATGTTTTACCTTTTAAAATCATAATAAAATTCAACCAATTTTCTTGTTATGACTCATTTTAGTTCTGTCCAGTCATGACACTCTTTGCATAAGAAATGGTAACATTTGTTAACACACGTTGTTTTTTTTCCTGAAATACTTGCAAAACAGTGTTGTGGAAATGACAGTGACTTTCGCAGCTTGATGAATAAATAACGTACCGGCTTTAAATTGTGGATTAGCTCACTCTGCGCACTGAACTATTGCTCATATAACTAAACTGAGTCAACATCCTACAAATATAGAATTGTTCAGCAACATCTACCGTGCATGTATTGAGGAAGTGGATCAGATGATTGATCGCAGAGGCAAAGTCATTTCCAACGGCAATACTGTCTCGCCATATTCACTTTGAAAGAGCAACGACCAGTGAGGAAACACCAACACTCTACCAGCCAATGATGGAACTTCATCAGTCAGCAACTTCATCACTCACTGATTGAGTCAGTGACAGACTCGAGCAGGCCTCCGTTTGCAGCGGTCCATCCAGAAATTCCACATGCAGTACCATCTGACAGATATATACACACAGGCCTACATTAATTAAAGCACATCTAAACACGGATATTAATATGTAACTAACCGCTTACTTATATTTGTTATTATCATCTCAGGAGAATCATGCGATTGCTTGCATGTGTTTGCGTGCGTCTGTGAGTGAGTATGCACCTCTGTGTCTGTATATTGTGATTTTGATATTATATTTCATAATTGTATATATAAACTGTATATTGTATTTCAGCTAACTCACTGATCAGTTTCCATTTAGAATTTGGAATAAATCATTTCTCAAATACGTCACCCCTTGAGTCTTGCACTCTGTGGCTGTAATATTTGCACCAGGACGGTTTCCACACACGTGTTCATACAAGTTATTGTTCATTATGGGCTTCCTGGCTAATTCCTGGCATGGAAAGGAAGTGCTCACTTTTTGAATACAAATGGCAGCTGTGTACATGCATGCACACATACACACACTCACACACACACACAAAAGGATACACACTCACAAACCATTCTCACGCGCACGCTCACCAAGCAAAGGGGAAGCGGTGTTTTCTCATTTGATCTTGCACACGCAACCTGAGTCTCTCATACAGTCTCTCAAACCACAAGCATAATACACACGCACACCGGCTTTCACACGCCAATCTGTCTTTTTTTTTTTTTATCTGACACCCACATGCATTATTTTTCTTTTTTCACACTTGCATGCATAAATGCACACAGGCACACACACACACAACCATGACCTGAGCCCATGGCACTGACGCTCAGTTTGTTTGATCTTCTAGAAAACAAGGTTGCTCTGGCAAAGCCTGACTAAAAATGTGTCACATGCAACTTTAGCCCCACTCTGTCAACAGCCAAATCGGGTGTTTCATGTCCCTGACAATTACATTTTTCACTGCCAGTGTTTGATGACAAGGCCAGTCACACAGCTGTCATTGTCACACTTTGTGACAAAGTTTTGCATAACCACAGTGCCCCTCATATACTATTAAAAGAGTTCAGACATTGTTTGTATTTAGAACTATAATACAACCAATGTCTCGTATCAGACACATTTTCAGGGTGTATGAGTGTTTCAAGCTTCTTTAAACACTATTAAACCCTGTGTAGAAGCTTTGTGTGACCGTCCTTCCTGTTTAAATCATGAAGAAATCAGCACTTCACTGCCCCTTTTAGACTTTGAATCAGAGACAGGCCTTAGGATCTACTAGTATCTTAAATGGTCAAATGCCTAATGTTGTCATTACTGTGTGTGTGAGAAAGAACACACACTCCTAAACTGGTGTGTCAATGTATCCTTTATCTTCCTCTTTGATTTTTGAAGCTGGCTGCCGCCCTGGAAGAGCAGAGAACCCAGAATGCATTGCACCTGAGGGAGCAGATGGAGGAGTCTCGCAGGGAGGCGGAGTTAGAGCTGACAATTCACAGGGAGAAGAACCAACTGCTGCTACTACAATACCAGCGGGGCAGCACACAGCTTCAGGAGAAGGTGCGTACATGTTAATTGTAAATGAAAATAAAATGACACTGAACACTACACCATATTACATTGCAGTAATATATCATTGACACGCACTTGCAGGCAGCTTATATTTTTATGGATAGAATATAAAGCTTCTTTAAAAGTCATTTTTTGTTTTTCTTTCTATGCCCTCATCTCCAGCTTTCCTGTTCTGTTCCCTTACTTCACATCTTTCAGTCACCATATTTTGAGAAGAAATCAAAAAAGATGACATGAAGATAGATTATCCTGTGGTTGCAGAGCATATGACAGACCATGTGTCACTCAGGTTATTGACTTTGTTAACTTTTTATTTTTCTTTCTTCTCCTTTGGTCTATCCATTTCCTCTCTGTGACTTTCTACCTTACAGGAATTTAAGACCAGGATGTTTCATGTTGTTTTTGCATGTAATGCTTGTCTGATGATCCTATGCTTATTGTCTGTATTTCTGTTTATGTTTCATATGTGTCATTAATTCCCTTACATGCCTTCCGTATTATTGGAAACAACATTATGAACACACGCTCTACAGACTAGTGACACACGCACACACACACACACACACACGCATGCATGCATGCAGACAGTGTGAATGACCCTGTGGTTAGTCTCTGAGGAGACAAAGAAGGAAGAAAGACAGAGAGAGGCATCAAATCTAGACAGTGGGGGTGAGACAACAGAAAACAATGACACATTAGGTGAGCTGGCTTCCTATTGTTACCACACACTGAACTAAATATCCGCCCACAGCACAGCTTATAGTATGAGTAACAACCAAAACACAAGGACGTTTCAATATAACTACAATTACTAATATGACATGTAGTGACAGTTGATGAATTTCCGTAGAGTAGTAAAACCGAAAATTCCAACTCTACCCCTTAAGCTTCCACTGTGCCTGGCACTGCATATTCCCCATCTACCCACTTCCTGTGCAAAATCTAAACGGGGTAACAGAAAACATGTTGCATCCAACAAATGGCACAGAACCTATTAACATTCATGTCAGCTTGATTTCCATGTAATCTTTGCTGCAGATTTGGGTGAGTCGGTGTAAGATCAGAATGCTGAAAAGCATCATTTCTTTTGGTATTTGAGATGATCACATATGTGCATACATACGATGAATGAAATTCATGAATTAATGAGCAAAGAGCAAATCCAAAAGCGGTTTCTTTGCTGTTTCTATCCATTTGACAAAACGCATTAACAGTTAAATAGTCGTAATTCAATGAAAATGTAAAGATCCACAGATTGGAATCTGCTGTTTAATCTTCTCCAGCTGGAGGAGAGAGAGCAGGTGCTACGAGGACTGCAAGACAAGCTGCAGGAAGAGAGGAGAAGCAGGGTGGAGGAGAGGAGGAGGAGGAGGAGGAGTGAGGAGGAGATACGTCAGGAGCTGCAGCGCTCCCAACAGCAAGAGGCCCTACAGCTGAGACAAGCTAAGGCTGAACTACAGCTGGTGACTGAGAGGAATGCTGAACTTCAAGAAGAGGTGTGTGTGTGTGTCATTGTCTGTGCATGTGTGTTACCAATGTTTCTCTATTGTGTGGTGTTCAATTGTCCACACAACAATGAGAAATACAGAAAATGTTGTCACTGTACATGTGAAAACAAAATGAGATTTGATTTATAATATTCTATTGGTGTGTATACACTTGCCTTCTAGCTCAACTTTAAATCTAATTTCTCTTAGAATGTACCTTGTATGTCTAAAGGCGCAAGTTCCAAGTTCCGGCAAAAGTGCTGACAGAGCCAACAGTGTTGACTGTAAGCCCAACACCATATACATTTGCATGTGGGTAAGAGCAAATCTTATGTAGAAAACTTAAACAATCCCAGTTGAATGATAAACGACGGGGCAAAGATCCCACTGAATAATTTATTTAGCATTTCATCCTTAACAGTTGTTCGTATCATGGTGCACAAAAGTGACTATACTGTCCATTGTACGCAACAACAGAGGATTCATTGAAGGCTGCGAACACTGGGTCCTTCTATTAATTTATATAGGATAGGATGCTCTCTGTCGAAGGTGGGTGATTCGGTAATATACAAGGCAATCGATATCACAGAAAACCCATCAATAAAAGCATCCATCCGAAGTCTAGAAAGGTCACTAAGTCAATTCACTGCCTCCTATCCTCTTCTCAGCACTTCTTCATCGCCTCCTTTCCTTCTCCTCCACCTCACTCTCTCATTCAGCTCAGCTTTGTCCTGCTGCAGTCAGACAGCCCTCTAACAGCCAACCCACTGTCTCTTGAACCGCCCCCCCTCTCAGACTGCCTGTCCAGATAGGTTCAGCCGGTTCAAGGTGCCCTGATGCCAATTTCACAGCTGACATGCTCTTTTATGTCATTCATGGACCTTCAGCACAGCAGCTCCTTCCCCCAATCACCCTTTTCTTTCTGTTCTTTCTCATCTAATTTAAAGGGGCCATTTTTACTGTGCTGTGTTTGTAGTTTTAGAGCAGATCAATCAGGTATAATCCCTTTAGATGACCTTTGATTTTTCCTTTCTTTCTTTCTTTATGTCTTTCTTTCTTTCCAGCCTTTTAACACTGTCCTTCAGTTCTGTCTCTAATGATCCCTCTCAGTTCTTATCTAATTCAAACCCTAGCTTCTACCATCCTGTTCTTTAGAATAGTTGTATTGATCTTTGGATGTTTGTATGTGTGTGTGTGTGTGTGTGTGTTGGTTAGAGATAATCAGGTTTTGATCATGACCTTGTGATATCGCTCTGTTGCCCAGATACCGTTGCACTGTTGAGGCATTTTCGTCATGAAGTGTTAGAGCATGTGTGAGACCTTTTAACCAGTCAATTTTAAAGATGCATCACTGAATAAGTCATTTCAGGACTGAACAACAGCAATCAGACCTGAAAGTCTATTTAATTTTCACAAAAACTGAAAAAAAAGGAAAATCAGAACTACTTTAAGCATTTAAAGACATATTTACCAATTTTTTTCCACACCTTATGTGGCTCCTATTTCTAGTAAATCAGCACACCGGTCACCACTAATGCAGAATTTCAACTGCATGGTACGACTCGACTCACTTTTGGTTCCAGGTACTTTTCTCGCTCGTTTTCCACTGCAGATAGTGAATTACAAAAATAGCTGCCGCAATCGAAGGTAGCTTGGCTATTTAAGAATGGCGGGTTTGTGCAGGGTGTCCAGTGTTGCGCAAGTGACAATTCTAATGATGATTCTCTCTGACCAATCAGTGGTCTGCAGTGTTTTAATCCACCTGTTAGAATCGGCTCAGCTTGCTGGGAACCTAGACCTGAGGTGGTCAACCAGGTATCAGGTATCATAACTGTTGCCATTAGAAAACCAAAAAAAGAACAATCATGCTACAATTATGCTGTACAATCTTCAACAATACTTCCCATAATTACCTCTGCCAAGGACTGTTTTCATTTAGTTTTTTTGTCTGTTTGTTAGCGGGATTACAGAAAAACTACTGGCCCGATTTCCATGAAACTTGGTGAAAGGGTGCAGGTGGGCCAAGAAACAACCCATTAAATTATGGAGCAGATTTGCCTTGGCTCTCCGAGTGCTCTTCTAGTTCATCAATGCAGTCATGATTGAAAAGCCAAGTCCTGTGTCCTCTTCCTTAGAGGAATACATGTGTGTGAATGTGACTTTATTTACAAAAAAAGTGTATGTTATGTTTAAATGATTATTTGCACATTTGTTTTTTTGAGCTCACTGCTACTGCGTTTTGTTCCAAACTTTTACAATCTATCTCTCCAGCGCAAACATTATCTCCAAAAAAGTTGAATTACAATATTGTACAATGCACGTCATTCAATGGCTGATACAGTATGGAGATGAGGTTAGAAATTAGTAAAGCTTCGGTGTGTAATTGTGCACATGGGCACACACAAGAACACACACCCAAACACATTCTGGTGGTGCCCCTTTCAATCCCTCCCCTCCCTCCCTCTGCTTTGTATTTTCTGTCTGCTCCCTCCCAAACTCTTTCACTTTGTCTTTCTTTCTTTCTTTCTTTTGTTTCTCTCTCTCTCTCTGTCTCTGTCTCCCCCTGCCTGTCTTGTCTCCCTCCCCCTCCCCCTCCCCCTCCCCTCCCTCTCTGGCCTGATTGCAGTTGGACCAGGACAAGAGGAAAAGGTCACTGTGTCTGGGGGAAAAGACGCCTGACCTGTAACCTTTCACTGAGGTCACACAACACACACAACGCAGAACAGACACACATGCAAGGTCATATGTTTTAACTGCATTAGGGTCTTTGGCTGTGTTTTCTTTGTGCGCGTGTGTGTGTGTGTGTGTGTGTGTGTTGCTGCTGGAATGTGGTTTACAGTGTTAGATTAAAAGCAAGGGCTCTGTGGGTCTGCGTGTGACTTCCATCTAATAGCCCTGTAATCCTGCTCTCACTAGGAGCCCCTAATGATGGCTGTCTCTCTCTACCGCTAGACTGGCATGCAAGAGATCACACGCATGCACACACGCAGGATGTAACACATGCCGGGGCATATAAACAGAGAGGAAGAAGACTCGCACTACAAGTCTTGCATACACACAGAGAAAGGAAGTGGCCAAAACACGTATGTGCAAACTGTCACACTCACAATAATTGCAGACAATGGCATAAGGTGTGACACACCGCACGTGGAACATGCATATCGAGGCATATAGGCACCTATTAACACATACGCATGTGTTGACAATTATAGGCCCATAAAAAGAAAAACCATACCCAAAATATGATCGTAAAAAGAGAGTATACACACAATCACTACATGTCTTTCATATTTGGGGATTCCCCTCACAGAACAGTCAGGACCAGATTTAGACATGTACACACAGAGATGGTAGAGCTATATGTCATCCCTTAGAGGAACACTTCAACCCCAAAGTGACCTTTTGCATAGAAATCACTCACGCTGTGAGCTGTTACGTAGAATTTTTGACGCAAACTTTGTTTTTCTCGCAAGCCTTCACGTTAAAGAAAATCTAAAAACGGAGAAAACTAAGTTAATGTGGGCCATGTTTACTGACTCACGACTGGATACATATGACTTGGATTATACTGTACGAGTTGTGTCACACTTTGTAAATGGATGTTGTCATATAGTTTTAGTAACAGTTACTTCAATGTATCAATAATTTTACTCATGGTGGCTATTGTCAGCAAACTTAAAGAAAGAGATTGCTGTATAACTGGCATTGCTAAGTCAGTTCATTGACTCTATAAATATTCTACTTGAGCTACTGTAACTATGTAACTATGTTTTAGCATTTACCATTCTCTAATTATCACTTGCTAAACGGCAGCCACAGTGTTGTTTTAAAAAAAACATATGTGCCGAATGTGTGAGCTAATGACTTGTGATTTGCGCGGCGTACATTACATTAGACTGCCAACAGGAATCTGCCAGAATCTTTCGTTAAAGTATCTGTTAAATTCTAGTATTTGCGTTTGTTACCCAACCATTTGGGGATGCATAAAACACAAGTCTGTTATCAGTCAGCAGATGGTTGAAATGACGTAAAACCATTCAAATGGCACGTGTGTGTAATTAAATGAGCCAGTGAGCAGTGTTTATGGACGTGTGCCATGCTGGTAGGAAATGCATGTAAAGTGATGAGAAAGCTATGAAGTCATATAACAAGAGCTGTAGTTTGTTTGAATCGGATTCACTGACAGAGGCTCTATTTCTCATGTAATGTAATGTATCACATGATAACCTCCCACCAACAAATTTAGTGTATATTGTTTTGTGATTCTGGAAATCACATATTGTATATGCGTCTGTATGAATAGTTCATGTAGATATATTTTATTTGAGTCTGTAGCTTTCAATTCCTTTGATGCTGTTTTGTTGTTTTGCTGTACATGCTATTAATACTTGGATCACTGTGACTGTGTTATGGTGGCTTGGTTTTGTTGACCAAGTCTCTTTGTTTATGTCGGTGTCCGCGAGCTGCTCAGAATTACCACCTCTATATTTGGCATCCCGGCTGGGTCCTCTCTAATTACGAAGAGTGAATGAATGAATGACATCTATCTTAAGATATTAGTACAGTATTTTGTCGCAAATTGTAGTTTTTAGATTTTCTGTTAAACAAACGAGCACATAAGTCAGCTTTATAACACGGTCTGACTCCAGCTCTGTACTTAACTCACATACATGAGTTTATAGTGATTTTCTCAGCTCACACTCTTGAATATGCTTATTTCCCAAAAGTTATCCATTTTTGGTTTGAAACTTGAATACTACAGACTAAATGACTTTCTTAAATACTACTCTCTCTCTCTCTCTCTCTCTTCCCAACCTCCAGGTGGCGTTACTCCAGGAGACAGTAAGAAGGGAGTGTGAGGAGAGGGAGGAGCTGACTGCTGCTCTGTCTCAAGCACAAGGGGAGCTTCTCGGCCTGCGATCCCCGGCGTCTCATCGGGGCTCCTCCGGGTCTCCTCCAAACCCCACGGAGAGACAAACACCCCCAGTGAACAAGCATTTCCATCTCCATACTCAAACCCGGGTAACTCTTACTCGCTCTTTGAACTCCCCAAACACACTGCGACCCTCCCCTCCCTTTACAGACAAAGACAGAGGCCAGGGCACAGATGGAGGAGGAGCGGGGAGGAGTTTAGAGTCTCGGAATCGAGATGAAAAAAGACGAGAAGGGACGCTGCCCAGACTGAGAGCCAGCAGCACAGTGAGCGAGGTCAAACGTAAGGTCCGTTTAGCGATGGAGAGGAAGGAGAGACTGTAATGCACTCAGAATGAAGGAGCATAAATGTATTACGAAACAGGTAGTAAAACATGATTTCAGTGTTGTTTTGAAATGTTTTTTTATAGTATTTTAATATTAATCATATTATTTTAATAGTGTTTTATTGTTCCCTTAGAGTTTAATAAAACACACAATTTAGTCAAATATCCCTCTAATTGTCTACTCTAAAACTCACACACACACAAACACACACTTTATGCACAAAACACAACTACTGAGTTCTGCTCGAACAGCAGTAAACTCCCCAGACACACACTCTCTGACAGACATGCACTTGTTTTCTAACAACCCAACTCACGCAGTCTCGGTGGCACGAACAGGATAAACACACACACACACGCACACACACAAACATGCAAACACACACACACACACAGCCTGTCACAAGGGCAGAGCTGAAGGAGCATGACAGCGTGTCCCTTGCCACCCGTGGACACAAAGAAAAGGCAGACAAACACAAAAGAAACTGGAAGGCAAGCACCCCCAGACACACATGCACACACACGAATTACCCAGCCCTCACCAATCAGGCATTGTGTGTTATTGACATCATTCACTCCGTGCAAGGTCTTTCCATCCCCCCCCCCCTCTCTCTTCCTCTCCCTCTACATTTGGGATGAATTGGCATGATGGGAGAAATGTGTGAAGTGTGTGTGGCATGGAACTCATTTCCCCGCTTACTGGCACACATGGAAAGCATTTAGTTTGACTTCCTCGCGTCCCTCGCTTCCAACCCATCTGTGAGACAATGCACATGCACGTCGTTCACACAGAAAGGTGGGATGATAATGATTTTATCCTGCCAAGGTTTTCCTCTGTTTGCCAAAACACGCACATATGGTTTATCTGCTTAGGGTCTCGGTCCGTGGGGAGAGGACGTTCTGAAATATATAACAATGAACATTCTGTTTCATTGAAAGCTAATTTTCTACCTCCTCTGCTTTTGTCACGATGGTTAAAATGGAACATTTCCTACGACACATGACAAAGTGGTTCATGTCTTTTTCTGAAGTTGACTGTTATGAAGTCTGAATATAGAAATGCACTTAGGCTTTTCATTCATTTCATGAACTTTGTTTGCATAAGATATTTAATAAGATTTCCGAAGAAATCTTCCTCCACAATCAACACTCCCTAGCTGCCCCTTTATGAAAAACAGCAATAAATGTTCCGTTCCTTTTGTGCTCTACCGCTGACTCTTTGTTGCCTTCCTGTGGCCTTGTGTGAGTTTACTCATTGCATGAGACTTTGCCACGTGTGTGTGTGTGTGTGTGTGTGTGTGTCTTCAGTGAGTGATTATTTCCGTCCTCGCCACCATCACTCAGTTTTTTTCAATCAAGTAATCCCACTGAAGGACATTGATTATACGGTAATCATCACAATGTGGTGTGTGAGTGAGTGTGTGTGTGTGTATGTGTGTGTGTGTGTGTGTGTGTGTGTGTGTCCATATGTTACATGTGCACTGAATGGTTAGTTTTTCAATACAAGTGTCTGTTTCTGTACAAAAATGACAATTCTTTCATTCGCATTGAGCAATATAAAATGAGTAAACCCTGTATTCATTTAACACAATAAGGGGAAAAAAATAATTGAGTTTGACAATTCATTTACAAAACAGTCTCAACTCAAGGTCCACTTACTGGCTTGTTCCGAAACTTCTGACCTGATCAAATGGTCTTCATCAGCAGATGAGGTTTGCTCAGTTGTCTTTCAACTGCATGTGTTGAAGCTTTCCATTGTTCTGAGCACTTGTATTTAACTTTGGCTTAAGCGCTGAGCTTGACGGTTTATTCTCTTTGTCAACTTCAGTTTAGATTTAAATTAGGACTAATCAAAGAACAACTAAACAGGAAGAGAAGAAGAAGACCAGACATTTGTTGCCAACTTGTAGTCCTTGACAGGTTTAAAAGCTCAGTGCAACAGATACCTTGATGTCAGTTCCAAAAAGGTATTGAGGTTTTATACCAATCCCTATAGACCCTTTTTGTGGCAAACATGTAGACTTGTCAAAGCAGGAAAAGCACAAGTGGAATTAATAACATTAATGATGTTTGAATTCTATTTAGCAGCTTCAGTTCCATGGCTCTAGTATTGTTCATGCTGTCTCACTGTCACACTGACATGGCTGACTGGGTCACTTGAACAGAACTGGGCCGTCATTAATGTTTCTATTTCCACCTCTTTTTTTTTTTTTGTCTGCCGTGAAAAGCGTCCAGTCCAGACATATAGGCTGACCTGTGACCCTGTTTCTAGAATGGACTTCCCTCTCAGCCTCTCTTTCTGTGCCTTCACTGTATTGATCCAGTTAGCGCTCTCTTTTCTACACCTACCTTAACCTGGTGCCCTTCCTGGTTGGTTGGTGTGTGTGTGTGTGTGTGTGTGTGTGTGTGTGTGTGTGTGTGTGTGTGTGTGTGTGTGTGTGTGTGTGTGTGTGTGTGTGTGTGTGTGTGTGTGTGTGTGTGTGTGTGTGTGTGTGAATAGATACAACTCCTTGAAAAACGTTCTACATCTTGATATTTTACAGGCTCGAAACATAAAGCACAATTACGTTGACATGAATGATCGCCATTAAACATTCAAATGTAATCAGCCTTAACAAATGGCCACACACACACACACACACACACACACACACAAACAGTCATATGTAAACACACCAGGCGTGCCTTGCACACACATTTGGAGTGTGATCTCCTCGCAGTAATTATCATAGCAAGGCAGGCATGCACACGTGTCCCTGGGGAATCTGTGCAAGTTGCTCGTATAAACACACACACACACACACACTCACACACTCCAGGGAGTGGCGTGTGTGTATAACTAAGCCCTTGTTCGTCACTGGGCGGCCCTGAATGCCTCTCTCCTGCGTCGTTTTTTGGTCGTTCCGGAATTCTGCTGTCCCGTGAGCCCTCCCACACCCTATAATTAGTGTCACCCGGGCAACCGGAGAAAGAATGCTTAGCATTCTTGTCGCCGTGGTAACTGCGTAAGTGCGGGGACCCGAGGTGCTGGTTTGTAGGTGTTGGTTAATGACGGGGACAATGAGACCTCAGTCTGCCACCTGGTGTATTAGGAAAACTCAGGTAGGTAAGTCTGTGTGTGTGTGTGTGTGTGTGTGTGTGTGTGTGTGTGTGTGTGTGTGTGTGTGTGTGTGTGTGTGTGTGTGTGTGTGTGTGTGTGTGTGTGTGTGTGTGTGTGTGTGTGTGTGTGTGTGTATATATCTGTCTGCCCCTTAACATGCCACATAGAGCCTCAAACAGGTTATGAAAGCAGACCCTTGTGCCCTGTTTGCATGATTATGCTATTGCTTACAAAAGCTTTAGACACACACACACACACACACACACACACACACACACACGCATATAATCTCAGGAAATAACCAACCATGGTGGGATTAAACTGGGACGTAGGGTAATAATTTGCTCTTGGGCTCCTCCTGACCCCCACCTCACATTTGATCCCCCTGTGAGATGTGTATGTATGGTCCCTGTACTGTACACACTGCACACAGCAGACTAAATGTGAAAACGTCTCTATATTTGCCTCAACAATTTGTAGTTAATCAAATTACAAAATAGCAAATGATTTGCAGTGAAACTTCAGTTTTGGCACCTTGTGCAGGCCAATTGCTCTCTTTGCCAAAAAAACAACACCAGACCACAAGACCAGCAAAAGGTTTGGTATAGATACAACATTCACAGAAACAAACTACAGACACACTGCAGCAGTATAGGCCCACAAGTCACTTGTTGGTAAAACTGTTTCAAACATAGCAGAGGCTGTACTGCAGCATCAGGCTGTTAGTGGGGATTCCGTACAAGGTCAGTATATAAGTCCTCAGTAGACACATTTTAAACGCAGTAAGATCATTGCTTCATGGGCCACCTGACTTTCAGAAACCTCAACTGGTGGGTCTCTAGCTCTCTCTGCTGTCTGATTGTAGTTACTGCAGGGCTTCAGACTACACCTTCCTTGGAGGCTGAGCAGTGAGTGAACACAATGTCCCCTGTACTGTTCACATGAGGCTGCGCCTTCTTTCACAGAATCAATGCCAGAGTCCTAAAATTGAACTCAGAGTTTGTCTTAAACCATTTTGTCCTGGTCACCCTACCTGGGTTACTGCTTTAAACGGTTAAACAGAAAATCACAAAGCTGATATCACTGACTTCCTGTACACTTTGTGTAAAATACGACAGCGATTTCGTAATATAATCTAAGTATCTGCTGTGACTCATATTTCTCCTAAATGGCGGATGGATATGTTCCATGGGTGAGAAGTCAGGACTTTCCCGTAATGTACGTCACTGAAGCCGTTGGTGGTGAGTCGTTTCCTTCTGTTGCCTTCGCGTAATGTTGGAAATAACACACTTACCGACTACAATAATGAAATTATCTAATGAGATGCCTTTATTTCTAATACGAAGTGATATTTAAGGAGCTAAATACATTGGGGGTATTGTTTTAATTAATTGTAAAACTGAGCCTCCATATAATAACAACTTAAAAATAAATCGGTTAAATCGAGTGAGACATGTTATTGTTTAAAACCACTTCTCTGGTGTTTTCTTTATGGATGCCGGATTAGAGGGTCTGTAGTGTTTATTCAGATAGTGAAACAATTTTGACCAACAACTATTAACTGTTTTAGGATTCATTTGCCATTATTTGCCATCTGAAATACTTCTGATATTGGAAAAATGAGCTCACATGGAGCTCGTGAAGGAAGCATGAGATATCATCATTTGTAATGGAAAACAATGGAGCCATTTGTATCTCAGATCAGCGGATCTGTTTATTAACTATTTGTATAATGCGTGATTCACTTTGTTTAGACTGTCGGGAGTGTGCAGTTGCAATCTCTGAGAGAAAATAAGACAAATAACCGGTAAATGACTGACCAATAGATTAACGGTGACAGATTAAATGCATGTTACACTCCAGTGAAGTTCGTGAACATTTGGGAGCAAAAAGTCATGTAGTTTTTGTTCAACGCTTGAGTATCGAGGAACTATTTTATCGGCGCGGATGTGCACAAACGTTTGCGTCCAGACAAGGCGGTTACGTCACGTGCTTTGTCAGTCACCCTGCTCCGCCGTCGTTCCGTTGAGGCTGGACGAGCTGTTTCCTGAAAACCGAAAAATCGCTTTTTCTGGGTGAAAATGGCCGCAGGTCCTCTCTCTGTCTCGTCTAACGCTTCCACAAACAACGATGGCATCCTCATCGGTGACAAAGTTTACTCGGAAGTGTACCTTACGATCGACAACTCGCTCATACCGGAGGAAAGGCTCTCTCCGACGCCGTCGATGGTCGACGGCCTCGACTTGAACACAGAGACCGACCTTCGCATCCTCGGGTGTGAACTGATCCAGTCGGCGGGCATTCTCCTCCGGTTACCGCAGGTAAACCTCCTTGAATAGACTGCTTCGTATTATATATGTCGGTGTGTGTTTTATTCGCATTGGGTAAATGTTAGTATTTTTCATGGCCTGGTGTTAGCTGTTTGCTAATGTTAGCTTTTGTAACGTTGGCGTGGTGTAGTTAAAATGGCGGCGGTCCATTGTGTAAGGTTAAGGCCTCCTTATACAAGGTCTGTATCTTTCTTGACAGGTGGCAATGGCAACGGGGCAAGTGCTGTTTCATCGGTTTTTCTACTCCAAGTCCTTCGTCAAGCACAGTTTTGAGGTAAGTCAGTTTAAGCCTCTGGCTCTCTGTCAGGTCGCTGGTTAATGTTAGCATAGCTTATATCGTTGTGGTTACGTTTCATGGCGGCCATGTTGTCGATACGTTGTACCAGCGTTTATGAACTGCTGTAAGACGAAGAGGGGACATAATTCAAATCAAGAGGAAACTAATCATACACTCTCAGTACAATAATAACACCGAATCTAAACATTCATTTTCTATAGTGGAAGAACTTAAATAATATAAAAGTATTACAAACGTTGCACATGTAAGTTTATCTTAGAGTCTTAAAACCTTTTTTTCTAGATTCAATTGGTCGTTTGTTGGCTGGTCAATGTAACATTATACATCTTCTCATTCTACCAGTAATATCAGCAACTTTAAACACTCAATATACAAAACTATAGTGATACAATTAGTATTACTACAAGTATTTGATTGGTCTGTCTGAGAAGTGCTGACCAATATGGTAAATGCTCAATCACACACTGTTCATTGTGATGTGCCAAAACAAAATTATATATACATTTGTAATTTAAAGCTGTTCTATTCTCAGATATTAACTCCTCCCACGTGACTTAAATCTTCCAGAGATATTAAAATGGTAGCTACCATAGTATAAATAGGCGCATAGGAACATTTCTTGATTGTTGGTACATTTATGTCTCTTCGTTGGTATATTTTAATGTGTTTGTACTCTTATTATCTCTGGATGCATGTCATAGGTTATTATACTTCCAATGTTTGTTTCAATCATCTTCTTTCCAGATTGTTGCGATGGCTTGTATCAACTTGGCCTCAAAGATTGAGGAAGCTCCAAGACGAATACGAGATGTCATAAATGTTTTTCACCACCTGAGACAGATTAGAGGCAAAAAGTAAGTATCGCCATTGAACCCAGTGTTCTCTTTCGGAAAATAAAAAAAACAATATTTTAATGTTGTAATGTTTTTTTTGCTGTGAAAGTGCTCTTCTGTATATCCTTGTACTCTAAACCATTTTAAAACTTTTCAGTTTCCGCTTCACTGGTAGTTTCTGAAGTGTAATTGTCTACCTTATAACATCTGAGTTTGACGTTGCACTGAAATTGATATCGTGACAAACTCACTTTTAATAATTGGCGAGCATTTTAAGACGAGGCACCGCTGCTCTATTAGCGCGTGTGCCTTTTGTCTTCATAGAAATCTGTTCATGTCTATTCTATAGACCGTGGCATTAACTTGGCTTCTTTTTTCCCTTGCAACCAACTAACAGCGACCAGCTACATTTACCAAAGCCTGGGTGATGTGGAATGGTACGTAAGACGAAGCAGTCGGCATGACAACCATGATGCAAGGGGGTCTCTCCTCCCCCCCCAGGGCCACCCCACCCCCTCCTGTGGGAGACGCCCGTGGTCTGAACCCCCGTGGGGCACTGGGATCGGGGATGACAGGTTGGCCGAAGGTCCTTGGCCCCCCGGGGCCCCTTGAGGACTCCTGTGGTTCAATCTTAAGCTTTTGGGTATCTGTCCGTCACTCTGCGGACCGTTTGGGTAACGTAGTCTCCTTCACTGACTGCTCTTCACCGTGCATCTTGTTTGTGCTTTAAGAGTAAAAAACCCCATTCACCAACTGTCTGCCAACCCATGGCTTTTATAGAAATATCACCTTGTTTGTTGACGTTGGAGTTATTAATTGGATACTTAGTTGTCCATGAGGCTTATGTTTTAGTTTAGGGTCAGTGCATGCACTGTAGCTTTAAGAGATTGGTATTAAATGAAAGGGAATATGAACCGGTTAAGTGTAAATTACGTGTAACCGTAACCTTGGTGCACTTGAAGCAAGTCTGTTGATTTAGATGTAGATTTGGACTGTTGGTCGTGTTAAATAATGGACATCACACAGATACGTTTACCATGCATGTGGCTTTTAGCATGACAGTATTCACATTCAATTTGTTATTTGAGACATCAGAATACTAGATTTTGATTTGATCATTGTTTGTAAAGATGCTAAATTATTCTGAAAGTGTTTAAAGTTCTATTTATTCTGGTATTGTGATATATATCGCATATCATGCATAGTACATGATGTATAATAGGGAGGCCGACACACCGCCTGTTTATAGATTTATAGATCAGAATGCATCTAATCTGAAGGTTAATGCGGTTATTTTAATGAATGCTGAAAATCTGTTTGTCTGCATTAGCATTTGAAATAATCTATGTTCAACCAGCAGATGTGTTGTAGGTTTGTACAGTGTTCTGTTTGCAGTGACGGTTTTTGGTCTGGATATGCTGCTGTACTATGAATAAAAGTCAAGTGTTTTTGGTTACTTAACCGATTATTAACTTAACTGCCGTATACAGTAGGTGAGAATGATTTGTGACATTCGTCATAGTAGTTTTGGGTTTTTATTCTAGTCCACGTTTGTAGATTGTAAAATATTTCTCGCGTTGCGGTTGTGATGTGGGCGATGGTCTGAGTTGATATTTCTGTAAAAGCTGTGACACCTGGTGAATGAGGTAGAGGGCCGTCTACAAAATCCCATAACGCTTTCAAGTGAACCACAGGAGTCCTCAAACCCCAGCAAACTGTCAGGCATGCAAACAGTTAAACCTGTTGCTTTTAGTTGGTTGAAACGGGAAAAAAAAGAAAAAGAGAGCAAGAAATCAAAAGGGCACTTCCTTTATTTATTTTTATTTCCAAAGGGGGAAACATTATTTTATTTTGATTCCTTTATGAACCAGGACTCCAAGTTCATTGATACTTGATCAGAACTACATAAATACCAAAAACCAAGTCATCAAAGCAGAACGGCGGATCCTGAAGGAGCTGGGCTTCTGTGTGCATGTCAAGCATCCTCACAAGGTGAGTTCAAGCCACACTCGCACCTATTTAAGTTGTGCTGCGCAGTGTAGTTCAGCTATTGCAACATTAAGTCAACCACACAAGAATCAGCTTTTGCAGAATATTATGAAGCATCTGGAGGTGTTTCTGTGTTTTAATGTACCGTTTTATTTTATGATTTCAGATCATCGTCATGTACCTTCAAGTCCTCGAATGTGAGAAGAACCAGACGCTGGTCCAGACGGCCTGGTAAGTTCCTCCCTAGTTCTCCAATGTCCATCTCCAACAGCAGCAACCTGTGTCATGTCTGCAAGAAGTGCCACCAGACCTGGGCTAAATATTACGTTGAACGAGTTTCAAGAGCACTTGATTTATCTGCTAGGATCTCGGAACAAACCCATATGTGGAAACAACCACCACCTGTCGGATAAGTGACGTTCAAGTGTCCCCCCATGTGTAGGACAAATTTTGAAAATTATTCAACAACCATTTCGCCCAGGTTTGACTGCGACGTTCCCTCACTCCATTTTAACCCTTCTACCTCTTTATTTTTTGTTTCTGATGGAGCAATTTTTTTTAATTGCAAACCTGCTGCGTGTCTCACTCTCTTGTCTGCCCTTAGATGGCTTTGTTGTAAAGTCTGTTTGATTTGCGCTGCCCGTGGAACTTGGTTTAACTTTGTCCTTTCTCTCTACTCTTTGATTAAAGGGTAGTCCATGCTGGTAAGTCACATAAAGAACCTCTGAACTCTGCCTCCTCCAACCACATGACCTAAGGAAGCTCCCCCCATTGGCTGGCTGCCCCTCTCCAGACAGCCAATCCCAATGCCGAGATTCACTGAAGGGGGCGGGCGGGCCTTTCCCAACAGCCAACATCATCTTGTTTTCTCTTGGGTGTCCAAAAGGATTTGTATTTTTTTGGTCTTGCTACAAAGGTTTTAACTGTAATACCCAGTTTTGCTAAGTAGCTACATATACATTTATATTCTGACTTTTTTTTCTAGTTTACTTGCATCTAGCAATGAAGTAAACTTAGACACAACAGAATAACTTTTTTTTTTGACCAGTTTACCTGCCTATTATTTACAGTAGTATACTGTGTCCTGTCCCCAACTTACTTGGTGTCCAGACATGTGTCTGTCTTACAGGCTGATCCAGTTCTCAGGTTTTCCCTCCACGGACCTGTCTCACCCACGCAGCAGTCAGAATCCAGCGGCCATGTGTTGTCTATAGTAGCGTTGGCAGAGCGGGTTCACGCTGACGTGCCAAAGTGCAGGTCATACGATGAAGGCGGGCTAGACTGGAAGTAATCCCGGTGTTGCAATGTCGTTATTAGATACTTGTGGCATCCTTCCAGCAGAGCAGCTCATGTTATTTGAGTGGACCTGTGGAACTTGACACACAGTATTTGGAGACTTTTCACTGCTTTGTGATTAGTTGTATATATTTTTTTGTTGCTGGCTGTAGCTCCTCTTGACAATCTAAATGGGATCAGTGTCGTGCTAGTTTACCGGGGTTTAACCATCATGTTTCTGTTATCACACGTTTTTATTTTTTCTCTTTAGGACTTCTATGTTTCTTAAGGACATAGATGCTCATACCACCCTCTACTCCCCCCGATTCACATCCTGGCCATTGTGTCTTTCCTTTTTTTCCTAACTCTTCATGGCTAATCTGATTTATCCATTGTCCCAGACAACCCACTGACGCATAATCTGTTCATATCACAGAGATTTCACTTAACCTAAGTAGTGAGGCCTACATTGCCACCTAATGTCTGTTTAGATGAGCTAAAGTGAAATGACGAAGACGATCAGTGGTCTTCCGGGGGTTTGTTTTATATCGTGGCTGGACAGCATTCATCTTCATTTAAAAGTGGTTACTGTTTTGCAGTTAAGCCTTCCAATCAATGAGAGTATCACAAGCAGGTTGTCAGAATATTCGACCGGTGCTGCATCATTTGATGACATCAACATGCCTCTGACTCCCAGACTCCAGCTGTCGTGCATGCCACCATACATGCTGTGCCTCCCTATTCTCTCAGATGTAACCGTTTGAAAGCAACTGCATTCTCCATGAATGTGTTGAATCCGTGTGTCTGCATGCCCCCCCCCCCCTCCCTCCTCCTCTCACACACGGCATGTGTCATAATCTCAATCATCATTAGTCTTAATCTAGCTACTCAAAGGTCAGTGTGGTAAAATGGTGTTGGCAGGTCTTCAGTAGATTTTTTCCCATTTGTGTCTTCATGCTTTACCTGTGACATGCAGCACTCCCATGGATGCCCCAGAGAGAAATGGACAAAGTTAAATGTTGACAGATCCAAGTGCATATCGCTCCTCAGTACTGTGTAACTTAAACTGTATAACCGTTTATCGCTATCAGGGCTTATGATTGATTTGATGCTGTCAGGGCCTCTATTGGTCTAATCCTTAGTCAGTGAGCAGTTAGTGTTGCTTGTTCAACAGTCACCCACCGGAGATGTCTGGGTGGTGAAGAGGTTGTTTCTTAGTTGTAAGATTGAGCTAAGTTTTAAAAAGGAATGGAAAAATCTAAATCTTTATCAGAAAGATAAAAACATAAAGCCCTGATAAATCAGCCGATCATTGACCGACTGTAACGAGCTGCAGCTGTGACACATCTTAAAGTGTGTCGGTATGGGTAAGAGGTGGCTTTGTGTAGAGAAGATGCTATGTTTTTGTTTCTATGTGTTGTTTTTGTCTTCATAGGAACTACATGAATGATACCCTAAGGACAAACGTGTTTGTGAGATTCCAAGCCGAGACCATCGCCTGTGCCTGCATATTCCTCGCTGCTCGAGCCCTGCAGGTAGTTTTCACGTTGTTTTTTGACGACATGTTGTCGACTCAAATCCTCTCTAGCTCTACAGTAATTGTACCTTTCACATAATAATACCTTCTGTGCATGTGTCTCCCAGATCCCTCTGCCATCCAGACCTAACTGGTACCTTCTGTTTGGAGCCAGTGAGGAGGAAGTTAAAGAGGTCTGCATCACCACCCTCAAGCTCTACACCAGGAAGAAGGTAGGCCTCTTTAGAGAGCACAGTACTAGTATGACCGTGCATCATATCAATAAGGCATTAGTTAATAGATAGTTGTGGAAATATCTGCATTTTAATATTTTAGCATGCTTCATTTCATCCCCAAATTTTGCCCAGATGACATTTTAAGCGTGGTTAAAATATAAGTATAAACCTGACTATCCATCATTGGTCGTAGACTGAAAAGACATTCTACATTTGAGATTAAAAGCTTACTTCACTTGGTGCATTGAGTTCAGAAACGTTAGTCAGCGACACTTATAATATGGTGTTATGTGCTCACAGTAGCCGGTGTAGTCTGTGTAAACTGACGGTGTGATTTCTTCCTCAGCCGAACTACGACCAGATGGAGAAGGAGGTGGACCGGAGGAAAATGTTCTTGACGGAGGCCAAGCTGAAAGCTAAAGGCCTGAACCCCGACGGTACCCCTGCACTGACACTGGGGGGCTTCTCTCCGGCTTCCAAGCCCTGCTCCCCAAATGTGGCAAAGGTGGAGGAGAAGTCTCCAAACCCCCAGACCCTCAAACCCGTTAAGAAGGAGCCAGAGAGCCGGACTCAGGTCAACAAGAGTCCACACAATGGGTAGGAAATAAACACATGCTTTAGTAATAGCCGTCCTCACTTTCCTTAAATACTTTTCTTTTGCCTCTATTAAGTTATTCAGAGTACAAGATGGCTGTCAAGCCACTTATCTAACAGTGTTTGTCTTTCTATTTTCATTAGTTCCTAATATATATGGGGCTTTTTTTCAGCTTAAGGAAAGACATGAAGATTGGGAGGAACAGCAGGAGCAGAAGTCGATCTCGTTCAAGAACACGTTCCAGGTCTAGATCCCGTTCACCTCGCAGACAGTAAGATCACACTTGTTTATGTTCAAATATTATAGTTGAACATAACTTTTATTTATGTTTAACTAGCTGAATGTATTGCTCATCTTCCTCTTTTGCTTCTCTTCCCACAGTTACAACAGCAGACGCAGTCGCTCAGGGACGTACAGTTCTCGCTCACGCTCTCGCTCTCACAGTCGTAGTCCATCGCCTCGCCGCCATCCGCCCTCCCCCCTCCTCCCCCACCTCAAGTCCAAGTCCAGCCACCACGGCAACAATAGCGACTCCAAGCCCAGCAGCCGCCACAGCAACAGTGGCGGTGGAGGAACCGCTCACAAGAGGAAGCGCTCGCGCTCTCGCACACGATCCCGCACCCCGGTCAAAGTAGACCGGGAGCGGGACCGAGAGAGGGAACGGGAGAGAGACAGAGACCGCGGCTCCTTTGACCTCTCCACAAAGAAACACAAACACGAGCGAGGAGGTGGCCATCGAGGAGACCGGAGGGAGAGGGAGAGGTCTCGGTCCTACGACCGGGACCGGGAGAAGGAGCGTGGCCACAAGAGCAAACACCACAGCAGTAGTGGGCACTCAGGACATAGCCGTCACCGCCGCTGAGACAACACCCCTACCCCCACCCCCACACACCAACAGGCTCTCTCTGGGACTGATGGTCACTGAAGCATTTTCAGTATACTCAAAACTAAATCAGATTTTTGCCGTGTTCTCTGAATGCAGTGTGCTAAATCAGTGTAACTGACAGTCTTTTCTTTTAATGAAGTCACATCTTGCAAGTTCTTCTGAAGGTTGAATGGTTGCACTTAAAAATTATGGAAGTCACCTGTCGGATGACAATGCCGACATGTCATCACACTGCAGCTCTGCCATGGGTGAGAGAACGGGCCAAGTTTGGTTTCATTTTGGGTATATTACCAGCCTAATGCAACATAGTTGGGTTTCTGGGTTTCTCATATGCATCCGGGAAATGACCGTTTAAACTACATGACTTACAGGAATGTTGATTCTCCCCAACCTTTTAATTTTGTAATAAGTAAATATTTAGTTTTTTTTTAAATCGAATTTTGCCTTATCGGTGGCAATTATGGAAACGACGTTGAAATTACCTAAATCCTGCACATACCGTCTGCATGTACAAATGTCTGTTATAGAATATTCATTACTTTGACTCATCTACACGACAGCACACTTGTAGCTGATATTTGGCAGAGGTGGTTGATGTTGTGTCTCTATGGATCGGAAGTGTGCGTCTGAGGAACCCAGGCTGCAGCAGTATCTACCAGCATTCAGTGGACTATTTGTAGGTTTACTAACCTTTTGTTTCACCCAGGTCAGACATGATCAGTGGTTGAGGGAAGGCACCAATGCAGTGTGACATCAGTCCCAGACCGGTTGTCCTGCCCTCTCCCAACTATACGTTTATCTTCATTTCTCCCATGATACCGCCACCCCGCACACCACAACCATCTCTCTAGCCTACCCTTATGTTCTTAGTTTTACATGTGAAGTTATGGACTTTGGGGGAAACAAAACTTATTTACAGTGTAAAGATGGATGGATATCTGCTGACAAAATGTGAACGCTTTGATTTATAAAAGCGAACCGCTCAGTGGAACCATTGAATGAACAAATGTAAAATAAAAGCGATCATTCAGGAAGATCAGTATGTTTGCACATTAAGGGACAGGTGGGCGAGTGGTATTAGTTTCCATCTTTATTTTTTTTTGACATGTGTTGCTAAAGCTGTGTTTTGTACAGTTTCAATTATAGATCTGTTTTTTTTTTACAGCGGGGGATGCAGACTTGATTTGAAGAAGTTTAGGGTTGTCAATTTGTTACACTGGTTTTTAGTCTGCACGTGTTCCATGTCCAATTTTTATTCAATAATAAATGAGTTATGCCACTGAGCTCTCTGGTCTCCATTGATTTGAACCGTTGTGACTAAATAGAACAGCACAACATATTTGATGTATGAAGAGGAGGAAACATTGGTTTTGTATCCGACCCCTCATCTCCAACCCGTCTTAAGTAGAGGAAAAGTTTAGTCCTTATGATGCGCATGACATGATTTGTATACCCTAAATGTGAAGCCGAGTATTGCAGGGGGTAAATCCTTAAAGTGTGTGTTGTGACAGCCAGAGGGTGCTGTCGGCCTTACTAATACTAAGTGCTCATGTCTTTGAGCAGTCTTGTCAAATTTCGAGTTGGCTCCTAAGACTGTAGTCACATTCACCAGGCGATGGTTTAGGGAACATACCCACAGCGGTTTTGTCATTGTCCGCATCTCTTTTGTTCCCCATACTGCTCGAGCTATGTCACGGAGTGGTCAAAGTTCCCAATCTTCAATTGTTAAGTACTTTATCATGTTGCTGTTGCACAATAATTCAGCCTGCCAGAAAGCCCAATGACACATGCACATGTAAGCTGACAGAGCAGTCTGATGCTTGCTTTGCAGATTTTGCTACAGGAAGCCAGTCCACACTGCCAAAGCATTGGGGAGCACTGTGATCTATGATGCGCATTAAAGCACCTTCACATACAGGTCACACACACACACCATAATATCCACCGTTGGCCTTACACATCTGTAAATCCTTCCTGAGCTTTTTATATAACATTTTCTAAGGAATATACTATTTTTATGAGACTTTTTTCCTGACATCCTATACTGTGACATTTTTATGACTACTATAATATATGTTTAATGTTGTAACTTTAATATTTTCATTCTGCAACATATTGCTCTTCTGCCCAGTTGCTCTCCCGGAGTTTTCTTGCCTTTTTCCGTGTTAAAGGTTTTCTTGGGGGGAATTTTTCCTTAATCCGATGTGAGGGTCTAAGGAAAGACGATGTCGTATGTTGTACGGATTGTAAAGCCCCCGGAGTTTCTTCCTGACACTTTATATCATACTATACTAGGACATTTTTAAAGCCTTCTTTAAAATATGACTTTTTAAAAATGCTATTCCATGAAAGTGTACAATGACATTTTCCATGCTTTACTGTACCAAGACATGTTTTCATGGCATGCAACAGTATAACAGTATGCTACACTGACATTTTGTATTACATTTTTAATGGCATACTCTATTAATTTTGATGACAAATTTGATGACATTCGATACTTTGACTTATATTTTTCACTTACTCTTAGGTTGTTTTTTTTGTTGAGAAAACACAATTTTCTACGACATATTGTACGACGACCTTTTTTGAATTACTATACTATGACTTTTCTCTGCATTTTTTAACATACTATACTTTACCTTTTTTGATCGGTAGAGCTATGTTTGTATTTTTTGACACTATAATATGACTTTTTTCAACATATACTATTACCGTGTCATGATTTCTTTCAACATACTACAATATGACTTTTTTCAACATATACTATGACTTTTTTGGAGATGCTATACTATGACATTCTATGCTGTGACATTTTGACCCACAATGATCACAACAGACTGATTGCAGGAGAGGGATCCAGTCATAAAGGTTTGGATTTCTGGCTCTTCTTGTGAAGCTCCAGAAAAAAACATTATTTCAATTCTTCAATTATGTTTTTTGAATCTATATATATATATTATTTTTATTTCAAGTGACAAAAACCCAAACCCAGGAGTGGAAAGACACAAAGCGAGAGAAAGGGAAACTTAAGATACTTCACTAGAAAATATTTATTGTACAATTGTGTCAGGGAAAAAGAAGGCAGTGTCAGACATGCAAAAAAAGGTACAACAAGCAAATATACAATCCATAACAATATCCGATAACTGTCAATAAAATACAGCATTAATTTGTTTGCAGTATTAATTCATAGTAATATAAACACAATGCAGGAGGAAGGGGAAGACAGAAGCAACATTCATTGTTTCAGTAGCCTTTCTAGACATCATCGAAGTCTTACAACAGTGCTTGTACCAAATAAATATTGACCTTAAATGAAAAATCAAACCTAATTTAACACTCTAAAGTAAAAAGCCTTTCCTAGGATTCTTTACACAAGGCTCACAGATGTTTTTAATACATTCAGAAAATGTAACTGGTTCATCTTAACATATACAGTTTGTGATTGTTGATCTCTATCGTTTCCGTTCTCTCAACCGCAAATGGAATCTCTTCTAAAGTAGTGAAAATAACAGCTCACTTCTCTCAAGTGTGAGACAACAGACAGACAGACAGACAGACAGACAGACAGACAGACAGACAGACAGACAGACAGACAGACAGACAGACAGACAGACAGACAGACAGACAGACAGACAGATAGATAGATAGATAGATAGATAGATAGATAGATAGATAGACAGATAGACAGACAGATAGATAGATAGATAGACAGATAGATAGATAGACAGATAGACAGATAGATAGATAGATAGACAGATAGATAGACAGATAGATAGACAGATAGATAGATAGACAGATAGATAGACAGATAGACAGACAGATAGATAGATAGACAGACAGATAGATAGATAGACAGATAGATAGATAGACAGATAGACAGATAGATAGATAGATAGACAGATAGATAGACAGATAGATAGATAGACAGATAGATAGACAGATAGACAGATAGATAGACAGACAGATAGATAGACAGATAGACAGACAGATAGATAGACAGATAGATAGATAGATAGATAGATAGACAGACAGACAGATAGATAGATAGATAGATAGATAGATGCTACAGTATCTATCCGCAGTTTATTTACACAGCAGCCTACAAATGAAGCTCTAGCGTAAGTCAGGAAGACTCTTTGTATGCTTGGTCTTGTAGTTTATTTCTCATACATCTGCCATTCACTTCTCTCGCATGCTCACTCATAACTTCCTTGCTGTCATTGTTCCGGGCTGTCAATCATGATATCAGCTGTGTAGATCAGCTGGTCTCTTCTATCCAATTAGCACAGCACTTAGCGAAGGGTCAATTGGTCCTTTTGGCTGTAACTGTTGGAAACCATAGGTCCACGCGGCAGTGTGACGGCAGAGAGCGTTCGTATTATTACTTCACATTCATATGATCAGACGTCACAAATGATAGTGGATAAGTGTTAAACAAGGGACAGTGATGGTCAACTTCAATCTGATGCATTCTATAGGTCAAACCAGACGACTCTATGCTATTGGCTCTGTACTTAAACACTGCAGTGCTTTGAGCTAAATACTACTATGCTAAGAGACAGCAAAAAGTAGAAACAGTGGTAACCTGAACCGGTGGGAGAGGCAGTGTTATGACTTCAGGGTTATAGCTGAAGGACAAAGTAAGACCCAAAGTCAATGTGCTCGTCTGTCACACGAGATGAGATTAATACCACCTGAGGCATTTTTTAATATATCAAACGTCGGATTCTATTTGATAACAGACAACGCTTCCACCTGTGGGCAGAAACACACCACACATAAAGATAAAGATCAAATCAGACATCATACATAATAAATGATTTGCCACGGACCGACCGTGAATGTTTGTCTGGTGCAGGCAGTTCAGAGCTTAACGGGGGCAGCGCATGTCATGAGGAGTTTTGTTCTGAAACAAAGTTTTGAACTGAGCCCGTGTTGGTTTCTAAAAAGCTGACTTTTCAGAATGAAACGGATCACTTTTGTCAACATAAGGGAGTTGTAGTGCTCCAAAAAAGTACTGCAACATGCTTCTGTTATCAGTCAGGTGCTCACTCGCGTCACTCAAGTTTCAACACAAGACGACAAAACACACAAGCGTTACATTTCTAACCTTTGGAAAGGGCCTGTTTTAAAACGATGGAGATCGCTGCATCACCGCAGCATCTTGCTGTCAAAACATTTTACTGAATAGTCAGCTGAAATTAAATCAATGTGACTGAACTGGAACAGTTTCTAAATCCACAAGGAAACCCCAAATTGACTTCACTGTTTGTCTTATGTTTCAAACACCAGTGTTGAGCAACAGTTGAGCTGACACCGCTGCTCCTCGTAAAATATGGAGTGAGTTGCTGCAGATTGCTCTTGTTGAGGAAAGCCAAAAATAACCAGGTCCGTGTAGAATAGGGATTGCAAAAGAACAGAAATATGACTATTGCACTAACTCTTAGGGGGCTCGCTTCATAAGTACAAGAACAGAAACAGGCTGGAAATGTTTTCTTCAAACAAGGTGCTCTTATTTTCTGGAGGAAACATTTCAGATTTTTAAATAACTCCACTTGAACCATGTCTGCTGACTTTGTGTTGGTGAAATTACAGTATAAATCAAAAATAATACACGATACAAATCATTTAAAAACACTGGGTCAACTGTGTACATCCATATTCCACGAGAAAACAATATGTAAATTAAAAGAATAGTTCCACATTTTGGGAAATACGCTTTTTTTGCTTTCTTGCCAAGAGGCAGATTAGAAGATCGCTATTGTCCGTACGGTCAAATATGAAGCTAGCAAGTTGGTTAGCTTAGCATAAAACCCTAGAAACGGGGAAACCTTTAGCCTGGCTCTGTCTATAGGTGAAGAAGTTGTGCTTTTACAGCGGGTTATGTGCAGGACTATTTCTTGGTTGGGAGCAGCGACTTCCTCAAGATTTTACGCCACCATGAAATTGCCAGTTAACAGCGTGACGTGAGAATCCAGGAAGTCACTGCTCTTGGCCAAGAAATAGTCCTGCACATAGCCCCCACAAAACAAACACAGTTTGACTTTGGATTTTGTACAAATTAAACAAACAAAAGTTGTTGACTAGTGAGCTTGAAAGGTGATTAGATTCAGAGGGAGCCACGCTAGCTGTTTCCCCCTGTGTCCAGCCTTTATGCTAAGCTAAGCTAACTGTCTTCTGGCTGTAGATTCCTATTCAGTGTACAGACATGAGAGTTGTATCGATCTTCTCATCTAACCCTCAGAAAGAAATTGAACTTGAAGTGAAGTTGAACTATTCCTTTGAGGCTACGTCATCCTCTCGTCTCTCACACACACAGACGAAGACATTATTCCAGTATTGAGAGCCCTTCCAAACTGCTGTCCATTAGGCTCCTCATCATTCCTGCTTTCAAGAAGAACTGTTCCGTTTCATTATTGCTTCAAGTCCTAACGAGGTCTTTGCTTCTATGAAGTCTTTATTGCTAAAATACTACCCTGGCTTCAAATAGATCTCAATCATCGTGCATCAATTAAACTCACAAATCCCAAGTTTCCACAGATGCTGATTTAGTTTGGTTGTTGAAGCTCGCAGTAGTGTTTGGTCTCAAGCGGAAGAATTTAAAATGTCCATACTGTAGAATCCAGTCAGGCTAAGATCATGTGCAACTTCAAAAGGTAACACTTATGTATACTGTAACATTCATTTATGATGGTCCACAGCTGTAAATGCATCAGTGAGTCCGTGTGTAACAGCGAGGAACAGTAGCATCCTTCATTCTGGTTGGATAAACATCATTGCTGGTTAATTCAACATTTTATTTCTCTAAAAGTACTACATAAAAAGTTTTTGGATTGTTTTGTTTTTTAATATTGGAGGATACCACTAATTACAGATACAAAGTTATAGTACTGGCAGTGGATGTTTGTGTCTACAACAACAACAACAAATGACTCAGTGTATGTGTGTGTGTGTGTGTGTATGAATGTGTATGCATGGCATGTGTTATCAATAGTCATGTACTGTGTGTGTGTCCTCATTAGTAAACAGTGTTGCTCTCACAGGTAGGTGGTAGCCTCTCTGTTCTCCCTCTCTTTGGCCTGAGCCACGGCCACGTTGATGCACTGCAGCCACTCCTCAGCGTGTTTCTCATCCTCAGCTTTCAGCACGTACGTCTTGCTGTCTGTGAAGATCTCAAAGGCCCGTGGCAGGCCCCGATCACGGCGCTTCTTGGCTACCACCTGTGATGAAGAAAGAAGCAGATGACACACTCACACTGAAACATCTGTCTCCCTGGGAGGGTTGTCGCTGTCCTTTTTTTTTTAGATTGATGTGATTTGGCTTCATGTAGCCAAAGGATTTAGTTTGGGATCCACCCGCACGGTACACGATACCATAATCAGATGACATCAAAAGCTTTTAAATGACAACAATGTAACCAAAAAGGTTTTGGGAGCAGGTTTTTGAGGGATGATCACAATATAACTGCCTCACCTTGACACTTTGCACCTTGCTCAGCTCAATAGGGATGTCATCCAGCTCATCTTTCTGTGGGGTGGACAAAACATCACAGTAGTTCAAAAGTCTTCATTTTCCAACAAACACGAACAAAAAGTAACATTTGCATTTTGGAACATAAAACGGCGTACGTTAACAAACTACTCAGTCAGCGCTCTGCACTTGGCAGACGGCTTTCAGTGAAGCAAGATGTGGCTCATTTTCTCTTGTTTCTCTCTTCTTCAATATCAGGAAAAAAAATAAAAAATCCAATATTGGTCTGGCTCTAGCACAAAACCAGAGCTAGCTGTAAGGCTCATGGTAACTGCCAACATCCTTTCTGTGGTGTGTGTGTGTGTGTGTGTGTGTGTGTGTGTGTGTGTGTGTGTGTGTGACACTCTTTTACCTCCCGGCTGGCTGTGCTGAGGGTCTGATGTTTCCCACAGCAGATCCATATCAGTGGATTCGTGCTGTTATTTAGTTGGACAATTGATGGATTTTTGCCATATGGCCTATGACAGCTGGAATCCGAACCGGACAGTCCATTAAGACATTGTCTTATAATGCTTTAAGTAATCGCACCTCAAGTATTTTGTACCTTAATGTGTAACTTAACTCATTCTTTCATATTTCTTGACAGCTTGCATTTAATGAGACGATGGTGCTAGAATTAAGCCAAAGACTTAAATATCCTTTGGATACTCAAGGTGTCCAGAGAAATGAGTGTATTTCTGTCTGTATTTGTTGTAACAGCAATATTATACTTTATCTATATTGTTATACAATTATATGGTATCAATATTCATATTTGCTCTCATTTCCTCTCAAATCACCTTGAATTGTACATGAACAACACGCTGGGTTTCAGAGATTCTCAGAGAAAGAGTGAGATACTCTGGTACTCTCAAACCTCTCACGTCAAATGTGGATGAAAACAACCTGTTTTTTTTGTTCTTAATCTCACTCCCTACTTGGGAAAAGGTCTTTCACAACATAGGCCTACCAAAATAGCGCCAAAACAAAGATGAACTGAGCTCTGAGAACAAAGACTCAAAACCTTTTTGTGCAATACCATCTGGAAAGGAGCACAACGACTATTGTTAGGAGTTCAACAAAGAGAGCTGAAATCTACTTCTGCGTTTCAACCGCCAGAGAATATCCCAATGTTTCCAGATATTCCTCTTTGATGTCGTGCCTCCCTTTTTACTTTTTGGGAGCTGATTGTATAAACATGTCTCAAGATCCAGAGAACACCTAATCAATCTCCTGTCGGCTGTGAACATTATTTCAATTATGATAAATTGTTTCAATTATAATAAATTGTTTCACTCCTGTAGACGAGCGCCATAAACCCAGATATAAGCACGATAACACAGAAGTGTAGTATTTCCCAATAAATCACATTTTCTCATGGACTGATCTGACTGGAAATATTGTTCTTCCGTCAGCTGGATGAAATCAAACTTGACCTTTGTCAGGCCTTTGACCTGAGCAAAATGTTAGACCGTGCTGCTTTTGCTTAAAGTTTTGATGAAACAAACCTTTCCTTTCCACAAAAAATTCTCCGATCAGTAACCTTAGCCTTTGTTCGACCTTACGGTAAGTCACCAGCAAACACATTGCTCATTGCTTGAACTCACACCCCGACCCACGAGGCAGTACCTCCTGCTCTGTGTTTGCTACTTGTGCGTAATTATATCTGCTGTGAGTTATAGTGGGTGAGAGTGACTCAGGTTGTTGCAGCATCATGCTTTGGTTCTTGGGAGTCCCCCAAGAGGCCTTACCGGGGCCATTGTTTGTCACAGTCGGATTCACCAGATGCTCCTGAGGGATAATGAGCTGATCACGAGATGTGATTTCCACTGTTTCATACAGGGTTTCATCATGATTCAAATGACACGGAACTAGGAAACATTAATAAAGATTTTCTGAATGAGAGGCCAGAGACAGTGTACATGTGCGAGGATGCTTAATTTCCATTGATTACGTACTGATTTGCCTCTGCGGAAGAGGAGCTGGTTTCCTGCCAGGGTGAAGTAACGGGTTTTCCAGCGCTTGATGAACTTCCAGCGGACCTGCTTCTCCTTTAGCTTCCCCTCGATCAGAGGCTGTCCCTCCTGGTTCACAACTAGAGGGCCACACAAACAGAGACAGAGAGGGAGAATTATGAATACAAATAAATGAAATATAGTGCTTTTTAAAAAATGTTGTTGCCCATTTACTTGACTTTATAGCTGACCATCAGTAGATTGATCTGAAAGGTCTGCCAATATGATGCATTCATGAGCCTGTGGAGGGGTCGGACATGTGAGACTTGAATCAGTAATTGAACAGTACTGTGGTTATGAGCTATGTTACGAGAAAATCGAGCCCGAAAGGTGAAATAAAAAGTTTCTAGATTCTCAAATAGATTTGTATAGCGTAGGGCAGGCCAGGCCAGATGCAGCTCACGGGATAATTTCATAACCCCCTACATGGTTGGAATGTATTATAACATCTGGCTCACAAATATCTATTTTTCCATTTCTTCCTATTTGGATTTTCCCCCAGTCTTTTAAATCTACAGTAATCATTTACTTTTGTATTATTATTATTTTTAGGATGCAACCTGGCTCATGGCCCCTGAATAATTCAAGATTGAGACCCATGCCATAGGGAAATGAATGGAAGCCAACGGCTGCCTGCAAGACATAAAAAATGAATTCCCAAACTCCCAAAGACTCTGAACATGTTGTAACAACCATTGTAAATGTAAGTGAATGCACAAAAATGCTGATCTTTATCCAAATAAAGTGAGATAACATGTCACATTTTTGCATTTAAAGCACAGCTGATCTGAGACTCACATCATTAATTCTATTCTGTTCTCAATTCCCTTCACTTTTATTTCATCCTGTTTCTTTAGTTCGTAGTTGTAATCTTTTATAACCCTATAAAGTACACATTGTATCTGATGAAATTGTAGGATACAAACAAACTTGAACTTCCAGTGAACATTAATGAGTTCAGTTACTACGTTTAAGCAAAAACATTTTGTATTAACGCCCCCGAAGTGAAGTCTGGACTGGTCTGATTACAAACCCTCACCCACATCAACCTCCTGGTTGTGTGTTTGTGTGTGTGTGTGTGTGTATATTTTGTTCAAGTATATAACTGTTTTTCTTGAATAGAGATGACCATCTTGTTTTTTTGGACCAACATGAAACAAATTGATCGGCTGAAGTGACCACAGATGAATGTTCAGTACCTGATTGTGTGATATGTTTGACTGTGTCTGAGCGACTGTGTCTGAGCGACCAGAACACAGATGATTTGGCTGGTTTAGGTTTGGTGCCAGTAAACCAGGACTTCAGATGTTGACCACGAAAAAACAGAGCCACTCTTTGTATCCACGACGATGACTAAAGCAGTCAAGAGATTACTGCAATCTGATAAGAGTGTATATGTATATGTGTGTGTGTGTGTTAATGTGTGGGCTTACTGGAAAGATGATTCACAGAGGTGGCTGTGGCCAAACATGAAACATAACATGACAGAAGGAGCATTTTTGAAGACATTATTTCAGGGTCTGACAACTTTTTATGGGCCTTTGATCGTATGATTTGAGATTTAAAATAAAAAATGAATTTGAATACTCAAAAAATATGGATACAACATAATGGAGAACGACATCCTTTGCAGGGCTGTAACAGAAACATTGATTCCTTCATCATCCGTAATCTTATTTTTGGGGGCGTGGCCATTCGAAGAGTTTCGTCTGGAAGTGTATTCAGCATCCAGCAGCTAAAGTGAACTGCCGTCAATGGGTTGCGGCCCTGTTGCTGCACAGAGCGCTGTTCACATTAATATTAAACGTGTTGCATGTCCAAATGTATCCGACTTAAACACCGCATGTTCTTGAGTATGTTCCAATCGTCTGAGTAAAACATTTACATTCCTTCCAAATTGTCAGTCTGTGTGTGTGTGTGTGTGTGTGTGTGTGCGCGCGTGTGTGTGTGTGTGTCCTCTGCACATTGACTTCCTGTCAGACTGTTTAGACAGACACACTGCTTATATACAGTTGGATACACTCCCATCATTACTGTGTGCCGGCTTCTCTGCCTCATCTAACAAATATTCGTTGAGTGCAGAAATAAACTTGTCTGCTGCATAAATCATTGGGCCTCGTGCCGTATCTTAAAACGCACACACTGAGTCACAACCAATAATGTATGTTTCCGCTGCATTTAGGCTTCTATTTAGATCCGTCCACGTGTAGTCACATGACCCATAGCTCATTTTTATTTCTGAATCTGAATAAGGCTTCTCTGCCAGTGCTACATTTTCAGGTTCATGGGGGACAGGATTTCAAAACTGTGACAAGAGTCAAGTGTCCGACCCAAATCATTAGCAGAAACAGCTGTCCACTCCAAACCAGCCTAATTATGCCCCCGGGGGCCCAAACATAAACACGTTCCTGTTGGGATATGTCAATTTGTTTGGCTTTTATAATGTATGATTTGTGGATTTGTGGTTTGGTGTTTGTAGTCTTTGGCTCGAGTACGACAACATCAGGATGAGGTGTGAGGAGAACAGCGAGATGTTGTCCTGCAAGAAAACGATGGGTTTAAACCACAGTTCCCTGACTCCCCCTTGTTAACCATCAACATTAGGAAAACAATGTGGTTGTAAACAAGTTACCAGGCCCCCACACATCCAACTGTGTTAATGGCAAGTTTTTCCTTTCTGAGTAATTGTAAAAAATGCCAAGTTATAACAAAGAGAAAAAGTGCTTCTTGTAACGTGCCTAGCTTTGCAAAAACAAACCAACAGCTAAAGGGAATCCCTGCAGCACTCTACGTTGTTTGTTCACAGGTCATACTTTGTTTCTTAGTGACATGAAGCACAATGTAGCTAATTTGACAGCTAGTCCGTACTTTTGTGAATCCAGTTTCTTTGTTACTTTGCACTTTTTACAATATCTTTGCTCTAACTTTTATTCATTGTATATTTTTCCGATTCACAACTCAAAGGCTAAATATTGTCTTTCACTTTTATTGGAAGTATGTTTAGCTTGCTACGCAAAGTCCTGGTGCTGCTTGGACATTCAAAACCTACAGTAAGTTACCACTATGCTGTGTAACTCTATTTAAGAGTCTCATTGATATCAAGACCTCTACTTCAAGAAGGACCTGAGAGCAAAAAAAGCATTTACAGTGAGACAGCCAGAAGAGAACCATAAAGTTTGACAAACAACATGTTAAAAAAGTGTCACAAAGACTCATAAAAAGTTCAGATGATGAAGCTGTAAAACCTCAGACATGAATAAAACCTCTCCGACAGATAGTTCTCACACACACACACACACACACACACACACACACACACACACACACACACACACACACACACACACACTTTATTTTAAGATAAAATAATGCCCTAAATGCCAATTTTTCCCCTGGTATCAACAATGGTATTGAATATCAATATTTTTAAAAATATTAGTCAAAGTTAGAAATTCCAGTATTGTGACTAGACCGGACCTTTTATTTCTATATAGGGTAATTTCCATAATATTGTCAGACACGGATGCTAAGAATCTGAGCCTGCCAGTGGCACAAACAAGCACTTTCAGTGGACACAATGATGCATTGACGCTGCGCAAACTGCCCTCGCAGCTCGTTTTGCAGCTGCCGGTTACATTGTTCCCCCACGACACTGGACAAATAAAAAAAAATTGTATTACCATTAGTCACTTGGATACAAAATAATGGAAAATATGAAGAAAAAAAACAGAAGTTACCCTTTCAGTCATTATTAGATTGCCTACCGTAGTTCAGATTTAAATGAGAGAAGAGTGGAAGATGTGACTGTAGAGCTTTATAGGCCAATATCCTGAAATAGTTATCCCTTCTTGTCAATAACAAGGTATTAGCCAACATGTTTCCTTATGACCACAGCCCTGCCTGAGGATATTAACGGCCCCTTTGACAAATGCTGTCTAAAATCATTTGAGCACACTTCCCTAACTCTCAGAACTCCATCTTTAATAATGACACTCGCTTATACACTTTGGCACAGCGGGATGAACGTCTCTCTTCAGCCAGGGAATCTCCTGAATTTGCAACATAATTCCTGGAGGTTGGGAATTTCTGTCCAGCGTGTCTTCACTGATTGATGGCAAAATGATGGAAAGTCATTCTTGGGGTTTTCCATCTTTTTTTTTGCAAACAGGGGATCAGTCTTCCCGACATGAGTGAATGTGTGTTCACACCCACATGTAGAGGCACGAGGGAGTGAGGGTATATCTGCACATTTTAAAGTGAGTGTATGTTTGAGATAAAAGGCCTAAAGGTTCACTCAAGACAATTATCTCCTGTCTTGTTTCTAGTGGTTTCACACAAACCAGTTATCTCTGTGGTAAGTTTGGTGATAAGGCAATAAAAACTCAATAACGCCACAAACACCGGAAGTGAATTAGAGAGGGAACAAGTTGAACCTGCGTATCTTTTTCTGGCATGTCCACACATACAGTACATGCACAAACACACACACACACACACACAGACACACACAACTCTGCTCGTTACCACTCACTTCAAAGGCATTCCAGTAGTTCAACTCAACAGTATATCGTAAAGCATCATGGAGTTGCAGTAACAACGGAAAACACTTCACCTTTCTCTCTTTGTTTTTTTTTTATCATTCAAAACACGAGACCAGCTCCTTGCTTGTGTGTGTGTGTGTGTGTGTGTGTGTGTGTGTGTGAGACCTATATGTAGTAAGGTGAGCCACTCAGGCAAAGCCAGCGAGCATTTCATTGTAAAATGTTGGCGGGTGGCAGCTGTTAATGTGAACAGCATGCGTACATGCTAAATATGTGAAGTGTTATGTGCTGCGTTTGTGATAAAAATGCAAAAGTGGGTCACCTAAAAGTGACACGGATCCAATTCCAAATTGCACAGGGTCTGAAGTCAAGCTGTTACGTTTGTTTTGTGAGATGAGTCATTGCCGCCATTTACTGTAACTTGACCTAATACGCTGGCTGGAGCTGGACAGCTTTCAGTTGGACATTTGTTTTTATTTCTGGCTACGACTACATATTGTGAGCTTGTTTTTTTGGACATATTCATTTTTGGTGAAAGGCCTGTTCATATGTTTTACATTTTCATAAACCATTTTAATTAAGGTTCATGTACAAATTTGTGTTTGTGTCCAATATTTGATGGCATGGATACAGGCACTGTGGTATGATCACCAACCCAAATATATAAAAGTGCTATACAGTATGTACCAATTATTGTGTCTAAAGCGAAAACATCTTTCCTGAAAATCCCTTAAAAAAAGAATTAAAGGAAAAAGAAATAATGTTCTGTAAACATGTTTTGCATAAAGTGTAAAGTAGCCCCTGTTCTTCAACTGCCGACAGCTGACTGATGATCAGCGGCAGATGATGTTGGTTCAGGGCAACCACTGAGTTCATGTGACTGACACAGAAATGTCAGGCCTCAGGTGGTAAAGGTCACAGAGGGGTCCCTTATTTAACACAAAATTCACATGTCAATACACATCAGGACTAATTTTAATTTCACTGACTGCCAAGTAGCATGAAGTGCCTCCAAGTCCTTATTTCCTTGACTCATATCACACATACTCAAGTGTACAAGTATATGCTGGCTGTATGTTGCTCAATTGCTTTGGAATGTGTTAATTTCCTGTTTCAACAAAAACTCTCATCACTGGCCATGCCGAGGTGAACAGCTGACTGTTTGTGTGTTAACTACATGTTGTTGTTAACAGGTTTAATGATAGTGATTTCAGTTCTGCAGTTACAGTAAGCGTTAGTAAGTAAAAATACTTAGTTCGGAAAAGATTGCGAAATAGTTAGGTTTAGGAAAAGATCATCGTTTGGGTTAAATTAACTACGGAAGGGCCGTTACTGAAGTACGCAAGTTACGTGACAAATAAATGAACGTTGACTTCTTGTTGTGCATGGGGAACAAACAGCGGTCTCTTTGGTCAAAGATTGGTGTTTGTTGGACCCATCCGTCTCCGCCCGCCCTGTGCTTCTGAAGACTTCATACTTCCTTGTGATTACGTGGATAACATACAAAATCATTTCATGGAATATCTACGGATTACAACGCATCACTTTTCATCGGTATAGCTACAAAGCCTGGACTACGAGGGGTAAGTTGTGTCATATGGGTGAACTAACCCTTTAAGCGTGTACCAGTCAGACATGCAGAGCAGTCGAGCCATCCAAGGATACAAAGACACAAATGCTTTTGTAAACACATGTATCCACGCACGCACGCTTCCAATTACACCATCCCAATGGGAAAGTACTACTATTCCCTTTTTTTCAGTCCTGTAATGTAGAGAGACTGGCATGAATCTAAAAGGTAATCATCCGTTCCTTGCAGTCATTCAGCTGGCTCAGTGATTACAATGTTCTGAGCAGCAGAGCTGGAAGAATGGCTTTCATTTGGCTTTTTGTTGTGTTTGGATCGGGCAGGCGTTGACGGGTGTGTGTGTGTGTGTGTGTGTGTTTACTTCTGTGCATGTGTGCTTGTGTATTTGAAGAAATGGATGACGACAAGAGAATGATATGGAAGAAAGTGAAAATGAAAAGCTGTGAACCCAGCTTAACGACATATAAATGAACCAAATGAACAGCCAAGATCATTCATCGCTCACTAAATCATCTATTAACTTTACTGATGACTATAGAACCACTTCCAAGTGAATTAGTGTTGTTCCAAGTGCTCAATGTGCTCTCAGATGACTTGTACATGTATGTATGCAATATGTTATTTGTATTGTTTTAACAGCAGACACTCTGTGTATGTTTCCTTCGGGACAATAAAGTCTATCTTATCTTACTTACATTTTCACTCTTATATTCCACTGATCGACACAGTTGGTGGCTGAAACGTGGAAGGAAATATGGCAAAGCAGAAAAAAAATCTGACTGATAGCTCGCAAAAACATGGATGTAAACAATGCTGGATTCGTTATATTTGAAAGTGTTTTTAGTGGCAGGAAATGGACACAATGTGTTTTACTTATAAACTGTAAACATGACTGTGTACAAGAACAACTCCTCAGTGTATCTTTAAGTTTATTCTAATAATTATGGTTGTTTGTAATATCAAAATAACATGCTTTATTTCCTTGACATCTCATAAATAACTCAAACTCAAATGACCCAAGTTCTTTTCTTATTGTTGCTACATACAACTTGTGAGACACTGATGCGGTAATCATCTGTAATTTTACCAATTTACCGTCTCTTTGCTTTCACTTTCTGGCAAATACCTGCTGGCTTCTTAAAGCTGCCAAATCAAACAGCAGAGCCTCAAAACAACATGTTGCTGTTTGGCAAAAAAGGTTTAAAGCTACTCATTTTGATTTCAAGTCAAATTTCTCAGAAGTCAGTCCCTCTCATTCTTACATTATTTCTTCATCACACAGCATCTGCCACGAATTGCACTCTTCTAACACTCTTATATAACTAATAGCTGCTTCTATGAAAGACTGACCCGAGAGAGATACGCGTAGATTTTAAGCTCTGTCACATTTCCTTTGAAGGCTAAACTGTCACTCATCGATTTAGAGACTCTGTAAATGTCTCATCACTCAAACTACACACACTTTCTGTGTTTCACACAGTGGAGAAACGAGTGAGAAGAGACGAGAGATGCACAACAGTGTAAAATAAGATACGATTATCTGTTATCAGTCCCATAGCGGAGGAATATGCAGTGTAGTAGCAGTAGCAAAGGGAACAGTGATATAATAGATGAGTAAGCATATAGTTCAGATATAAATAGTAAACGGTAGAAGATATTAGACGGACTGAATGGTTGAATTCACATTGTTAAACATATGAGAGACGGACCTAAGGAAGAAAGTCTGAATAGTGACGAGTCGCTGTTAGACAGGTGTTTAGAGAGGACAACAAGGGGCAGGAGCACTTTAGGGGAAACCACAGAGGAATTTAGTCGTCAAAGTGAATAATTTGATGGTAATATATGAGAGGATATCTGAGGAGCAGAGGGTTAATTCTTCCTGTCTATTTTTCCTTGTGTGCTTCCTCTCTGCCTCACCCTTTTTATACTTTTATTGGCCGTGAATTTATTGATTTTATTTGCTTATTTCATCCATCAGCGTGTGCATCATCATTAATTCACGACATGTTAATTTCACCGTTAAATTCAACGTATACAGAAGAAACAATACTCTCACAGTAACGGCGAACTGATTCTCACAGAGCACTTAATCGTCTGCAGGAGTCGTCAAATTCTGTACGTTAGCCTATGAAAATTGTCTATATTCCTAATCCCTGTCTGTTTTCTTAATGAAGATTCTGATATTAATATGAAGTTGATGAAACAGAGAATGTTAACAGTTGCAACAATAATATGCTTTTTCACAAACTTCTCCGTTTGTATGAAACCAACTTGGTTATGCCCGTACAGTAGACTATGTGTACTCTGATCATGGTATTATTTGGCCTGTGTGTGTGTGTGTGTGTGTGTGTGTGTGTGTGTGTGTGTGTGTGTGTGTGTGAGACTGTACCTGTGGCCTTCTCAGGATTGTTACACATGAAGCAAAGCCAACCTTCCTCTTCCTCACTGTAGCCAAACAGGTCAAAGAACCGCACCTCCTCCAGCTGAATCTGGAGACTGTCCAGGTCCTGAAGACAGATGGAAAGAAAACAGAATAGCTATTGAATAATCCTGTATATTTTAACTTCCTATTTGGTAGATCTGTATTAATATTGACAAAAGATCTTTTTCACCATGTCATGGTAGGAAAAGCACGAGTGTAACTAATAAGAATAATGAGGTCTGAATTCTATTTAGCTTCTTCAGTTTCCTGGTACCGTGCATGCTGGCTCACTGTGACAGCTGACTAGGAATAAATACAGGGAATACTGTGTCCGATCCATCCAATCATATTTTTATTCATTCTGTCCTGCACATTACATCTGCACATTGCCCATATAGCCTACATTATAACTGAATCATTAGGACATTTGAACAGCTGTGTATTATTAAATTAAAGCCGGCATCATCAACTTTCTTTAACGGTTTAAGATGCTCACGTTGTCTGTATGAGCTAATACTGACGCATCATCCCTCATTCTGATCCCATGGATAGTTTCTACAACACAAAATACTATAAAGACTGAGAAGATATAAGAAAACTAAATGGGAATTTATAGGAGAGGTTTAACCAGCCCACATAAATCTGTTAAAGCTTGTTAAAGCTGCTGTACAGGAAGACACACACACATACAACAAATCACAAGCAGAGTACACACAGATGGTAAGTGGTCCTCAACTCTAAGAGGTACTTAAAACCTTGACATTCCAGTCATGGAAGCAACTGTGCATCAGTGTGTGTGTGTGTGTGTGTGTGTTTCAGAATAGAAAGTAATGGAAACCAATATAAATCCCCGAAGACCCCCTGCACATGTTAAGAGTTATACTTCACTTTGAATACACACAAACACACTTCAATGACAGTTAAACCCACGAGATAATACATACTTATCTGAAAACAGAAGAAGATGATGGATTACTGTCATCAGTCTTCACGACAAAGAGACACTCATCCTGTGTGTGTGTCTTCATACTGTACTTGCGTACATTTGCTGTTTAACCTAATCTCTCTGGAATGAACTCACGCTTTAAATATCCTGACCACCAACGCTTCATCATGTCTCTGAACTCTCCAGTCCTGATGACCCATTTAAGAACGAGTGTAGTGTTATTGACCACGGACAAGGTACTCGCATGAAATGCCCAGAGGGAACTGGACTTTAAGGAATATATGAAGCTACTAGTGACCGAGCTACTAGTGTGTCCTTGATGTTAACGAGCGAGGATTTCACACGCACACACACACACACACACAGAATTTAGTTTCATCCATATATCAGAGCCGTCCTTTGTGTTTTAATTGAGGTGAAAGGGCTTTGGCCTGCGGATACACATAAACCAGGAACATGTGTGGCTGAGAGAGATCTGTGGATTTACGCAAACTTTATTATTCTGATACGGTTTAGAGGACTAAGTGGTCTTCAGGAGACGCATGTTGAAAATTTGAGAAATGCTGACTATGATTATTGAAAAGTCTGAGAACAGCGTGAGAGGCTGAAAGGTGGATGAGGAGGTGAAAGAAAGGGCAAGAAGAAGAGAGACCGGATAAAGAAAACATCCACAAATGGTTTCAGAGGCGAGTACAGTACGAGTACAGTACAGTTAGTTTGCATAGTAGGCCATCAAGGCATCATTAGAGTTTCAGCTCTCTGTTTCATCTTGAGACTAAATCATTTCCACCAGAAAGAATATCATTATTCATTTAGAGTCTCGTTTCTGACCAGCTGATGAATTCAAGTCCAACATTCACTCTTTTAGCTCTGTTTTTGGTCTCTACCAACTCCTGAGGGAAATATCTGACTCTTTAGAGCTAAATGCTCCACTATGTTCACCAGCTAGCGCCAACTGTGTCTGTTTGCTGTTGGGAGGCTGGGCAGGTAGTAAACACTGGGTTTTTAGAGCTTTTTTTACAGAAAACATCTGAAAACAAAGCTCCGTAAAAGCCCGAGAGCAGCTGCAGATCCAGGTGATATTTCTCTGTAGGTTCATAAGAACAGCCACAATGTCACACTGTTGATACATTGCTATAAATTAAACATTTATTATAGCCATTTTAAGTACAGGATCTGGATACTTCCTCTAATCTAGGATACTCATTCAAGGAAATAATGCTACACAGATGAAAGATGAAAGAACTACCACGTGTGGCTGACAAACAGAAGTTGCTCATTGCAGTTACTTGTTGAATAATTCAAGCCTGCACACAGTAATCTTCATTCCAACGACTGTTGGCTCTCAGAAGAGACAATAAAAATAGAGACTTTTTCTGGATTAAACAATGCCCACACAAATGCCAAGGTAATTAAAATAGCTTGAACATTGTTGACTGATTACAAAGCAAAGCTGATCTGAATCATCCATTCAACAAAGGAAAGACAGAAGTGGAAAGACGACGAGGGGCAGACCGTGAGTCAGAAGTTGAGCAACACTGTGTGAGAAACAATGAATCAGGGAAAACACGGCCCAGATCTGCTGCATAACACAACGGGAAGGGAATCATTAACTTAAATGAGTAAAACACCACATATGAGTCCATAATACGATGAAGAAACACTGGCTGAGTGGGTGAGTCTGAATATAATCTGTTTATCCTCATGTAACCCCCTTCACCCCTTCAGTACGCCCCCCTCTCTCCTTCTGCACATCACCCTCCTCCCTCTATCGCCGTTAGTAGATCACCATTATAATGTGATCCCGATGCAAGATTTGAACTGCACATGACAGATTACAAGCGACGATGGAGAGCTGCACTGAATCTGCAAAACGACTCTGTTGTTCTCATGTTCAGTTTTAAAAAGCTGTGTTATTGAAATAAGTAAATTAATCAGAGTAGAGAGATTCTCTCACTGCTTTCTTTGTAGTCTCACCTATTGTTGTATTTTGTTATAATTTAAAAGGGGAACTTCATCAATTCTACACATCAAAGTCAGCTTACAGGTCTTGAGATCAAATGAGAAGAGGCTTGTGATGATGAGACGAGACAGGACAGGATTAGACCAAAAGGAGAGGACAGTAGAGCAGACGTGAGGACAGAGAAGCTTAATGGAGGTTTCCTGAATAAACTTAACCAGAGACAGAGAGCAAGGACAGTGGGAGGTGGAGACAGGAAGAGGAGTAGAGAGGGGAGTGTGAGTCAGGAGAAAGACGAGTGGATGAGAAGTGGGAGTCTTGGAAGGGGGAGTGGATGAAGGAAAATAAGCAAGGCTTTATTATATATGTCTCTCAGGAAAATGTCCAACAATGTCTGGGCATGAATGCATGATGTCCTGATATTAGAAGCCAATTCCAGGACGCAACAATTCCCACATGTAAAGCACATCCTGTAAGTCCTGTTGCTCCTTTAAAAAGGAGCAATTCGTCTTCCCACCCTACCTTTTTTTTTTTGTCTTTCCTTCCCCAAATATCTTCATCTAATCTCAGTCTTTAGCTTTACTCTATCTCTTGGTATGCAGCCTTTCTCCTTCATCCTCTCCACCCAAAGTTGTATCAACAAACGCTCTAACTCCGGGCTAAACGCAGAAGGTGAAACAATACTTGTCAAACATCTCCCTTCTCAGGCTTCCACTTTGCTGCCGTCATATCTTGTGCCATGTCCTCCCCTCTTTTCCGCTTTCTCTTCCTCTTTTCTCTTGCCACATCCTTTATTCTATTATACTTCTTCACAATCTTTCCCCCCCCCCGTCTTTTTCAGTCTGCATGTTCACATCTTCCTCCTTCATCAGTGTTTAATCACTCCACATATCACATGTTTCGTCTTTACTTCTTCTGCTTGTCCTACGATACTTTCCTCTCCTTGAAGCATTATTTGGAGTAACCTTAGCTCTCTCTCATCTCCAGTCGCCACTGTTATTCGTCTACCCTCTTTAAGGGACAACAGACGGTAGAGGAATACTGTGCGTAATCTTAATCACTCAGTGCCTGGATTCTTTTTTCCCAATCTTGCCCATTATTTCCCATAATGTCCTTTTCTTTCATCCTTCAATCTCCACTTTGCTCTCTCGTACTGATCTATGTCTCAACGCAATGATGGTGCAGCTCTCTAATTCCGCGAGGCTCATTTCAGTTTAATCTTTATCTCTTGACCCCTGACCAACTTTTCAAGTCTTTTTACGGTTTCCATTTTTTAAACCAATTCCCTTTTTATTGTTAATGTATCTTTCTCAACCTTTTCCTCCCAAGTATCTCACATCCTTTCTTTTCTGTTCATCCTTGAAGCTCCATCCCTCTCATCTTTGCTCACAGCAGCTTTTTATTATCTCTGTCATAAAACCACTAACATAAGATGCCAGAGGCTGTACATAACTCCTTCTTAAACCTCTGGAGCCTCGTGAAGCCCTATGGTATCCTTTTAAATCTCCCCGTCACTACAGACACAATCGATAACCTTTTCTGTCTGATGTATGTAATAGCTTTTCTTCCTCTTCGCATCTCTTCTCTCCTCGTCTTCCACTACATGTGTTTCTTATTGGCTGACAGGAGTGAAGCTGTAGGACTAACAGAGCGGGAAAGAAAGCAGAGAGAAAATGCAGAGCATATGGATGGAGGGAAAGGTCGTGGCCTTCTTATTCCCTCTTTGCTGTTAAATCTCATCTTCTCTTTTTGGTGTTTTTTCTTGGTGCTACCTGACAAATGAAAAGCCATATTAAAGCAAAAAGGGACGTCAAAAGTGCATCATTCTGTCAGTGTACACTGTGTACTTGGCAGGTTTGTTGGGTCGCTACCGGTTAGTCATCTAATTAATGCCAGCTCTGATCATCACATCACACTTTGTTATCTTTGGACAAAGCCAAGCTAGCTGTTTCCAGTCCTAACTGGCTGCTGGCTGTATCTTCATACTTCATACTCACACAGACGTGAAATTGATCTTCTCATTTAACTCAGAAGCAAAAGCAAATGAGCTGATTTCAGAATGTCAAACTCTTCCTTGAAGGTACGAGTGGTCCAGTCGGGGCCAGTCGAGAACCGCACAAAGCATATTTTACTGGTGGGTAAGCACGTAAATCAGAGGTTTTAATGGAGGCCGATGCAGTGAAAAACCATAAAACAGAAGTTTACAACCATGTTTGAACCGTTGAGCGTCACACAGCATGAATCTTCCTGCCCTGCAGTGATGGAATGTAACTATAAGTGCATTTACTCAAGTAGACATTTGAGGTACTTGTACTGAACATGCGTCTTTTCTTTTCATGGCATTTTTCACTTCTACTCACAGATCAGAGGGAAATATTGTACTTTTTAATTTACTAGAACTATTTCCCAGCATTAGTTACTAGTTGCTTAACAAACAAACAACCAAACAGTTGATACAAGTACAACTAAAAATGAATTTAAAATAGTTCTGGTAATTGGTAGAGTCATTTTTCATGCAAAAACATAATATACAAATTCACAAGTCCAGCTTTTAAAATGTGAGGATTTGCTGCTAATTATCATTATGACACAATGCTAATTATTTTGATATTTAGAATTTATGCTTAACAATGTTGAGGTCTGGACTGTTGGTTGGACAAAGCAAGCATCATGATGGTGTCACTTTGGGAGCTGGGACAGCATTTCTCACAATTTTATGATTTAGTGTTAGTGTGTTTATGAATAACTGGTTACGTTCATGCTCCATGTGGTAACCATAGCTGGTCCATCTGATAGAATACACAACACAACTTTAGAGAAAGACAAACCACAGCTGTATTTTTCTTTGTGGGTCTAATTATTTCCCAGCGACCACTTAGCTTGTCACATTATGAAAGGGCAGCATGAGGAACACCACCCACATCCACACACTTACAAAAACAGACATTGAAATGAGCACGCATATTCACAAACACACACACACACACACACACACACACACACACACACACACACACACACACATGATGAAGACGAGGCGTCGGGGCGAGTAGAGGCCTTGTATACAGAACTGTCCATTTAGTGCATTCCATATTCAAACAAAGTGGATGTTGAACTTTGACACTTTCCTATGTTGGAGTTTAGTTTTTTTTTGTTTCACTACCGATGACTTCATTCCCTCTGCTCAAGACAGATAGGGGGAAGCAGCATGCATGCACACACACACACACACACACACACACACACACACATGCACACACACAAACACACCTTCCTGTGTGGGGTGGTGTTCTGTGTCATAGCCATGGGGAAGCTGTGAGCTCCTTTTAGCTGCGTCTTCTCCCAAAGGGTGGCAAGCCTCTGGACACACTCATCCTTGGAGCAGAGAGCGACACTGGATTTACTCTGGTCAAAAGAGAGAGAAAAGAAAACAGCAGGGGAACAAAATTAAAATATAAAACAGAGATATGGTTCTGATAGAGACGGAGTCAAAATATTGGAGAAAAAAAGGTTGGGAAAACAAAGCTACTCTTGTTTGCCATTTTACATTCGAACAGATGCAACCACATCTTGCGTTCCAGGATAATCCTCAACTGTACAGCTCTTCATATATTCCCAAAAATGACACGGAGACTTTTCTCAAAAGGGCACAACATGTTTTTCTACTCTGCAACGTAAACCAACTTCAGTGAGCAAACCACAACCACATTGTCTGTGCACCTGTAGGTGGAGCAGCATGATGTGTATCCAAAGGTGAGGCTGTCGGCTGGTCATGTTGAAGCAGGACTTGGCGTACAGACAGTAGTGGCCCTTAAGAGGACAGGAGAACGACAGCTTGGCCACACACCCTCGATTTGAATCTGACACACACACACAAAAAGACAAACAAACACATACAAATTGCAAACATTTGATGTTCCTTGAACATGGAATTCATGTAACTTTGGGAAAATGTTTACAGAGTGATTCATGCAGGGACACCGCGTCTTGTAATCATCAGAAGATGTCTTCTCTTCCCACCACCACCTCCCAGGAACTCCCACCTCAAAGCCAAGGACAAGAAGCCAGGAACAAGAAACCATGCAGGGACAATAAACCGGTGACAGTTGCACGTTTCTGTGCTTCATGTGGAAATTAACTAGATCAGAATGGTGGTCAAAATATGTATTTTTTATTTTTTTTTGGAGTGCTTCATTTTAGCATTTCATTTGTATTTTTTGCAATAAATAAGAACATTGTTTTAGTTGTGTCTGATTTAACGAGTAAAGAGGTTTAGGATTTCTTCTGTGTTTAGAGCAATTAATGACACAACATTTTGTTAATAAGTCTATTCATTTTGTGGTGGAAAGTTAGAGGAGAGGATTGATACACTCAAAGCAAAGAATGTGGATAGTGTGCACATCCAACCTACAGCTGCAGCGCAAAAGACAGCATACAAAAGAAAAGTTGTCCGCATAATGATATTTGCACGCTCCCAAAATTAAATTAAAATGTAATTGACGTCACGTTTTTATCTATATGGGCTTCACAGGCGAAAATCCATATGAGCATTAAGCACGCTATACAAACAGAGAAAAATGCAGAACAAAATCTCCCATACAACGGCAAATAGTTGTTTTTTTGTACGGATTAAATAAATCAGTTATTAAGTGCTGGCAGGGTAGCTATTTCCCCCTGTTTGATTTATTTTTGCTAAGCTAAGCCAACTGGCTGCTGGCTGTAGACTTATATCAGAGGTATCAATCTTCTCATCTAACTCTCAAAGGAAGCGAATAAGAGCCTTTCACAAAAATGGTTAAAGAAATCAAACATCTATATCTTCTCTTAAGTTAATAACAAAGTGAAACTATCCATGCTTCAGGATGAAGTGGTTCAAAGTGATATGAAGCCAAACTCAACCTTACTTTGTTTTTCGGCTCATGGGGATAAACTCAGATGCCTCAAAATTGCACAAAACAAAATCGTAGGAGACGCTATGGTAGAGAATTTAAACCTACATGTGTATGAACTATACTGTGTATGTTTATCCTGCGTCACTCTTTAGCACAGGTGTGTTTCTAAGAGAGGTCGTTTGTATCTGATAGTCGGTGACGCTGTATATTCTTTGTGTCAACGTGTGGGTGTGTCCATGTTTGGATTGAGGATACATGTGCGCTCTTCTGTATAATCCTCCTCCCCTGAGATAGAGGGGTCGGCAGCTCCATGATGACATCATCCAGCTGAGACCACCTGTGACATCATCAAGTGCTAAGGGGTCAATTCTCATTAAGAGAAAATGCAAAGCACCAATTATGAATGGAGGAGTGAAAGTCTGTCTATGTGTATGCGTTTAACATTTGTATATTTCAATTCTTTTTTCAGATTTAATCAATTAACCAGAGGCCAAAGGAGGAGTTTGTTATTTTTTTGTCTTGTTTTCTGTTTTACACATGTGCATACATGTGTGTTTGTGTGTGTGTGTGTGTGTGTGTGTGTGTGTGTGTGTGTGTGTGTGTGTGTGTGTGTGTGTGTGTGTGTGTGTGTGTGTGTGTGTGTGTGTGTGTGACTCCTGGCTGCCTCTTAGTTAAAATGACATTAAGGCCAAAGGTGGAGCAATAACATCCCCTCCTGTCAATCAAAATATCATCACCTATCATGTCATGTTTGAGTCTGGAGCTGTGTGTGTGTGTGTGTGTGTGTGTGTGTGTGTGTGAGCTTTGTCTGTTCCTAATAAGACTGAAGCTGTGTCCCCATAGGTGGGGCTCACTGCTGCAGATGACTCAGACTAAGGAATAGAGAAAGGACTCTACTGCCCTATTGCATACTCATGTAAGTATTTCTGTGTTGTAAAGTGTGAACTGATGTGTATTGTTGAATTTGTACACACACACATAACTAGAGGTGTAAGGTACCAGAGGTCTGGTTGATGTGCTGATCTTGTAAAATATGTTTATGTCATGTATCAAATGCATATTCCATGTTGGCGTTGGTTGAATTTAGCTGTTTGATTTACATCCCATTACAGGAGGGGCTGCATAAAAAAAAAAAAAAAAAAGGTGAGCAGGCGGTGCAACGGTATATAAAATGGCAATAAAGTCTTAATTCAAGTGAAGCAAATCAAATTGAAAAATGGAAAATAAGCAGAAATCATAAGGCATTAATGAAACTATATCAAATATCAAATTGCTGAATATGAGAAGAATCAGAGGGGAAATGTGAAAATGGATTACAAAGTTTAAGTAAGTGGATTAGATTAGTTTGGAAGAGGTTTCGCATTTCATTGTTTTTTCACATGAACTGCGTGGCCCCTGTTTCTAGTCAGTATGCACTGCAAGGACTAAGGTATGAAAGCATGCGTGCACACAAAACTGCACCTCTACATATATACATGTACTTCATGCATACTACATGTATACATAACACTCATCTGGTCCTACTTAAACCTGACTATGTTGTAGAGATGTAACAGAATCTAATAACCCTGCCCATTTCAAAACAAGTCCGTGATTAATTTTTCCATTAACAAATTAGCTCGGTGACATTTGCCATATAGAGTTTGGTTCATAGGTTTTGTATCAGAGTACATTCTTTCCCTCCAGATCAACAACAAGTACAAGTTCACTGGAGTGTGCAGCTGAATAAAAAGGATAAGTCTGGCAACTCTCCTGTGAAAACAGTAAAACACATTTAAGATGACTTTAAGATGATGCCATTTTAAATCTGCAATATTTGTTTGCATGGTGGTTTGAATATAATGTGAAACTGTTAATGAGGTCAATGGGGGACAAAGACAATTAAGTAAATGGTATCATTCTACGTCACATGTAAAGACCCGAACTAAGGCCGTATTTGGACAAATGGTCTCGGGGAGATAAAAAAAATACATCAACAAAATGAACTAAATATTTACTTTGCTTCTCAGTAACTAAACTGCCACTGCCAAAATTGTTGGAGTTCATACCAGAGATATATGCTACAGGATCCTCTTGATGCCGCACACAAAAAGATGCAATATACAATATATATATATATATATATTGAATCATATATATGAATCATAGAAGGAGTGTAACTAACACTGGGGTAGAAGGGAAAATCACAGAGAAGCACATGAAACATTAAAACAAAACTATTCCCCCTCCAGAAATAAATCCCTGTCTGATTGGGTCTAAATGTGTGTGTGTGAGATGAAGAATGATAGTGTGATAGTGTGAGAGGAGGTGTATCATTAATCATCCCCCAGCCACCACTTCTGAATGTAATCTCACTCAGGTTCAGCAGGTTACACAAACCCTCCCTCTGCCTCTCTCTGCACTGCACTTTTCTTCTCCCCCTACTGAATAACACAATAACACTGTCATCAAATCATCTTCAGCACTTATTTTTAAAGAAAGCATGCCGTTGGTCATGTTCACATTACCTTCTATTGCACACTGCTCTGGTATGGGGATCTGCTGCGCCATGTCTCGACAGAACTCTCTGATGGTCTCCATATTGTCTCTTAAATGGACGAAGAGTCTGTCAGCGTCCTCGTGCTCCTCCTCCTCCTCCTCCTCCTCCTCTCTGCTTTGACCTCCCTCAGCCTCTTTGACCGCTCTGTCCAGGGCAGCTGTGAAGGGCATCGAGCCGTCACCCTTCGGTTTCCTCTCGACAGGCGGTGCTTCCTGGTTCTGCAAATTCACGGATGTGTTGGAGAACATGTTGTCTGGGCTCGGCTCCGAGCCGTCACCGTCCTCCCCGGTGTCTGAGTTGATGGAGCGTGAGCGCCCAGCGTGGAGGGCCAGGCTCTTTGACCTAAGAGAGGCCAGAAAATTAAAAAAAACAGTCAAAGCGGTGCAAAACTATAAATCTAGTTTTGTTCTGTGGTCAAACATTGTTGACACAGCTTTTGTAAAGACTAAGTGACAAACATAAAACAGAATACAATGCATGGCAGGAGTATTGTGGGGCATACTGTCTCAGTATTTCAAGCATCCCTGTTCTGTGCTCTCAGCATATAAACAGTTTTTCAGTTATTTCAATAGAAACTGTATCTTTGGATGGTCTGTCTTTGTTTTCTTCAATAAACAGAAATAGAATAATGTGTTCTTGGCTCAAGGGATCTCTTCTTAATATGACTGGAAATCATAAAAATGCAGCAGGCTGCACAGCCTATTGTTCATGGAATGAGCAGATACTCAGCAGAGCCGCTTCATGTTGACATGCTAACCGACCTGTTGAATCTCATTTCTCGTCTCTCCTCCCTGACGGCTTGGTTCAGGCTGTAGCGTCGTTGGGGGGCAGGGGAGTCCTCCTCCACCTCGTCCTCCTCTCCCCTCTCCTCCCCCATTTTCTCCTCAAAGGCCTGGATCTTCACCTGCAGCCGCTGCTCTGACCCCCTGACTCCCCCTCCGCCCCCCGGGAGAGCTGCACGAGGAGACGGCGGGCACGCCTCATCCACCCTGTAAAAAAGCACACACAAACAGGGCAAAGGGTTGGATCGCACGTGGTGGGCACGTGAGACGAAGCCGGACAGACACATTTGGATGGATTTCAATAGCCTCACTCCCCCCCCCCCCCCCCCCCCCCCCCGTCCTCCCTCCTCTGGCTAGCCTTTCTGTAATTGTTGCTTTCTCACGATAACTGGCTCTATTTCTGTGTCTCTCACTCCATGTGTCCATGTGTCTCTCACTCCATTTTGTTTGTATTTGTCCCTCCCCATGGGGCCTTTCTCCTCTCTTTTGATATTTAACCAAACTAATTATTCCCTTCATCTCTCGCTCTCTTTCTTTCTTGCCCTATGGTTCCACCACAAGTGGCCTTTAAAACGTCATTAAACAGTCCACTTGTGTGCTGAAAGAGGACATCCAACTGCCTCTTTATTGTCTTTCCTCTGTCTTCCCCCCGGCTCTTTCCCTAATAAACCATCCTGTCCCTCTCAATCCCTCGTTCCCTCTGTCTTTCTTCCAGAAGACCCCAAACAAAGTCTTTGGAAGCTCCCAAATCCTGCACATGATGTTTTTGTTTTCGGAGAGAGAGCTGTGTGCGTGTCACTCCCAAGCTGCAGCCAGATGAATCCCAGTCAACGTATGCACACGCACACACACAAAAGCACAAGCATACTGTCCTCACGTGTTGCGCTTTGCATACCGCATGATGAGAAAAGACAGAGGAGCATAAAAACATCGGGCCTGTAAATGCCCGTCTCCTAACCTGCAGTGCATGGCCGTGCTCTCCTCCAGTCGTCTCCCCAGCAGTCGGGCGATAGCAGTGAACGAGTTGCTCATCCTGTAGATGTCTTTGCCGCAGCCTCCCAGTAAAGACGGGTAGCGGTCGGTAAGAGCTCTGATCTCCAGCAGCAGCGTGTGGTGAAAGCTGTGCTCCATGCTGCCCAGACAGGACACCAGGTAGACCAACACGCTGCGAGCGTGAGTCTGGAGAAAGGAGGCGACACACAGAGAGAGAGAGAGAGAGACAAGATGTTAAAAGGATAATATCTGCTGTTGTGATCCACGCTGGTCCCAGCATAAAACTAAACAAAGAAATAAGAAAAGAAAGACTTAATGAGATTGCCAGCAAGTTGTTTTATTGTACAAAAAAAACATCCAGTTTTCTGGTTATTTCTAAAGTCGTGGTTGTTTCTAAATACACAGAAGATTGCACCGGTGTTGTGTTATAGGACAGCTTGAACGTATTTTCTTTGTGTCACTGCATGTGTTTTGGTGAAGAAAAAGAGTGTATTTGATCTAATTCGACACACATTATTTTTACACTTCCAAGAAGTTTGTGGGGGGGGGGGGGGGGGGGGGGGGGGTTTGGTGCAACTTCTTTTGTTTCTAAATCACGACAAACAATACTAAATGCAAACACATGCTCTTGGCAAACTTTGGCATTACTTTCCACTAGTGGTAACACACTTTTTTGTCATTCTGAGTTTGCTTTTTTTTTGTATCCAGAGCATATACAACCTGCTCACCTCTGACACAGAATAACACGGTTTAACCCTCAGACACGTTTTAAAGTGGTGTAAACTAGTCAATCATTGTGATAACGGATGAACACAGGCGACTCTGGCTGTGTTTGAGAGCAGAACCAAAGCCAACAAAACATCTGTAAGCAAAAAGAGGATTCTTTGCGCTTGTAAAAACTCACACTGCTTTGACTGAAAAAAAAGAGAACCCTCTCTCCTCCTCCTCCTCCTTGAGACAAACTGATTGATTGATCGAAGGAAGGACAGAAAGACAGACAGAGCCAACCTGTGCTTACAGAGCTCAAGCACACCTTGTAACAAGGAGAGAAGAATGCAGTTACTGCACAGTTTGGGCATGTTTCACGAGCACGCTCTGTCGGATGCTATATTTATACGGGGATGTCAAAACTAGCAGAAAAAAGGTACACCTTGACTTTATACCGTAACAACATGCTATGGTAGGTATTTAGGAGTTTATGAGCCTGGAGTGCAGGCTGCAGGTAAGACTTTACTAGGATGTAGAGCTACTTCTCCACACAGTTCAAGCTTTTACTGTTGAGATGTTTTACTATAATACTTCCAAACATTACAGCATAAGCACTTGCATCATTTCAGACATATAAGCGTAATACTTTTAAAAGTCCTGCCAGATCAAATGAAGCTCTCCCTCATCATCAAACGACACAGCTCGTGTTTAATTGTCTGGAAAAAAAGCACATGGCCTTAATTTGATGTCTTAAACACATCACTGGTTTAACTCATGACTAAATCCTTCTGTAAAATCCTGCAATGACCACAATAACAGGAAGTTAACAAAAAAACAAAGGACTGTTACATTTAATTATGAAGTCCTCTGAGAAAGACACAACTTGGCTCCGTCACCCCATTATCATAATGACAACAACACTGGTAGAACATCTCCTCTGGCGGTAGAACATGTTTTTGTGTGCAGGAGATATCTGATTCAAAACTTTGTTTTAATATTGAATGATTCAGAGTTTACAACAAAAAAAAAATCGGTGTGCTCTGCTCACTAACCTGTTGTTTCTTTTTGTTTCTTTCTTTCCTTGTTTGCTCGGTCGCTTAGTTTCCCCTGATTGTCCATCAGCACACTGATCTCTCTGCTTCCTTTGGAGCTGGCACACTAACAAGCCCCATGGAGATACTCCTGTGTGCATGACTGTGTCCTTTGTTTCCCAAAGCACATCACTTGCGACAATAACAATGACTGTGTATATATCAAGGGGACGGATGATTTAACCTTTGAAATCCGAAAATCTCTATAAATAGTAAATGTGAAGAATTTCAGCAAAAAGTACTAAAATATCACACTTAAGTTACATTTTATAAGTTATACTTCACTTTTGTTTTTGCGCTAAATGTTTTTCCACGAGCTATGATTGTGCTCAACAGCGGTTGCTTTAAACTTTTTAAACTCATATGGACTGTGTGTCATCTTTGCCAGTAGACCTCTTTGGCTTGTAACTTGCAACCCCTTGTCAGGTTTTATATTTTTAGGAGCTATTAGCGAAGAGTTTCCTTTTTACCTTCTCAAACTGTTATTTTAAATAGGTTGTATAGGCCTGAGGTGAAACGTAGCCGTCTAGATGGTACACAATGTTAACGATTTTTAAAACAGTGCAGCCTTATAATCTTCATTTTGGCTCGTAAAATAATTGTTTTATTGAAGGTATGATATAATCTGAGTGTCTAGTTAAACAGCAACATTTGAATGATGCAGTCTTCTTTAAACAGTTAACATTTTTGCGAAGACAATACTTAATTGTTACATATTGAGGTTGTACTGCATATTTTGTGGTGATGTCGTGTTGGACTGCATAATATTGAAAAGTGTTTCTGATGTTTTGTCAACCTAATCAACATTGAAAAAGAGGCAATATAATAATAATAATCAACACAATTCTGAAACATTATTAAGACCAAGTAAAACAAGATCTTAGTTTTCCAAAACTAGGATTAATAACAGGATGTTTGGGTTGGACAGCGTTAAAGCTTACAGGCTTTCTTTCTTTTCTAAATGTACTTTGATGATTACATAACACAATATCGACTAACTCTCTTCAGGAGGTAAAGGAAACCAGAAAGAGTGTTGTGCAATCATGTTACACTCAAGTACAAATGCACCCCAGTGAGAAAGTGTGTGTGTGTGTGTGTGTGTGTGTGTGTGTGTGTGTGTGTGTGTGTGTGTGTGTGTGTGTGTGTGTGGCACAAACGGGAACCCACAGGAGGTACTCTCCACTGCCATCACCAGGAGGCCTCTGCAGAGGCATTTCCCAGAAAAACATGGGTTATTTTCCAAATGGTTCCAATGTGAAGAAAGACAGGACACTGAGGCCTGACCAACGGCGTGCATATGTATGTGTGTGTGTGTGTGTGTGTGTGTGTGTGTGTGTGTGTGTGTGTGTGTGTGTGTATTTGTGTCTGTTCTGAAGCTGGGTTGGCAGGTTTTTTCGACAAGAAGATTGAGGAGGAAAGGTTCCCCTGAAGCAATAGAAAACTGTATTATGGTTTCCAGCTCCATAATCTCTCTGTGTGTGTGTGTGTGTGTGTGTGTGTGTGTGTGTGTGTGTGTGTGTGTGTGTGTGTGTGTGGGAGTCGTGCCATATTTCCCCCTTTCATTAATTTACCCAAATTGTCGTTAAACTGCGTTAAATGGACCCAGAGGAAAAGAGGGAGGGGGAGCCCTCAAGCTGTCCTGCTGTCACCTTCATCGCTCCGCACACACACACGTCACAGACTGACTGTAATGTGTGACTTCATCCCACCTATCATTACACAGTGTTGCATGGACATGCTACGTCTGCAAGACTCACGTTGATGAAACTATCTGAGTCATACACTGTATACTCCTATGTCAGGCTAAGCCCCATATGTGAGAACAGCACTCCCTCCACTCATACAAACATATTTGTATTATTATCCAGCAGAGGTTTGCATCGTCCAAGCTATTTTTGAGACGGGTGTTCACTGTCTTCCCGGGATGAGAACATCTTTGCCGGGGGTTTAAATCCAGTATTTCCACAAACTGTGCTCACTTTTAAGACGCAAAACAACAATTATTTTCTATTAATGTTGTCTCTTACTGGCAAAACTTTCAACAAACAAAATAAATTTTGGGGGAGCAACATTTACTGTGTTGCAATCTACCACAGACTGTAGGTGTTTTAAAGCCTGGGCAACAGAAACCTCGAGGCTACTCTGAACCACTTTCAGATGGGAAGAAAAGATAATATAAATAGAGGAATTAGAAGCATTGATTTAAACCATCAGATGAGTCTACAGCCACACAATGTCATCATGGCAATCAATCCACCTCCCTTAAAAAATGTCAGTCCCATGCTGGCAGCAGAGGAAAAGTCAGGGGATCATAAGAATTAGTAGGATATATTGTCTGGGGACCAATCCGTCCAACAGCTGTAGAGACGTTTCAGTCTTGACCAAAGTGGTGAACCGACTGACATTACTGTACCATCCTCAGAGCCATGCCACTGTCTAAAAAAGGAAGGTGGATTCAAGGGTCAAGCAAGCTGCTAAGACAGCACTTAATGACTGATCTTGCACTGTGTGCATGTGTGTGTCTCTGAGACACCTCAGCCGACATCACGCCCTCCCTCTCCCTCTCCAGCCCGTCAGTCAGCAGAGATGCCACTTTGCTCCAGTTGCTAGGCTAATTAACCTGCAATCAGCAGCTCAAGTGTTTTTGCAGAGGCCAATCACAGCGAGTTAATGGCTGAAACACCACTTTTTACGTCAAAATGAGTGCCATTAGAAGGAAATGAGCGGCCAAGTCTGTAGGGCAGCCAAGGGTTTAACTCATTTAGTCTACTCCAAACTAATTCAGATTTTCTAAGTCTTCCAAAAAAGTATATTATTAGTAACAGTAGTTATAGTTTCAATCGTAAGATTTTGAAAAATGTACAAATTCAAAATCAGATCTGCCACACAAGTGCAGTTCAGTTGAGGTCGTCACCTTATGAAGAACACTTTCTTGCGGTTAGTCGTCCCTTAAATTGGGTCGTTCTTGCACCATTAGGCTGACAGAGCTGCTCTTTGACTGTTCCTTCAAATTAGATTTTTGTTTCTCTCCCCTCTCAGCTGTAGAGAGACAGAACCCTCTGAGGAGCCGGCGTGTGCTTGTTTAGAAGACACTGATGTGTGTGTGGTGTCGGACTGCAGTTCAAACCTTCCGGATGTGCCCGGTCTTGTCCGGTGGATGAGTGTGTGCTTTACACTTGGCAGGACAACAGAGAACAAGTCATGTGAGAGTGCAGCCAGTTCCTCCCTACTCATTAGAATAATCACTACTGCCAGTGTGTGTGTGAACACCCACTGCTAGACAGACGTGGGGTGTATTAATAGCATTATTCTGAAGCCATTTTAACAGGAATTTGTGCAGCCTGTCTATGTTTGCCACAAACAGACACAAACAATGACAATACAGACATTTGCTGCAGACAGCTAACACACACCACCTTGTATATGACAGGTACAAACTTCAGAGTAAGAAGAAACCCTAATTTCAAGGACCTTCATTTGCTTCTTATAGCCTTCAGACCCTTCATTTTTCCTCTTTATGTCCCTTAAATGTAATAATTGCAAATCTTTCTTTGTAGAAATAGTTCTACATCTTGGGAAATACACGTATTCTCTTTCTTGCAGAGAGTTGGATGAGAAGATCGATACTACTATCGTGTCTTTTAAAGTAAATATGTAGTTGAAGCCAACAGTTAGCTTAGCTTAGCTTAGCACAAAGACTGAAAACAGAGGGAAACGGCCTGCCTGCCTCACCAATTAACTCGTTATATCTTGTTTGTTTAATCTGTACAAAACTCAAAGTGTAAAAAGAACATTATTACTATTATTTCTTGGCCGGGATTAGTACATTCTCGGAGTCTTCCAGAGTCTACTGAAAAATATGTATCCACTTTCTGTATCAGAGCTTCAAATCACTGCTGCACACGGACATGAACGTGGGTGAATTTGTGTGTGTTTTGACTGCGGTGTTTGTACCTCACTGATGATACCCACGGCACCATGGATTTTGGCCACGTGACCCAAGAGAGCAGGGCATTGTTGTCCCACAATCCTCAGCGTTGGCAGAAAACTGACCAGTGAAGAAGGGCTGGCCTGGGACACGTCCACGAGCGCGCCCAGTAGGGCCTCAGTTAGGGATTGGTCTTCTAGGTAACTGACGAGTGTGGGCACCTGAGGGCTCAACATCTGTTCGGGTGAGGAGAAACAAAGTTAGAGGAGGGAAGAAAGCATTATCCATTGCTTTTGATTAAAGCCGCAATCCTGTCAGCGCTTTGGCACCATCACTCAGTACCAAACAGAAGTTCAATGGGCCTTTAATGAAGGCTTGAGGTGAGAGGAGTAACCTTGGATAGGGATGAAAAAAGCTTGACCTCCGGACTGTCTGTACAGAGTTTGTGAATGGCCAGTTCCTTCCTACTCATTGGAATAATCACTACTGCCTGGAATGCACTAGACAGGACCAGATGCCCACCATTTCCGGGCCCTTCTGCTAATACTTTATGACTCGTTCTGACTAATCATATTAATAGCAAACACGTATCTGTTCTCCAGGGAGAAGATGCTTGACTCCACAAAATAAAAGTTACGTGATTTTCAAAATTCTATATTAATGTCATGGTTCATCGTTTCAATCACTTCCAGTAAGTGAATATTAGGATGCAGATGATTTGGTAACTTTTGTGATGAATGCAGCTACAGTCATAACCACATTTTTTTAGTATTTCTGTGTGGTGGGTGAAGATTAGAATAAGTCCAGATGGCTGGTTTGGTTTCGTGAGGAGTGACATTAGACCACGTTTTTACCACCGTGTGCTCTGTTTGCTGGTATGTGGTACTTTCCCCTCATGTTGACCACCAGCAGCTCTGTTCTGAAATATACAGGATTAAGAGGGTTCCTATAGAGAAATGTGCACTCCACATGCATTGCTCCATTTCAACACTTCTAACAGTTCTTCTATATTTCGACATGAGCTCATTACAGGACATTGCGAAGTTGAATAGTACAAATTCTGATTAAGCTTGACTCACGGGCAGAAATATTACACAAAAGCCACACACGTTCATGTGTCATTGTAAGCCAAAACCATGGTAAATGTAAACTTAAGGCATGGCCACAGAGACTCAGTCCTAATTTAGTTGGATGGTGCTATATTTTCAAATATCCCCACAGTCTTATGTATTGAAACTACCTCATTATTATTTAATATCAGTATCTAATACAGCTGGAAGGGTACTTGTTTTAGATGTTACTAGGCTTCTTGAAACAGTTAGTCCAAGGCTGATGAAGATAGTGCCAACAAAAGTTTATTTTAAATATGACGAAATATAATTCATATTTCGATCAGAGACAGTGGAATAAGTGGGGTAATTTACTTGGGCCTATGCTATAATAAAAAGATAACATAGTATGTTATATATCAATGTAGTTGTATTTACCCACAGTGCGGTGTGCTTTATTCAAACTACACAACAAACAACACAAACACTCACCAGTGGATGTTGCTCGGCAACAATTTGAATGAGTCTGATCAGGTGTTGTTGCTCTGGGGACTCCAGCTGTGACATCATCGCAGTGAGGTTGCCTAGGTGACAGTGGATGGTATCTGGTTGTCTGGGGTAGACCGAGGGCAACACTCGTAACAGCATGTAGTTACCTGGGAGGGGGGGGGGAAGAGAGAGAGAGAGAGAGAGAGAGAGAGAGAGAGAGAGAGAGAGAGAGAGAGAGAGAGAGAGAGAGAGAGAGAGTTGCTTTCAGTAAACCTCGTCGCCAAATATAAATTTGGTGACCACCATTTTGACAGTAAAAGGGTCACAATTTAGAAAAAGTAGAACGAGGTTTGTTGACCAGTGTTAACAGTAGAGGTGGAGACATAAATCCACTCCATTTTCTTACAAAATGCACCAAAATACAAGAAATTACATTTTCCCAAAATACCCCACAAAATCCCAGTCTTTTCCATTACGCTGATCGATGTTATTTTCCTTTAAGCCGTTGGTGGGGTAGCTTTACTGGAACATCGTGCATATTTGCCGTAACTGTCATTTACCCTCAGAAAACACACACGATCCCCCGTCATGACACAACATCTGTGTTCAGTAAATAAAACTTTTTCCATTTGTTGTCAATATTTCTTCAATGAAGCTGATGCAGGAAAAAAAGAGAAAGTCAGCGCTGAGGCATTTTTAAATCAGCACGCAGCCTAACGAAACCCACGGCATTCACGGCATTACCCAACAGCCTTTGACTCACGTATGAAACATCTTTAAGTGATTCACTGAACAAAGACTCTTGTTTTCAAATGGAAGGTTCGTTATTGGTGACATTTCAAGAGTTCAAACAATGGCTTCTGTGTCAGACGCCTGACAAGAGATATTGTAAATTAAATTTGTAACCACGGTGACATTTTGGAGCTTAATATAGAAGTTGTATAGATAGATAGATAGATATATAGATCAACTTTATTTCAGACTCAGGGTCCATATAAGACAAATACAAAATGACATACACAAACAATAAAAGTACATCGGCCTAGCAATGCCTTACAAAGAGACAGCTGTAACAATGTCGCCACAGCTGGGACTGGTAGCGTGTGGTGCTAAACCTTATGTTGGTTAAAACCAATATGATCTCATTTCAGAGTCATTAAGTCGACAAATGAATTCATACACGAGATTTCTTAACACAGTTTTGGAAAGTATTGACAGCCACAAACATTTCACTAGCACTACTCCATCTCGGTCTTTTTAGCAATATTCTCATCATGCGTCATTAGAATAAAGGTTTATGTTAAAGATGCTGCAGGGTTTTAAACCATGGACAAATTGTAAGTGGTGTTCATAATTGGTGATTGGTGTTCACCATCTCAGTTTAGAGTGTGAGCATGCTATCGTTTGCTAATTAGCGAAGTACAGCTGAGGCTCATTGGAATGTGATTAGGTATTATAAACCAAAATATCTGTAAAAATGAACAGCGAAGGGATCACCAGAGTTATTACAGTTCATCCTGAGGGGAATATTAATGTTTAAAGTCCAGGAGCCATGCCGCTATAAATTTAAATTCAAGTAGTAACAGCAGAACCGCCTTGACATCTTGAAGCGAAATTACAGTATTTATGATCATTAATCATAATTTTTATTGATCATGAACATCTGGTCCATAACATTTCAAACAGCTAGTACCTCATGGTGAACCTTTGTCATATTTCATAAAAGCTTAAAAATAGCAAAAAGCTAAAGAAATGGTTTCAAACAGGTGATTCACAGCGATAAATCACTTTAACCACAGGTTGTATCCTGTTACAGACAACTGGTACTGACCAACTGAGAGGACTTTCTGTTCTGTTCTGTTCTGTGCTGAGGCAGAGGACGGAAGGAGAGTGCACATACAGTAAACAATTTGAAAGATGGTCGCTGGCTCATATGTTCCTTTCATTTCCTGTAATCATTATACATAAGATCACACACACACCCGTCTCCACACTTACGGCACAAATCACCATGAAAGGAGACAGGTACAGTACATGTACAGGAAGACCATACAAGTTGTGGTTGCAGCATTTACAGGTCTGTTCAGAGGAATGTTAAAAGGCAGGAGGAGACGAGAGTCTGCACAGGAGGAGGATTTATAGAGCGTACCTATTAGAGCACACTCACCCACATCTAAACACACAGACACTACATGTGAGACATGAAGATATTCTTTTGATGAGTGATTAAATATACTTATTGTCTCATTTTTCATTTACTTGACTCACACTGAATCGCCATACAGCACCCTCTGTGTGTGTGTGTGTGTGTGCGTGTGTGTGTGCGTACAGTTTCTGACCTTCATACCTTCATTCCAGCATACACCCAACCCATCATCATGAGTTACAAATCTCAATAAAATATCCTGTAATGACCTTTGGTTCTGTAGCACACAAAGGCCACATTTTTGAAAGGCCCATAAAAACATTTTCCAAGAGGAACGAGAATGTGAGTGATCTGTCAAACTATTGTTAACTTTATGTGCTGAGGCAGGAGAGGACACGACGGCTTTCTTTTGCTCTGCCGTTTTCCAAAATGTCATGTTAGAATCCCAAGGTGAGTCACAAAGAGACGTACCAACTCTGGAGAGACACTTTAAATAAAAATGACTTTAACACAGCTATTGGCTTAATTGTTTTACCTGCGAGGAAACTAAAACAGTCTGAATCATGGGGGAAATGATTTTCAGTGTCTTTGCCGTGATGTTTTTTTTCCCACAGCAATGACAAAACCATAAACTGAAGGTATCACTAACAGTGCTGGGACCAGTGCATCTAAATTAAAACAACTTTTTTTGAGATCTGAATTAAAGTTGCACATGAATATTTAATTTTACAGACATTTTAACCCCCAAAGTCTGGAAGAAGAAACCACAAGTGGTTCAAGATACTTTTAAAGTGAGATATGGGAGAGAACATACGTGACTGATGAGCAAAAACAAGCTGTTTCACAGTACAGTCAAACCAAGTTAAGTATAAAAATGTCTATATTAAAGTCAAAAAGAAATATTTTTCAAAAAGGTTAATGAAAAAAAAACGTATTTAGTTAGTTGTCTTGTCTGGCAGGGTACAAGTGCTGAAGAAGTCTATGGCGTCAGCTATGGAGCAATTCATATAGTTGCAGCTCTATTTTTAAACATTCCATTTAACACCCACAATGCACATACCATGGCAAAAGAAACTGAACTCTTATGCAAGGGACGTTATTGTACAGGACAAAAATGCAGAGATCAGCACAAATGATATCCAAAGGGATGTATTTGTAAGCTTTACAGCTTACAGGTGTTTCCCAACACTCATTTTGTGTGCGTTTTGTCCCTAAAGTCGTATATCACACAGCTCCAATAACCTCTGGTGGCATTGTCAAATCCAAAAAAAGAGACCGGGGTCAAACATCTCACAGAAAATATATATCTTCGGAATTCTGTGCATTGTTGTTGCATGAGTTAACCCCCCCTACAGCACAGTAAAATACTTTTTATGAAGTATTCAGCACCACATGAAGCTGAGGGGGATCCAGAGAGCAAAAATAGACGAGGGGATTTTCCTTACTCCCCACGTACTCCATACTCAAAATGTTTCATGCATAAAAATACTTTATATGCATACCATTCAGTGAAAACCATAACGGCAGACCAGATGTGCGGCAGTGCACTTCACACACACGCACACACACACACACCAGTGTCTCTTGCACAGTTTAAACTCAATGACCATCCTCCCCCTTTCACCCAGATAACTTCAACCGTACAAACTCTCACCGTCTGTGTGTGAAACAAAATGTCCTGTGCTTTCTGACTTGATGCTTCATGGTGATAAAATATGCAGTGGAGCCAATTAATTTCACCGGTGAATCATGAATGAATCTTTGCTTTCCATGACGCATACACAATGCTAAACACATTTATGTGCATAATGCACATGCACACACGCTGGTGTGATCTCTTTACTGGTGTATCAGAGAAGCTTCCAGTTGGCTTGATTCCTGCCTCCGGTAGCAGGCTTAAAGGAAAACGTGGAAACATTTACACCTAACGCATGGACACACATACTTATACTCATACATATAACCCACATGTGTTTCTTTTTTCTTTTTTTTGTATCTTTAAGCATATAATATCCCTCTACTTCTATATATGAAAAGGCATAGCTTTATACCTTCAATCATGAAGGTCTAGCAAACATTTCTTTGTAACAAATGTATTTTTGCAAATTAGAGAGTGTGCGGGAGTTTTGTTTCCAACTTTTGATCTACTCTTCCCTCTCAAACGCGCCTGTCTCATTAAATGGATGTGCATCTTCTGGTCTAATTACAGACACTACCACTCTGTTTTAATGCCCTTTTAACTTGTATTCAATGAAATCTTGCAGCTAAAAATGCTTTAAATCCCAGTTCACTTCACCATTTGTTGAGCATAAATGCAGTTATAAGTCTAGTTCATAATTTTCCCCCCAAACACATGATGTCAAAAGTCAGCATGTCTCTCAGTTTTTTGTCTCTGATTTTTTAAAGTCATACAGTGTCAAACTATGGCAGCGATTATCAAAAAAGTTTCCCGACAGTATTTTAGCCAAAATTCGAGCCGTGTCCCTATTTGATCTGCAGTCAATGTGCTCTCAGTTGAAGGATTAGAGTCCATGCTTTCATCAAGTTTCAAATGATGGTTTCTGTGTTTTGACTTATGATGTCCTCCCTTGCTCTCTATTCAATGTTTTCACAACTTTTAACATAATGACCTGTAAGATGAAGAATGGCTGAACAGCTTGGTTCACAGTCTGACCAGGAAATACATTTTAATTGCCGATCCGTTGCTAGGGTTTGCACTGACTGAATTCGAGCTAACTGCTAACGGTCTGCTTCTCCCGGAGACGCCGTCCACTCTCCTCCTGGCGAAGTTTTCTCCTGGCGGGAGACACTTTGAATTTAATCCAATAAACAAACTATCAAAACGCACACGCACCATGATCGGTGCCGCTTTACATCTTTGTTCTCTGGACTGAGGGAAGACTGGACGCTACAGATATCGCTGCAACACCATACACGATTTTGACAAATCATCAACACTGTAACCTCTTCACATCCTTCACTGGCCATATCTTACACAGTGCACCTTCAAATTCAACCTTTTTTTCCCTGGTAATTATTAAAAGTAGGTCTTTAAAAAAGAATTAAAGTCCATACTTTCTGTTAAGAAAATGTAAAAGCTTTAATGAACTGGCTACAGTTTAAACAAATGTTGTGTTCTAAGAAGTGGTAGTAGAGAACTACATGAAGTAGCTTTTGCCACTTCACACAACTCCATCTCCGTCTGTGTAGCTGTCTGAATGAGAAGGCTGTTCCATGCAGATAACAAGTGATCTGTGTGTTTCAGTAGGTACTTGAGAGAGAGAGAGAGAAAACAGACACAATGAAAGAGAGACACAGGCAGACAGAAAGATGGAGGGAGGGGGGGAGCGAGATAAAATCTCATGAGGAAGTCATTATTTCCCTCCCCTTGAAAACACCCACATACACACAATATATACTGACACAGCATACACATTCACATACAGTATGTATACACCCACAAATACCTACAAACCCACATGGTGAGGCTGACAAATAAATAAATAAATAAGTAAACAGAGCGAAGCAGGAGAACAATAAACCCATTTAGAAACCCCTAATGTCTGGGTTCTATTCAAGCTTCTCTCTACACCCACACCCACACACACACACACACACACACACACACACACACACACACACACACACACACACACACACACACACACACACACACACACACACACACACACACACACACACACACACACACACACACACACACACACACACACACACACACACACACACACACACACACACACACACACACACACACACACACACACACACACACACATCTCTGCATGGGGCAAAAATCAGGAAAGTTTGTGTTTTCTGCTTCCTCCCCCTTCCATTACTTCTTTCCCCACTCTCTGTCTCTCTCTTTCTCTCAGTGAGTCAAAGGGGCTGCAGTTATATCTGATTACAACATACAGGCTACCTCCAACGACGCATTACTCACCGCCTCACTTGTAGGTTTTGAGCGCTGCTTTCACATTCTATACTTGTGAGAGCCAAATGTTTTCACAAGAATGGAAAATGTAGAGTTTTTTGAACATTTACTTTAACTTACTCACAGGATACTCTTCATGTGTTTGCATAATGTTGCGTAATAAAAAGGGTTTAATTCTAAACTTGTAATCAAGATCAGTGTGGATCAAAGACGATTCGGAGTAAGATCTTGGGTTTATAGTGACGGTTTGTAAGAAGGATTAGTTTTGGGGTTGAGGAATTATTCCGGTTTATTACAAGCTTTTTGTAGGTGAGGCTTTTGTCTGTTTAGGTTTTGATATTGTACTCATCAAAGTAAATGTTGAGATCTGGGGCCCATTTCAAAAAGCGAGCACTGCTAGCACACAGTTAGCAGGTGGTGGCGGCGGCGTCATGTTAAAAAAAGATCACTAGTCTTTCAGGTCCTATCGCATCCTCGTGCATGGGTCACAGGTACATAGTGATTATTGTGTTCAGTGAAACATGTCCAAATCAACAACAAGAGGAAATGATCTCATGTTGAAAATCCCAACTTGCATTTTGTAGATTTGCTAAAACGGGCCTCTTGGGGCAACATCGCTAAGAAGAAGTGAGATGAATCGCAAGCGGTCTGATCGGAATCAGTTTCGCAAATACGGGTTTCTGATCAGAAACCCGTATTTGCGAAACTGATTTGGAAGAGAGACTGAAGTCAAATGATACAATCATTCAACTTTGACTGACTGTGTTTAGATTATAGATAAATACAGTAAATCAACAGAAAGTACTGTAGAGTATTATAAATGTGTGTGTGTGTGTGTGTGTGTAGCGCACGTATCCCCTCTTTGGTTGAAGTACTCTACACTGCTCAGCATTTAACGAGAGAGAGAGAGAGAGAGTGAAAGAAAAAAAGGGAAAGGGAGAGGGAGAGGGAGAGGTGGGGTGTCATTAGGGAGGAGGGACAAATGTTGCACGAGAGAGAGCGAGGGGTTGAAAAAGAAGAGCGGTGGACCTGCAGCACTGTAGAAAGTGAGACAGACAGGGAGAAGCAGCAGAGATTAAAATCAATAAATAACACACACACACACAGCTAATCGCACACATACAGACACACACAGACCAGCAGGTAGGAAGAGGAGCGGACCTGAAACTTAACCAGACACACTCTTCAAACACTCTTCAAACACTCTCTCTCACACACACTCAGTCGGCAGCAGCAGCAGCAGCAGCAGCATGTTCCAGTGGAGGCTCCCCCAGGCAGTGTGTGCGCTGTCGGCGTGCGTGTGTCTGATTCTCGCCTATGAGGATGATATTCAGGTCAACTACGCTGACCCCTTCTACAATGAAATCACAGGTGGAGAGACACCCGAACGTAAGTGTTAAACCGTGTGTGCATTGGGGGGGGGGGGGGGGATTTATCTGATTAAGACTCACAGATGGAAATGTTGCAATTTCATTTAATTCTGGGAGCGTGTCATTGATTTCTTGCAGGATTCATGCATGGGGTTGTGTGAAAGGTGGGCTCAGGACTCATGAGTCTCATGAGTCATCATCCCTTTATGTTCGGTGTCATTACTGAGATTGAGCTCCGTTACAAATATACTGTACGAGCAGGACCTTAAAACTGACAAAAAAAGTGCTGGACTATGATTTAAAAAAGAAAAATTGAGCGATGGAGGGGAAATAAAGGAACAGTTGGGGTCCAGTTACACAGTAGCCGCTTCACAGGTTGCAGAAAAATACAGTTAAGGCAGTTTGTTGTTTTGGATTTGATGTGCTACGGCAGCTTAAAATCAAAGATAGAGAAAAAGACAGAGCAAAGAGATCACAGTACGTAGAGTACCCAGACTGTTGGCAGGCTGTTGTATGAGACGAGCAGCATCAAAGAAAATGCTGAGTCAGAAAAATGGGCTTTTTCAACCAACACATATTACAGCATGAATGACTGGTCACCAACCGCAGAACCACAACAGTATACTGTATTCACCATGAAACTCTTCTCTCAGCTGTTCTTGATGATCTTGATAAGAAAGTGTGTGTGTGTGTGTGTGTGTGTGTGTGTGTGTGTGTGTGTGTGTGTGTGTGTGTGTGTGTGTGTGTGTGTGTGTGTGTGTGTGTGTGTGTGCGTGTGTGTGTGTGTGCGTGTGTGTGTGTGTGTATGCGCATGCGTGCGTGCAATGAATTCCTCAAAGCTTGAATTTGGCATTTGTTTGTTGCTTTAAAACTGGCGGGAGGTATAATTGCAGCGCCAACAGTTAACAGGCAGAAAACTTAGCTCGGGGCGCAGCAGAGAAAAAGGTGGGAGCAATAAGGTTGAAGAAATACAACATTTGATGATTGACAAGGAGGAAAAGTTAAATCACGTGAGTTACATGCAGTTTTGTGTGCAGCTGTGTGAGAAAGGGGAGAGGGACAGAGAGAGGGAGAGAGAGAGAGAGAGAGAGAGAGAGAGAGGCCCGTAGGAAGACACAGATCAGTGCTTCTGACTGAAGCTCAGGACGGAGTGGAATTCATATCAACAAAGGCAGAGAGGTCAATATGAATGACATGTACAGGTTGCAGTACTCTCTGTTTTCTACCGAATGTTCGATGTACAGGTATATGCGCACGTACAGTACTGTGTGTACACTCATTCCTCCAATTGCTACTTAAAATCCTTTGAAAAGTCCCACAACTAAATGTAATTCATTCATTAAAGAACAGTTTCACAAATAAAAGTAAACAGGCAGTAATGCCTTTCTAAAATGATGGAAGGCTAAAGGACAGTACTCACTCGCAAGACACTCACTTTCAGACCTGTACTTTTAGTTTGGTAAGTTGGCGTCCGCAGAGTGCATGAACCTTCTGTCTAACTCCCTTTGAACCTTGGGGACAGGCAGACAAAACACATCCTGCAGTCCTGTGATAATACCCTCTAATAGGTCTGCAGGTATAAACAGAGTTTGAGGGGCTCAAACGTTAATCAGAACAGTGTGTCTGACACATTCTCACTTCCCTGGCTTTGCTTTATCTCTCTCCTACTTTCAGCAGCTCTTTCCTTTTCATTGTAAACAAAACCTTCCTTTTCCTTCCTTCCCTTTTTTCTCCTCATTCACGCCGGGGAGCCAGATGATCTTGCCGGAAAAAGCAAAGTTGTTTATGAGTCAATTGTACCGTTTCTTTCTCACGTTCTCTTATCGCTCCGCTAACAACCTCATTTCCTCTTTTGTCCCCATCTTTACTCTTCATTTTACCTGCTTTTCAGCTCTCTATGTTTCTGTCTTTCTCCTTATAATTACGGTCCTTAAGTTGATGCAATCATAAGTCAGTCCACTCTGAACAAACAGATATAATACAAGCTTTCTGAGTATATCATTTTCTCCAATGTCTATCAGGAACTACTTATTTGGCCCATTTTGCCAAAATGCAAACAAATACAAGCTACAAAGTTGGTAACTAGTTGTACCAACTTTGTAGCCATTATGGACATTGCAGTTCCGAAGGGAATAATTGCGGGGGTGTTGGGGAAGTGCAGTTGTGTCAAAAGGAAATCCTTCTCTACACGCATGCTGTTGAAACCCAAACAACTTCATCTTCCGTTTTGATCTTGAGATTAACCTTTCTCTCCCTCTTTTTACAATCCCTCTATCCAGCCACACCGAGTCAAGCCCCCTGCAGTTCTCGAGACCTGACCAAATGGGACAAACTCTTCTCAATGCTGGAAGACAGTCAGATGAGAGAGAACATGCTGCTTCAGTATGCAGGTGACATCATCAAGGTGGAGCTGGCTTCGCTGCGTGGAGAAATGCTCAGGTTGGTTGGACTGCCGTCTCAAATGAGAAGAAATGAGTTTTCATGATCGACGCACAAGTCAATAGAGCAACTAAGTCACGATAGTAAAAGGTCAGGTTTGAACCTCAAATTAAACTTAAAAATCAGTTAATCTCGAGCTCAAAGGTTTGCTACACTGGTGATCAAAGTCTAGTACTAGTATTGCTATCTTGATCCATGGAGGTACAGCAACTAATGATTATTCTAATTAGATATATAATATATATACTTTCTTGATCCATCGATTAACGGTTGGTCTATACAAATGTTTGCATTTTACCATCATAGTCAACGAGTAGAGGCTGGGACAACTGGATTTTACCTAATTGATTACTAAAAAGAAAATCGCTTCAGCTCAACTTACGACCAGTATCCTGAATTCCTCCTGTTCCTAAACTCAAACGGTTTTATGAGTGAATTGGGACCAAAGGTCGGTTCCAGGTCAAATGCTGGTGCTAAATGCAGCCTTGGTTGCTGAGGATTGTTGACACAGTTGAAAAGGTTTCAAATCTTTTACATTGGTTCTTTTGGTTAGATTTGGTGCCCAGTACGGTGGCTCCTGTGGGGTTGCAATGGAGACAGCAGGAAGAAGGATGGCCTTGCAGTTGGAGGGCCGCCTCAAAGAAACAATGGAGCGAGTCAAAACCAGAGATCCGACTTCTGCTGCTGCTGCTGCTGCTGCTGCCGCTGGGAATTCTGTCTGGAATTCTAACCGCTCGGAGGCATTGCTACAAGAGGTCCTCTCCGCAGCACGAATGCAAGCTTCCCGACTTACCAAGCTGGAGACCGGCTGCCTTAGCGGCCCAGGAGCTGGGATGGGGTTGAATGCAAAGCCAGGATCCCAGCTTCCAGAAGATGGAGAGGCAGGGCTCCAGGGGCAAGAGGTCACATCGCCAGAGGTGGCTTTAGACGGGGTGCTGGCAGCAATGCAACAGACGAGGGTGGAACTGGAGGAGGTGCTGAGGTCATCGAGGCAAAGGTTACTACCCGCAGGTGAGACATCCATCTTAACATCAGCCAACTCTGTGTCTGTCATTACCTATTGCTCTCTTTGTTTTTGTCTTCACCTTTCTCAACAATGCCAACAAAAACAACCTTCCACCTTCAATTTTTTTTCCTCCGTGTTGACACATTCAGGTCACGCTTCGAGCAAAAGAATGAGAAACCTTTGCTTGTGAACGCTCAACAACTAATCATGCAGCTTGTGGTTTCCACTTATTCTGTATGTCTCCAGGCATGTCGTCCTCCTTAAGTAGCAACCTGTCATTTTCCCTTCGCAATTAGTCAAACATGGAGAAGACGGGCCAGTGGATGGTATGGGGTCCGTTCTATAATGTTCACTTATTGCCTCTTATTGATGTGTAACATTTATCTGAAACACATTTTAGAGAGTCATCAAAGAAGAACAAAAAAACTCTCAGCTCAGGCAGAGTGGGACATCATTCATCAAGCTTAAAGCTTTGCCGTTAGCTATTTTCATTGATTTACATAATTATTGAAAGATACTTTTACATGTTTAAAGATAATAACGGAAGCCAATAAATGCAGGAAAAGGATAAGGATAATGCAGAACTTTTGCTGGACTGACTGTGAACACGAATACATTCTTCTCAGATTCAAGCCAGCACGGCATATGGTTTGCATTATCAGAGCTACTACTTGAAAAAACACTGACTAATGCTAATACCAATGTAACTTTAGAGATTAAGTGACTACGGGTGAGTAGGTAGACTTGGACCAAGTTGAGTCCCACAAAGGCACCACTCATGTCATGTAAGACAACTTAACTTCCAATAATTAACCAAATAACAACTGCAAAAAAAAAGGACATGTTATATTACTCACACCTTTACAGTCCAGGAATATAAATCTGGCCTACATACAGACCAGAGGGGGATGTAATCATTAGCCGGTCGCCACAAAATCCACACCAAAGCACACTGGTAAAGCAGAACCAGATGGAAACCATCATATATACACACACACACACACAGACACACTCAGCATGTTCGCCATTATTTTCTGAGTGGCAGAAACCTGAGACAAATGAAAGAATTATTTGGTATCCAAGAGAGACAAGGAGAGGAAGAGACTAACGGAGATGAAAAATAATGACGAGAAAAGAATAGAAAGGAGAGTGAAGAAGAATCAAAATAAAAGATGCACAGTGAGACAAAAAGCAATAGCTTTCCAGAAGGATAAATTGCCCAGTACAAAAAAAACTGAACAACAAAAGTAGGTTTTACAATGCAGAGTGAGTTCAGAGGGGAGTAAATGAGAGTGAGTGAGTGAGTGAGTGAGTATGTTTGAATGATTAAAAAGAGAGAGGGACAGGGGAAATGATAAGTGAAGCAGAACAGACCAATGAACCAGATGATCCAGACAGAGAGACTATGTCTAGTGTGTGTGTGTGTGTGTGTGTGTGTGTGTGTGTGTGTGTGTGTGTGTGTGTGTGTGTGTGTGTGTGTGTGTGTGTGTGTGTGTGTGTGTGAGAGAGAGTGTGTGCATGCGTTGGTGGGGCAGGAAAAAAAAAACTCCCATGGTTCATGACCTCATCACCTGAACTTGAACTGACTTCCATATTTACTGTAATAATGCCACATATGCACCGTATGGCTTCACAAGCATTCCAAATCCATTTTACACGAAGACACCTTCTGTGAGACATGGCTTTCTTTGTTTCAAATATCTTTAGCATAAAGATTTAGAATAAGACTTGAAAGTTTTTCAAGTAACACCAAACATGTCTTCTTTGTTAGGTTGTGAGACGGCGCTCCTCTTCCCCATGCGTTCCCGTCGGATCTACACCTCGGTCATACCAGACGTCCCTCTCTCCATCTCCTCCTTCACTGTCTGCATGTGGGTGAAGCCGACCACCGTGTCCAACAGAACCGTGCTGTTCTCCTACGGGAACCGTCGCAACCCATATGAAATCCAGCTGCTGCTGGGTCAAACCTCTGCGCTCTTCACCGTCGGAGGAGAGGCTCACCTGGTGGAGGCCCGGGATGTGGTGAAACCAGGAGGCGCATCGGAGTGGATCCACTTGTGCGGGGCTTGGTCATCCGAGCAGGGCCTGGCATCCCTGTGGGCAGGTGGGGAAAAGGTGGCCTCCACACCCGGAGTGGCGGAAGGACACGTCTTACCCGACGGAGGCTCACTCCAGCTGGGGCAAGAAAGAAACGGCTGCTGCCCTCTGCCTCCGAGCAGCGGGAGCAGGGTGACAGGGTTTGAAGAAGGGTTCAATCCAAAGATGGGGTTCGTGGGGAAGATGACAGGAGTGAACATGTGGGACCGGGTGCTGTCAGAGGAAGAGATTTCCCAGCTGGCTTTGCGAGAGGGTCAGGGCTGCGATCCGAGGGGGAACATGGTGGCGTGGGGAGTGACGGAGATGGTGCCACACGGAGGCGCTCAGTTCGTCAACTAACAGGTTCCTTGAGGTGGAACTTTTCATCACTTATCGTCATCATCATTGTGAATATCAGCAACATCTTAATAAGCTTTCATGATGAAACTGAAGATATCATGCTTTTATCATCTCTGTCCCTATAGTTCAATGTTTTAATTATTATGTTGTTTCTTTTCTTCATCATCTCAATCGCTATTATCATGAACAATAATGCTGCAATGAACTTTACTGGACATGTTCAAATGAGAGAAAGCCAATGTTGTGAGAGAGTGAAATTTATTTTTGTAACATAATCTTTGGAACTGAGGTCATTATATACACACACACACACACACACACACACACACACATTCACTCACACTGATGTAAATTCAGCTTCGAAAACTTGTATAGTAGCAGAAGAAGTCCTGCATTTACCAAAGACTCGAGCAATTAGACTGCAAGAAAGACAGAGAGTCTATTGTTAAAGAGAACGGGTTGTGAGCCAGTAAACAGAGTAATCAGCAGACGGAGGAAAATAACAAGAGATTATCTTGTAACTGTAGAGCGATGCGGTTTTGAGAGTAACGATGGCATTTCATCTCTTTCTATCTAGATTTGTAAAGAAATAGCTAGTGCAGTTATTCAATTATCAATTTGAAACATGTTAAGCATTAATATAACACAATATTTTTGTTTTCTACCTTTGCAGTCTTGTATATACAATTATTATTAGATGTTTGAGATTGACTGTCATCTATCCCAATTACAATTAAAAGCAGCGGTACCACACTAAATGTGTTAATCACGTGTTGTCATGCGCAGTGCAACATACAATGTATACAATACCTGTACCCGACTGAAACACGCTCTACTCGCTTTCATTCATGGACAACCAGCAACTGCAGAAACAGCTTCAGACAAAACTATTTTAGCAACTTATTAATTCATTCTCATCATTTTCTTGTAAAAGCTTTTGAAATATTTTGAAGACCTTACATTTCCAAACGTGTAGAGTTTACATTTATACGAGTTATATAATTCCAGTTCTGCTCTGTTCTTTTTTTTGTGAGCAATTACATTTCAAGGTTATATTTGCCTGTTGCCTGCATAAAGTAATAGAGGTAAAACCGTTATATTTGTGATGGGAGATTGACATTGTTTTGTGTTTTTTTTGTCATTTTTAAAAGAAACTGAGGACAATGTTTACACACTAATCGTTTATGAACTAAGTTGTCTTGTATTATAATGTAAATTGCTTATGATATTCTTTTGCGAAAATGTGAAATTGAATGTATTTTGTACATAAATATATTTTGCATAACATGACTGAATGAATGGAGAATGAGATATGAATAAACATTTCAAGTTATAATATATTCTCTTGCTGGATAAGCAGTGTCAGTGTTTTTCTGTCGTTTCTAAATCGTATCAAGTCTGCTTATGGTTTAAAGGGTACAATCAATGAATAGACGCACACACACACTCGCTGATAGCAGACGAGCTACCATGCAGGGCTCTGGCCTGCTCATTGGGACCAATCTGAGCCTTGCTCAAGGACACCAAACCTACAGTTAGCAGACAACCAGTTCTACCATGTGAGCCACAATACACATTTTTAAGTGTTATCAGGGAAGACCTCGACTGAGTTCATCGAGTAAGGTGGTTGCCTTTTTAAAGGCACTTCATTGTTAGTTGAGGGGAAAAGTCCAACTGCAAAAGATGACATTGAACCTACGCTGCTGAAATATGAATTGAAACGCATGTTTGACACGGACAATACATCTGCATCTGTATCTGCATCAAATTCAAGACACAGCTATAAAGATCCTTCCATATAATTGTGCAGCTCACACATGCTTACAGTTTACTGAGGCCCATAATGCTACTTGCCCATTAGTCAAATATAATAGGTTTCTCCGGCAGCTACAACCTCTGGATAGTCTCCAACCGTTCCTGTAACTGTGACCTGTTGTGAAATGAAAACGTCACCTTTCACACTGACTCCCATCCGACCCACCCTCCCGGACTTTCCTCACTCTGCCGTCTCTTAACCTTACAAGACAAAGTACAGTAAGTACACATGTCTCGCAGCAGGGGAGCCTGAAAAGACATAAAACTTGACACATTCCAAACTTCAATGTTGCCTTAAGATCAGGTTTTACTTGGAGAAGGAAGAAACTCTAAGCTCCAAAATCCTTATGGGGCTAAAGCAATGCCATATGTTTCTGTGTGCAGGTAGTGTTGTGAGTGCGTGTATATCTGTGTGTGTGTGTGCGCGTGTGTGTGTGTGTGCGTGACATCCGATAATGGCCATGTCCTTATTTTAGCAAGCTATAAAACCTTCATGCTATATCCTGCTTCTGGCTTCCTGTTACTAGTAAACGCACACACATCCTCATAAAGCTCGCTTTACATGGAACGAACACATATATAACAGAGAAATAATGGAGATACAACAAAGGACAAAATGCAGCCAACACATTGCCTTCCACAGAACACAAATCAGTAGAAACCAGCATGTGGCGACCTCAGGCTTTGATAACAAACTTAAAGTGTAAACACACACACATGCACAGTGTGACCAACTCATCACACCGCCGTCATCAACGTCACCCGAACCCCATTACATCAGCTCACATCCTGAACAGAGGGGCTTCTGGGAAAAAAGAGATGTCATCTGTTTTTACTTCTACAAGCTTTGTGTGTGTGTGTGTGTGTGTGTGTGTGTGTGTGTGTGTATGTGTGTGCAGTTTGGCATGTGTTTGTAGTCTTGTGTTTATGTTGTGTTGTGTTTATGTTGCGGTTTGAGAGGGGAGGAGAGAAGTAGGGGCTCAGCTAGGCTTAAAGAGGCAACGTGAGATTGAAATGTTCAGAGTCTCAGCAGTGGGTTGCAGTGGGGGTAAACATTTGAAACTGCCTAGGTTGCAATAAAAACTGCCCAAGGAAAAGTAAATCTGAACTTACTTTAATAAAGCCCTCAAGCAAGCCTTGTTCACTTTCATCATTTCTCTCAGTATATATATATACTGTATATAGATATGCGTGTGTGTGTGTGTGTGTGTGTGTGTGTGTTATTCCAGATGTCATAAGACCAACCATCAGTTCGTCATCCCCTGTCCAGCCAGCTCACAGCCACTGGAAGCTTTTTAGTGTCTATTTGCATAGAACTTTCTATCCCTCCAATCTTTTTCTGTTTCTCTCTAAGCTCGCAAAGACAGTCCAGGTTTCACTGTGTGCTGGTGAACACGCGTGTGTCCTGAAGTGTGATATATTTTGTGATGACTTTGGGGAGGTCATAAATCTATTGGAAAGAAATGTCCAGGTCCAAGTTCAGTGACAAACATTATGACTGTATCTCCCCTGAGCGGCTGACCAACAGGACTTTGACACGTGCAAACTGTAAACATCCAAAAAGAAACACATTGATATGACACACTGACACACGCGTGGGACTTTATTTGCATCTCTATTCGATCAAATTATAGTTTGACTTTGGCCCAACACCGAGCGCATAGCTCATTAGATTACTCAGATGGAACGAAAAGGTTGGAGAGGTTGAACAAACTACTACAGTTGAGTGTAACAGATTTTCAATTAGTTAAACTTAACTTAAACTACTCAAATGAAAAAATGATCTTATTAGTCTCATATAGCAACTCTAATCAGAGAAACACCTGATTCCTGTTTCCCCCGTTGACAGGGCACTGGGTATCTCTATTTTCAGCCACAGTTTTATGACCAAAAGGTGTAAAGTGTCTTTCAACTAGTTAACGCTCTAAGCCCAAACGCTGGCTAAACTTCACTTGTAAAATAAACCAGACAGCAGAGTAGCTAAGCTGTTTCATGTGCTGAGCTGCTGGCAGAAAATGTGCTCGGTGGGAGCATCACTGTGGTGGGCGCCTCACTTTGGTGCTGCATGAGGTGATAAGCCCCATGCGATAGTGTGCGTGTGTGTGTGTGTGTGTGTGTGTGCGCGCGTGTGTGAGGTGATAGTTGCCAAAAGCAAGAAAAACACACACATCTGTACATCTGTACACAGAATCATGTACACATAATGAGACCTAAATTATTTCTAGACAAAGAAAACTGTTTTCTTTTAACTGAACCGCTGCATGGCAACCCCCTCGTATTATTGGAGCATGTGTGTGTGTGTGTGTGTGTGTGTGTGTGTGTGTGTGTGTGTGTGTGTGTGTGTGTGTGTGTACAAGCCTGAGGTGTAAACAGATCTCCATCAGGCAGTGCTAACTACGGTTCTTTAGACACCTACACCACACTAACGAGCTTGAAAATCATCTGTGTTGAAAAAAAAAAACACGTTAAAAGGGCAGAAAACCAGGTTTCAGGGAATAGCTGTCTTAAACCTCTGACCAGAGGTCAGCTCAGTTTCCCTCTCTAACCATTAAGAGGGGCGGTTGAAGACAGTACGGATCAGATCGATGCCTGAGGACAAGTCCACCTTAAGAGGATACGTGCCTCAGCTGGATTCATATTATTTGGTCATTGGGGGAAAAAAACATTTGATTTTCTTCAATTGTTTGGAATTTAATTCTTTGTGGGGCAAATCAATGAAAGCTATTTTGTTTATGTTTTAATCAAACAGTAAAGTAGACAAAATACAACCAGGTTGAAAGAGTATATTAACGTATCACACAGACAAAAAGAAGAAGCTGCACAACACGAAACATCAGTTGTCCTGTTCTCCACACAATAACTACGTGTTACCATGCCGCATCAAAGGGCCATCGGGGAAAAGATGATTTGCAGCAGCTGTTATTTACCATCATTATTATCCCTGGTGCGCTGGCAATCATTATAAAAGCATTCACCACAGCTCATGACAGGATAAGACTGTGGTTTGCTACTACGACGACAGCAGATTACAACAGTAATTCATTTTTCCACTCCAGTAAACCAGCTAATCCCATTGTTGCAGCCCTCACAGTAAGAGCATACAAGCACTACTTCTACAAGACCAACCCACATGTCAACCATCAACAGCCAAATAAATACATCAACGCCTGTAATAAAATCCTCTTAATGTTCATTCTGAAGCAGAGCTCTCCTGCAAAGCTCTTTCTGTGACTCTCCTTCTCTTTATAGTCCCTACAAAAGCCCCCCCCCCCAACACACACACACATTTCGTCTGTATCTATCTAGAGCAGCTTAAACTAAGGAAAGGAGAAGAACTGCAATGCATTGCATTGAATTTGAAAAGGTAAAACTCCCTCACTTCACCCCTTTTTTAACAGCAACATCTACAATATGTTGTGTGCACGTTAGTCAATATGTGTGCATCCTCTTCTGTGTATGAACATGTGTATGCGCGTCCTACCTCCCAGCACGCTGAGCGTCATGGCCTCCGTGTGCTCAGCCAGCAGATCGGCCTTGGCGATAGCAGCCAGGGAGAGATAACTGGACATGTTCCTGCTCAGCTCCCTGTTCCCGCTCTGCAGGAACCGCACCGCTACCGGGACGGCCAGCACCATGACCGAGGGACAACTGTAGTTCTGAGGGGGGACAACAGAAGAGAGGACAGCAATCACCGTACATTCAAGGGAAAGGAAGGAGACACGGGGGCTTATATTTAAGGCATTGACAAATCTTTTCATATTGACAGTAAGTATTTTTCTGCTCTAGAGAGATCTAGCTGTCTCGAGTCCTCGGTTTGCATATCAACAATAGTAAAAAGGAACGTCCTGTCCTAACATTGTTGGCCTTTTTTTCTATATCTACAATGGATCAAAAGCAAAGCTGCCTGATCTTTGGGACTGAGAGTGTCATGTCAAAACATGAAACCTGAAAATATCCCCACTGCTGTGAGTTATGCGTCAAATAGATTTTTAGTCATCAGACAAAAAGCAGAAGCTACGAGTAGCACTTTCCTCAAGCAGTACAATGAGTGCCAGAAAGAAATAAAAACAGGCTTTAAGACACATTTGAATCGCTCACATGTACCATGTGATTCAAGTACGTAAAGGGAAAGGAAAGAAAGTGTGTTTGAGGATGCAGACACGTGCAGACGTTCTGTCCCTGTGAACGTTTGCAGAAGGAAGAATGAGGAAAGGGATTTGAAATGCACTAGCACCCTCAACAGGACAGACTGATACCAGGTCTGTGTGTCTGTGACAAGAACACAGAAAGATGGAGGAAGAGGGAACCCCCCCCCCCCCCTTTAGCTTTAGATTTACATTTCTCAGTGCCTTTGGATATGTTTCATGATGTATCATTTATCTGCACATGTTCACTGCCCCCCTTTGGACGTTACAATTTATCCTCAAACAACTTGTTTCAAACTCAACCTTCCTCATCTACTTCTACTTCAGAATACCCAGAATGCCTTTCAACCGGATGAGTTGAAAGTGTGTCCTCTTTCCCTCTCTTTGTCTTGTCACATCTCTATTCAGCCACTAGATGGAAGTGCAGACAAAGTATCGCCAAAAGCTTTTTTCAGTCAGGATGATCCATCAAACAATCTATCAATCTACCTTACATTACATTCATGGGCCCTAATTTTAATACAAACATACATTAAATGTTTTGCCCGTGTTCCTTATGTATGGATTTCCAGATGTATTGATCTGTCCCGTCTCTCTCTTTAATCTAATCAGCGAGATTCAGAGGCAGTAGATGCCATCACAAGCCGGAAATCTGCGGGCTCATGAATGTGTGTTGCGTGTGTTGTGCACAAGCAGTGAGCTAATGAAAATCTTTCTTCCTGCAGTCTTGCTTTTTGCTCCTCTCTGTGGGAGTCTCAGCGGAGGGTTAAGAAGAGGGTTTGTGCATCTGTAGAGTCAAAATGACAGGAAGACAAAAAGAGTAGAAGAGATCATAGAAGAGATAAAGATAGTCCGGAGGGTAAGAGAAGGTAAAAAAAGAGAGAAAGAGGGAGACGGGGAAAACAGGTAGAATGAAATCAAGAGGAAAAAAGATTGAGAACGAAAGAGAGTGAGGAGAGAGAAGTGCTTCCCTGATAACAGTTTAGAGTTTAGACATCAGAGCCTGGAGTGGCTGTCAGAGCTGTCAGAACTTTTAGTCTCACCTCTACGTGTGTGTGTGTGTGTGTGTGTGTGTGTGTGTGTGTGTGTGTGTGTATGTGCCTTACCCTCAAGAATCGGTCTCATTAAGATGGAATTAAGCACATTCCCGAAGGAAAAGGAGGGGGGGAGAGAGAGAGAGTGCGTGAGAGAGAGAGTCCCTTTGCTTTTAAGCCTTTTAGAAGCAGAGGTCTGATGGGGAAAGTAGGCAAGATTGAGATGTACATTTTAAAAGACCCTCAGCAGTGATTACATGAAGAATATTTGCTCTTAAAGCAACAAAAACATCTACGAATATGTTGCATGATGGATGGATGTTCTAATTCATACTTGTATAGCCACTTTACCTCAATCTTCCTAATCTACTTTTACTTCCAAATACCCAAAATGCCTTTCAGCCTGCTGTCTTACAATACATAGTTGAAGCCTATGTTTAGTGTTGGTTTAAACTAGTGGTTCTCGAGCTGGGAGGATGAATGATGGGACAGAAAGTTATGATTTGCTGCTTAAATTTGGATTATTTCTACATAATTTCCCCAAGATATAGGACCGTTTTACCTCATCATGCCTCTAACAGTTTTACAGATGAAACAGATTTAGGAGAAAATCACTCATTGCTTAACCTGTAACAAGGGTGGTATATTGGTGTCTTGGTAGGCGGGTATACTCTGGCTTCTATCAAAACACAAGATCGGTTTATACAATATTACACCCTGTTATAGATTAAATTACCCAACAGTATATAAAATAGTTCAAATTAGCTCCACCTCAACCAACTACCATAGTAAAATACGTATTATGCTCATTAATGCATCAGTAATAATAATAATTCAACAATATCATACATAACAGACCAGTATAACACTCTGTATTATTACTATTAGTAGTAGTAGTAGTATCATTATATATTTTTTATATGTTATTTTTTTTATATATATTTATATACTGCAATATTGCGATTTATAATGAAGTAAAAGATCTAAATACTTCATCCAGTTGACGTCCGTCTCATCGTCTTCTAGATTGTACTGTTTTCAGGATCCTCATTGTCAGTCAGACAGAAAGAAGTTGAACAATGTGTCTTGGTATGTGCTTTTCATATTTGTACCTGTGTGAGCCTGACTAACTAGCTAACTCCAATGCCGGCAACCTTGCTCTGCAAGGTGTGCACTGATACATATCTGTGGTCATTTTTAGGTTGGTGCACGGTAAATCCTCCTGTCCAGACGTGGGTATAAACCGTAAACCTGCTTCTATGCGCCACTACTACCAAAAAAACCCTGTCTGGCAAATTCACTGCTGAAGTATCACATTATAAACAGAGTCGTTTTTCAAAGTGTCAACAGGTATGTGCAGAGGTATGTACTGTATGTGGCATTTGCGCACTGCAAAACTATGTCTAGTGTGTGTGTGTGTGTGTGTGTGTGTGTGTGTGTGTGTGTGTGTGTGTGTGTGTGTGTGTGTGTGTGTGTACCTGCAGGATACAGCTGGTGATGTCCGAGGCTATCTTGGTATGCGGCGTGTCCTCTGTGTTTTCACCTTGCGGGGTGAGGTTATGTTCGAGACACGACTCCCACAGCCCCACCAGCGCCGTGCTGTGCTGCTCGATGGAGCCCGTCTCCCTTATGGCCGTGGTGATGCGCGTTATGCAAATCTCCACCACTGCCTGGTCATTGTCATTGGTCAAATAGTCCTGGCAGCCGGCAGACGGTAAGAGGGTACACAATTAAGGATGCGGTGATAAATGAAGGACAAAACGATTAAATTATGGATGAGAACATGAATAATTATTCAAACTGACATTTGCCCTTGTAATATTTTCTATCTATGTGTGTTGGTTACTGACCTGTGAGCAGGAGATGCCCTTGATCTGGTCCAGAGCCTGAGACAGACAGGCTTTGATCTCTGTGTCCGCCAGAGAAAACAGGTCCCCTGCTCTGGACAGATCCCTCTGGCTCAGCACCTGGCTGAACAGCTGGTGCATCTTGGTCCTGGTTTAGGACTCCTTTCAGACCAGTAAAAGGGACTGGTGCTGCCCAGTTTAAGAAGCCTTAATTGCAAATGAATATAGAAGAAATTTTTTCTTCTGTAAGCACTTGAATTGGCAAAATAACTCCCATGGAGTAACGAAGAACACTGCTAATATTTCAAGAGTGACTGATTGTGTAAATGTGTGTTAAAATCCTCTTCAGTACCGTCCAGGATCAGGTAGGTCGGACTAGAGTGGATGTTTTCCCGGGTCTGCCTGAGGTCTGTTACCATGGAGACAAGGCATATTCTGGAGAGGACTTTCTACAGCAGAGCCCTGAAGGAGAGAGAGAGAGGGAGAGACGAATAAATTAACCAAAGAGAACTAAATGCTGGGATATTAATTTTGTATACAAATATTAATATTCTGGCCGGCGATAGATTGAGCAGCCGAGGATGAGAAAATCAATTTTGAGCCAGTAAGAGAAGCTGTAGCGGTTTTGACAACCGAGAAACAGTCTAACAGAAGTGGGTGTAAGTCAATATTAAAAGGAAAAGTAGGAATTAACTTTAGGAAATACGCTTGTATACCTTCTTATACCTTATAAAGTCACTGCTCTACTCCGGGCATACAACCCCCTGCAAATCCCCCGCAAGTCTTTAAGCTAACCTAAGCTAATATGCTGCTGGCCGTAGCTTCATATTTAACAAACAGACCTGAGAGTGGTATCTGTCTTCGCATCTAACTCTCAAGCAAGACATTGAAGGAATGTATCCCAAGTAACTACCGCTGGTGTTTTGCTTTCTAACAGACTTCATGTGAAAATGACATTCAACAACAGCGTTTGAAGTATCTTCACACTATCTGCTCAAGCACTCCTACTACTGTCCTTCTCCCTCATCCATCCTTCCTACAGCTTCCTCTGCTTCTTTTCGTCTTTCTAAAAAGGTGCACCAAGTGTAAGCTAATGCGAATAATCTCTTTTGAGCGATGACAAGAGTTTTGCACCAGAAGCGCTTTGGTTTCCGTTTGTAGTCTGAGTAGTATCGACCAATCACGTCTGAGCAGGCTTTGGTTGAATTCAGGTAAACAGTCCGCGTGGAGAGACCAAAGAGGCAGAACGCATTGGCCCGAAATGTAATCTCAGAATCCACTGGCTATCGTCTGACGATGATGTTGCTTTTTAATCGGTTTAAAATGAGCTGGTAAACTCTCTGGCTACACCGGAACCCCAGAATCATAGCCCCTTGACCCCCAGAGGCTCCTCTGTCATCAGACCGATAGCCGACGGGTTCAGAGATCGAAGTGTGAATGATGTGAACTAGATGACTCTTGGTAATGTGTGACATATCAGCTACAAAATCATACATACCTACAGGGGCGCGTGCACACACACACACACACCAACATACACACACACACACACACACACAGGCATGCATGCATGCACTCTGGGAATGTGTGACTACAGTTTCCACTTCACAGGGGTGTTTGCTTAAACTGTGCAGCCTCAGTGACATTTTGGGTGACCGTCTGTGGGTGAAGTTATATTGTTTAGTCCAGTGCACATTCCACACTGTGCTGGGTTCAAATTAAAAGTATGACCCATGTCGCCTAAAAGGCTAAACCAGTGTTTACGTGAACAGTCTTCAAAAAGGTTAAATGTTTTGAATGCATTCAAATGTATCATTTGATTTGTTGTATTCTCAACATGCCGTTCAGTATTTATTACAGTACTATATATGTATTCATGTATTCATAATGACAGATTGGTTTAGTGAGAATGAACAGTCCTCTGCCTTAAAGTCTTATGAATGGAGGCAGAGTTGAGGGAATTCAAAAGCACGATGTTAACCATTATCACTGTTCCTGTGAACCTCAATTAAACATTAAACACTATGAGGGGCACCGGAAGGGCGGAGGGGAGTTTTACACACACACACACATATATGCATGCACAATCTATGTATGCTTGTTTCAAAAAGTGTGTTTCAATCAACACAAAGCATATCTGTCCTCCCATATATAAACTTAAACACACACACACACACACACACACACACACACACACACACACACACACACACACACACACACACACACACACACGTAGGAAACACACACAGTAGGAAACACACGCGTTCTTCAAAGCAGCCACGCTGTTTGTCTGCTGCCTCCTTTCAGAGGATGAGCAGCTAAGCATATGTATCTGTGTCATTGTGTCTTCTTGCTGCATCCGCTTTTCTCCACGATCGGACGTCATCGCAATCGTTTCTCTGAAAAGTCACATTGGAACGAGCCCAGTGGTAGACCAAAGGACGGCACAAAGCGGAGCACTCGGGAGACCGTTGCCTCTCCTGCCAAGTCGGGGTGATGGCCATAGAAAACCCGCCCACTGCCAGGATACCACATCAGGAATTCTTATTGGTCCGAGCCAGGCTGCTGGGGCCAAAACAACAAAACGACCATAAACACCGAGCAAAGCGATTTATCTGTCACACACACACACACACACACACACACACACACACACACACACACACACACACACACACACACACACACATCTATTATCCTTGTACAAGCAACAATGAGAGCTATTTCTGTGCATGGTTGGAGGTACAGTATGTGTGTGTTCAAGGGGTAGCAGACATCAATTACCTGCAGCATGTTTGTGTATATTGGATACATGTATTCTTGAACCTTGACACAAGACTGTGAGTTTATTAGGCACACCTATAGCAACAATGCGGTGCTGCAATAAATCCTACGTTCACAAAGTTCATGATGTTTTTAGAGAGGTGATGATTCAAACTAAATTCAGAAAGAAAGCAGAGACAGGGGAGATAGATAGATAGATAGATAGATAGAGGATCTGAGAGAGACAACAGAGAAGAAGAAAAGAGACACCGGGAGAAAAGGAGGAATGAGAGTCGGACACACTCAGAGTGAAAGAGAACAGCAACAGAGCAACAGAGGAGCTGACAGAGAACCAGAGAGAGAAAGCCAGAGGTGGATCATGTTTCTGTGTCCTGAATTCCCTGAGTAACCTGCAGACAACTCGCATACTGAGCTTCCATTATTCTACCTGAATGCCTCACAATAACTCTCTCACACACACACAGCATGTACACTGTACACATGCCATCCTCACTCTCCTCGCGAGTGAACTGTTGTGTTTATTTACTTATCCTTTCCTGCTCTCACTATGTCACAGCCCTTCTGAGTGACTGGGTGCCAGTGTGTGTGTGTGTGTGTGTGTGTGTGTGTGAGTGTGTGCGTGGGTGTGTGTGTGTGTGTGTGCGTGGGTGTGTGTGTGTAAAAGCAGAGGAAAAAAATGGGTCTGAGGAATTTCAGTTCTTAAACAATCAGCTAGTTACTATTAATCACCCAGCTACGGCTCAGTAAGCTCAGGAATGCGGCCTTTAAACACACGTTCACAGTAGAAGAAAGTTGCCGTAGCTTGTTCCCGCCTGTTATTTCTGATACGTTCTTAACTTTTTAAATACTTCACAATTAACCGAACGGCACATTTGAGTTGCAGTTTTACTTTTTTCGTCTTGTTGGTGTGTTCTGTCACACGTCTACAAATTAAATTGAAATGCAAAGTCACCCACATGTTGCAGGAGAGCTGTGTATGGGCCACTGGGTGAAGGGTGCTGGAGGGTGAGAGGGTGAGGGGGCTATGCGAGGACAATGTGACTGAAGGGCGCCTCTCTCTCTCTCTCTCTCTCTCTCTCTCTCTCTCTCTCTCTCTCTCTCTCCTCTCTCTCTCTCTCTCTCTCTCTCTCTCTCTCTCTCTCTCTCTCTCTCTCTCTCTCTCTCTCTCTCTCTCTCTCTCTCTCTCTCTCTCTCTCTCTCTCTCTCTCTCTCTCCTCTCTCTCTCTCTCTCTCTCTCTCTCTCTCTCTCTCTCTCTCTCTCTCTCTCTCTCTCTCTCTCTCTCTCTCTCTCTCTCTCTCTCTCTCTCTCTCTCTCTCTCTCTCTCTCCTCCACCGCTGCCTCTACTGTCTTCACTCAGCGCTCTGAGAGAGTGAGCGAGAAAACACACTGGCTCTTTTGTATGACCTATAAGACAGAGCTCCCTCCCTCTGCTCAGTCGGCCCTATCCTTCTGTGTAATGTGCACCTGCTCGGCCTGCAAGACATCACACACACACACACACACACACACACACACACACACACACACACACTCACACAAATACTTTAGAAAGGAGCTGAGTGAAAGGGAGAGACCGAAGAAAAAAAGCCCTGCATTCCACTGTTCTCTCCACATTACTGCTTCATATCTGACTGAGTATCTTTCTTTCAGTCTTTATTTATGCACAACATTTAAAGAATGGGGAAGAAGGGATTTGGAGTAAAGGCTGCCTGAACGCTGTTGCAAAGATGTTTAAAAGAAAACATCTCTCATCTCGTCCTTGGTTTCCCTGCTGTTTCTATGCAAGATTCCTGTCGTGTCTTGG